>OX602109.1:11352134-12564842 GCA_951449985.1 Falcaria lacertinaria | reverse complement strand
GTCGAACAGTTCCCGAAGCTGACCGCCCATCTCCCTAAGGGCGATCCTGAGGATCCGCCCGGGAATCCCGTCTGGTCCCGGGGCAGTCTTCTTGCCTCTCAGGCGGGAGACTGCTACCTCCATCTCCACCTCTGTTATAGGCGGAATGGAGGCCGGGTCCTCCTCCTCCTGGAAGGACGGGGTGGCCATCGGTGGAGGGGTGTAGTGGGGGTCGCTGTCGGGGAATAGCCCCCCCAGCACCCTCTCCAGGAGCTCTGGCTCCAGGGACTCCGCGATAGGGGGCGCTCTGCCCCGGAACTTATTCCGGGCAGACTTATAAGGGCGCCCCCATGGGTCCCTGTCGAGGCCCTCCAGCTGCTCGCACCAGCCGAGGGCCTTAGCCCGGCCGATGGCCAGCTTCAGCTCCTGTTTGGCTATCTTTACATTGCCATACAGGAGCTGCTCGGCCGCCAGCTGCTCCGCCGGCAGCTGGTCGTCCGTCCGGCCGTGGCGGCGCCTCCTGCAGTGGTAATAGAGGCGCCGCGTCTCCGAGCATCGCGCTCGGAGATCCTCAATCTCCGAGCACCACCAGTAAACTTGGCGGCACTCGGGGTGGCGTCGGGACCTCGGCATGGCGGCGTCGCAGACTGCCGTCACCGCCTCCCGGAACCGGCTCGCCGCGACGGCCACCTCCGGGTGCATGGGGCCGGCAACCCACGACTGCACCATAGCCGCCTCTTCAGCCAACTCGGCATCGAGGCGACCAATCGCCCAGCGCGGGAAGAGTGCCCCATCCACGCGCCGAGTCCCTCCTTGGTGGGAGGTGGCGATCTCGAACCGTATGTAGTTGTGGTCCGAGAGAGTCGCCACCTCCGCCACCACTCTCCAGGCCTGGACACGTGCTGCGACTTCCGGGGTGGCGAACGAAACGTCCACCACGGACCCCCCGTTGTGTCGCACGCACGTGTGGACTGACCCTCTGTTGAGCAGGGTCAGCCCTGCGGCAACCGCCCACTCCCTGACAATCTCCCCGCGAGTGTCAGTGGAGGGGTTGCCCCAGGCTTGGGCCTTGGCGTTCAGGTCCCCCATGAGGAGGACCTGACGTGGCGCCTGCCTTCTCACCGCCGCGGCCAGGAGGTCTAGATAAACCTCCAGCTCCGCGACGGTTCTATTGGGGGAGAAGTATGTGCCGACTACCGCATACCTCTCCCACTTGGCCACCACGTACCCCGAACCCCTCTCTGACACCGAGAGGGGGGGGCCGCCACCGGCACGTCCAATTATGGCTACGGAGCCGTCTAGATCCCCAGCCCAGTAGGGATGGGACTGGGGAATGTAATACGGCTCCGCAGCAACCGCCAAATCGATCCGCCACTGCGCCAGGGACTGCATTAGCAGATCCTGAGCCCTGACGCAGTGGTTTAAATTCGTCTGTAGGAGGTTGTGCTGTCCGACTTGATCCATCAATCAGACTACAACCTCCATGCTCGCCGAACTTTCGCGGCGAACAACCTCAGGAGCGGCGGCTTTGGCTGCCGGTCGGGGGATGGCCGGGGTCCTGGCGGCCTGTCCCTTCGTCTTTGGGGGGACACAGTTTTGTCCCCCCATCCTGTGCTCGGCAGGTCGCCCCGACTCTGCGCATATCGCGCAGTGCGGGGCCCTCCTCTGGCAGCTCGCCGCCTTGTGGCCTGCGCCTCCACAACGGAAGCACAGGTCCCCCCTGTCTGCCGACGAGGGACACTGGGGACGCGTATGCCCGAGTCCCATGCACTTGAAGCAGCGCATGGGAAGCGCCGCCAGTGCCACCACGCGCACCGAGCTCCACCCCACCAACAGCCTGCCCTGTGCCAGCAACACTTTGGCTACTGGGATTGGGCAGGATACAAGGGAAGAGCCGGTCCCGCCGTAGCTGCGACGTATCTCCCCGGCTTTGACGTGGAGTACGTCACAGCCGCCCACCTTGGCGATCGCCGCCGCCACTTTCTCCTTTGTGGCGGCGTCGTCCAGGCCCGTCACGTGCAATTGCGCGGACTTTACGGGCCTTGCGACGTTGGCCACCTCGGACAGGACACCGCGGAGCTTCTCCGCGAGCCTGTCCGCTTTGTCGCCGCTTTGGGAGCCAGGAATTTCGAGCATCCTGGCTCCCGTGGCCGTCTGTCGGTAGTTGATCCGGTCGATCCCCAATCCTTGGAGATCGACCTTCTCCTGCGCCGTCTCGAGGATGGCGCTGTAGGTTACCCCCTTTTCCGCGGCTTCGGGCTGTAGCGTCAGCACAACAGCCGCGGATTGGGAGGCTTTCAGCGCCTTCGCCTTCTTGGGCCCGGCGGCAGCGGAAGCCTTCTTGGCCTTAGGCTTCACGGCGGAGGGGGGGGCACGAGCTGCTGGGACAGGAGCGGGAGTGGGCGTTGCCGAGGAGGACGCTTTGCCCTTCCCCTTGCCTTTCCCCTTTCTTACTACTGTTGCCCAGGTGTCCGCCTTGGCAACAGCAGTTGGAGTCGTTTTTGGGGGGGCGTTGGGAGCCGCAGTCGAGGGGGGGGCGATGGGAGCCGAAGTCGAGGGCGTGGCAGCAGTAGCCTGCGGGGCCTGGGCAACCCGCTTTCGAGGGGTCGGTTTCGGGGGTGGGGGGGCAACCGCTGCTGCAGCCTTCTTGGCGTCCGCTCGGAGAGGCGGGCGAAGGACCGGCGCTGGCAGGAGGCGATCCTCGATACCAGCGAGTCGGGCATTGAGCATTTGCCCGAACGTGGTGGTCAAGGACCGCATCATCTCCTCAACTAAATCTGCCCCCGGTACAACAGCAGGGGGGGCTGGCGTCTCGGTGGCAGCGGCTGCTGCAGCAGCAGACGTAGCGGCAGCCGCTTGGGTCTTGGCTTCGGTGAAGCCTCGACGCAGCGCCTTCACCTCGGCCTTGCTGGCCTCCATTTCGAGGCGCAGGCGACTGTTTTCGGCTCTCAGCCGCCGCGTCTCTTCGGCCTCGCTCCTGCAGGCCAGGGCGTCAACTACTTCCCTCAGGGTCGACGCGGACCTCTTCAGGCGAGCAACAAACTCGCCTTTTAGGTTGCCAGATTTCTTGGCAACCTCTAAAATGCAGGCGAGCATTCCTCCTGCTTGAGCCCTCAGCTCTTGGGCATTTAGCACACTGAGGTCAGCGAATCCGGCATGGACATCGGAATCACTCCCGGTGTCAAGCAGACTTCCAGCGGCCACAGCGGCCGACCCCTTTTTGAATTTCCTGCCCTGCAGGACCTCAGCCAACTCCTCCACCAGTGGCTTTGGCGGTGGCTTCAAGAACTCGTCTCGCGTGGGGCCTCCTTTGGTGCCCTTCGCCCTTCCCCTCCGCGCCGTATTGACCTTGGCGGCCGCGGTCCCCTCGGTCTCTGTGTCCGACTCTAAGTAGCCGGGCGCGTAGAATGAGGAATAAGGCCGCTTCCTGCGGCTGTCACCCTCGTCACCCGACTCTTCAAATACGGACTCCACGTCCGACCTCCGTTCATCTCCCATGGAGACCTCCGACGGATCCCGGGAAGGAACCCGTGAAGTTTGGCCCTGAGAAGGGCCGTTTTTCAAGCTCTCACTAGTGCCGCTCGAGCGGTCCTCAGACAAAACATTCATAACTTGGCCCTGAGAAGGGACTTTGGTAAATTTACCTTTCGCATCTCTATTTAGTTTCGACATAGTCAGCGATTTCGACATAATAAATAATTAAAGAATAATTATAAATCGTGACCATAAGCAAATTTTGGGGGGGAATGGACAGGCTTCAATCTTTCTACTCAAGCCTCCGGAAGTTTAGAGTTCAGAAGACTGACAATACCTTGGAGGTATTTTCCCGAAGTCTGAGGATACACTCATCATCGGGGTTTTGGAACTAGTCCAGCCAGTTTGTCCCCGCCTCCAATAACGTGAGTCATCGGAACAGGGGTCACTACCAAATAAAAGACAGCGGTTATTTTCGATTATGTAACAATATGTTTGACGGTAGTAGGCGCTGGTGTTTGCCAGTTAGAGGGGTCCCTATTTTAACACACACACCGCCAAACTGCTTTTCATCTACTCATAAACATGACAAATTATCTGTAGCCTTGCCTTAAAACTACAATTTATACACCGTAAGTCTATTTTGTCATCTGTCTTACAGAGGTACTAAGCACCTTAGCACGTATAATACAGATGACAAACAGTTAAATACGGCCCCGGTCTGTACCGAGCATTTTACAATTTTGTTACTAATAAGGGGTTAAATAGCCCTGTGAACTAAAATATATACACATATAATACAAATATATACAGAGACAATATATACATATACATACACAAATAGATAACAATACACGCGGCGCCTGACGGTGTTCTGTTGCGTTTATTTCGGAAGGAAATAAACCAATAACAGGCAGCACCACGGGAAGGTAACCGTCAGACTTGCCTTGGGGATCATCACGACCTGCGCTCTCCCCCAAGACCCTTGCCTCCTTACCCATCCGGGATGAGTAAGGAAGGCCTGAGTTTATCCAAAACAAGCAGCGCGAGGCATGCAAGCTAGGCAAAGCAACTATTAATGAATAAACCCAGACCCGCCCAACCTAACCTAACCTAACCTAACCTAACCTAACCTAACCTAACCTAACCTAACCTAACCTAACCTAACCTAACCTAACCTAACCTAACCTAACCTAACCTAACCTAACCTAACCTAACCTAACCTAACCTAACCTAACCTAACCTAACCTAACCTAACCTAACCTAACCTAACCTAACCTAACCTAACCTAACCTAACCTAACCTAACCTAACCTAACCTAACCTAACCTAACCTAACCTAACCTAACCTAACCTAACCTAACCTAACCTAACCTAACCTAACCTAACCTAACCTAACCTAACCTAACCTAACCTAACCTAACCTAACCTAACCTAACCTAACCTAACCTAACCTAACCTAACCTAACCTAACCTAACCTAACCTAACCTAACCTAACCTAACCTAACCTAACCTAACCTAACCTAACCTAACCTAACCTAACCTAACCTAACCTAACCTAACCTAACCTAACCTAACCTAACCTAACCTAACCTAACCTAACCTAACCTAACCTAACCTAACCTAACCTAACCTAACCTAACCTAACCTAACCTAACCTAACCTAACCTAACCTAACCTAACCTAACCTAACCTAACCTAACCTAACCTAACCTAACCTAACCTAACCTAACCTAACCTAACCTAACCTAACCTAACCTAACCTAACCTAACCTAACCTAACCTAACCTAACCTAACCTAACCTAACCTAACCTAACCTAACCTAACCTAACCTAACCTAACCTAACCTAACCTAACCTAACCTAACCTAACCTAACCTAACCTAACCTAACCTAACCTAACCTAACCTAACCTAACCTAACCTAACCTAACCTAACCTAACCTAACCTAACCTAACCTAACCTAACCTAACCTAACCTAACCTAACCTAACCTAACCTAACCTAACCTAACCTAACCTAACCTAACCTAACCTAACCTAACCTAACCTAACCTAACCTAACCTAACCTAACCTAACCTAACCTAACCTAACCTAACCTAACCTAACCTAACCTAACCTAACCTAACCTAACCTAACCTAACCTAACCTAACCTAACCTAACCTAACCTAACCTAACCTAACCTAACCTAACCTAACCTAACCTAACCTAACCTAACCTAACCTAACCTAACCTAACCTAACCTAACCTAACCTAACCTAACCTAACCTAACCTAACCTAACCTAACCTAACCTAACCTAACCTAACCTAACCTAACCTAACCTAACCTAACCTAACCTAACCTAACCTAACCTAACCTAACCTAACCTAACCTAACCTAACCTAACCTAACCTAACCTAACCTAACCTAACCTAACCTAACCTAACCTAACCTAACCTAACCTAACCTAACCTAACCTAACCTAACCTAACCTAACCTAACCTAACCTAACCTAACCTAACCTAACCTAACCTAACCTAACCTAACCTAACCTAACCTAACCTAACCTAACCTAACCTAACCTAACCTAACCTAACCTAACCTAACCTAACCTAACCTAACCTAACCTAACCTAACCTAACCTAACCTAACCTAACCTAACCTAACCTAACCTAACCTAACCTAACCTAACCTAACCTAACCTAACCTAACCTAACCTAACCTAACCTAACCTAACCTAACCTAACCTAACCTAACCTAACCTAACCTAACCTAACCTAACCTAACCTAACCTAACCTAACCTAACCTAACCTAACCTAACCTAACCTAACCTAACCTAACCTAACCTAACCTAACCTAACCTAACCTAACCTAACCTAACCTAACCTAACCTAACCTAACCTAACCTAACCTAACCTAACCTAACCTAACCTAACCTACCCGTGCATTCCCCGTGCCCGCCTGCTCGCGCGGGCAAATATAGATCTTAACCCGTATAGAATAAAGCTTAACTCACCATGTTCAGGACGCCTCCCGGTTCTAAGGCTGGTTCAAGTTCTAAAAATAGCCCTACTAAAACCAAGCCAGATGTACTCCCTACTGGACCAAAGACTAGAAGCACTAGAGCGTGCCCGCTTAACGAGCCGCCTAGCACGAGCACTAACACTTCTTCAATCACCTCTACAAATCCCAAAGTCACTCTGATGGGCAAACAGCAGACCCTTATAGATGCCCCTAAGGCCCCCACTGTGCCTCCGTCGGTCGAGGCCCCATTTGATTTAGAGGCCCTCTACACTGAATCAGCCCCCCCTGTAGCCACCGTACCCGTTCACTCTACTCCCGAGGCCGCGCCAACCCTCTCCATCCCTGAGTCCACCTTCACATCCGAGCCCCTACCTAGTCCTACTAGCGCACATAACATCACCATTGAGGACCTCACGGATCATATGGAGGAGGAAATTGTAACATTTAAGAGGACCGTCTTAGACAAAACTAGATCCATTTTGACCAAGCTGCAGGAGGGAAAGAGCCTGACACGAGCCAACAAAACTGATATTGTCGCCCTCATCTGTGAGATCCAGACGTGTACCAAGGAGCTCAATTACCCAACCACGTACACCGACCCGGACTCTCCCTGGTCACTCGAAAAGGCGGCCGCACCTCCCGAAACCAATATGCTCATCAATAATAGAAAAATGAAAGCCGAAATTATATCAGAAATCAGAACCGAACTGAAAAACCAATTAGATTTATCCAACAAGACACAGGCAAAGGAAATAAAGGCCCTCCGCACACTCAGCCAAACATCCATACAAGAGCTCAAACTGATACAAGACAAACTTGCCAAGGACGAGGAGTCTGCCAAATCTATCTTGAACAGACTGGAAAATAAAATAGAACAACTAGACCGCACAAACAGAGAATACTCCAACAACACGATCGAAATCAACCCTCACAACCCACCCAAGACCAGCAGCCGCGCCCCGCCCGCCGCCACCTACGCCGCCGCGCTCGCCGCTCCCCGACCGGCCCCGCGGCCCACTTACCCCATCCTTGTGAGCTCGATTGACCCTCGTCACACCAGTGACGAGGTTATTAACAAGGTCAAGGCCAGCGCCAACATCATCAGCTTGGGCATCGGGGTGAGTGGTATCCGACGGGTGAAAGGCAACAAAGCGATCGTTGTGTGCGACGACCCGCGCGGCAGGGAGAGACTACAAGAGGCGATTACGTCGGGCGACGCGCAGCTGACGGTATGCGAACCCATCACTAAAGACCCGCTCCTCAAGTTGATCGGACTCAGCAGCGACCTTACGGACGGCAGCATCGAGGACGCAGTCCGCAACCAAAACGCCTCCCTTCTCTCTGCACTCCCCGACATAAAGGTCAGAGTGCAAAGACGCACAAAGGTCAGGAACGATCAAACTCTCAACGTGATACTACAAGTCAGCCCGGAAGTGTGGGCTGCCCTTGTGGGTAAGAAGATTAGAATAGGATACCAAATCGTGCTGGCCGTCGACCAATCACCGCTGACGCAGTGCTTTAAGTGCTTCGGCTACGGGCACCAGGCGCACGCGTGCACCGGCGCCGCCACCTGCGGCTACTGCGCCGAGCCGCACGACTCCCGCCAGTGCCCCAACCGGGGCGCCGCGCCCACCTGCTGCAGCTGCAAAGCTCTGTCCCTCGAGGCGGCCCACCCCGCCTACAGCTGGACCTGTCCCGTGTGGCAACGGTGGGACCGCGTCGCACGGCTAAGCGTTAGAACTTGTTAATCCATATTATATCAATAGAACTAGCAGGTAGCTGTTATCTCCTAACTTAACGCACCTTTCTGTATAATTAATTACATGTACCTATTTCTTGCTATGTAAATGACCATTATCAGACAACTCTAGATTCTCACCGTCCTATCATCCCATTATTATAAACCGGCCTCATTAAATAACAACATCATAAAACGTTATCATCTACCTGTTAGTACCGCTACCACATTCCATTGTCTCACGCAACCCGTCTGGCCCCATTCTATCTTTGTTATTGTTGCTATCACCCGGAACGAGCGAGCGCGCAACACCGCCCTCGCCTCGCTATGTCGATATCAGTCAATGCAAGCCGAATCGACACGCAAGGCTCTAGCTATAAGGATTTCATTCGCTTGGAGTTTCTTTGGTCTGTTTACAGCAAACGCTCACTTGTGCCGGTCGCAGGAACATCTTTCGACTACGGCTTCGGGAGCATTCATTCATTCACGCTCGCGCTACTGATCTCTCATAGCTTCCGCTAATTGCATAGTACTTTATACTGATAGGACTGATTTTAATCATTAAATGCACATGGAAAACCTAATATCGTAATCGTATCTACTCTATTTGTCTTCAATACCTTATATTATCTTTAAACCTCTTATCGTTAGTGTAGTTGCTGTAAACATACTGGTAAATATTCCAAGTGCCCGGAATGGTGTGGGACTGCGGCCTGCTACCATTATATTTTCCTCTGCTTAATAATTCACATCCTTCCAATAGTTTTATCTAATCCTTCTAAATAATTTCAGTAAATTATCATTTCTGGGGTTATTCGTAAGAGCGACCCCTTCCGGCAGCTCAGGGCAACGTATTTAAATTATAACTCCAACTTGAACTCTCAGTCAAATCCCAATTATAAAATGGGTGATAAGTCAGACAGTGGCAGCACCGCACTGTAGGGCCTTTCAACCCAAAGGCCCGCTCTGTTTTAACCATCATATAAATGCATCCAATAAAATAATACGCGACAGAACCGCCAGATGGCACTGATTTTCATTCCCTCTATATTTTATTCTTAGCTCCGTATTTCTTAGGATAGGAAATGATTATATTAATAAGTAAACAAACCATGATCCGCATATCGTCTGAAGTCGCTGTAAAATGCCAGTATTAACCTCCTGTTGTGATTATTCGTGTATTTCAATAATGTAAAATGTACATAGCAAACCTACTACTACTATTGTTAACTTTATATGATAACTTAATTCTTTTTATCTGTTTTCAAAACTTTATATTTAACTTAGATAATAATTGTACTCCACAAACTCGTTATATAACTCCTAATCATTCAATTAACACTGTAAACCTTATTTCATAATCGCGTACTTTTAACATTATAAAAATGTCAGTAAATTATCTTCTCTGCCAGTAAACCTTGCCAAGCAACACTATGTGCAATAGAATCGCTAGATGGCGCTGATTTTTATTTCCTGTACATTTTATTTTTATTTCCGTATTTCTTAGGATACGAAATGAATGATTATATTAATAAGTAAACAAATCATGATCCGCATACCGTCTGAGGTCACTGTAAAATGTTAGCATTAACCTCCTGTTGTGACTACCCGTGTATTGCCAATAATGTAAATTGTCAAGCATAATGCCAGTCAAAATGTAATGTGATTAGTAATAGTTTTGCCAGTATAAGAATACCATCTCTTCCCAACTAAAATTGATCTCTCGTCGTTTCGGCTAATCGTATGTCATCCTATAGTAATAAGATTGATCTTCGCCATCAAATGTACATAGCAAACCTACCACTACTATTGTTAACCTTTTATGATTACTTAATTCTTGTTATTTGTTTACAATACTCTATATTTAACTTAGGTAATAATCGCACTCCACAAACTTGTTATATAACCCCCAATCATTCAATTAACAATTAACACTGTAAACCTTTTATCATTAGTGTAGTTGCTATAATCTTTTCCTTTATTTCATAATTCGAATGCTTTCAATATTATAAAAATGTTAGTAAATTATCTTCTCTGGGGCTGTACGTCAGGGCGACCCCTCCCGGCAGCTCAGAGCAACGTCTTTAAATTATAACTGCAACTCGAGCTCTCAGCTAAATGCTAATTATGAAATGGGTGATTGACAAACGGTTCCAATTTAATAAGTTAGACGCCGGTGACACTGCAGGGCCTTTCAACCCAAAGGCTCGATCTGCCTTCAACGTTCGCACAAAAGTACCAAGCAACATTATGTGCAGTTGAATCGCCAGATGGCGCTGATTTTTATCCCTGTATATTTAATCTTTAGTTCTGTATTTCTTAGGATAAGAAATTATTATGTAAAGCAATTAGTAAACAACTCGTAAATATGTTTGCTGTAGTATATGGTAAAATATGCATGTTTATTATTTATAGATAGTACGACGCCCACGTAAAAATAAATAATTATATTTTATCTGTTCTTACGATCTTGTAAGCGTGCATTTAATATTGTAAAGGTTTATGTTCTAAGCGAAGTGTACAGATAGCATCATAAACCACGCTGCTAAAACATCAAAGAGACTTGGAATATTCTGTTTAATATTCTTGTGTAGTATTTTAATATATGTGATTCTCACAATAGTTCAAACACATACATAATACGCGACAGAATCGCTAGATGGCGCTGATTTTCATTCCTTGTATATTTTTATTTTTAGTTCCGTATTTCATAGGATAGGAAATGATTATATTAATAAGTAAACAAACCATGATCCGCATATCGCCTGAAGTCGCTGTAAAATGTCAGTATTAACCTCCTGTTGTGATCACTCGTGTATTTTCCAATAATGTAAATTGTCTAGCAGAATAAGTAACCAGTAAGAATTAAATCTGATTGGGACTTGTCTTGTTGGTATTAGCATCGATCTGGTTACAACTAAATCCAATTGGACATAGCAGGTCGACCTATTGGTCTATCTGCTATCTGTTTAAGCAAATGTAAATATTAATCCAATTAGCCTCATTGCTTAAAACAAAACAACTGATTAATCTTGCATACTATTTTAAATCACTAATAATTTAATCATGTGTATACAGATGAATGTAAAGACGCAACCTCAATGTCCTGATCACTTCTAAACCATACTGTTTAAACTTAACTTCTTAACTTCACTCCTATTAATTATTAACTTTATTTAATACTGTATAAATATGTTTAAATATGTTTAACATAGCCTAATGTTAAGTCTGCACTCTTGTTTTTGGATAGTTTGATGTCCACGTAAATATTAAAAATTATATTCTTTCGATTATAGTAATAACATAAGGTTGTATTTAGCATTAAAGATTTATGTTTTAAGCGTTTATGTACTGATCACATCTCAAACCACGCCGCTAAAACACCAAAAAAAGACTTCTAATATTCTGTTTAATATTTTGTGTTGTATCTTTTATATATGTGATCCTTACAATAGTTTAAACATATATGCTAACAAGCCACTGCAATGATCATATCACACTTGATAACTGTGAATAACGCAACAATCGCACAAACGCTTCCAAATATTCATTTTATTTATAAACACAAAGATAAATGTAATACTTACAGTAAGGATCCATATAAATAGGTTTAATAATATATAGTTCCTTCTTACCCTATATTTAAAACAACTGCTTAAAATATTCTCATTTACTGATTGTAATATTGTTAGACAAGTATAAAACTGATTGATAGCTAGATAAATGATAAACCAACTGTTTAAATAAATTTAAATATAAGCTCAAATGTTAGTCACAAAGCCGATTGTATCCAATCGCAGCGGCTTTGTGATAGTACACAGCTCTCAATATTGTTACTTAGGATTCTAAGTTGCAATAAACTCCCTCAAGGGGTGGTGTAGCCCCTTGGGGACCAAGGAACCTAACCTAACCTAACCTAACCTAACCTAACCTAACCTAACCTAACCTAACCTAACCTAACCTAACCTAACCTAACCTAACCTAACCTAACCTAACCTAACCTAACCTAACCTAACCTAACCTAACCTAACCTAACCTAACCTAACCTAACCTAACCTAACCTAACCTAACCTAACCTAACCTAACCTAACCTAACCTAACCTAACCTAACCTAACCTAACCTAACCTAACCTAACCTAACCTAACCTAACCTAACCTAACCTAACCTAACCTAACCTAACCTAACCTAACCTAACCTAACCTAACCTAACCTAACCTAACCTAACCTAACCTAACCTAACCTAACCTAACCTAACCTAACCTAACCTAACCTAACCTAACCTAACCTAACCTAACCTAACCTAACCTAACCTAACCTAACCTAACCTAACCTAACCTAACCTAACCTAACCTAACCTAACCTAACCTAACCTAACCTAACCTAACCTAACCTAACCTAACCTAACCTAACCTAACCTAACCTAACCTAACCTAACCTAACCTAACCTAACCTAACCTAACCTAACCTAACCTAACCTAACCTAACCTAACCTAACCTAACCTAACCTAACCTAACCTAACCTAACCTAACCTAACCTAACCTAACCTAACCTAACCTAACCTAACCTAACCTAACCTAACCTAACCTAACCTAACCTAACCTAACCTAACCTAACCTAACCTAACCTAACCTAACCTAACCTAACCTAACCTAACCTAACCTAACCTAACCTAACCTAACCTAACCTAACCTAACCTAACCTAACCTAACCTAACCTAACCTAACCTAACCTAACCTAACCTAACCTAACCTAACCTAACCTAACCTAACCTAACCTAACCTAACCTAACCTAACCTAACCTAACCTAACCTAACCTAACCTAACCTAACCTAACCTAACCTAACCTAACCTAACCTAACCTAACCTAACCTAACCTAACCTAACCTAACCTAACCTAACCTAACCTAACCTAACCTAACCTAACCTAACCTAACCTAACCTAACCTAACCTAACCTAACCTAACCTAACCTAACCTAACCTAACCTAACCTAACCTAACCTAACCTAACCTAACCTAACCTAACCTAACCTAACCTAACCTAACCTAACCTAACCTAACCTAACCTAACCTAACCTAACCTAACCTAACCTAACCTAACCTAACCTAACCTAACCTAACCTAACCTAACCTAACCTAACCTAACCTAACCTAACCTAACCTAACCTAACCTAACCTAACCTAACCTAACCTAACCTAACCTAACCTAACCTAACCTAACCTAACCTAACCTAACCTAACCTAACCTAACCTAACCTAACCTAACCTAACCTAACCTAACCTAACCTAACCTAACCTAACCTAACCTAACCTAACCTAACCTAACCTAACCTAACCTAACCTAACCTAACCTAACCTAACCTAACCTAACCTAACCTAACCTAACCTAACCTAACCTAACCTAACCTAACCTAACCTAACCTAACCTAACCTAACCTAACCTAACCTAACCTAACCTAACCTAACCTAACCTAACCTAACCTAACCTAACCTAACCTAACCTAACCTAACCTAACCTAACCTAACCTAACCTAACCTAACCTAACCTAACCTAACCTAACCTAACCTAACCTAACCTAACCTAACCTAACCTAACCTAACCTAACCTAACCTAACCTAACCTAACCTAACCTAACCTAACCTAACCTAACCTAACCTAACCTAACCTAACCTAACCTAACCTAACCTAACCTAACCTAACCTAACCTAACCTAACCTAACCTAACCTAACCTAACCTAACCTAACCTAACCTAACCTAACCTAACCTAACCTAACCTAACCTAACCTAACCTAACCTAACCTAACCTAACCTAACCTAACCTAACCTAACCTAACCTAACCTAACCTAACCTAACCTAACCTAACCTAACCTAACCTAACCTAACCTAACCTAACCTAACCTAACCTAACCTAACCTAACCTAACCTAACCTAACCTAACCTAACCTAACCTAACCTAACCTAACCTAACCTAACCTAACCTAACCTAACCTAACCTAACCTAACCTAACCTAACCTAACCTAACCTAACCTAACCTAACCTAACCTAACCTAACCTAACCTAACCTAACCTAACCTAACCTAACCTAACCTAACCTAACCTAACCTAACCTAACCTAACCTAACCTAACCTAACCTAACCTAACCTAACCTAACCTAACCTAACCTAACCTAACCTAACCTAACCTAACCTAACCTAACCTAACCTAACCTAACCTAACCTAACCTAACCTAACCTAACCTAACCTAACCTAACCTAACCTAACCTAACCTAACCTAACCTAACCTAACCTAACCTAACCTAACCTAACCTAACCTAACCTAACCTAACCTAACCTAACCTAACCTAACCTAACCTAACCTAACCTAACCTAACCTAACCTAACCTAACCTAACCTAACCTAACCTAACCTAACCTAACCTAACCTAACCTAACCTAACCTAACCTAACCTAACCTAACCTAACCTAACCTAACCTAACCTAACCTAACCTAACCTAACCTAACCTAACCTAACCTAACCTAACCTAACCTAACCTAACCTAACCTAACCTAACCTAACCTAACCTAACCCATCGAATTGAAAATTTAAAAGTTAGGAATAAATTTCTACAGTTACGATACCAATCCGCTAGGTCGTATACTACACGGATACACAAATTAGAGACCCCTTGCTATTAGTTTCACAGATTTATTTAGTCATTTTCCTCAAAAAATTCACTTAGTCACTTTTTTGCTTAAATATCGAGTTTTCTTCAAAATTTCTGCACGATGTATCATTTAAATGCTTGTTGTTAACTTCCCGGAGCTCGCCCGCGTCGGTCCGCGCCCATACCTGCAATAAAAAATCAAAATTAGTACACTTCAAAATTTTCAAGGCAACCGAGGTTACCTAAGCTCTGCAATTCCCTATACAAACACATCGAATTGAAAATTTAAAAGTTAGGAATAAATTTCTACAGTTACGATACCAATCCGCTAGGTCGTATACTACACGGATACACAAATTAGAGACCCCTTGCTATTAGTTTCACAGATTTATTTAGTCATTTTCCTCAAAAAATTCACTTAGTCACTTTTTTGCTTAAATATCGAGTTTTCTTCAAAATTTCTGCACGATGTATCATTTAAATGCTTGTTGTTAACTTCCCGGAGCTCGCCCGCGTCGGTCCGCGCCCATACCTGCAATAAAAAATCAAAATTAGTACACTTCAAAATTTTCAAGGCAACCGAGGTTACCTAAGCTCTGCAATTCCCTATACAAACACATCGAATTGAAAATTTAAAAGTTAGGAATAAATTTCTACAGTTACGATACCAATCCGCTAGGTCGTATACTACACGGATACACAAATTAGAGACCCCTTGCTATTAGTTTCACAGATTTATTTAGTCATTTTCCTCAAAAAATTCACTTAGTCACTTTTTTGCTTAAATATCGAGTTTTCTTCAAAATTTCTGCACGATGTATCATTTAAATGCTTGTTGTTAACTTCCCGGAGCTCGCCCGCGTCGGTCCGCGCCCATACCTGCAATAAAAAATCAAAATTAGTACACTTCAAAATTTTCAAGGCAACCGAGGTTACCTAAGCTCTGCAATTCCCTATACAAACACATCGAATTGAAAATTTAAAAGTTAGGAATAAATTTCTACAGTTACGATACCAATCCGCTAGGTCGTATACTACACGGATACACAAATTAGAGACCCCTTGCTATTAGTTTCACAGATTTATTTAGTCATTTTCCTCAAAAAATTCACTTAGTCACTTTTTTGCTTAAATATCGAGTTTTCTTCAAAATTTCTGCACGATGTATCATTTAAATGCTTGTTGTTAACTTCCCGGAGCTCGCCCGCGTCGGTCCGCGCCCATACCTGCAATAAAAAATCAAAATTAGTACACTTCAAAATTTTCAAGGCAACCGAGGTTACCTAAGCTCTGCAATTCCCTATACAAACACATCGAATTGAAAATTTAAAAGTTAGGAATAAATTTCTACAGTTACGATACCAATCCGCTAGGTCGTATACTACACGGATACACAAATTAGAGACCCCTTGCTATTAGTTTCACAGATTTATTTAGTCATTTTCCTCAAAAAATTCACTTAGTCACTTTTTTGCTTAAATATCGAGTTTTCTTCAAAATTTCTGCACGATGTATCATTTAAATGCTTGTTGTTAACTTCCCGGAGCTCGCCCGCGTCGGTCCGCGCCCATACCTGCAATAAAAAATCAAAATTTTCCCCGCCCACCCGCCCTTTGTCGTCACTGGGTATATCAACTCTGCACCTGAGAAATTTAACAATTAATATAATTATTAACAATTATTTCAACAAGACGGAAACAAACGGTTTTTAGCTGCGGAATTGATTGGAACCCGTCCACTCCGCACCCGTTCAGTTAATTTTACCTTGACTTTTAGCATTTTATTGACGATTTTTACATTGTTTATTGTTTGTGTTTGTGTAGTTTTGGACAGGTGGCTCTTTTGGCCACCGTTTTTGTTTTGACTGGTGTAGGCCTTATTGGGCCCTCAATTCGGACTATATTTTTTTACACTTTTACTCTGACAATTAGTTTTATACAACTTATACAATCTTACATTTTAAATATTTTGCTGATTTTATTCATTTGTTCGCGTCCCTCGATAGCACAGGAAGATGATGGGTATTCGCACCCCAGTGAAGAAGGCGCGCAGGAGCGCGGACCCTCCAACGACCCCTGAAAAAACGGCGGCCAGGGCAGGCCCGTCAAAAACCTCGATGGTGCGGCGTAGTATAGGCGAATGGGAGGCGGGTCGGGTTGACGTAAAATCACGGTCCCCGCCCCCATCTCCCGTCACTGCTCCAAGGTCCTCCCCGAAGCCAAAGGCGAGGGCAGTGGCACCCTCGATAGAGAGTAAAGTGACCGCCCGCCTTTCGCTGACTGAGGCAACGGGGAGCCCATCGGAGAGGCCTACTAGCCGCGCAGCAGAGGCGAGGGCCTGCCTCAATAGAGCCAAGCTATTCCTAAGTAAATCCCGCAATCTGAAAACAGATATAAAGGCGGGAGTTACTCAGGCAATAGACAGGCTCTATCAGCTGGTCAAAGAGGCCGAAGCCGCTGGGGGCGTGGAGATGGTTCTAGAAAAAAGGAAGGAAGAGCCGCAGCCGAAACCTATGGGGAAGGAAATAGAAAGGGAAAAGGAGGAAAATGAGTTGATGAAAAGATTGGAACAACATAAATTGTTAATACAGGAAAGTAATGAGAGGATGAGTAAGCTACAGGATGTCATGGAGAAACACAGGGAGTCTCTCTCGTCCGTGGAGAGGGCCTCCTACGCGAGCGTAGCTGCGGCTGGGACAAAGCAACGAGTCCCGGTGCCAGCCGCACTGCACTCGGTGGTGGTCACCTCTACAGACGAGATGGAGACGGGAGAGGAGGTCCTGACCCACGTCCGAAAGGCGATAAACGCCAAGGACGGGTGGGTCAGGGTCGATAGGATACGAAAGGCCAAAGACAGGAAAATTATAATTGGCTGCGGCTCTGCTTCGGAAAGGGATAAGGTGAAGGAGCGCCTCAGGACTGCAGGTGATCGGCTCTGCGTCGAGGACGTCAAAAACAAGGACCCGCTTCTGATCCTCAGGGACGTTCTGTCGTATAACAGCGACGAGGACATCATGAACGCCCTGAGAATACAGAACCGGGACCTTTTGGAAGGCCTCGACGCGGAAGACGTCCGGCTGGAGGTCCGCTTTCGCAGGAAAGCCCGGAACCCTCAGGCCGGCCACGTGATAATGCGAGTGTCCCCAGCAGTATGGTCGAGAGTGACCGAGGCAGGAGCCATACACGTAGACCTCCAAAGGGTCCGAGTGGCGGACTACTCGCCACTCGTCCAGTGTTCGCTCTGCCTCGGCTACGGGCACGGGCGGCGGTTCTGCGAAGAAACCGTCGTCAAGTGTAGCCACTGCGGGGGACCCCACATGAAGTCCGAGTGCACTGACTGGCCCGTCAATGCAGTCCCACGATGCTGCAATTGCAGCAGCGCCAAACTGGACAAGACCGACCACAACGCGTTCAGTCCAGAGTGTCCAGTGCGGCGCAAGTGGGATGCATTGGCTCGGGCCAGCATTGCATATTGCTGAGGACACCACGTGGAGTCAGGCCGATCACAAAGCAGACATTAGGTCTGGCGGTCATGAGGCGCTCAGTCTGCAGACACCCCTCCACGCCGTCAAGACGCCCTGCACAGGGGAGACGCAAATCTCGGTGGATGACCACACCGGCTCGGCTCACCACGGCATCAATCCAGCGGCAAGAAACCGGGACCAGTTTCATGAGAAACTGGCCCAGTTTAAAGCAGAAAATCCTGGCATGCCGTGGTGGTCGAACTTTGGCGGTAAAGCGGGGGTCTCCACCGGGAGACGCAATATCCGGCGAGCAGCGCCAGTCCGAAGAGAGGATGGCGTGGGCGAGTGTCTGCGGACAGCAGGAGGGGAAACAAAGAGAGGAAGAGGAGAGGAAACAAAGAGAGGGGAAGAGCAAGGTGTAACAAAGTTGGTATGGACGCCAATGGCACCCTCCGACCCAGGGTACAGGAAGAATGAATATGACCACCGACGGTCAGCGCAAGTACAGACGTCGCAAATGACTAGGCACATGGTGAATCATGAAGTAGCATTTGCGACGGTGCAGAAAGGCCGCGATGGCAGCCGACATCCTGGGTTTACCCTGGGTTGAACGGTTGCTGCTGACTTCCATACAAGAGGTAACAAGTAAGAAATAAAACATAATGTGTGTAGCAAGGCCATGAAGGAAAATAGAAAAGTTATTATGATTATATTATTTGGAATATGCAAAGAGTTCAGTAGTAAAAAAAAAAAAAGAAACAATAATAAATTAGATAAACCAGAATAAAAATTAAAAACGCAAAGTATAACAGAAAAAAAATAAATATAGAATCATGTTGAATAAATAAATGAAATAACATTACTAGAACATTTAAAAAGTAGAAGTAACGAATCCAAATACTAAAACAAATAAAAAATTTGATAAAATTGAAAACTACGATGCACAAAGACTCTGACCCCATGTCAGAGGGACGCTGTTTTTATAATTAAAAAAAAAAAAAAAAAAAAAAAAACCTAACCTAACCTAACCTAACCTAACCTAACCTAACCTAACCTAACCTAACCTAACCTAACCTAACCTAACCTAACCTAACCTAACCTAACCTAACCTAACCTAACCTAACCGGAGTCCAGCGCGCGCCCCCGACCGAGCAACACGCTCCCCAAGCCGCTCCGCGCCGAAAAATCATCAATTTATAGCTAAAAATCGTCAACTTCGGCTATTTAAGTGATAAAAATATGAATGATACACCAAAAGTTGCGCGCTGACTCCTCGGACATTTTAGTGAAAAAATTTTCAAAATCGGACCACCCTGTGAGAAACTGTGATTAAAATAGTGTAAATTCAACGTCTCCGCGCGACCTGTCACATTAACTCTGTCAGTGCTCCTAGTGCCATCGAAATAGTGCTCAAGTGTGCCCTCATTTTCCTTCCTGGACACTTCCCCATCCTTAATCACTAATTTTCATTCATGTAAGTACAGTAGTTTTTGAGATACAGACATTTTTATAAACTTCATAAATTTTTTCTCAATTTTTCAACTTTCTCCTCTTTTTTCTCGAAAAGTAAAGCGATGACCCCCCTTTTTTATTAGTGGACAAATAGCCCCCAGTCGTTCTCAAACCACCTGCAAAAAATCAGATTTTTCTGCCTTATAGTTTTCGAGAAAATCGCAAATTTATCCGGCCATCCACCAAAATTTTCAACAATTTTACGTATTTGGAAACCGAAATTCACTTTTTTCCCTGTTAACTTTTTGCACTTTTTCTCTTTCGATAATATACTTGGACCAAAATAAATACTCCCCATCCAATTTGTTTCATCAAAAATTGCCTTTTTCATCCTTTTTACACAATTGTAACATCATTAAATATGACGCAATAATTGCGTCATACTTTAGCGATAGCCCGTGCATTCCACCCGCCCGTGTCGGACGAGTGTGGACCTTACTGCTTACAAATAAGGTATCTTTCATTAAGTTCAGAACCCGTCCCGGTTGTAGTTCCCTCGGACGGACTCCATCTTGTAAACTACCACGACGCTAAGCCGTGCATTCCCCGTGTTCGCCTGTCCGCGCGGGCAAATATAGACCTTACGCCGAACAGAATAAAGCCTACTTAACCATGTTCAGGACGCCTCCTGGCTCCAAGGCCGCTTCTAGCTTGAAAAACAGCCCTACAAAAGCCAAACCGGTCGTACTCCCTACCGGGCCAAGGACTAGGAGCACTAGAGCGAGCCCGCTTGACGAGCCGCCTAGCACTAGCATCCCTTCAGCCGCTACAGCGACTCCCATAGTCACCATAATGGGCAAACAGGCCCCCACAGATGCCCTTAAGGCTCCCACTGTGCCTACGCTGGCCGAGGCCACCTTTGATTTAGAGGCCCTTTACGCAGAAACAACTCACTCCGCTGCTTCCGTACCCGTCCACTCTACTCCCGAGGCGGCCTCCTCCGCTGCGCCAACCCTCTCCATTCCTGAGGCCACCCTTACACCCGAGCCCCTACCTAGCCCAACTAGTGCACACAATATGACTATTGAAGACCTAACCGACCACATGGAGGAAGAAATAGTTACGTTCAAGAGAACCGTGTTGGACAAAACCAGATCAATCCTCACCAAATTACAGGAGGGGAAGAGTCTGACACGGCCTAACAAAATGGACATTGTCGCTCTAGTCTGTGAGATCCAGACGTGCACCAAGGAACTAAACTATCCGACCATGTACACCGAGCCGGACTCTCCTTGGTCACTTGAAAAGGCAGCCGCACCTCCCGAAACCAACACACTCATCAATAATAGAAAAATGAAAGCCGAAATTATATCAGAAATCAGAACCGAACTGAAAAACCAATTAGATTTATCCAACAAGACACAGGCAAAAGAAATAAAGGCCCTCCGCACACTCAGCCAAACATCCATACAAGAGCTCAAACAGATACAAGATAAACTTGCCAAGGACGAGGAGTCTGCCAAATCTATCTTGAACAGACTGGAAACAGCCGCGCCCCGCCCGCCGCCACCTACGCCGCCGCGCTCGCCGCTCCCCGACCGGCCCCGCGGCCCACTTACCCCATCCTTGTGAGCTCGATTGACCCTCGTCACACCAGTGACGAGGTTATTAACAAGGTCAAGGCCAGCGCCAACATCATCAGCTTGGGCATCGGGGTAAGTGGTATCCGACGGGTGAAAGGCAACAAAGCGATCGTTGTGTGCGACGACCCGCGCGGCAGGGAGAGACTACAAGAGGCGATCACGTCGGGCGACGCGCAGCTGACGGTATGTGAACCCATCACTAAAGACCCGCTCCTCAAGTTGATCGGACTCAGCAGCGACCTTACGGACGGCAGCATCGAGGACGCAGTCCGCAACCAAAACGCCTCCCTTCTCTCTGCACTCCCCGACATAAAGGTCAGAGTGCAAAGACGCACAAAGGTCAGGAACGATCAAACTCTCAACGTGATACTACAAGTCAGCCCGGAAGTGTGGGCTGCCCTTGTGGGTAAGAAGATTAGAATAGGATACCAAATCGTGCTGGCCGTCGACCAATCACCGCTGACGCAGTGCTTTAAGTGCTTCGGCTACGGGCACCAGGCGCACGCGTGCACCGGCGCCGCCACCTGCGGCTACTGCGCCGAGCCGCACGACTCCCGCCAGTGCCCCAACCGGGGCGCCGCGCCCACCTGCTGCAGCTGCAAAGCTCTGTCCCTCGAGGCGGCCCACCCCGCCTACAGCTGGACCTGTCCCGTGTGGCAACGGTGGGACCGCGTCGCACGGCTAAGCGTTAGAACTTGTTAATCCATATTATATCAATAGAACTAGCAGGTAGCTGTTATCTCCTAACTCAACGCACCTTTCTGTATAATTAATTATATGTACCTATTTCTTGCTATGTAAATAACCATTATCAGACAACCCTAGATTCTCACCGTCCTATCATCCCATTATTATAAACCGGCCTCATTAAATAACAACATCATAAAACGTTATCATCTACCTGTTAGTACCGCTACCACATTCCATTGTCTCACGCAACCCGTCTGGCCCCATTCTATCTTTGTTATTGTTGCTATCACCCGGAACGAGCGAGCGCGCAACACCGCCCTCGCCGCGCTATGTCGATATCAGTCAATGCAAGCCGAACTGACACGCAAGGCTCTAGCTATAAGGATTTCATTCGCTTGGAGTTTCTCTGGTCTGTTTACAGTAAACGTTCACTCGTGCCGGTCGCAGGAACATCTTTCGACTACGGGTTCGGGAGCATTCATTCATTCAAGCTCGCGCTACTGATCTCTCATAGCTTCCGCTAATTTTATAGTACTTTATACTGATAGGACTGATTTTAATCATTAAATGCACATGGAAAACCTAATATCGTAACCGTATCTACTCTATTTGTCTTCAATACCTTATATTCTCTTTAAAAACCTCTTATCGTTAGTGTAGTTGCTGTAAACATAGTGGTAAATATTCCAAGTGCCAGGAATGGTGTGGGACTGCGGCCTGCTACCATTATATTTTCCTCTACTTAATAATTCACATCCTTTCAATAGTTTTATCTAATCCTTCTAAATAATGTCAGTAAATTATCATTTCTGGGGCTATTCGTAAGAGCGACCCCTTGCGGCAGCTCAGGGCAACGTATTTAAACTATAACTCCAACTTGTACTCTCAGCCAAATCCCAATTTTAAAATGAGTGATAAGGCAGATAGTGGCAGCACCGCACTGTAGGGCCTTTCAACCCAAAGGCCCGCTCTGTTTTAACCATCATATAAATGCATCCAATAAAATAATACGCGACAGAACCGCCAGATGGCACTGATTTTCATTCCTTCTATATTTTATTCTTAGCTCCGTATTTCTTAGGATAGGAAATGATTATATTAATAAGTAAACAAACCATGATCCGCATATCGTCTGAAGTCGCTGTAAAATGCCAGTATTAACCTCCTGTTGTGATTATTCGTGTATTTCAATAATGTAAAATGTACATAGCAAACCTACTACTACTATTGTTAACTTTATATGATAACTTAATTCTTTTTATTTGTTTTCAATACTTTTATATTTAACTTAGATAATAATTGTACTCCACAAACTCGTTATATAACCCCCAATCATTCAATTAACAATTAACACTGCAAACCTTTTATCATTAGTGTAGTTGCTATAATCTTTTCCTTTATTTCATAATTCGAATGCTTTCAATATTATAAAAATGTTAGTAAATTATCTTCTCTGGGGCTGTACGTCAGGGCGACCCCTCCCGGCAGCTCAGAGCAACGTCTTTAAATTATAACTGCAACTCGAGCTCTCAGCTAAATGCTAATTATGAAATGGGTGATCGACAAACGGTTCCAATTTAATAAGTTAGACGCCGGTGACACTGCAGGGCCTTTCAACCCAAAGGCTCGATCTGCCTTCAACGTTCGCACAAAAGTACCAAGCAACATTATGTGCAGTTGAATCGCCAGATGGCGCTGATTTTTATCCCTGTATATTTAATCTTTAGTTCTGTATTTCTTAGGATAAGAAATTATTATGTAAAGCAATTAGTAAACAACTCGTAAATATGTTTGCTGTAGTATATGGTAAAATATGCATGTTTATTATATATAGAAAGTACGACGCCCACGTAAAAATAAATAATTATATTTTATCTGTTCTTATGATCTTGTAAGCGTGCATTTAATATTGTAAAGGTTTATGTTCTAAGCGAAGTGTACAGATAGCATCATAAACCACGCTGCTAAAACATCAAAGAGACTTGGAATATTCTGTTTAATATTTTTGTGTAGTATTTTAATATATGTGATTCTCACAATAGTTCAAACACATACATAATACGCGACAGAATCGCTAGATGGCGCTGATTTTCATTCCTTGTATATTTTTATTTTTAGTTCCGTATTTCTTAGGATAGGAAATGATTATATTAATAAGTAAACAAACCATGATCCGCATATCGCCTGAAGTCGCTGTAAAATGGCAGTATTAACCTCCTGTTGTGATCACTCGTGTATTTTCCAATAATGTAAATTGTCTAGCAGAATAAGTAGCCAGTAAGAATGAAATCTGATTGGGACTTGTCTTGTTGGTATTAGCATTGATCTGGTTACAACTAAATCCAATTGGACATAGCAGGTCGACCTATTGGTCTATCTGCTATCTGTTTAAGCAAATGTAAATATTAATCCAATTAGCCTCATTGCTTAAAACAAAACAACTGATTAATCTTGCATACTATTTTGAATCACTAATAATTTAATCATGTGTATACAGATGAATGTAAAGACGCAACCTCAATGTCTTGATCACTTCTAAACCATACTGTTTAAACTTAACTTCTTAACTTCACTTCTATTAATTATTAACTTTATTTAATAATGTATAAATATGTTTAAATATGTTTAACATAGCCTAATGTTAAGTCTGCACTTTTGTTTTTGGATAGTCTGATGTCCACGTAAATATTATTAAAAATTATATTCTATCAATTATAGTAATAACATAAGGTTGTACTTAGCATTAAATATTTATGTTTCTAAGCGTTTATGTACAGATTACATCTCAAACCACGCTGCTAAAACACCAAAGAGACTTCTAATATTCAGTTTAATATTTTTGTGGTGTATCTTTTATATATGTGATCCTTACAATAGTTTAAACATATATGCTAACAAGCCACTGCAATGATCATGTCACACTGGATAACTGTGAATAACGCAACAATCGCACAAACGCTTCCAAATATTCATTTGATCTCAACACAAAGATAAATGTAATACTTACAGTAAGGATCCATATAAATAGGTTTAATAATATATAGTTCCTTCTTACCCTATATTTGAAACAACTGCTTAAAAATATTCTCATTTACTGATTGTAATATTGTTAAACAAGTATAAAACTGATTGATAGCTAGATAAATGATAAACCAACTGTTTAAATAAATTTAAATATAAGCTCAAATGTTAGTCACAAAGCCGATTGTATCCAATCGCAGCGGCTTTGTGATAGTACACAGCTCTCAATATTGTTACTTAGGATTCTAAGTTGCAATAAACTCCCTCAAGGGGTGGTGTAGCCTCTTGGGGACCAAGGAAAAAAAAAAAAAAAAAAAAACCTAACCTAACCTAACCTAACCTAACCTAACCTAACCTAACCTAACCTAACCTAACCTAACCTAACCTAACCTAACCTAACCTAACCTAACCTAACCTAACCTAACCTTTTTTTTTTTTTTTTTTTTTTTTGGTATCGGGTTGGAAAATCCTCATGGAGTCCCTTCTCCCCAGGGGAAGGGCGAAGGGGACTGTCAGACTCTTACTGACTAAAAACCAACCCGTGTTCCTCATGTACCCGTGAGTGGAGGGGCGGGTATCGCCGAAGCATTCGTCGCTACCCCCCCACGGGTATTGACCCGCCAGGTGGTCAGGCGGGCCCCGTCACTCACAGCGGCCGTCACCCCGGCCGCTGGACTTCGCTAAGAGGCGCGCGCGGAACACGACGCCGCCGCCTCGAGGCCTGCTGCTGGTCGGACGACAAGACGCCCCCAGTCTGTCGCCCGCAGGCCGCGCCCTACGGTGGCCGGAAGTCGGCCACCCTACGACGCCCAGTGCGTCTGCTGCGGGAGGGGAGGGAGGATGCAGCCTCTCTCTCTCTTTCCGCCGCCTCCTTTGCAAGCATTACAGCTTCGCAAAAGGTGGCGACGGCACTCCATCCTGACTCGCTCTCAACCATGGCAGACACCACGGCCGGGAGCGAGAGGTTTCCCGCAGCACTTACGGCCGCGACCAAGTCACGGCGCTGCTCGGCCCAAGCCGGGCACTCCGCCAACGTATGCAGCGCCGTATCGTCGCGGCAATCACCACAATGGTGGCACTGGGACGTCAGCTCACGGCCTATACGACACAGGTACTTCCCGAAACACCCGTGTCCGGTTAGCACCTGCGTCAGCCGGAAGCTAAGGGCGCCGTGGCTCCTATTGAGCCACTCCTCTAGAACGGGCCTTACCGCCGCTACAGCGGCGTGCCCCAACCTAACCTAACCTAACCTAACCTAACCTAACCTAACCTAACCTAACCTAACCTAACCTAACCTAACCTAACCTAACCTAACCTTTTTTTTTTTTTTTTTTTAACGTGGGTAATCCTCATGGATACACAGCCTGCTTCGGGGACGCAGACTGGTTATGTTGGACTCCCGCCCTGAAAAGGGCAGACCTACCAACTAAACCCCCACGGTGTTCCTCCTGCTCGCTATACAGGGGGGGCCACGGGATCGCTTTCGCATGCAACCGCGACCCCCCCAGCGACCGGCCAGTTGGGCCTCATCTCGAGCAGCGGGCTTACAGCCCGCCTTTACTCCTAGGGAGGGCGCGCCGGAACACCGAGCGCGCCCTTCAACCTCGAGGGCCTATGATGTGGGCGTCAGTGTCCCCGAACTGACGCCCGCAGCCCTCTTAAGGAGGCATGTGCTGAATAGCGACACGCCTCCTGCGGCCGGTCCTGCGACGGCGGATCGGGTCAGCCAGGGGATTATCCTCCCTGACCCGCTCCGCCGCCTCTTTCTGCGACATTACCTCCTCGCAGAAGGACACGGCCGCGTCCCAAGCCTGTGGGCTGCCGACCATAGCGCGAACCACGGCCGGCAGCGAAAGGTCAGATCCGGTATGGGCGACGAGGACACCGCGTTGCATCGTCCAGGCTGGACAATGCTCTAGCGTGTGCTTCGCGGTGTCCTCGTCGCAGTCACATCCATGGCACCTGGGGGTCGCCTCCCTCCCGGCCACCCTGTACAGGTACCTGCCGAAGCAACCATGGCCCGACAGCACCTGCACCAGCCGGTAGGTAAGCGACCCGTGCCTCCTCTTGCACCACTCCTTGAGGACCGGGCGAATAGCCTCTATGGTGAGGTGCCCGGCCTCCGGCTCCGCGAGCCGCTCCTGCCATTTCTCCAGTGCGTGCTCCTCCGCTCTATGCCGCACGCGCCTCAGTTCTTCGGGCGCGGCGGTGCCGCCGCCTTCTCGAGCCTCAGCACTCCGCCGGTAAACGGCTGCGAGCACCTTGGCTTCGAGATCCCAGGGTGGGGTCCCTGCCAGCACACAGGCTGCGCCGTGTGAAATGGTGCGGTATCCGCGGATCACCCTGGTCGCCATGACCCGCTGCGGTCTACGCAGCATGGTCTTATTGCGGGCGTCCAGGGCTTCCGCCCACACCGGCGCGCCGTACAGGGCCATCGACCTCACCACCCCGGTATATAGGCGACGGCAGCACGCACTGGGTCCTCCCGTATTGGGCAGGAGCCGGCCAAGCGCACCAGCTGCAGCGACAAGCTTGGGGGCGAGGCGCATAAAATGCGCGTGGAATTTCCACCGGCCGTCGAGGACGAGACCGAGGTACTTCATCTCAGTCCCGACCCCGACGGGCACGCCCCCGACGTCCAGCTGCACCCCCGCTGGTGGCTTCCTATAAGGCCCGTGGAAGCAAAGGGCTTCGGTCTTGTTCAGAGCCACCTTGAGGCCCAACCGTCGGATCCGGTCCACAACCACTGACACACCGACCTCCGACAGGTGGGCCGCTTCGGTGAAGCTCTTCGCTCCAGCTGTGACAAGTGTGTCGTCCGCATAACACACCACGTCCACCCCGGGGGGGAGAGCGCCGCGCAAGGCCCAGTCGTATCCGATGTTCCACAGGAGCGGACCAAGTACCGATCCCTGTGGAACACCGCACACCACACGCTGGCGCAGCAGCTCCCCGTCCCCATCGACGCAGACGACACACCTGCCCAGCAGGTAATCCTCCACGACTCGTCGCAGGTACCCCGGCACCTGATGGTACCGGAGCGCCTCGGCCACACAGCTGAAGGGCAGGGTGTTGAAGGCGTTCGAGATGTCCAACGAGACTGCCAACATCACCCCGCCCCCCGAGACGGCCGCTTCGGAGAGGGACTTTACGCACAAAATTGCGTCCACTGTGGATCGTCCCTCCCGGAAGCCGTATTGGCTGGTGGCCAAGTTCGGTCCCACTGTGCGCAGGTGCTCTGAGATGCGGGCAGAGATGACGCGCTCAAAGAGCTTGCCCGCCTCATCCAGCAGCACAATGGGCCGGAACGCCCTTGACGAGTCGAGAGGATGACCCTCCTTCTTCAACAAGACCAGTAAGCCCTGCTTCCATGCCGAGGGGAACCGCCCGGACGCAAAACACGCGTCGAGCAGCCCCCTGAAACGGGCCTCCAACGCTCCCAGGGCCAGCACCAACGCGCGGCCTGGAACCCCGTCGGGCCCTGGGGTGGTGTTTTTGGCGCGGAGCCGTAGGATCGCTGCTCCCATTTCCCCAGATGTTATTGGGGGTATGGGGGCAGCGTCCAAGTCACGTCCGGTGTTATGCGGCGCCATCTCCGGTGGCTGAAAGTCAGCACACGCGGGGAATAGCGCCGCCACGACTTCCTTGAGGAGGCGGGGCTGGAGGGTTGCGGTCAACGGGGCCGCCCTTCCACGCAGCTGGTTTCGCGCGTACCGGTATGGGCGACCCCACGGATCGCGGTTGAGCCCCTCCAGCATCTCCTCCCGGCCTCTAGCCTTGGCTCGTACGATGGCCAGCTGCAGTTCTTCCTTACAAGCCCTATAGGCGTTGTACAGCTGGCCTTCGCTTGCCTCGTCGCGCACGCGCCGCCTACGACATCGTCCGTAGGCTCGGCGCGCGGCGGCGCAGTCCGCACGGAGGCTGGCGATCTCCGCCGACCACCAATACACCTCTCTTTTTGGTGGTAGGCGTCGTGCACGCGGCATCGCCGCGTCGCAGATCTCAGCCATGCTCTCCTGGAACCACGCCGCCTCTTCCTCCACGTCTAGGCGCGACTGAGGCTGTGTGAGCCAAGACCTCACAATAGCCGCCTCCTCAAGGGCGTCACTGTCCAGTTTGGCCAGCGCCCACCTCGGAAACGGTGACCGACCGACACCTCTGCGGCCCCTTCCGGCCTCCATCGTGGGGGAGACGTCGAACCGTATGTATCTGTGGTCTGACAACGACTCAACCCCTTCGACGACCCGCCAACCCCGAACTCGCGACGCGACAGCAAGGGAAGCGAACGAGATGTCCACTATTGAACCTCCCTGCTGCCGCACGCAGGTATCGACGGATCCCCGATTTAGGATGGAGAGCCCCACCAGGGCCGCCCATTCCTCCAGGGTTTCGCCACGGGCATCTGTAGCAGGACCACCCCACGCCGTAGATTTTGCGTTGAAGTCTCCCAGGACGAATACCGGCAGCGGTGATGCCCGTCTCACCGCCGCCCCAACCTCGTCCAGGAAGACCTCAAACTCGGCGCGGGTCCTATTCGGGGAGAAGTATACCCCAATAAGGGCAACCTCCCCCCACGCTACAACGACGAAACCCTGGCCGCTCTCCTTGACGACAAGGTCTCCAGCACCTGCTATGGCCACGGTTCCAGTGACGTCGCCCGCCCAGTTTGACCTGTTCGGGACGAAGTATGGTTCCGCGACCACCGCAATATCCACAGACCACTCCAGCATGGTTTGCAAGAAAAGATCCTGCGCCCCAGCGGAGTGGTTGAGGTTGCCCTGGAGAACCCTGTGTGAGCGACTACTGTCCATTGTCGGTCACCGTTTCCTCCTCTTGGCTGGCCTTTTGGCTGGCCTCTTGGCTGGCCTTTTGGCTGGCCTCTTGGCTGACCGGCTGCGCAGCTCCAGCAGCCCCGGCAGCACTAGGCGCGACGCGCTCGCTCGGCTTGCCCGGCTTGGTAGGCGGTGCCCTACACGCCTTGCTGCCAGCCACATGGTTGGCCGGTCTCTTGCTTTCGGCGCATAGGGCACAGTGCGGGGCCGCCGAGCAGTCGCGCGCCCTGTGTCCGGGGCGCCCACAGCGGAAGCACAGCGCACTACGGTCCACCTGTGAGGTGCACGTAGGCGCCATGTGTCCGGGCCGGAGGCAGCGGAAGCAGCGAGCGGTCCGGGGCTGCAAGAGCCGCACGCTCGCACTCACCCAGCCCACCAAAAGCCGGCCCTTCTCCGCCAGCTTCTTCGCCGCCTCCACGGGGCAGCGCACCCACACCGCTCCAAGGCCAGAAGGAGCGACGCGGATGTCGCCTGCCTTAATGGCGCTTTCTGCGCAGCCGGTCAGCCGAGCCACCGCCGCGGTCACCTCAGAGGCAGTCACCGAGTCGTCCAGGCCGGATACGCGCAGCTCGGCGCACTTTACCGGCCTGGACACGCGCACCTCGCTCAAGCTCAGTGCCTGCCTCAATCGCTCGGCAAGAGCTTCTGCCTTCTCAGCAGTGGACACACCCGGCAGCTCAAGGATCCGGGCCCCTGTAGCTGCCACCTTGCAGCGCAGGGCAGTGATGCCCAAGCTGCCGAGGTCCACCTTCGCCCTTGCCTCAGCGAGGACCGCGGCGTAGGTGACTCCCTTGTGCCTAGCCTCGGGCTGCAGGGTGAGCACCACTGCAGCCGATCTGGGGGCGCGCAGCCCCTCTGGCTTCCTTTTTCTAGGCGGCTTAGAGGCCGGCCTAGGGGCTCCTTTTTGGGGTTCCTTGGCCTTGCCGCCTCGGGCCTCCTTCTGCTTGCCGCCGACCACCTTTGCCCAAGTCCTTGACCGGCTTGAAGCCTGTGACTGTTCAGGGCCACCTGGCGGAACGGCGGGGAGCTCTGGCACCGGGGCAGCACGCGCGCCTTTTCTGCCTTTTTCCCCTCTTTGGGGTTTGGCTGACTGCGCCTTGGATGCCCGCGCCTTGGCTGGAGCCTGAGGGCCCGGGCCATCCCGACGACTCGGAGGGGGCACGGTACCGTCACCGATAGCCGCCTTGGTGGGAGGGCAGGTCTGCCGTTCGAGGGCAGCAAAGCGGCTGCGCAGGGCTGCCATCTCCTTCAGGACAGCCGTTGTGGCCTCACTCTGGGGCGGTGATGCCGGTACTGGGGTCGCCGGCATCTGCTGCGGCCTGGATCTCGCCAGCTCGGTCCGCAGCTCTGCCAGCTCCCTCCGGAGCTCCACCATCTCCGCCTGCAGGCGGTCATTGTCCGCCTGCAGCTTCTTCGTCTCCATAGAGGCGGAGCTCTCGAGCATCACCGCCACGGCTTCCTTGATGGAGGCTGCGGCGTCCTTAAGGGCCCGTTGACACGTGCCCTTAAGATTTTTCGACTTGGCGGCCACTCTGAGGATAATCTCCGTGTCCTCCAGGACTCTCTTATTGAGGGCCGCCGCAGTCGGTTGCCGCAGCCTTGCAGCCTGCTCAAGGCCAAGCGTCTCACGCGCCTCTCTTGCGCTCTGTAACGCCTTGGCCGTTTGTTCCTCTTCCTCGTCTTGCGTTTCTCCATCAGTGCGGGGGCGACCGCCGCCACCTCGCACCGACGATGCCGAGGCGAAGGAGCAGTCGCTCTCGCACTGGGACTCTGGTCTCTCCGGTATTGGGGTGGCCGGGCACCGTATGAAGCGGCCCCGTTCATCCCGCGTTGGTAGCGGCGTGGAGGGCCGGCGGCCTCGTTGGGTCGCAGGCTTCTTCGCCGCTTTGTCCTTTCCCTTGGCCTTGGGGGCCGGGAGTTCCTCGCTCGAGGACGGGCTGGCCCTACGGCTGCCAGCCTCCGTCTCCGAGCGACTCCAGAACTTCGACCGGCCCCTCGTTTCTTTCTCCAATGGAGCGCGCTCCACCACCACGCGCAGCTCCATCATCCCATCACGGGTGGTGCACCTCTGCGGTGCCACCTCCCGAGTTAACATTGCCTCTTCACCAGAAGCCTCGGTATCCTTGGTCACTTCGCCTAGTCGTTTGAGAGGACCAGCACAGCACTGGCCACTCTCCTCGCCATCTTTCTCTCTCCTTTCTACCTCCTCCCCATCCTTCTCTCTCCTTTCTACCTCCTCCCTATCCACCTCGTGACAAAAGTTGCCCCCCCCAGATACGGTGGGGCTGACGGAGCGCGAAGGCCCCGCGCGGGATTCCCCGGCTTTGCCGGAACCCGCCTGGAGAATGGCGTCAACCTTAGCCTTTGTCATGTTGGTGGGTTTCCTTTTTTCCAAGGGTGAGGTCCCTTCCACCCACTTCATTTCCCCCCCTTTTCCCCATTTTCCCCCCCATTTCCCCATTTCCCCATTACCCCTAAACAACCTTCTCAATCCCATTCATCCCCCCAGCACATTTCCAACAACAAAAATTCACTCCCTAACCCCCTACCCCCGCCAGGTATCAGTCTTCAACGATGAATGCTTCGGGAATTACTGGCGACGAAACGTCGCCTGGAATTCACGAAGCAACCATCGCATGAAGTCCAGGGTGCGCCGTCCCAGTCCCATTGCCGCTCCCTCAGACGAATCCTTGGGAGAAGCAATAGGTCCAGGCACTCGAGGAGGCTACCTGGCACCGCACCCCAACCTAACCTAACCTAACCTAACCTAACCTAACCTAACCTAACCTAACCTAACCTAACCTAACCTTTTTTTTTTTTTTTTTTTTTTTTTTTTTTTTTTTTTTTGACCCGGGAAAATCCTTTATGGATACCACCCGGCTCCGGGGGGAGCAGAGTGGTTATGTGGGAGTCCTCGCCTGAGGGGCCTTACTACCCCCACGGGGGGGGTAGTAAGTGAGGTTACCCACTAAAAACCCGGGATGAGCAGTCTGCCGCCTAGTCGGGGCGAGATGGGGTAGCGTTAGCAATCACCATCTCGCCCCGGCGGTTGGCCCGTCACCGGTGACGGGCCCCGGCCAAGGGAGGGATGACCCAGCTCATTAGGGCCATCCCCCAGACGTGTGGGATCGTGCAAGCCAGTGGAGAATCCCCCGACTCTCCACCGATGATCCGCACAGCACTAGGATAGAGCGAGAAGGCGCCCGAATCGCCCTCTCCTTCCACCAGTTCGTCTACGCCGGAGCGGGTCTGCGAGGACGTCGTCCTCCCTCGCCCGCTCCGCAGCCTCTTTCTGCGCCATCACCTCTTCGCAGAAAGAGACCACCGCCTGCCACGATCCGTCGCTGCCGAGCATAGCGTTAACCACACTCGGCAGCGACAGATCTGCGCCTATGACCGCTGTGAGGGTGTGCCGCATGGGACTCCACGCGGCACACTCCTCCAGCGTGTGGAGCGCCGTGTCTTCTGGCGCTCCACACTCGTGACAGGCGGGGGTCGCCTCACGTCTTGCGACGTGATGCAGGTACTTTCCGAAACATCCATGCCCGGAAAGCACCTGCACCAATCGGAAGGTGAGCGACCCGAATCGCCGCCCTACCCACCTCCGAAGGACCGGGCGAATGGCATCCACCGTCCTCTGTCCAGGGACCGGTGGAGCCAGGTCCTCCGTCCACCGCCGCAACAGGGCGGCCCGCGCCTGCCGTCGCATGCGCGTGACCTCCTCCCACGCTGGAGGCTCCCCGCGGGTTCTCCTCGCCGCCACGAAGTGGTACACTTCGGCGAGGACCTCCGCTTGGAGCTCCCAGGGGGGATCACCGGCCAACGCGCATCCCGCCGTCCAGGACACCGTCCGGTACCCGCGTATCGCCCTCGTCGCGATGACCCGCTGCGGACGACGCAGCAGGGCCTTATTGGCGCGACCGAGGGCGTCCACCCAGACAGGTGCCCCGTACAAGGCCATACTCCGGATCACTCCGGAGTACAGGCGACGACATGTGGCGCTCGGGCCGCCCACGTTGGGCAGCAGCCTCCCAAGGGCGGCAGCGGCGCCTATGACTTTTGGGGCCAGTTGAGTGAAGTGGGCCCCAAAAGTCCACCGCCCGTCCAGGATGAGACCCAGGTACCTCATCTGGGTCCCAACCCGGACCAGGACCCCGTCCAGGTCTATCCTCGTTCCTGGAGGGGGTCCCCCCCGAGGCCCATGGAACATTAGGGCCTCGGTCTTGGAGAGGGCGACCTCCAGCCCCAGGGCACGTATGCGGCCGACCACGAGTGTTGTGGCCACCGTGGCCCGCCGCACCGTCTCCCCGAGGTCCCTCCCCTTGACTACGACTAGCGTGTCATCCGCGTAGCACGCAACCCGCATACTTGCGGGAAACGTGCCGCGGAGCACCCAGTCGTAGCCAATGTTCCACAGGAGCGGTCCCAACACTGACCCCTGTGGAACCCCGCAGGACACGCGACGTCGCCTCAGACCGTCGCGTCCCTCCACCAGGACCTCGCGGTCCCGGAGGTAGTCGGCCAACAGCCTACGCAGATACAGGGGCACTCCGTGATAGCGGAGCGCCTCCCGTATTGTCCCGTGCGGTAGGCTGTTGAAGGCGTTGGCAATGTCAAGCGAGACAGCCAACGCCTTTTCCCCCCCGCCGACTGCGTCCTGCGTCCACCCCTTGATCCAGAGCAGGGCGTCTATCGTTGACCGCCCTGCCCTGAATCCGAACTGGGCCTCTGAAAGGTCAGGCCCAGTTCCCCCCAGGTGCCGGATGACACGGGAAGCCACTATTCTCTCCAGCAGCTTCGCCGTGTCATCCAGCAGCACGATTGGCCTGTATGCGGCGTGCGAGTCTGCGTCTCGCCCTTCCTTCCGCAACAGGCACAATCGCCCGTCCTTCCAGAGCTTCGGGAACTGACCCGACGTGAGGCACGCGTCGAACAGTTCCCGAAGCTGACCGCCCATCTCCCTAAGGGCGATCCTGAGGATCCGCCCGGGAATCCCGTCTGGTCCCGGGGCAGTCTTCTTGCCTCTCAGGCGGGAGACTGCTACCTCCATCTCCACCTCTGTTATAGGCGGAATGGAGGCCGGGTCCTCCTCCTCCTGGAAGGACGGGGTGGCCATCGGTGGAGGGGTGTAGTGGGGGTCGCTGTCGGGGAATAGCCCCCCCAGCACCCTCTCCAGGAGCTCTGGCTCCAGGGACTCCGCGATAGGGGGCGCTCTGCCCCGGAACTTATTCCGGGCAGACTTATAAGGGCGCCCCCATGGGTCCCTGTCGAGGCCCTCCAGCTGCTCGCACCAGCCGAGGGCCTTAGCCCGGCCGATGGCCAGCTTCAGCTCCTGTTTGGCTATCTTTACATTGCCATACAGGAGCTGCTCGGCCGCCAGCTGCTCCGCCGGCAGCTGGTCGTCCGTCCGGCCGTGGCGGCGCCTCCTGCAGTGGTAATAGAGGCGCCGCGTCTCCGAGCATCGCGCTCGGAGATCCTCAATCTCCGAGCACCACCAGTAAACTTGGCGGCGCTCGGGGTGGCGTCGGGACCTCGGCATGGCGGCGTCGCAGACCGCCGTCACCGCCTCCCGGAACCGGCTCGCCGCGACGGCCACCTCCGGGTGCATGGGGCCGGCAACCCACGACTGCACCATAGCCGCCTCTTCAGCCAACTCGGCATCGAGGCGACCAATCGCCCAGCGCGGGAAGAGTGCCCCATCCACGCGCCGAGTCCCTCCTTGGTGGGAGGTGGCGATCTCGAACCGTATGTAGTTATGGTCCGAGAGAGTCGCCACCTCCGCCACCACTCTCCAGGCCTGGACACGTGCTGCGACTTCCGGGGTGGCGAACGAAACGTCCACCACGGACCCCCCGTTGTGTCGCACGCACGTGTGGACTGACCCTCTGTTGAGCAGGGTCAGCCCTGCGGCAACCGCCCACTCCCTGACAATCTCCCCGCGAGTGTCAGTGGAGGGGTTGCCCCAGGCTTGGGCCTTGGCGTTCAGGTCTCCCATGAGGAGGACCTGACGTGGCGCCTGCCTTCTCACCGCCGCGGCCAGGAGGTCTAGATAAACCTCCAGCTCCGCGACGGTTCTATTGGGGGAGAAGTATGTGCCGACTACCGCATACCTCTCCCACTTGGCCACCACGTACCCCGAACCCCTCTCTGACACCGAGAGGGGGGCGCCGCCACCGGCACGTCCAATTATGGCTACGGAGCCGTCTAGATCCCCAGCCCAGTAGGGATGGGACTGGGGAATGTAATACGGCTCCGCAGCAACCGCCAAATCGATCCGCCACTGCGCCAGGGACTGCATTAGCAGATCCTGAGCCCTGACGCAGTGGTTTAAATTCGTCTGTAGGAGGTTGTGCTGTCCGACTTGATCCATCAATCAGACTACAACCTCCATGCTCGCCGAACTTTCGCGGCGAACAACCTCAGGAGCGGCGGCTTTGGCTGCCGGTCGGGGGATGGCCGGGGTCCTGGCGGCCTGTCCCTTCGTCTTTGGGGGGACACAGTTTTGTCCCCCCATCCTGTGCTCGGCAGGTCGCCCCGACTCTGCGCATATCGCGCAGTGCGGGGCCCTCCTCTGGCAGCTCGCCGCCTTGTGGCCTGCGCCTCCACAACGGAAGCACAGGTCCCCCCTGTCTGCCGACGAGGGACACTGGGGACGCGTATGCCCGAGTCCCATGCACTTGAAGCAGCGCATGGGAAGCGCCGCCAGTGCCACCACGCGCACCGAGCTCCACCCCACCAACAGCCTGCCCTGTGCCAGCAACACTTTGGCTACTGGGATTGGGCAGGATACAAGGGAAGAGCCGGTCCCGCCGTAGCTGCGACGTATCTCCCCGGCTTTGACGTGGAGTACGTCACAGCCGCCCACCTTGGCGATCGCCGCCGCCACTTTCTCCTTTGTGGCGGCGTCGTCCAGGCCCGTCACGTGCAATTGCGCGGACTTTACGGGCCTTGCGACGTTGGCCACCTCGGACAGGACACCGCGGAGCTTCTCCGCGAGCCTGTCCGCTTTGTCGCCGCTTTGGGAGCCAGGAATTTCGAGCATCCTGGCTCCCGTGGCCGTCTGTCGGTAGTTGATCCGGTCGATCCCCAATCCTTGGAGATCGACCTTCTCCTGCGCCGTCTCGAGGATGGCGCTGTAGGTTACCCCCTTTTCCGCGGCTTCGGGCTGTAGCGTCAGCACAACAGCCGCGGATTGGGAGGCTTTCAGCGCCTTCGCCTTCTTGGGCCCGGCGGCAGCGGAAGCCTTCTTGGCCTTAGGCTTCACGGCGGAGGGGGGGGCACGAGCTGCTGGGACAGGAGCGGGAGTGGGCGTTGCCGAGGAGGACGCTTTGCCCTTCCCCTTGCCTTTCCCCTTTCTTACTACTGTTGCCCAGGTGTCCGCCTTGGCAACAGCAGTTGGAGTCGTTTTTGGGGGGGCGTTGGGAGCCGCAGTCGAGGGGGGGGCGATGGGAGCCGAAGTCGAGGGCGTGGCAGCAGTAGCCTGCGGGGCCTGGGCAACCCGCTTTCGAGGGGTCGGTTTCGGGGGTGGGGGGGCAACCGCTGCTGCAGCCTTCTTGGCGTCCGCTCGGAGAGGCGGGCGAAGGACCGGCGCTGGCAGGAGGCGATCCTCGATACCAGCGAGTCGGGCATTGAGCATTTGCCCGAACGTGGTGGTCAAGGACCGCATCATCTCCTCAACTAAATCTGCCCCCGGTACAACAGCAGGGGGGGCTGGCGTCTCGGTGGCAGCGGCTGCTGCAGCAGCAGACGTAGCGGCAGCCGCTTGGGTCTTGGCTTCGGTGAAGCCTCGACGCAGCGCCTTCACCTCGGCCTTGCTGGCCTCCATTTCGAGGCGCAGGCGACTGTTTTCGGCTCTCAGCCGCCGCGTCTCTTCGGCCTCGCTCCTGCAGGCCAGGGCGTCAACTACTTCCCTCAGGGTCGACGCGGACCTCTTCAGGCGAGCAACAAACTCGCCTTTTAGGTTGCCAGATTTCTTGGCAACCTCTAAAATGCAGGCGAGCATTCCTCCTGCTTGAGCCCTCAGCTCTTGGGCATTTAGCACACTGAGGTCAGCGAATCCGGCATGGACATCGGAATCACTCCCGGTGTCAAGCAGACTTCCAGCGGCCACAGCGGCCGACCCCTTTTTGAATTTCCTGCCCTGCAGGACCTCAGCCAACTCCTCCACCAGTGGCTTTGGCGGTGGCTTCAAGAACTCGTCTCGCGTGGGGCCTCCTTTGGTGCCCTTCGCCCTTCCCCTCCGCGCCGTATTGACCTTGGCGGCCGCGGTCCCCTCGGTCTCTGTGTCCGACTCTAAGTAGCCGGGCGCGTAGAATGAGGAATAAGGCCGCTTCCTGCGGCTGTCACCCTCGTCACCCGACTCTTCAAATACGGACTCCACGTCCGACCTCCGTTCATCTCCCATGGAGACCTCCGACGGATCCCGGGAAGGAACCCGTGAAGTTTGGCCCTGAGAAGGGCCGTTTTTCAAGCTCTCAATAGTGTCGCTCGAGCGGTCCTCAGACAAAACATTCATATTAGCTTGGCTTACTTTGGTAAATTTACCTTTCGCATCTCTATTTATCTTCGACATGGTCAGCGATTTCGACATAAGAAATAATTAAAGAATAATTATAGATCGTGACCATAAGCAAATTTTGGGGGGGAATGGACAGGCTTCAATCTTTCTACTCAAGCCTCCGGAAGTTTAGAGTTCAGAAGACTGACAATACCTTGGAGGTATTTTCCCGAAGTCTGAGGATACACTCATCATCGGGGTTTTGGAACTAGTCCAGCCAGTTTGTCCCCGCCTCCAATAACGTGAGTCATCGGAACAGGGGTCACTACCAAATAAAAGACAGCGGTTATTTTCGATTATGTAACAATATGTTTGACGGTAGTAGGCGCTGGTGTTTGCCAGTTAGAGGGGTCCCTATTTTAACACACACACCGCCAAACTGCTTTTCATCTACTCATAAACATGACAAATTATCTGTAGCCTTGCCTTAAAACTACAATTTATACACCGTAAGTCTATTTTGTCATCTGTCTTACAGAGGTACTAAGCACCTTAGCACGTATAATACAGATGACAAACAGTTAAATACGGCCCCGGTCTGTACCGAGCATTTTACAATTTTGTTACTAATAAGGGGTTAAATAGCCCTGTGAACTAAAATATATACACATATAATACAAATATATACAGAGACAATATATACATATACATACACAAATAGATAACAATACACGCGGCGCCTGACGGTGTTCTGTTGCGTTTATTTCGGAAGGAAATAAACCAATAACAGGCAGCACCACGGGAAGGTAACCGTCAGACTTGCCTTGGGGATCATCACGACCTGCGCTCTCCCCCAAGACCCTTGCCTCCTTACCCATCCGGGATGAGTAAGGAAGGCCTGAGTTTATCCAAAACAAGCAGCGCGAGGCATGCAAGCTAGGCAAAGCAACTATTAATGAATAAACCCAGACCCGCCCAACCTAACCTAACCTAACCTAACCTAACCTAACCTAACCTAACCTAACCTAACCTAACCTAACCTAACCTAACCTAACCTAACCTAACCTAACCTAACCTAACCTAACCTAACCTAACCTAACCTAACCTAACCTAACCTAACCTAACCTAACCTAACCTAACCTAACCTAACCTAACCTAACCTAACCTAACCTAACCTAACCTAACCTAACCTAACCTAACCTAACCTAACCTAACCTAACCTAACCTAACCTAACCTAACCTAACCTAACCTAACCTAACCTAACCTAACCTAACCTAACCTAACCTAACCTTTTTTTTTTTTTTTTTTTAACGTGGGTAATCCTCATGGATACACAGCCTGCTTCGGGGACGCAGACTGGTTATGTTGGACTCCCGCCCTGAAAAGGGCAGACCTACCAACTAAACCCCCACGGTGTTCCTCCTGCTCGCTATACAGGGGGGGCCACGGGATCGCTTTCGCATGCAACCGCGACCCCCCCAGCGACCGGCCAGTTGGGCCTCATCTCGAGCAGCGGGCTTACAGCCCGCCTTTACTCCTAGGGAGGGCGCGCCGGAACACCGAGCGCGCCCTTCAACCTCGAGGGCCTATGATGTGGGCGTCAGTGTCCCCGAACTGACGCCCGCAGCCCTCTTAAGGAGGCATGTGCTGAATAGCGACACGCCTCCTGCGGCCGGTCCTGCGACGGCGGATCGGGTCAGCCAGGGGATTATCCTCCCTGACCCGCTCCGCCGCCTCTTTCTGCGACATTACCTCCTCGCAGAAGGACACGGCCGCGTCCCAAGCCTGTGGGCTGCCGACCATAGCGCGAACCACGGCCGGCAGCGAAAGGTCAGATCCGGTATGGGCGACGAGGACACCGCGTTGCATCGTCCAGGCTGGACAATGCTCTAGCGTGTGCTTCGCGGTGTCCTCGTCGCAGTCACATCCATGGCACCTGGGGGTCGCCTCCCTCCCGGCCACCCTGTACAGGTACCTGCCGAAGCAACCATGGCCCGACAGCACCTGCACCAGCCGGTAGGTAAGCGACCCGTGCCTCCTCTTGCACCACTCCTTGAGGACCGGGCGAATAGCCTCTATGGTGAGGTGCCCGGCCTCCGGCTCCGCGAGCCGCTCCTGCCATTTCTCCAGTGCGTGCTCCTCCGCTCTATGCCGCACGCGCCTCAGTTCTTCGGGCGCGGCGGTGCCGCCGCCTTCTCGAGCCTCAGCACTCCGCCGGTAAACGGCTGCGAGCACCTTGGCTTCGAGATCCCAGGGTGGGGTCCCTGCCAGCACACAGGCTGCGCCGTGTGAAATGGTGCGGTATCCGCGGATCACCCTGGTCGCCATGACCCGCTGCGGTCTACGCAGCATGGTCTTATTGCGGGCGTCCAGGGCTTCCGCCCACACCGGCGCGCCGTACAGGGCCATCGACCTCACCACCCCGGTATATAGGCGACGGCAGCACGCACTGGGTCCTCCCGTATTGGGCAGGAGCCGGCCAAGCGCACCAGCTGCAGCGACAAGCTTGGGGGCGAGGCGCATAAAATGCGCGTGGAATTTCCACCGGCCGTCGAGGACGAGACCGAGGTACTTCATCTCAGTCCCGACCCCGACGGGCACGCCCCCGACGTCCAGCTGCACCCCCGCTGGTGGCTTCCTATAAGGCCCGTGGAAGCAAAGGGCTTCGGTCTTGTTCAGAGCCACCTTGAGGCCCAACCGTCGGATCCGGTCCACAACCACTGACACACCGACCTCCGACAGGTGGGCCGCTTCGGTGAAGCTCTTCGCTCCAGCTGTGACAAGTGTGTCGTCCGCATAACACACCACGTCCACCCCGGGGGGGAGAGCGCCGCGCAAGGCCCAGTCGTATCCGATGTTCCACAGGAGCGGACCAAGTACCGATCCCTGTGGAACACCGCACACCACACGCTGGCGCAGCAGCTCCCCGTCCCCATCGACGCAGACGACACACCTGCCCAGCAGGTAATCCTCCACGACTCGTCGCAGGTACCCCGGCACCTGATGGTACCGGAGCGCCTCGGCCACACAGCTGAAGGGCAGGGTGTTGAAGGCGTTCGAGATGTCCAACGAGACTGCCAACATCACCCCGCCCCCCGAGACGGCCGCTTCGGAGAGGGACTTTACGCACAAAATTGCGTCCACTGTGGATCGTCCCTCCCGGAAGCCGTATTGGCTGGTGGCCAAGTTCGGTCCCACTGTGCGCAGGTGCTCTGAGATGCGGGCAGAGATGACGCGCTCAAAGAGCTTGCCCGCCTCATCCAGCAGCACAATGGGCCGGAACGCCCTTGACGAGTCGAGAGGATGACCCTCCTTCTTCAACAAGACCAGTAAGCCCTGCTTCCATGCCGAGGGGAACCGCCCGGACGCAAAACACGCGTCGAGCAGCCCCCTGAAACGGGCCTCCAACGCTCCCAGGGCCAGCACCAACGCGCGGCCTGGAACCCCGTCGGGCCCTGGGGTGGTGTTTTTGGCGCGGAGCCGTAGGATCGCTGCTCCCATTTCCCCAGATGTTATTGGGGGTATGGGGGCAGCGTCCAAGTCACGTCCGGTGTTATGCGGCGCCATCTCCGGTGGCTGAAAGTCAGCACACGCGGGGAATAGCGCCGCCACGACTTCCTTGAGGAGGCGGGGCTGGAGGGTTGCGGTCAACGGGGCCGCCCTTCCACGCAGCTGGTTTCGCGCGTACCGGTATGGGCGACCCCACGGATCGCGGTTGAGCCCCTCCAGCATCTCCTCCCGGCCTCTAGCCTTGGCTCGTACGATGGCCAGCTGCAGTTCTTCCTTACAAGCCCTATAGGCGTTGTACAGCTGGCCTTCGCTTGCCTCGTCGCGCACGCGCCGCCTACGACATCGTCCGTAGGCTCGGCGCGCGGCGGCGCAGTCCGCACGGAGGCTGGCGATCTCCGCCGACCACCAATACACCTCTCTTTTTGGTGGTAGGCGTCGTGCACGCGGCATCGCCGCGTCGCAGATCTCAGCCATGCTCTCCTGGAACCACGCCGCCTCTTCCTCCACGTCTAGGCGCGACTGAGGCTGTGTGAGCCAAGACCTCACAATAGCCGCCTCCTCAAGGGCGTCACTGTCCAGTTTGGCCAGCGCCCACCTCGGAAACGGTGACCGACCGACACCTCTGCGGCCCCTTCCGGCCTCCATCGTGGGGGAGACGTCGAACCGTATGTATCTGTGGTCTGACAACGACTCAACCCCTTCGACGACCCGCCAACCCCGAACTCGCGACGCGACAGCAAGGGAAGCGAACGAGATGTCCACTATTGAACCTCCCTGCTGCCGCACGCAGGTATCGACGGATCCCCGATTTAGGATGGAGAGCCCCACCAGGGCCGCCCATTCCTCCAGGGTTTCGCCACGGGCATCTGTAGCAGGACCACCCCACGCCGTAGATTTTGCGTTGAAGTCTCCCAGGACGAATACCGGCAGCGGTGATGCCCGTCTCACCGCCGCCCCAACCTCGTCCAGGAAGACCTCAAACTCGGCGCGGGTCCTATTCGGGGAGAAGTATACCCCAATAAGGGCAACCTCCCCCCACGCTACAACGACGAAACCCTGGCCGCTCTCCTTGACGACAAGGTCTCCAGCACCTGCTATGGCCACGGTTCCAGTGACGTCGCCCGCCCAGTTTGACCTGTTCGGGACGAAGTATGGTTCCGCGACCACCGCAATATCCACAGACCACTCCAGCATGGTTTGCAAGAAAAGATCCTGCGCCCCAGCGGAGTGGTTGAGGTTGCCCTGGAGAACCCTGTGTGAGCGACTACTGTCCATTGTCGGTCACCGTTTCCTCCTCTTGGCTGGCCTTTTGGCTGGCCTCTTGGCTGGCCTTTTGGCTGGCCTCTTGGCTGACCGGCTGCGCAGCTCCAGCAGCCCCGGCAGCACTAGGCGCGACGCGCTCGCTCGGCTTGCCCGGCTTGGTAGGCGGTGCCCTACACGCCTTGCTGCCAGCCACATGGTTGGCCGGTCTCTTGCTTTCGGCGCATAGGGCACAGTGCGGGGCCGCCGAGCAGTCGCGCGCCCTGTGTCCGGGGCGCCCACAGCGGAAGCACAGCGCACTACGGTCCACCTGTGAGGTGCACGTAGGCGCCATGTGTCCGGGCCGGAGGCAGCGGAAGCAGCGAGCGGTCCGGGGCTGCAAGAGCCGCACGCTCGCACTCACCCAGCCCACCAAAAGCCGGCCCTTCTCCGCCAGCTTCTTCGCCGCCTCCACGGGGCAGCGCACCCACACCGCTCCAAGGCCAGAAGGAGCGACGCGGATGTCGCCTGCCTTAATGGCGCTTTCTGCGCAGCCGGTCAGCCGAGCCACCGCCGCGGTCACCTCAGAGGCAGTCACCGAGTCGTCCAGGCCGGATACGCGCAGCTCGGCGCACTTTACCGGCCTGGACACGCGCACCTCGCTCAAGCTCAGTGCCTGCCTCAATCGCTCGGCAAGAGCTTCTGCCTTCTCAGCAGTGGACACACCCGGCAGCTCAAGGATCCGGGCCCCTGTAGCTGCCACCTTGCAGCGCAGGGCAGTGATGCCCAAGCTGCCGAGGTCCACCTTCGCCCTTGCCTCAGCGAGGACCGCGGCGTAGGTGACTCCCTTGTGCCTAGCCTCGGGCTGCAGGGTGAGCACCACTGCAGCCGATCTGGGGGCGCGCAGCCCCTCTGGCTTCCTTTTTCTAGGCGGCTTAGAGGCCGGCCTAGGGGCTCCTTTTTGGGGTTCCTTGGCCTTGCCGCCTCGGGCCTCCTTCTGCTTGCCGCCGACCACCTTTGCCCAAGTCCTTGACCGGCTTGAAGCCTGTGACTGTTCAGGGCCACCTGGCGGAACGGCGGGGAGCTCTGGCACCGGGGCAGCACGCGCGCCTTTTCTGCCTTTTTCCCCTCTTTGGGGTTTGGCTGACTGCGCCTTGGATGCCCGCGCCTTGGCTGGAGCCTGAGGGCCCGGGCCATCCCGACGACTCGGAGGGGGCACGGTACCGTCACCGATAGCCGCCTTGGTGGGAGGGCAGGTCTGCCGTTCGAGGGCAGCAAAGCGGCTGCGCAGGGCTGCCATCTCCTTCAGGACAGCCGTTGTGGCCTCACTCTGGGGCGGTGATGCCGGTACTGGGGTCGCCGGCATCTGCTGCGGCCTGGATCTCGCCAGCTCGGTCCGCAGCTCTGCCAGCTCCCTCCGGAGCTCCACCATCTCCGCCTGCAGGCGGTCATTGTCCGCCTGCAGCTTCTTCGTCTCCATAGAGGCGGAGCTCTCGAGCATCACCGCCACGGCTTCCTTGATGGAGGCTGCGGCGTCCTTAAGGGCCCGTTGACACGTGCCCTTAAGATTTTTCGACTTGGCGGCCACTCTGAGGATAATCTCCGTGTCCTCCAGGACTCTCTTATTGAGGGCCGCCGCAGTCGGTTGCCGCAGCCTTGCAGCCTGCTCAAGGCCAAGCGTCTCACGCGCCTCTCTTGCGCTCTGTAACGCCTTGGCCGTTTGTTCCTCTTCCTCGTCTTGCGTTTCTCCATCAGTGCGGGGGCGACCGCCGCCACCTCGCACCGACGATGCCGAGGCGAAGGAGCAGTCGCTCTCGCACTGGGACTCTGGTCTCTCCGGTATTGGGGTGGCCGGGCACCGTATGAAGCGGCCCCGTTCATCCCGCGTTGGTAGCGGCGTGGAGGGCCGGCGGCCTCGTTGGGTCGCAGGCTTCTTCGCCGCTTTGTCCTTTCCCTTGGCCTTGGGGGCCGGGAGTTCCTCGCTCGAGGACGGGCTGGCCCTACGGCTGCCAGCCTCCGTCTCCGAGCGACTCCAGAACTTCGACCGGCCCCTCGTTTCTTTCTCCAATGGAGCGCGCTCCACCACCACGCGCAGCTCCATCATCCCATCACGGGTGGTGCACCTCTGCGGTGCCACCTCCCGAGTTAACATTGCCTCTTCACCAGAAGCCTCGGTATCCTTGGTCACTTCGCCTAGTCGTTTGAGAGGACCAGCACAGCACTGCACAGCACTGGCCACTCTCCTCGCCATCTTTCTCTCTCCTTTCTACCTCCTCCCCATCCTTCTCTCTCCTTTCTACCTCCTCCCTATCCACCTCGTGACAAAAGTTGCCCCCCCCAGATACGGTGGGGCTGACGGAGCGCGAAGGCCCCGCGCGGGATTCCCCGGCTTTGCCGGAACCCGCCTGGAGAATGGCGTCAACCTTAGCCTTTGTCATGTTGGTGGGTTTCCTTTTTTCCAAGGGTGAGGTCCCTTCCACCCACTTCATTTCCCCCCCTTTTCCCCATTTTCCCCCCCATTTCCCCATTTCCCCATTACCCCTAAACAACCTTCTCAATCCCATTCATCCCCCCAGCACATTTCCAACAACAAAAATTCACTCCCTAACCCCCTACCCCCGCCAGGTATCAGTCTTCAACGATGAATGCTTCGGGAATTACTGGCGACGAAACGTCGCCTGGAATTCACGAAGCAACCATCGCATGAAGTCCAGGGTGCGCCGTCCCAGTCCCATTGCCGCTCCCTCAGACGAATCCTTGGGAGAAGCAATAGGTCCAGGCACTCGAGGAGGCTACCTGGCACCGCACCCCAACCTAACCTAACCTAACCTAACCTAACCTAACCTAACCTAACCTAACCTAACCTAACCTAACCTAACCTAACCTAACCTAACCTAACCTAACCTAACCTAACCTAACCTAACCTAACCTAACCTAACCTAACCTAACCTAACCTAACCTAACCTAACCTAACCTAACCTAACCTAACCTAACCTAACCTAACCTAACCTAACCTAACCTAACCTAACCTAACCTAACCTAACCTAACCTAACCTAACCTAACCTAACCAACAGTCCAGCGCGCGCCCCCGACCGAGTTACACGCTCCCCAAGCCGCTCCGCGTTGAAAATTCGCTTCACAGCGGCCTAAAATCGGTAACTTCGGCAGTCTAAGTGCTAAAATTACGTACAATGTGTTAAAAGTTGCGCGCTAAAATACACTAAGTGACTGTGCAAAAATTTTTCAAATCGGACTTACCTGTGCAAAACTGTGACCAAAATAGTGTTTTTGCGGCATCTCCGCCCGAACGGTGAACTTCTCCCCGTCACATCTCCGAGATTCTTCAAAATAGTGTTCATGTGCCTAGTTATCCCGGATCCCGGATTCCTCCTCTTCCTATATTGACTGGACTGATTCGCGTGAGTACCTTATTTTCCGAAATACACATGTTTTTCTAAATTAATGAATTTTTTTTTTTTTTTTTTTTTTTTTTTTTTTTTTTTTTTTTTTTTTAACAACTTTTAACTTTCTCTTTCAATTTCTCGAAATCTAAATCGACGACCCCCCTTTTTTATTAAATGACAAATACGCCCCTGGCCTTCCCAGTCTACCTACAAAATTTCAGAATTTTCCCGTGTATAGTTTCCGAGCGAAAAGCGTAATTGTCTTAAAATCCGGAAAAATTTCAACTAAAATTTATTTACGTAACTTTGAAATCGACTTTTTCCCCCCTATAGTTTTTCAAAATTTTTTTTTATAACTTTGTAGACCGAAGTCCAAAAGGGCCCCCCATATATTTACTTTTACTAAAAACCACCATTTTCCCCCTTTTTAATGCAGTTCTGGTTTGGCTGTGATTTGGTTGATTTGTGTGGGTACCTGTTTTGTGGTCGGCTTCTGGAACCTTCCACCTGGATCTTTCGAGAATGTTCCGATTCGAGTTGTTCTAGAAACTTCCATGACAATTTGTTCTAGAAGCTTCCATCGAGGTGCATTCTAGAGACTTCCACTAGATTGTCTCCATCAGTGACCCGCCCGCCCCGGCCCCCGCCCCTTTAGGGCCCTAGCAGTATATAGTAAGGCTCCGCCCCGCGAATCTTTCAGTCCCCCCCCCCCCGCTACCTTCCCATACCCCTCAACCCTAAATAGCTTCCCCACGAAACCTACCCCCCCTCCCCCCCTCAGCCCCTAACCCCCTTCCTCACCCCCTCAACCCCAAAAACCCTCCCCGCGAAACCCCCCCCCTCACCCCCCCCCCTCACCCCCCCCCCCCCCCCCCCCCCCAGCGTCCCCACGAAACCCCCACCCCTCCCCCCCCGCCCCTCCCCTTGACTTTCCCCCCCTCACTATAACTCGGTGACGGAGGGTCGTAGAGGACTGCGAGAGGTGTCGTTTGAAAGGGCTTGACGAGGCAAACTTTTTGGCCCCAATATAATCTGGAATTGACGGACCGGTAATACACAGCGAGCGAAATGTCTGCAAAATCGGGTAGCTCGACATCCGTTGCAAGCACCAAGGCCTCGGGCTGTAGAACACTACGCAGAAAGGCTATTGCCCAGAGTATTGATCAACGCAGTGAGGCCATCGCCTCTCCAGAAATAGCCCCCTTACCAACACGAGGCACCGTTGAACCCGATACTGGAGGTCTTGTGGTTATCACCACGTGTCCAGACTTGCCCGTATCTCAACCAGCTCCCATCACTCAAGACATAGATGATGAGCTTGATAGGCTCGGAGTAGCGCGACCCACTTCAAGAACAGATGACGACTGGTCAGATGTCGAGAGCGTGACGAGCAGGCGTTCAAGTATGCTACCACCGACCTCTAAAAGGGCTGGCATTGCAATGGACCTAGCCACTCACAGAGCAAATGAGCTGTTCCTGTCCGGAAAAGAAGCCCTGGAGAAGGCTGGAAATATGCGCAGAGAAAGCAAAGTTGAAGCCATTGAGTGTCTCCAAGCTCTATACGAGACGGTCTTGTCCATCTCAGATTCACGATCGAGGCATAGATTAAGCCTGGAACAGGAGCGGGCACGTGCGGCGAGAGAACTGGTGAGGGTGGAACGCGCGCACACTAAGCAGCTGTCGGACTTGCACCAGCTACACACAGTTAAGCTGCGGGAAGCACATGAGGCCATCACACAAACACATAAGGTCGCTGAGGCTATACGCGGATGGCTAAACTTTGAGATGGACAGACCAATCAAAACTATTGAGACCATTCAGACCGAGCTTAGGACATTGTCCAGGCAGTCCATTGGCAGTGCGGAGGTGGCACGAGAAAAACCACAGATTACGCCCCAAACTACTGATGATCCACAGAAACTCACCAAAAATCTTAACGAACTTTCAGATCAGCTGAGGGCTATTAGACACTGTATTGCAGAGCTGTCATCCAGCGTTAGGGAGACAGGCCAAACTCGTACCCATTCACCGGCAGAAGGGCATATGTGCTCAAGCGCAGACTTCGGAAGCCGACTGGGTCAAATCGAAACAGACATGGCTGACATAAAGCTTGCTATCTGCTCCCCCAGCAGAGATGCGATCTGGGCACAGACAATAGATACCATTAGAGAGGACGTTGCCGCATTGCGCAGCGCACCACCGCGTACGGACACTGATAATGAACTTGCAACCGATAGATTTACTTCTCTCAAAAACAATATGAGAGAAGCGGTGGATACAGTTGTAGAGACGGTGGGACCTATCCGTACTGCGGTTGAGGCGTTGCGAAAGGACGTGGAATCATTGCCCAGGTCCGCAAAAAAGCCCTCATCGGATACCGACACGACTACGGATGTCGTCTCTACTTTGAGGCTGGATCTCAGGGATGCACGAGACACAATAATTGACGCAGTCGTTCCTATCAGAACCGCCGTGGAGGAGCTGCGCCGCGAAGCCAGGGAGAACCGCGGCGGGTTGAGCCAGGTCTCTCCGACTAGCGGTAAACCAACCCACAAACCAACCTATGCTGATACCCTCATAACTCCTCGACGTGCCGTTATTATAGAGTCTGATAACCCACTTAGAACCAGCGAAGAAATAATGACTGACATTCGCGGTAAAGTGGATGTAATAGAGCTGGGGGTTTCGGTTAGCGGCCTCAGAAAGGGACGAAATGGTAAGGTTGTGCTTACAGTGGAAACTGAAAAGGACACAAGGAAAATGAGTAAAGCCATCACAGAACTCAGTTCAGAGTACACGGTCACAGAGCCCTCACCAAGGTCGCCACAGCTCAGACTCATCGGAGTCATTAATGATATGACAGACAGCAGGATCGTTGAGGCCATCCGAAAACAGAACACATGCTTCTTGGGGACAGCCGCATCTGATAGCATTAGGGTCATGAGAAGAACCAAGCACAGAATTGAATCCTTTGCCAATGTTATCCTGGAGGTGAGCCCTGCTGTTTGGGGGGCACTTAGAGACCAGAAAATTAAAATCGGTTATCAGGTGGTTAAGGCGATCGACCAGTCACCCGTTAGACAGTGTTATCGGTGCCTCAGCTACGGCCATGAAGCGAAAACCTGTAAGGAACAGCAGAGGTGTGGGTATTGTGCCGAGGACCACGATACAAGAGCGTGCTCCAGGACCACTGGACCCAGGTGCGTGAATTGCAAACCGGGGGCTGATGGATCGCATCCAGCCTACAGCGAGAGTTGCCCGTACTGGCAAAAATTCGATCGGCTGGCAAGATCGGTCATTAGCTATTGTTAAGGGCACCCCCCGGAATCATAACCAGACTAAGAAAGATAGGATCGGTTTTCTCCAGGTCAATCTTGGCAGAGGTCTTGCGGCAACTCAGGAATGTATCAAAGAGGCCCTGGAAGGCAGTTTTGGCGTTCTTCTTCTACAGGAACCTTACATTGGCAGCACGGGATCTGTAACCATAGGGAAACACAGGGTGATTCAGCATCATAGTGGGGACAAACCGGTAAAGGCGGCAATAGTCATTATCAACGACCAGCTTGTACTATCCGAACACCCTCAGGTTTGCACCGAGAACATAGCGTGCGTTAGTCTTAGTCTGGACGGGCGCAAAGTGGGCCTTCTCTCGGTGTACCTGGAGGGATCTGTGGACATCGAGCCGTACCTCGGACAAATACAGCGAGCAATCAACCACATGGATACGCCTCACATTATCCTCGCAGGAGACGTGAACTCGAAGAGCAATTGGTGGGGGGAGCACGAGGAGGATAGCCGGGGGACAGCATATATGGAATTCCTTGCACAGCTTGACATGATGGTTTTAAATACTGGATCTGTACCGACCTTCAGCGCTTTTCGCAATGGCAGGGAATATGCTAGTATAGTGGATGTAACGGCTTGCACGAGCGCCATCCTTCCTGTAGTTGGGAACTGGAAAGTGAACCCGAATCTGGTCACAACATCTGACCACAGGGCACTGACCTTTGAGATCACCCCGGACTGCCCGAACCCCACAACCCCTAGAAGAACAACCAGGAAGTTCAACACTAAGAAAGCTGACTGGCAGATCTTTGATGATTGCCTGATAGCAGAACTTCTAGACAGGAATATCAGTGTGGAGAGCACAAATGCTATTACCACCTCTGAGGGACTTAACGACCTTGTGGCTGCCTTTACTGATTGCGTCTCCTCCGCAAGTCTACAGAGCATGCCTGAAGTCAGCACGAACACAAAAAAGAAAGTTTGCTGGTGGACGAAAGAGCTGTCACAAAAAAAGGAGGAGTTAATAAGACAACGCAACAGGATTCGTAAAGCCAATCCAAGAAGGAGACCCTTCCTTGTGGAGGAATACCTAAATACAGTATGCCAGTATAAAGAGCAAATAAACAAAGCCAGGGTATCTAGCTGGAAGGTTTACTGCACGGACCAAGAGAAGCCCAAAATGTGGGAACAAATCTACAAAACCCTGACCATGACTGTGCGACATAGTGACGTCCTCTTGAAGGATCAGAATGGAACCGTACTGGATGCTGCACAATCTGCCTCCCTCCTATCCGAAGCTTTCTACCCAGCGGATGAGCAGACAACTGATAATCAGGAACAAGCCACTATAAGGAAAGAGACAGAGGAATACATCTCAGCTCTAAGACAAACCCAGAATCTTGGAATGGGACCCTCTACGCCATTTGAGAGGGACGAACTCCTCAGTACCATTCGAAAGTTTGACCACGCAAAGGCGCCAGGAGAGGATGGCTTTACCTCGGACATCTGCCTTAGAGTCATCAACACCACGGGGGATCTGTTTCTGGCAATTGCCAATAAGTGTCTGCAACTTGGCTGTTTCCCGAGGATCTGGAAGCGAGCCATAATCAGAATTGTGCCTAAGCCAGCAAAAGAAGACTACACAATACCTAAAGCGCACCGACCAATAGGACTACTCTCAGTCTTTGGTAAAATACTGGAAAAGCTCTTCACTACCAGACTGATGTGGCACCTTGGCTCACGAGGGCACCTCAGTAAGCGACAATATGGCTTCATGCCCCAAACTGGAACAGAAGATGCACTCTATGACGCCGTCGGTCTCATAAGAAAGGAAGTCCAGGGAAAAAAGATAGTGGCAGTGATATCTCTGGACATTGAAGGTGCATTTGACAATGCATGGTGGCCATTAATCACCAAGCAATTAGTCCAGATGGAATGCCCCAATGAACTCCTACTACTCATAAGCAGCTACCTTTCGGAGAGATCAGTCTGTGTCCAATACGCTGGTGAAAGGGTGGAGAGGAGCACAAACAAAGGGTGTATACAGGGCTCCACATGTGGCCCACTCCTCTGGAACATCCAACTAGATACATTGCTGCAGGAGGCTGACAGACTGGAGGCTCATATTCAGGCATTTGCAGATGACATCTTGATAATAGCATCGGCCACAAATACAACTGACCTAAATAGGATTACCAATGATGCTCTGAGCTGCGTGGCAAGCTGGGGTAGACAGAGCAAGATGAAATTCGCCGCGCACAAGACCCAAGCTATAGTTATAACGAAGAAACTGAAATATGACACTCCTAGCTTTGAGCTATCTGGAGTCAAGCTGACTATTGCAAGCGATCTTAAAGTCCTTGGACTCACCATAGACTCTCACCTACTCTTCAAAAATCACATCCAGAACGCTTGTAATAAGGCCGTTAACATCTTCCGCGCTGTCTCCACGGCAACCAGAGCGAACTGGGGACTATGTCCTGAAATCACCAAGCTTCTGTACACTGGAGTTGTGGAACCGATTGTCCTGTATGCTTCCTGTGTCTGGGCACCTGTAACAAATAAAAAATATATACAATCCAGACTAAATCAGATAACCCGGAAATTCGCCATATTGATATCCAAAGCCCACAGAACAACCTCTCATCCTTCAGCCCTTTGTCTAGCGGGAATTTTGCCGTTGGACCTGCGCGTGAGGGAGTGTGCTGAGCTCTTTGAACACAAGCGAGGCAAACCCTTCCCTGCTCTGCCTGACTGCGAAGTGGAGAAAAGAATTGGGCCCTTCCAACTACCTCACCCTGCGAAAAGAAAACCCATAACGCATAAACTGCTCCAGCACCAGGCTGATGTGGACAATATTGACAACTTGGCACCAAGACTTTATACGGACGGCAGCAAAATCGAGGGAAAGGTGGGGGCGGCCGTCACTTGGTGGGAGGAGGGAAGAGAGATCCGATACTCCAACTTTATCTTATCACCATACTGCTCTGTCTACCAAGCTGAAATGGCCGCAATCCTGCGGGCGATCGAGATGTTCAGCAATAAGAAGTCCATACAGAGCGTTAACATCATCAGTGACTCACGATCAGCACTGCAATCAATTGAGGACCCGGCATCAACAAATCCGGTTGTTGCGGAGATCCAATTTCAAATAAGAGAACTTGAAGCTGAGAATAGATATGTCCATCTTTTCTGGATTAGGGCCCATGAGGGATTCCAAGGAAACGAAAGAGCAGATGAACTTGCCAAGGCAGCGGCACTCACCAAGAAAACCAGACCTGTGTATGACAAGATCCCGGTGTCCTTCATTAAATATTCCTTGCGCCAATCAACTATCTCGGTCTGGAACAACAGATACACTAAATCAACTACTGGCAGTGTAACCAAACTTTTCTTCCCGGAAGTAAGAAGAGCCCACAAAATCTTAAAGAAAATCGAAATTACAAATCTGTTGTCACAGCTCTTCACTGGCCATGGTGGATTCCGGGAATATCTTCACCGATTCAAGCTTTCACCGGACCCATCCTGTATATGTGATGCAGAAACACCGGAGACAATACCCCACATCCTGGACTCCTGCCCCCGATTCGACGCCTGGCGAGTAGAATGTAGCAGCAAGATCAATGCAGATATAGAAGCCCCAAATTATCACAAGCTAATGGAGGAAGACAACGTCAGGCCGATCTTCTTGCGATATGCAGAAAAAGTGGTCCGTGTTACTGCAAGAGCAAACGGAAGCACCGCAGCATGACATCCTCTGTAAAAAAAAAAAAAAAAAAAAAAAAAAAAAAAAAAAAAAAAAAAAAAAAAAAAAAAAAAAAAAAAAAAAAAAAACAGTTTGTATTTATATACATTGTTATCAATCTCAATCGCTAAGTACTATTCGTAAAATGATTATTGTTACTACTTATTATTTCTAACTAGTTAAGTTGTGCCCTTGTTATAATTTGCAATTACTAAGAAAAAAAAAAAACTCTGTACCGCAATCATAACATAGTTGTACTCACCTGTGCTTCTTAAGTTGTGTCATTCATTTTAAATAACTAAGTATTGATTTGGTGCACTTACCTCAGTGCAATGTAATTTAAATGTACTACTTACTATTACTCATCACTTTATTTATTCCTTGTCTAATTATTACATTAATACTTAGCTTAAGTCCTTGCAGGAACAAAAAAAAAAAAAATATGTCTTACCCATACATATACATGTCTTTTTGCCTGTACATTATATTAATTCTGTATGTCCGAATTGTTACATATTTACTACAACATGTAAAAGGGCTGTGCTGGACTGCACCCCGAAATATACATATAGTCAATAAATAAAAAGTTTAAACCGTCACATAATCAATAGTGACGAGATTTATTTAAATAAAAAAAAAAAAAAAAAAAAAACCTAACCTAACCTAACCTAACCTAACCTAACCTAACCTAACCTAACCTAACCTAACCTAACCTAACCTAACCTAACCTAACCTAACCTAACCTAACCTAACCTAACCTAACCTAACCTAACCTAACCTAACCTAACCCAAAAAAAAAAAAAAAAAAAAAAAAAAAAAAAAAAACCTAACCTAACCTAACCTAACCTAACCTAACCCAACCTAACCTAACCTAACCTAACCTAACCGGCGTTTTTGACCTCTACGTGACTACCATAGTGTTATAAAGTGCTTTTAGGTCATTTGCGCACCCGTTTTCCCTAGGTGCAGACCTTTTATTGTGTAAGTTGTGTGTTTTTTGACTAAAGTGTCTTATTGGGCATGAGACTAGACTCTTTTGGAGTGATACAGCATTGTGACTTATATAGACTATAGGCAATGGCGATATGTTTTTGAATTAAACGGTTCGATGCTGCGTTTTTGACCTCTACGTGACTACCATAGTGTTATAAAGTGCTTTTAGGTCATTTGCGCACCCGTTTTCCCTAGGTGCAGACCTTTTATTGTGTAAGTTGTGTGTTTTTTGACTAAAGTGTCTTATTGGGCATGAGACTAGACTCTTTTGGAGTGATACAGCATTGTGACTTATATAGACTATAGGCAATGGCGATATGTTTTTGAATTAAACGGTTCGATGCTGCGTTTTTGACCTCTACGTGACTACCATAGTGTTATAAAGTGCTTTTAGGTCATTTGCGCACCCGTTTTCCCTAGGTGCAGACCTTTTATTGTGTAAGTTGTGTGTTTTTTGACTAAAGTGTCTTATTGGGCATTATACTTTATTATACATTATTACTTATTTTATACTTTATGTTGAATCGATTGTTCGCTTTTACAAGCGAAAGGTGCAGTTTTCCTCTAGACTAAAGCTATCGACGTAACGCTGCAATATGTTTTTGGCGCGTACACCAGCGAAACAGATCCACACATCTAGGATGGAGCTAGAAAAATCCCCACAGGAAGAAAGGAGGAAATCATCAACGCCCCAGGCGGCAGACGCGGCAAAAATAGCTGCTGAGGGAGCCACTCAGGTCAGGCGGAGTATAGGTGAGCTTGAGGCGAAGATAAAGGCACCGACACCACCTGCAAAAACATCGAAATTAAAACAAAAGACGGATCTGCCAACTGCGGAACCTAAAACCGATGCACAGAAGAGTAAAGCGGGAGGCGCAGTTGCAGAAAAGTCTTTAAAGTTGAATGTGGAGTATAAGAGCAGGATTGCGGAGGCCAAAGCTTGCCTCACGAAAGCTAAGCTGCAGATGAACAATAGCCGGAACCTGAAAACAGAAATAAAAACAGAGGTTATTGAAGCAGTGGATAGATTGTATAGACTCGTGAAGGAAGCAGAAGAAGGAAAGCCGTATAGAGGGGATGATATAGGAAAGAACTTGAGGAGAGAAAGTGAGGAGGAAGGAAGCGAAAAGGAACAGAAAGGCAATCCAAATCAGGAGAAGGAGGAACTAATTAAGAAAATGGAAGAACACGGCAAACTACTGAGAGAAAACAAGGAGGAAATGGAGCAGCTAAAAGACACACTGAAGAAACATCAGGAAATACTGGAAGAAAGGAGGACATATGCAAGTGTGGTGGCCACCCCATCCGCAAGAAAACCTATGGAGGGTATGGCCATGCACTCGGTCGTCATAACATCAAAAGACGAAAATGAGACTGGTGACCAGGTCTTTGAACAGATAAGGAAGGTAGTAAACGCTAAGGAGGAGGGACTGAGGATTGATAAAATCAGAAAGGCAAGAGATAGGAAAGTTATAGTGGGATGTAGAACACAGGAAGAGATAAGGAAGGTTAAGAACAGGATAAGTGCAGTGGGAGGGCAGTTGAATGTGGAGGAGATCCAAAACAAAGACCCACTTGTCATCTTATATGGGGTTCTAAACAATAACTCGGATGTTGACATTTTGACGGCCATAAAGGCTCAAAATAAACATTTGCTGAGGGAGGTGAGTGGAGAGAGCGATAGGATGGAGGTCAGATTTCGTAAAAGAGCCAGGAATCCGCTCACAGCGCATGTCGTAGTTAGGGTCTCCCCGGTCATATGGAGCCGGCTGACCGAAGCAGGAGTAGTGCATATTGATCTTCAGAGGATCAGAGTCGCTGACCAATCCCCCCTAATACAGTGTTCGCGCTGTTTAGGGTATGGACATGGGAAGCGATTCTGTCACGACACTCTAGATGTATGTGGTCACTGCGGAGGTCCACACCTGAGGACGGAGTGTGCCGATTGGCTCGCGGAGGCTCCTCCCAACTGCTGTAACTGTCGCAAGGCTAACCTTGACCGAGTGAACCACAACGCTTTTAGTGCTGACTGCCCTGTGAGGAAGAAGTGGGACGCTTTAGCGCGGTCAACGGTGGCATATTGCTAAGGTGGTCCCGGGCGGAAACGAAGAAGCAGTCAATATTCCTTCAAAAGGAAATTATAGTGTGGTCCAGGCAAACCTCCAAAGGAGCAAACTCGCAACAGCCGAACTAATGGTGGCAGCAGCAACGTCCAAAATAGCATTCGCTATGGTTCAGGAACCCTACATTGGCCGTACAGGGCGTATGAAGGTCTATCCAGGTACCAGGGTAGTACAGTGCGATCGAAACCCTGAGACAGTAAATAAGAGTGCCATTGTACTCTTCGATGATAACATCAACATCACGCTGTGCCCAACGCTCACGACACATAACATCACAGTCGCTATATTGAGGACCAGAGCGTGGAAGATAGGAGTGGTATCAATATATCTGGAAGGGGATAAAGCAATTGAGCCATATGTCGAATGGATAGAAAAAGTGATGAAGGAGATAGGAACAAGGAATGTGCTAGTGGGAGGAGATATTAATGCTTGGAATACATGGTGGGGAAGTGAGAGGGTGGATTATAGGGGAGAAATTATGGCGGGAATGTTAGAGGATTTGGAATTGCAAATATTAAATAGGGGAAATGAGCCAACTTTTGATACCATTAGGGGGGGAAAGCGATTTACCAGTTGTGTAGATGTCACGGCGTGTTCAGTAGATATGCTGGGGCGCGTGGACAACTGGAGAGTCGACGGAGGTATGACGAGCTCGGACCACAAAGCAATTTTGTGTGATCTTAATTTGGAAAAATCAAAAGGAAATGATATAAAAAGAACGACGAGGATATATAACACGAAGAAGGCAAATTGGAGTCAGTTTCGTACGAAACTAACCCAAATTTGGAGGGATGAGAAATTAAATAAAACCGAAATAGATAAAATAAATAGTAAAGAATCGTTAGATGATATAGTAAATAAATTTGTTAATACAATTAAAGAAGTAAGTGATCAAACAATACCCAAAGTGAGCAACAAAACACAAACAAGATTGCCTTGGTGGTCCGAAAAACTCGACAAGATGAAGAAGGAGGTGGCTACGAAAAAGCGCAGGATAAGATGCGCCGCGCCCATTCGTAGAGCCTGGGTGGTAGAACAGTACCTTCTCGCAAAGGAAGAGTACCAGCTGGAGGCAAGAAAAGCCCAAACCGCCGGTTGGAAGGGCTTTTGCGAGAAGCAGGACCGCGAGAGTATGTGGGATGGGATATACAGGGTGATAGGCCGCACGACTAAAAGAAACGAGGACGTTCCTCTGGTCCAGCATGACAAAGTTCTGGGAGCAGAGGCATCTGCGGGACTATTAGCTGAGACTTTTTACCCGCAAGATGACACACAAGGCGATAACGCAGACCACAAGCAAGTACGAGAAGCAGCTAACAGAGTGAATGAGTTGACAGATGGTGAACCATGTGATCCCCCATTCACAATGGAAGAAATGCTGTGGGCTGCGTCCAGCTTTAATCCCAAGAAGGCACCGGGACTGGACGGACTCACGTCGGATATATGTTTGGCGGCTATCACCCTGAATCCAGACCTATTTTTGGCAATTACAAACAGATGCCTAGCCCTTCGCCACTTCCCCACCATCTGGAAGGAGGCAGCTGTTGTAGTGTTGCGAAAACCCGGAAAGGAGGACTACACGCACCCTAAATCCTACAGGCCAATCGGACTCTTGCCTATTTTCGGGAAAATTCTTGAAAAAATGCTGATCAGGAGAATTAGGTGGCACACTCTGCCCGATATGAGTCAGCGTCAATTTGGCTTCACACCACAGCGCAGCACCGAGGACTCCCTCTATGTCATGATGCAGAAAATAAAAGAAAACCTAAAGGCCAAAAAGATAACTACAGTGGTTTCACTTGACATAGAGGGAGCCTTCGATAGCGCGTGGTGGCCTGCTATACAATGCAGATTGGCGGAGACAAAATGCCCTGCAAACTTACGGCGCCTGGTAGATGACTACCTTTCCAACAGGAGGGTAAGAGTAAGGTATGCCGGCGCTGAGTGTGCTAGGGAAACCACAAAAGGGTGCGTGCAGGGATCGATAGGGGGCCCAACTTTTTGGAATCTGCTGTTGGACCCACTATTGAAGGAACTGGAGTTACGTGGAGACTACTGTCAGGCATTTGCTGATGATGTGGTTCTGATTATCTCCGGTGATACAGCATTGGAGGTCCAGAGGCAGGCGAACGCCGCCCTCGAACATGTTCGGATGTGGGGGGTCAAGAACAAACTTAAATTTGCCCCGCAAAAAACTAAAGCAATGGTTATAACCAACAAATTGAAATATGACTCCCCACATCTGACCATGGGCGGGATAGGCGTCGAACTGTCTCGGGAAATTAAGATCCTCGGACTAACAATCGATGACAAACTGACTTTCAACACCCATGTATCAAATGTCTGTCGCAAGGCATTGAACTTGTATAAACAGCTTTCAAGGACCGCGAAAATTCACTGGGGTCTGGGGTCGGAGATAATCAGGACCATATATACGGCGGTAGTGGAGCCTATCATTATGTATGCTGCAAGTGCGTGGGCACCTGCAGCGGACAAACTTGGTGTGAGGAAACAGCTCGACGCGGTCCAGCGCGGCTTTGTTCAGAAAATCTTAAAGGCGTATCGGACGGTCTCCTTAAACGCGGCCCTATTACTCGCTGGACTGCTTCCTTTAGATATTAGGATCAGAGAAGCAGCTTCACTTTACGAAGTGAAGAAAGGGTTATCTCAGCGGATAATAGGTGACCGAGAGATTGAAAAACCGATTTCCCATACGGACACGCCACATCCCGCGGAGCAAAAGAGCCTTCAGTTCAGTTGTTTGGCTGACGGTGCACAAATGGAGCAGTACGAAAACAATGACCTGAAGATTTTCACAGACGGCAGTAAGATACAGGGGAAGGTCGGCGCGGCACTCTCCATATGGAAAGGTGCAGCGGAGACCAAAACCCGAAAGCTGAAACTGGATCATTTCTGCACCGTCTACCAGGCGGAATTGTTGGCTCTACTCGAAGCAACAAAGCAAGCGTGTAAAATCGCGGCAAATAGTTGCAATATATATTGTGACTCTAGATCGGCTCTCGAAACAGTCGTTAATAGTGTTTCCCTTCATCCTCTTGCTGTAAAAACAAGAGCAAACATACATAAAATCAAAGAGCAGGGTAAAGAATTACATCTATTTTGGATAAAGGCTCACGCAGGGATGGAGGGTAACGAAAGAGCTGACGTGCTTGCAAAAGATGCTGCACTGAACACGAAGACTAGACCGGACTATGACATGTGCCCGGTTTCATTCGCCAAGCGACAAATCCGCTTGGAATCGCTTGACGAATGGAACCGGCGATACAAGCAGGCTGAGACGGCCTCAATAACTAAGACTTTCTTCCCGGACGCGACAAAAGCATACCCAGTCATAAAAAAGATAGCGCTAGACTCAGTGGCAGTACAGGTAATGACAGGGCATGGCGGTTTCTCGGAATACCTACACCGGTTTAAGTGTAAGGAAAGCCCGGCGTGTCTGTGTGACCAGGCGAAAAGCGAGAGCGCTCTGCACGTGGTGGCAGAGTGCCCTGTATATGGAAAAGAGAGACATCATGTAGAAATGGAGCTAGATATTGACATAAAAATTGAAAATATAAGCAAAATAATAGAGAACAAAAATAATAGAAATAAATTTATTGAGTTTTGTAAAGAAGTAGCAATAAAAGTTGCAAATAAAAACAAGTAAACATTAAAAGATAAACAATTCGTATATTATGCTGTATTAAATGTACAGATAAATATACATGCAAAATATATAAAAGTAAATGTAAATCATTAAAACGTTAAAACTGTGCCCAAGTAAATTCCTTCTTATTAAAAAGGCCAATATAATAATAAAAGCCAAAACAAATAGGCAAAAACTAACTCTGATTACGTCAGAGGAAACTGCATTTTATAATTTAAAAAAAAAAAAAAAAAAAAAAAAACCTAACCTAACCTAACCTAACCTAAACCTAAACCTAAACCTAAACCTAAACCTAAACCTAAACCTAAACCTAAACCTAAACCTAAACCTAAACCTAAACCTAAACCTAAACCTAAACCTAAACCTAAACCTAAACCTAAACCTAAACCTAAACCTAAACCTAAACCTAAACCTAAACCTAAACCTAAACCTAAACCTAAACCTAAACCTAAACCTAAACCTAAACCTAAACCTAAACCTAAACCTAAACCTAAACCTAAACCTAAACCTAAACCTAAACCTAAACCTAAACCTAAACCTAAACCTAAACCTAAACCTAAACCTAAACCTAAACCTAAACCTAAACCTAAACCTAAACCTAAACCTAAACCTAAACCTAAACCTAAACCTAAACCTAAACCTAAACCTAAACCTAAACCTAAACCTAAACCTAAACCTAAACCTAAACCTAAACCTAAACCTAAACCTAAACCTAAACCTAAACCTAAACCTAAACCTAAACCTAAACCTAAACCTAAACCTAAACCTAAACCTAAACCTAAACCTAAACCTAAACCTAAACCTAAACCTAAACCTAAACCTAAACCTAAACCTAAACCTAAACCTAAACCTAAACCTAAACCTAAACCTAAACCTAAACCTAAACCTAAACCTAAACCTAAACCTAAACCTAAACCTAAACCTAAACCTAAACCTAAACCTAAACCTAAACCTAAACCTAAACCTAAACCTAAACCTAAACCTAAACCTAAACCTAAACCTAAACCTAAACCTAAACCTAAACCTAAACCTAAACCTAAACCTAAACCTAAACCTAAACCTAAACCTAAACCTAAACCTAAACCTATCTATCTATCTATCTATCTATCTATCTATCTATCTATCTATCTATCTATCTATCTATCTATCTATCTATCTATCTATCTATCTATCTATCTATCTATCTATCTATCTATCTATCTATCTATCTATCTATCTATCTATCTATCTATCTATCTATCTATCTATCTATCTATCTATCTATCTATCTATCTATCTATCTATCTATCTATCTATCTATCTATCTATCTATCTATCTATCTATCTATCTATCTATCTATCTATCTATCTATCTATCTATCTATCTATCTATCTATCTATCTATCTATCTATCTATCTATCTATCTATCTATCTATCTATCTATCTATCTATCTATCTATCTATCTATCTATCTATCTATCTATCTATCTATCTATCTATCTATCTATCTATCTATCTATCTATCTATCTATCTATCTATCTATCTATCTATCTATCTATCTATCTATCTATCTATCTATCTATCTATCTATCTATCTATCTATCTATCTATCTATCTATCTATCTATCTATCTATCTATCTATCTATCTATCTATCTATCTATCTATCTATCTATCTATCTATCTATCTATCTATCTATCTATCTATCTATCTATCTATCTATCTATCTATCTATCTATCTATCTATCTATCTATCTATCTATCTATCTATCTATCTATCTATCTATCTATCTATCTATCTATCTATCTATCTATCTATCTATCTATCTATCTATCTATCTATCTATCTATCTATCTATCTATCTATCTATCTATCTATCTATCTATCTATCTATCTATCTATCTATCTATCTATCTATCTATCTATCTATCTATCTATCTATCTATCTATCTATCTATCTATCTATCTATCTATCTATCTATCTATCTATCTATCTATCTATCTATCTATCTATCTATCTATCTATCTATCTATCTATCTATCTATCTATCTATCTATCTATCTATCTATCTATCTATCTATCTATCTATCTATCTATCTATCTATCTATCTATCTATCTATCTATCTATCTATCTATCTATCTATCTATCTATCTATCTATCTATCTATCTATCTATCTATCTATCTATCTATCTATCTATCTATCTATCTATCTATCTATCTATCTATCTATCTATCTATCTATCTATCTATCTATCTATCTATCTATCTATCTATCTATCTATCTATCTATCTATCTATCTATCTATCTATCTATCTATCTATCTATCTATCTATCTATCTATCTATCTATCTAAAATTTGTATTTGGCCTTTCAGTCAAAAAATAATAATAAATACGTATGTCAGGATTTTTTGACATTCCACCCCTATGGGGGTAAAATAGCGGATGAATATTTTGCATGAAAATCCGTCATTTTTTAAGTTAAACCAAAAAAAAAAACCACCCCACTTCCCCATCCCCGTCCCCGTCCCCGTCCCGACTTTAGGTCAGAGGTAACCTTTTGACTAAAATGATAAATCACTTACCCAAAAGTCGTACTATGGCACTATTTCCAATGTTCCTATAAATCAGTCACTAAATGAAACTTTACTGCACATATCGACACCAAAAATACACATAAAAGATCACTATAACACAATTTACGAGACACTGCAAAAAATCTCAACTGCTCCGCCTGATTCCCGCCAAAAACTCCAATATTTTATTAAGGATTTGATATTAATTCGTATCGTTAATCACGTGCAAAAAAATTTCACATGCATAACAATTGCACGTCAACGATAAAAATAACGCGTAGTTGGAACGAATGAATTATTCGAACGTTGAATAATATATGAACGTTCGAAAATGTACCATATATCTAAGGGGCCGTTCATAAATCGTATATGTAGCGGTTAGTTTAGAATTTAGCTACGTCACTGAGTACGTCGCTCACTCCCGCTGTCGGCACCGCTCTGTTTCGTGGCGTCGCACTCATTCACTTGTACTATTGTTCCTGCCGCTAACAGCGGCAAGGTCATGAAGCAGTCAATTGTACTTTTTTTTATAAATAACATGTCAGACAATGTCGCAGACAAAAACCAGTAGGGATATACAGTAAGAATTTATTTTCTTTTCTTTTTCAGTCTTATTACAAATTGTATCTATTCCAATATTATTAATACCTATAATATAATATAATTTGAAACAGAGGGCATATATACAGATAGGATGAGCGGCTCTACCCGGGAAGTGGCTACACGGGCACTTGCAGCGAGCAGTCCCAGGCGCGGGCGTTGACCTGGCGCAGCGTGGAGCGCAGCGCCCCGCCGGGCCCCAGCGCCAGCGTGAGCGGGAAGTGGTCGCCGCGCGGGCGCGCGTACAGCGCGTGCAGCGTCTGCTCCCAGCGCAGCGGCCGCGCCACGTGGCGCGCCAGCTGCCGCCGCACGTGCGCCGGCGCGCCGTAGGGCCGCGCGTCCAGCGCCGACAGCACGGGCAGGCGCGGCGAGCCCACGTCGCACGCCGCCAGCGCCTCGCGCAGCACGAGCTCGGCGCGCGCCATCAGCGGCGTGTGGAAGGCGCCGGCCACGCGCACGCGCGCCGAGCGCCGCACGCCCCACTCGCCGCCGCGCCGCTCCACCAGGCGCAGCGCCGCCTCGTCGCCGCCCAGCACCTTGCAGCCGGGGAACAGGTAGTTGGCCACCATGCACACGGGGTCGCGCACGCCGCCGTCCTCGGCCTCGGCGCGCGCGGCGAGCAGCAGCGCGGGCAGGCGCGCGTCGGGCGCCAGCCACACGGTGAGCATGGCGCCGGGCCGCTCGGCCGCCGCGGCGCGCATGGCCTCGGCGCGCAGCTCCACCAGCCGCAGCGCGCGCTCCAGCGACAGCGCGCCCGCGAACACGAGCGCGGAGATCTCCCCGAGCGAGAAGCCGGCGGCGGCGCGCACCCGCTGCAGCGCGCCGGGCCGCTCGTCGCGCGCGCGCTCGAGGGCCGCCAGTGACGTCACCAGCACGCACGTCTGGCAGCGCCGCTCCAGCTCCGAGGCCGGGCCCTCGGTGCACACGCGCCACACGTCCCACCTGCACACACACACACACACACCTCACTCACTACTACCACTAAGTCTTCTTATAAGCTACCACCATTCCAAATATGACAGCAATCCATTCAGCCGTGGAGTTGTGAGAGGTATACGCACACAAACTTTCGCATTCATAATATTAGTGTGATTTCATATTTTTACTAAATATTTATTGTCTGTTAGAAATGTAATTTATAATGTCATGAAATTACAAATTAAATTTTAAAAAACTTATTTGTTTTTTTTATTACATATTAGAAAGGAGCAATATGGGCCCGTGCCACTGTAGAGCTATAGAAAACATTCTTAGAGGACTGCCTTTAGGAGATGTCTCTATAAGTCTAAAAATGATGAATGCAGAACAATCATCAATAATAGTTGTAATCTGACTTGGCCTGGATAGGTTAGTTTTTGTGCAGAAAAGACAAAATACTAATATAATAAGTAAATGATGACTCAAGCCCCCAGTTGGTAGTCTAAAGCAAAGGTTCCCAAAAGTTTTTCTTGTAGACCCCGTTACAAATTTACTGCAATCCACCTGTTTTTTACCATTTTCCCAAACTCTTAAAGTTAACTACACACATTCAGTTTTAACTGTACAGTCAAACTGTGCAGTTATAACTGACACACCTAGGTGTAACACTAGTGTCTACACACATTCAGTTCAGAACTGCACAGTTCAACTGTACAGTTAAAACTGGATGTGTGTAGCATGCTTAATAAATGTGAAGATTAGATCTAATGATGGAAATTTTTGTTCTTCACCATCGAATCTGGCCTCTTTGGGAATCACTGGTCTTAAGTAAACATCATCGTTTTTAACTATAATTTATGATTCTATTCATTGCAATTGTACCATTTTATCCAGGTAGGTTTATTATTGTGCCAAATATAGGTGTACAATTTAGTGATTTTGTGTAGAATAAGAGATCATTCTCAGGCTAATCCAGGTGACAAATGTATGATATTGAGTGGAGTGGGGTCGCGAGGGGAGGCGTACCCGACGACAGTGGAGGCGAGGCGGTAGAGGTCGCGCGCGGCGGGCACGTGCTGCAGCGCGCGGCCCATGCCCACGTGCTGCGCGCCCTGCCCCGGGAACAGCAGCACGCTGGTCTGGCGCGGCTCCGAGCGCTCGCGCCCGTCCTCCTCGCCCGGCGCGCGCGCGGCGTACGGCGCCGTGGCCCAGCGCAGCGCGGGCTCGGGCTGACCGCGCGCCTCGCCGAACGAGCTGGCATCCTCCAGCAACCGCCGCAGCGGGCTCGCATCGCCCGCCTGGCTCCCGCTCCACCGTAGGCAGCGACAACTACATAATATCCGCCGAGCTAGCCGGTGCATCCTCACTCGTCATTAGTTACTTCTAAGAGTACTAAGTAATAACAAATCAAATACTCTGCCTTGTCTGTGGTGAAATTAATTAAAACGACTTAAATGACAAATGACTGAAATAATTGACAGAATGACAGCTGGACAACCCAGAACCACAGACCTAGGAATTTTTTTCGCCCAGAACAGAAGAGAAAAGACTCAGAATAAACAAAGCAACAGCAAACAACCAAATAATTTTGTAAATCATTGATCATATTATCTGGATAATAATTTCACAGTTTTATGTGATCTTCACGACCCGTAGTATACTTTACTCTTCGGAGTTTGGTAGTCTTTTAATTTAATCCAGTGTGTACATAACGTCTATGATCTGTAATAGAAATTTATATAAAACTAGCTGCCCGCCCCGGCTTCGCTCGTGTGGACAATTATTTTTTGCATTTATGGGGATGAAAAATAGATGTTGGCCGATTCTCATAGATACCGGATAAGCACAAAAAATTTCATCAAAATCGGTCAAGCCGTTTCGCAGGAGTATGGCAAAGAAAACTGTGACACGAGAATTTTATATATTAGATGGCTTAGCTGGCCTGATGTGGGTCTGGCGATTCGAGGGCCTGGAAGTTTTGGCACGAGATTGGCACCACAAACTTGATACTTTTTCACGGACTTATTGTTTGTATTTTTATCCTCAGACAAAAGGCCAATTTTACACCAATTTTTATTATTCGTTATTTGTAGTTTTGTATGTCATGTGTATTGTGATCATGTAGAGTGGTTGAGATTTTTTCTAGTGTCTCGTAAATTGTGTTATAGTTGTCTTTAGTGTATATTTTCGGTGTGTTTTGTGCAGTATAGTTTCATTTAGTAACTGAGATATAGGAACATGGCAAAAAAAACCGTAATATGGCCTATGTGATCTATAATTTTGGTCAATAAATTACCTCTGACTAAAGGCCTGCCCTATTATGATCTGCTACAGCCGTGGATTGGACACCAGAAACTGCAATAAACATTAGAATGCATGATAATCGGCATTTTAATGCAAAACATTTAGAACACCCGACACTGGCAAAAATAGTCCTTGAAGAGAGATTGCCATAGTTAGAAAGAAGGAGAGAAATGATTAGAACTAACCTGTGAAAACGTTGTGATTTATAAATGCACAAGTGTATATTCATCGCTATCCTATACATATCCATTACCAGAAGTAAAAATAGTATAAACAGTACCGATGACCGCAGTGAAATAACACTACTTGATATAGTGTTGTGTTTCTGCGGTAAGTAAGGTTGCCAGTGCTTCTCGAAGATTCGCTGCGCTAGTAGTAATGCTGCTAGCATAGCGAGTCCTCATCAAAAACATGGTTGGCAACCCATTAGTGATACCCCTGGTATTGCTAGCGCCTATAGGCTACGGTGACTGCTTACCATCAGGTGGGCCGTAAGCTTGTGTGCCACCTTAGTGGTATAAAAAAAATTGCTGCTATTTTAGTTTTTTTTTTTGCTTTAGTTATTGTTCTGATGTACCACTCCAAAGGCCACAGAGTATTGATATGTCGCCTGTCTCGTTGTCTTTATCGCCAGTATAGGTAATCCACTAATATATACTGGTAAAAAACGTGGTGATTATGTACTCTACTCTGTGTCCACCACATTCATCATCCATCAACAATCAATCCAATCCATATGCTAAACATTTCCAATAAACTTTTATGTCTTTGAATCAGACTGGGGTGAGATAGGAACATCTGAACGATTTTAAAAACTGTGTATTAATTAGGACGATTGTTTATTTTTCAAAAATTCATTACTTTGGTGGCATTGGTTCTGCTGTAGTATATTGATTCACGTAAGTGCAAGAGGCATTTTTTTTTAATTTGTCCTTTCATTGAAAAGTATGGTCAAGCTATTTGTTGGATTTATTTATCATATTCTGTAATTTTTTCTTTTCAATTTTTTATTTGCTTCATTCGTCATCCACCAGAACATATAAATAAAAAGATTATCACCTGCAATTTTTTTAAATTTAAAATTGCATTATAACACTAACTTTAAAACAGCTGTCCTTAATCATCTCAGTACCCATATACTGCTGGCACTCATTGACAGGATGGCTCGGGGTCAGCAAAAGCTACAATCACAAGCCAAGGCAGCGGAGAAACAGTCAAAAATGAAAAAGCAGCAGGGCCACAGTGCCACAGATCAAAAGAAGGCTGCACAGAAGGCACTTGTGCATGTGTGTGCTGTGTGTAAGGTATTATGTCCCCTCTCAGTCTGTCCACTGCTGGTGAGTGTGATCTGAGGCCCGAGTACTCACTCCCATGTTGTTGCAGGCTCAGATGCCCGACCCCAAGACCTACAAGCAGCACTTTGAGAACAAACATCCCAAGAATGATTTACCAGAGGACTTGAAGGCTATCTAACACAAGTTTCATGTAGTATTTAACAATTAACTAACTCTAAGAATTGTAAAAATATCTTTTTCTTATTTACTCTGCATTTTTTAATTTCATTTAGTTCAATTTATTATTCTCACCTGATTCACGGTCTACTTAATAAATGTAGAGAAATGAAATGAATAATTGTGACAAATAAGATCCTAAAAACAATGGCAATCATACTGTTTGAGTATAATTATGCTCACCTTTTATTCATAATCCAATTGTATGCATCAAGTAACATATTTGTGTCAGCCAGCCCCCATTGCCCTGGTCTGTTGAGTAACGGTCATACTTTTTTAAATGAGATAATGTGTATGTTTATATAAAATTGCTTGAACTCAGGTATTTTGATGTTTCAATCAATAAGAGTATTGACTGAGCTTTTAAGATTTATGTTGGTCACATCTTAACTTAAAATACCTATGTAGTATACAACAATGGGCTGACATGAAACACGTTGTTGATGAGGACTCACTGTGCTAGCAGGATTACCTACTTCTAGCGCAGCATATCCTCAAGCAGTGGAGCACTGGCAACCTTACTTACTGCAGAAACACAACACTACATTACACTACATAGTGTTATTTCACTGTGGTCTTCTGTAAGGTGGAGGTAGTCCCCAGTCAGGTGGCTCCAATTTCAATGGAACCCATGGGAGACTCCAAATCACCCCATCTCTCTTGTTGATATTGAAACCAGAACCTGTACTGACACGGCATGTGCCGTGGTGGCCTTGTGATTGAAGCAGCGGCCTGTCATCTGATGGGCCCAAGTTCAAACTGCGGCCTGTACCAATGAGTTTTACTAAGCTTAAGTACAGTGATTTTATCACATCATGAGATTAAATAAGGAAGCAATACTTTTAGTCCTGTCAAATTAGTTTAGTTTAATGATTTCGTTCAACAGAATTGACACCATTATTGGTAATAATATTATAGTAACCAAATCAAAACCACCATTTGTTATGATACTGCTACGTCTAAATGACATCAGAATATTTGCAACCATCATACAGAATAAGCCCACTTTGTCCCGCCACGGTGCAATGTGTACATTAACAATGATTTGAGAGTACTGCATGAGACCACACATACAATCGCTCACATCTTAATGCGTGAACAAAACAAACAGATCCACAATTAACATCACTATAGATAGACCGCACCAAGAGATCACTCACGGAACACCTTATGTACATTAGACACATCGTTTGTTTTCATATCATACCAAATATGTGCAGTCAAGTTTTAGCATATTAGAATTTTTGTAGGATAGTCTCCCCGTTGAGCGGAGTTGCGATAAGAGTAGATCGGGTGGTGCGTCTACATCTTCTCGTAGGTCTCCCGGTGGCCGCAGGTGGCGCACTCGCGCTCGTACAGGTCGCTGGCCGCGTCGTGCCGCTCGGCGCCGAACTCGTGGCGGTGCGCCTCTTGCGGGCGCTCGTACAGGCTGGAGCGCACGTCCATGCGCAGCGCGCGCAGCCGCCGGTGCGTGCGCGAGTGCTGCGCGCGCGTGCGGGCCTCCTCGCGCCGCGCGCGCTCAGCCTCCAGCCCCGCGGGCGAGCCCCACACCTGTAGCGCGCGCGCCTCCACCTGCGCGCGCAGGTACAGCCGCATGTCGCCGTAGCGCGCGCTGTGCGGGTTGCGGCGGCGCAGGCAGCGCAGCGGCGGCGGCCGCGCGTCCAGGTCGCAGTCCTGCAGCAGGAACGTCGCCTTGGCCTCGGTGCGCGTCACGAGCGAGTCCGCGTCCTCGTCGTCGCGGCACGCGTCGCACACGCTCAGGTCGAAGGTGTCGAGCAGGTGCGACTGCGGGAAGGGCGCGGCGCAGCGCTCGCAGCGCGGCTGCAGCGCGCGGTGCACCACGGGCGCGGGCGGCGCTCGAGGCACGACCCGCGTCGCCGGCTGCTCCACCAGGAAGCCGCCGCCGCCGTCCACCGCGCTCGCGCCGCACCTGCCGTACAACCCAACTTCCCGGTCTACTCCATTTACATACTTGGAATGAACAGAAAGAACGGGGCTGGCTCACGCAGGCTGTGTGTGCACGAGGCGCGCGTCGTGTAGAGCGCGCGCCCGCAATCGGTTGCGCTCGATGCGCGCGCGCTGCGCCGCCGTCAGCTGGCTCCCGGCACTGCCGGCCTCGGCCTCGCCGCCGCTCGCCAAACGCTCTTCACCATCGGGAGTAGAGACCTCGTCGTCCACGTCAGAGTCGCCCATTCTGCTTGTACATACACTAATACTCGATTATTTGCACTGACTGACTAGTAATCTGAGATAGTACCTCAACCTTATACAGAATCTAAGCCTAATACTGCTTTCTAATTGTAAAGAGAGCTGTTTGTCCCACTCCTAACATAGTTAATAGCATCACGCTCCACATAGTATTGAATGACCAGCAGATAGGGGTCTCCCTCAACTCAGGTTGGCTGTACTACTGGCATATAGCAGTGGCTATGTGCCAATATGGGGCATCTCAAATCAACTCAAACCTGTTCTTAGGGCTTAAATTGTATACAGGGTTACAGGTTAAGTCGACCTAGATCCGTTAAGGGCGTGTAGTACCCATCTTTTCTGACATATTTCACTATAGAACACCCTACCCCAAACCTACGTTTTCAAGAAAATCTACATTGAATTTTTTTAATAAAAATTGCCGACTTTTTGCCATTAATTACGATATTTTGAAGTTAGTGCATCTTATTATTATTATTGATTTTTTACATGCGGATTAAGATGCTCTATGAATTTAATAACCAAAATCCTACGTAGGTTAACTAAATACGTTTTTCTGGACGATTGAAAGTTCCAAAAGATAATAAAAAAAAATTACAATTTACCTTACTATATCGAAAATCTAAAAAAAAATGTATGGCACACGTTTGGCAGATATGCCTAAAAACATCTACGTTTTGTCAGCTATCCGACAAGGTATAATACTCTAGGGTCTTATTTATTTCGTAGGAAAAAACTTAGTTTCATAGGCGATAGTGGACATTAAAATAATTATTGAACCTAATTTATTCTTTGGCCCTAGAAAGTAAAATAAAACAATAGGTAAGTTTTACAAAATATTATTTATTAAAGTCCTTAATCAAAGTTCGTCTTCAACATGTCCACCTCTGTTTCGTACACATCTTGGCATTCTTCTGCGAAGCCCAGTTTTTACAACACCAGTAGTCAACGTTCTTCTTTTCTTCTTTCTTCTTCGTCGTCATCAATTACACGAGGTCTTCCCAAGTCTGTGCGTCGTCTTGAAACGGAGCCAGTTTCTCGAAGTCTACGATAAACTCCGTCAACAACGCTCACATCCGGCACTCGACGGCCGGGATAAAGTGAAATGTATTCGTTACGAGCTTGCGCGGACACACAATTGCAGTCTCCATAGCAAATCAACATATCGGCATATTCCTCGTTCGTGTAAGTCGTCATATTCGACGGTTCCAAATCACAAGCACAAATCAGAGTCCAGTTCACAAGCACAGTAGTCACAAATCAGAAACAGTCCAGAAACACAGCCAAGACGAGTAGGAAACAGAGAGCAGAACAATATCGCATCTACTATGGACGGATCACATGAGCAGACTAACAAAACAACCGCTACCTCAGCTGCTACCTGGGAGTTTTTTTCAACGAACTTAAATAAAACCCTAGATTGTTATACCTTGTTGGATAGCTGACGAAGCGTAGATGTTTTTAGACACATCTGCCAAACGTGTGCGATTCATTTTTTTAAAATCTTCATTAAAGAAATGTAAATTGTATTTTTGTTTACTAACTTTTTTAACTTTCTATCTTCAGAACAAGGTATTTAGTTAACCTACGTAGGATTATGGTTATTAAATTCATAGAGCATCTTAATCCGCATGTAAAAAATCAATAATAATAATAAGATGCACTAACTTCAAAATATCGTAATTAATGGCAAAAAATCTGCAATTTTTATTAAAAAATTTAAATGTCAATTTTCTTGAAAACGTTTAGGTTTCGGGTAGGGTGCTCTATAGTGAAATATGTCAGAAAAGATGGGTACTACACGCCCTTAACGGATCTAGGTCGACTTAACCTGTAACCCTGTATAATTAGGTTGTAGCCATATCTTAAATTTGCTCACTCAATTTAGAATATTTCAGTCATACATACAATTAGGCACAAAGTAATTTTTAAGTGTAATGTTTTCTTCTTGTGCATACATGTGTGTATATGAAAGATGAGCAAAGAGGTTCATTTTACATTTTACAGAATCAGTTAAATGTCCAGTGTGTGACCAATGACATATTATACCGTATACTAGTAAAGCCAGCTTAGCTCTGATTGATTTCCTTTAATTTTGTACAAGCGGTTGTATTCTCTTGGATTTTGTATTAGGTATGTTAGGTGGTACATTCTTAGTTCAAAAGCTAGTTACAATTTCTACTTAGCTTTTGAACTAAGTCATATTGCTTACCCTGTATGCAGCGCAAGCTAAGCTAGGCCTAGTGATGTAGGTTTAAAAAAAATTAAACCACTTGTTATAATCAAAATTATTAGGTTACCAATTTGAAACCTATGCGATTGGCCTAGGTTGCCTACCTAGGCGAAGTAGAGGAAATTGCAATCTTATGTACCACAGAAAGAAAACAACAATTAGACTTACCGTCAGAAACGCCTCAAGTTTAGTAGTTCCACTCTTGGGTCTCTTGGATTCCACTCTTGAGAATATACAGAGTATTTAACCACTTGAAAGTAGTTGTTGTAGGTAACAAAATCCAAAAGTTCGTCACCTATTCATGAAGTAGGTACATACGGCTCAGACCTTTCTCTATTTAACTCTAGGCTTGGAACAGGACCCAAGAGAATACAACCGCCTTTGATTATATTAAATTATATTTGCCGTTACCTTGGACAATCAACTTCAAAAACTATTTGAACTTCGCTGACCACAGAGTACATAACCACTTCGCTGACCTCGCTCTGCATCGGCGCCAACCACAGGGCACGTACGGAGGGCATAGTACATCTACATCAGCATAGTTCTTATAAATGCTGCTTTTCCTATTATATTAGTATATTATCTGTTTATATTATCTTTGTCCAAGAGCGAACGGTTGTATTCTCTTGTTTTTTGGAGCCAAGTTGGAGCCCACGGGAATTAAAATAAAGGTAAGATCGCATAGCGGTTGTATTCTCTTGGGTAAGATTAAACCCACAGAGTATACAATCTAATAATTTATTAATAGAATTTTTATGCTTTATTCTAAGGTATGTCCTTCTTTTAAGATTAAAACAAACGCTACCCTTGAACAAAACTTCAAACATGACATGGGTTAACCTGTCGTCTTATTTGTCTTCTTCTTCTTATTCCAACTATGGCAATCTAACCTATTCAAGGACTATTAAATTTTTTGCCAGCGTCGAGTGCAAGAAAATTATCTATCAAGTTATTTTTTTTGTGTTTGTTGCAATATAATTATTTTATCCGAGTACGGGCTGGTTATAAATTGAGGTATTATTTATTTTAGTCTTAAATATATGTACTATGTGTCAATTCTTTTGTTTTTTCTTCCCTTCAAAATATACTTCAATATTGTTATCACGTATTTTTATTATCTCAAATAGATACTATTTTAGCTCTATTAAGACAGTTACCTATATTACAACAAAAATGCCTAGTGTCATGCCTTCGAATACTTATTGGAGTTTCTGGAGAGAATCTACGACAATAGCAGATAGATCATCACAGGTCTATGGGTCAGAGGTAACATATTGAACAAAATGATAAATCACTTCACCCAAAAGCCGTTTTACAGGATTATTTACAATGTTCTAATAAATCAGTATAAGATCCAACTTTATTGCAAATGTCACCGAAAATACACCTTAAAGATATCTATAACGATAAAATGCAACACCTCATCCTTTGCGCGATTCCAGCAAAACGTAGTGGTTCTAATATGTACTTTGTGATTCCCGCCAAGACCCTCAAGGAACCAATGCGAAAAGCCATTCCAGAAATCCTACGGCCTGTCCGAATGAAGTAAAAATACTGTAATTTTATACGTAACTAGCTTTTACCCGCGGCTTTGCACGCGTGGTAAATAACACACATCAACATTTGCCTATATCTAAAATTCTAAATGATAGGTTTTGCCCACTTCTAAGAATTTTTATGGATTTAACTTCAAAAATGACGGATTATCATACAAATTTGCATCCCCTATTTCATGCCTTATGATTAGAATTTCTAATAATCCTCAAATACATATTTATTTATTGTTAACTGAAAGGCCAAATACCAATTTTCATGCGTTTAACTTCAAAAATGACGGATATTCATACAAACTTTCATCCCCTATTTTACCCCTTAGGGGTGGAATTTTCAAAAGTCCCGAATACGTATTTAATTATTTTCAATTGAACGGTCTAATAAATTTTTATGCGTTAATTTTCAATAATGTTGGATTTTCATACAAAACTTTCATCTCCCATTATGTCCCCTTACGGGTGCAGTTTCCAAAAATCCTGAAATACTTATTTATTTATTTTCAATCGAAAGGTCAAAAACCAATTTTCATGCGTTTATCTTCAAAAATGAAGGATTTTCATATAAAATTTTCATCCCCTATTTTACTCCCCTAGGGGTGGATTTACCAAAAATCCTGAAAAACGTGTTTATTAATTTTTAACTGAAAGGCAAAATACCAATTTTCATGCGTTTAACTTCAACAACGACGGATTTTCATAAAATCTTTCAACCCCTATTATACCCTTAGGGGTGGAATTTCCAAAAATGCTTTCTTAGTGGATGTCTACGTCATAAAAGGTACGTACTGTCAAAATTTCAAATCTGTAACCCCTGTAACCCCAGCCGTTTAGGCTGTGCGTTGATATGTCAGTCAGTCAGTCAGCCTCTTCTTTTATTTATACAGATTTGTCAGTTTTAACTGACAGATCGACGCTGTCATTTTTGTCAATCATGCAATTCAATCAAAGTAAAGTTAACAAAACCAAAACTTGTTTGGTTTGCAGCTGGCTGCAGTTGTAGACGTTGTAGTTGCAGTATTACGTGAAAGTTGCAATACCTATTTGTTACGATTTATTTTTAATTTGATTATATAATTTTAAGATGAAGTGATAATAACTAGGTACTCTCACCAGTTCAGTTCATTCAGCACGTCTTGTATACAATTAGCTCAAGTGCGTAACATTTGGCAAAAATGAAGGGCGCGAATTTAATATTATGTGCTAACCGTTGCATATCGGGGAAAACACAGCTCCTAGCTCTTCCACTACACAGGTAAGGTAAATCTGGAGCGTATTGAAAACGATTGGGTCCTCTCCTAAAGATAGATCTTAAGGTCCTTGGACTTTGTTCAATAAAGATTGCCCTACTTTTGGTTTTGTAGTACAAAGTCCATTTTATCCCCAAACTCATTATATGCGGTGACCTAGAATGTATGCCCTAATAAAAATATTATGTACACAGGTAATGCATGTGAAAATAAAATGTATGCAAAGAAAATAATTGTCTGTTTGTAATGTGATGTGAAAATAACACGTCTTTTTACTAATGCTCAGACAGTATATACAATAGGTACTTATAACCAAAATTCGATTTCTAAAAATGTTGTCTGTCTCTCTGTTTATCCCATGAATTAACAAAATCTAATTTCAAGGGAATGAAATTGTGGGAACAGCTTGTCTTTTCTAGAAGTATTTTTTAAAGTTTCTAGTGAGCTTCTTATGGATACAGATAATGCATAAATAAATAAAAAAAAAAAATGCATAGTAGTACTTGATTATGATCAACATCAACAGTCAACACATCAACAGCTATTTATTTATAGACCTATGGGTTATGAACATGTCCTTTGAAATTAGGTCAATTTATTTGGCAAACAAATAGTCATTTACACTAATATTATAAAGAGGAAAGATTTGTATTTTTGTGGGTTTGTATTGAATAGGCTCTGAAACTACTGGACCAATTTCAAAAATTCTTTCACCGTTAGAAAGCTAAATTATCACTGAGTAACATAGGCTATATATTAAACTAGCTGCCCGACCGGCTTCACACGGGTAGACACAATATTTGATAAATGTGTACCCGTGCGAAGCCGGGGCAGGCCGCTAGTTTACCAATAAACAGAGTTTTGGTATCAGTAATTGCGCCTTTGCAATAGAGTGGTAGGAGTGGTAGGCAGGCAATGCATGCGGCGGTGTTGCAGCGGCGGGCGCGGCTTGGCGTCGGCGGCGGGCGAGCCCCGCGGCGCGCGGCGCAGCGACTCGTTCACGCTCAACCTGTTCCGCGGCCACCTCGAGCCCGCGCAGGTCTTCCCCTTCCCCGAGCCGCTGGCCGAGGACCAGCGCCAGATGCTGCGGGAGCTGGTGCCGCCCGTCGAGAAGTTCTTCCAGGAGGTGAACGACCCGGCCAAGAACGACGCCGACGCGCAGATCGAGGCCGGCACCCTGGCGGGCCTGTGGGAGCTCGGCGCCTTCGGCCTGCAGGTGCCGGCCGAACTGGGCGGGCTCGGCCTCACCAACACGCAGTACGCGCGCCTCGTCGAGGTGAGCCCCGTCAGCCCCGTGCCACCCAAACCCAAACTGGCTGAGTTCAAACCACTCATACTTACTACTCACGCTACTGGACAAACTTTTCTTATATTGTGTAACCTGGCTTCTTTTTGCTTTGAAGAGTGAATGAAATCATTGAAGTTAATATGGGATACTAGCATTTGCCCGCGGCTCCGCACCCATGGTAAAGAAGTCAATATCTAAAATTGTAAATGATAGCTTATGGCCACTGCTACCTTTTTTTATGGATTTATCTTAAAAAATGTAGGATTTTCATACAAACTGTGATCACCTATTTTATGCCTTATGGTTGAAATTTCTAATAATCCTCTATTACATTTTTATTTATTGTTAACTGAAAGGCCAAATACCAAATGTCGGATTTTCATACAAACTTTCATCCCCTATTTTACCCCCTTAAGGATGAAATTTCCACAAATCCTCACATACGTATTTATTTATTTTCAACTGAAGGGTCAAATACCAGTTGTCATGCGTTAATCTTAAAACTGACGGATTTTCATACAGTTTTACCCCCGTAGGGGTGGAATTTCCAAAGATCCTGAAATATATATTTATTTATTTATAACTGAAAGGTCAAATACCAATTGTCATGCGTTAATCTTCAAAGATGACGGATTTTCATACAAACTTTCATCCCCTATTTTACCCACTTAGGGATGGTACTTTCTAAAAATCCTGAAATAAGTCTTTATTTATTTTTAACTGAAAGACCAAATACCAATTTTCATGCTCTGAACTTAAAAAACGACGGATTTTCAAACAAACTTTCAACCCCTATTTTACCCCCTTAGGGAAGGAATTCCCAAAAATCCTGAAATACGTCTTTATTTATTTGTAACTGAAAGGCCAAATACCAATTTTCATGCTCTTAACTTAAAAATCGACGGATTTTCAAACAAAATTTCAACCCCTATTTTACCCCCTTAGAGGTGGAATTCCCAAAACTCCTGAAATACGCGTTTATTTATTTTTAATTGAAAGGGCTCCTAACTTAAAAAACTACGGATTTTCAAACAAACTTTCAGCCCCTATTTTACCCCCTTAGGGGTGGAATATCCAAAAATCCTGAAATACGTATTTATTTAGGTCAAATACTAATTGTCATGCGACAATCTTCAAAAATGACGGATTTTCATACAAACCTTTCATCCCCTATTTTACCCCCTCAGGGGAGGAATTTCCAAAAATTCTAAAATACGTATTTATTTATTTTTAACCGAAAGGCCAAGTACCAATTTTCATGCACTTTTCTTCAAAACTGACGGATTTCATACAAAACTTTCATCCCCTATTTGACCTCCTTAGGGGAGGAATTCCCAAAAATCCTGAAATACGTCTCTATTTATTTTTAACTCAAAGGCCAAATACCAATTTTCATGCTCTTCACTTAAAAAACGTCGGATTTTCAAACAAACTTTCAACCCCTAATTTACCCCCTCAGGGGTGGAATTTTCGAAAATGCTTTCTTAGTGGATGTCTACGTCATGAAAGGTACGTACTGTCAAAATTTCAAGTCTGTACCCCCAGCCGTTTAGGCTGTGCGTTGATATGTCAGTCAGTCAGCCAGCCTCTTCTTTTATATATACAGATAAATATAATCTATTCAGTAAGTAAGCTCTTATTGGCATGCATTAATTACACATGTACATGCATGAATTCAAATTCTCTTTAGGTAATTTGTAAAACAGCTTTTAATTACCTATAATGTTGTTACCTATAACATATACAAGGTGATTGTAAGCTGGTTTTATAAATATATAAGTGAACTTTTAATTGCGTTTTTGTTAACGATTCATTACTTATGTTATGCTAAGATAGCTGTTGGTTTTTCAATAAACAAAAATAAAATAAATATACCTAACATAGTATATATGTGTATATGTAAGATGGCAGCGTGTGTGTGTAGGTGGTGGGCGCGCACGACCTGGGCGTGGGCATCACGCTGGGCGCGCACCAGTCCATCGGGTTCAAGGGCATCCTGTTGTTCGGCAACGAGGAGCAGCGCGCGCACTACCTGCCGCGCGTCACGGGCGGGGAGTACGCCGCCTTCTGCCTCACCGAGCCCTCCTCCGGCTCCGACGCGGGCTCCATCAAGTGGGTACCCTCCCCTCCCCACTCTCCCCGCCCTCCCCACTCTCCCCTACCGCCGCTGTACCGGGCCCGCTTGCAGGACCCGCGCCGTGCTGGCGCCTGACGGCGAGCACTTCATCCTGAACGGGTCGAAGATCTGGATCAGCAACGGCGGCATCGCCGAGATCATGACGGTGTTCGCGCAGACGCCGGTGGAGCGCGACGGCGCCACGGTGGACAAGGTGACCGCCTTCATCGTGGAGCGCGCCTTCGGTGGCGTCTCGTCCGGCCCGCCCGAGAACAAGATGGGCATCAAGTGCTCCAACACCACCGAGGTGTACTACGAGGACGTGCGCGTGCCCGTGCGCAACGTGCTGGGCGGCGTGGGCAACGGGTTCAAGGTGGCCATGAACATCCTCAACAACGGCCGCTTCGGCATGGCGGCCGCGCTCGCCGGCACCCAGCGCGCCGCGCTGCGCCAGGCCGCCGAGCACGCCGCCACGCGCGTGCAGTTCCAGCGCCGCCTCCGGGACTTCCCGGCCGTGCAGGTACCCCGCCGCCCCCCTCGCCCCCCCAACCCCACTCGCCCCCCTCGCCCCACTCGCCCACTGACCGCCTCCGCGCCCGCAGGAGAAGCTGGCGCGCATGGCGACGCTGCAGTACGCCACAGAGTCGCTGGCCTACATGGTGAGCGGGAACATGGACTCCGGCTGCGCGGACTACCACCTCGAGGCCGCCATCTCTAAGGTTATACATATTTCATTAACACTGAGGGAAAACATTACCCACACTATGACAATTAGTCTGAACTATACACACGAAGAACATAATATTTATACGAATTTGTTGAGGCTAATGAAGAGACTTTGTTTGAGATGAAATAGGGATACGGATCTTACTCCAGGTCACGTCCTATGGACAAATATAGATGATAGGAATGCATAAAATAAATAGATTCACTTTGTGCAAATGGCTCCCCGCTCCTGGTAATTGTAATAGTTATATATAATAATATTTCTACAATAATACATGAAAGCAGTGCCAAAACTAACTTGGTAGCCTCATTTTGTTCTTTGTCAATTATTTATAGAGAAGAATTTCGGACCAGTGGTAAGTAAAGTAGACGTTCACAAGTGCTTTATAAGGGACTAAAGTGAATAAATGATTGTTGATTTTTGATGAAAATGTCGTGTTCACTCTTGGAGGTAGTAGAAGTGATGTGCGTGGTGCAGGTGTTCGCGTCGGAGGCGGCGTGGTCGGTGGTGGACGAGGCCATCCAGCTGCTGGGCGGCATGGGCTACATGCGCGCCACGGGGCTGGAGCGCGTGCTGCGCGACCTGCGCATCTTCCGCATCTTCGAGGGCACCAACGACATCCTGCGCCTGTTCGTGGCGCTCACCGGGCTGCAGTTCGCCGGCTCGCACCTGCAGGAGCTGCAGCGCGCCTTCCGCCAGCCCGCCGCCAACCTGGGGCTCATCTTCAGCGAGGCCGGGCGCCGCGCCTCGCAGGCCGTGGGGCTCGCGCGCGGGCCCGACCTGGGCCCCCTCGTGGCGCCCGCGCTGGCGCCCGCCGCCGCCGAGCTGGCGCGCCTCGTGCCCGAGCACGGCCGCTGCGTCGAAGCGCTGCTGCGGCGCCACGGCCGCCGCGTCGTGGACCAGCAGCAGCCGCTCTCGCGCCTGGCCGACGCCGCCATCGACGCGTACTCCACCGCCTGCGTGCTGTCGCGCGCCAGCCGCGCCGCGCGCGCCGGCCTGCCCGGCGCCGACCACGAGCTGCGCCTGGCGGAGGCCTGGGCCGAGGGCGCGCTGGCCCGCCTGCCGCGCCGCCTGGCCGCCACCAGGGAGGCCCGGCCCCGCGCGCAGCACGCCCGCCTCGCCGCGCTCGGCGCAGACGTGGCCGACGCCGGCGGCCAGCTCTCCAACAACCCGCTACACCTGTGACCCCACCCGAGGCCAGCTCTCCTCCAACCCGCTGCACACGAGGCCAGCTCTACAGTGTTAGTGTTGTTAAAAGATTGACTATATATTTTTTGATAGACAATGTTTATTAGTTAAAATCGAATAAAATCTTATTAAAATATATCATAATTTAAAGAAAAAACTTTTTTATTTCATATTTATAAGTGACGAGAAAATAAGTTTATTGAAACAAAGTTAGAGGAACATTACTTTTTACAAAATCACTCCAACAGCTTTGCCTGGTATCATTGTAATCCATCATCCAGCCGCGAGAGGGGCAATAGAACCGCAGAGCAGCATAAGATCACAACTATCAAAACGTTAAAAAGTTATTTTCGATCAGACTATTCGCGCTATTGACTATTTTTCAGGTATTTCTGCAATATCGATAGCGAAGCTATCGCTATTGCAAAAACACTTGTTATGAGTCACATTTGACAAAACCACAGAGTACATAATCACTACGCCAAAACTACCTGATTTATGTCGATAAGAAAAAAAGACACTTAGCGACAAAATATTCTTCTTCTTCCAATCATCTTGGCAATCAATCCCATCAGGGACTATTTTTGCAATATACATGAAAGATCACTATAACACAATTTACGAGACACTGGAAGAAATCTCATCGCTCGCTCCGCCTGATTCTCGACAAAATCTTTTAAATAATGCTGTAAAATTTAATATTATCTATCTATAAATTTAATATTATATCATTTTTGTAAATAGGTTAGCTCTGACTAAAGCCATGTTATGATTACAGACCTGGGATTCTTTTCGGTACGCTTGTTATAAATTAATATGTTAAGCTACTCCCGCGGGCGGAGTGTCTTCAGAAACTTCCTTATGCATTTACATACAGAATTAGAATACATACAAGAACTATACGAAAATAAGTGTATTATCTATGCTACGAACAATAAAAAGTAAAAAAATATATATATATTGTACGTAGCTTAGGACTTCAAACTTCACGATAAATGTCAAGTTGTGCGTAGAGCCGCAGAACAATAACTAAAGCTCGATAAGTATTTTTGATTTAGTAGCAACAATTTAAACCGAATGTACAACCACCGATTCAAACATGTAACTGCTTCAAAATTATTAGAAACAAAGAGGAGTTTTTGTTTCACTCAAACTTGTGTACGTTGTATTACTAAAATGTGAAAAAGAGCTGTTACACAGTTTTTATTTTAGCACGGTTTCTATAGCGTAAGTCCTTATTCTAAGCCATGTACTAAGCGAAGCGATATGTCATTCTTAAACCTAAGCCATGTGTACTTATAGGTAATTTTCAGGAACTGTCTCGATGTCAATCAATCAATCAATTATTTATTTAATGGCAACACAAAAATTACAATTCGTATTTTGCCAATGTCATGTAGTAGAGAGGATCCTCTTGGCAACGTCGTACGATGGGATAACCATCAAGAAGGTTGGCAACGTCCTTCTTGGCAGTCTATGGACTCCATTTCACCAATCACTAGAAACATTTCTTCATTTTGATAATTAACAATATTATACGATTTACTTTTGTTGAACACGTTGTGGAATTTTGATCACATTATACGTTGCCTATATAATAAAATGAAAACCACTGTATATCTCACATAATAAATTAAACAATATCAAGACAAGATCAAGACAACATTTTCCTTTGATTGTCAAAATTGAAGTCCTGTCTCGATGTCATACTTTCATGTCGGTCTGACATATGACAATTTTATTTTTTGACATCTTAACCTACTGACCAATTATTTACATTTTATAAATCTATGTTTTACTTTACTTACTTACCTTGTACCATTTACATGTTATTTAAACATTGAAAATAAAGATTTTATTTGTTAATTTACATAATAATCATCAATCGGTCGTGAATAATTCATTTCATGTTTTAATTTATTTACCTGGCGACGTGTTCAAAATCATGTTAGAAATATTTACGTATATTTTTGAAGTAAAAAAAGAGCTTTTGTTTGGTATATCGATATCAATTTTATACATAACCTATTACCTGGTGGAGGTAGTGAAGGTAAAGTCCGTCAGTGCAGCGAGCGGCGAGCAGGTAGGGAGGTCCTGGAGGGACGGTGGGTGAGTGTGTCCTTGTGTTGCAGCGGCCGCTGCTGGTGTGCGGGCCGGGCGAGTTCCGGCGCTTCCTGGAGGCCGGCGTGCCGCTGCTGCGCGAGCGCTACTGGCCCACGCCCTGGCTCGTGGAGGCGCGCCTGCAGACCGTGCTGGGCTCGCTGCTGCGCTCCTACCTGCTGCCGCGCGCCCGCTTCCGCAGGTGTGTACTGGAGCGGGCTCATGGTCAGCCATGACAAAACGCTAGTTCATTGTGTATGATGTGGCAAGTTCTACACCTTCTCGTATGACAATAGTGTGACTCACATTATGTACATGCATTTTAATTTTCCTAGATGTTTTGATGATTTGTCATAAATTATTATACAGTGCATTTTACTGGAACTGGAAGGCCGTATGGAAACTGAGGAGTAGCAAAAGGTACCATAATTAATAATGGTGTGAATTTGATGAAAACTAGTAGTTTTTGTTATTTCTCGTAGTCTTGGAGTTTACCACACACCCAATTCAAAAATTCATCCTGTATGATGAGGATATAATGGATTGAGAGGGAATGTAATAATTACAATATGCCAGGTTCGTCATATTACATACACTACATTAACAGTTTACGGGGCATATGAGTAATATAATACTATGTGTTTAATGCATTATATCATTACTTATCTGTATTGTTTATCTTGAGTTGTAAATATGTATGTATCATATGATAAGATATGTGTGACGTGTGTGTTGTCGCGCGGCAGGCAGGTGCTGATGCTGTCGGACGGCGGGCAGGTGGCGCTGGACTGGGCGGAGGACGCGGGTAGTGCGGGTAGCGGGGGTAGTGCGGGTAGCCAGGAGCCCCGCGCCGTGGTGCTGGTGTTGCCGGGGCTGACGGGCGGGTCGCACGCGGACTACGTGCGCTGCGTGGTGGCGGCGGCGGCGGCGCTGCCGGCGCGCTGCGTGGTGTTCAACAACCGCGGGCTGGGCGGGCTGGCGCTGAGCACGCCGCGGCTGTACTGCGCGCTCAGCCACGGGGACCTGGCCGAGGTGGTGGCGGCCGTGCGGCGCCAGGAGCCGCGCCTGCCGCTGCTGGCCGTGGGCGTGTCGCTGGGCGGCCTGATCCTGGGCCAGTACCTGGCGGCGCAGGGCTCGCGCGCGCCGCTGCTGGCCGCGCTGGCCGTGTCGGCGCCGCTCGACGTGGAGCGCGGCGCCGACTGCATCGAGCGGCCGCCGCTCAACGCGCTGCTGTCGTACCACATGGCGCGCAACCTGCGCAACACGGTGGCCGCGCACCCGCCGCTGCGCCACGGGCCGTGGGACTGGCGCGCCATGGACCGCGTGCGCACGGTGCGCCAGTTCGACGAGGCCTTCACCACCAAGCACTTCGGGTTCGGGTCGGTGGAGGCGTACTACCGCGAGGCGTCGCTGCGCGACAAGCTGGAGCTCGTGCGCGTGCCGCTGCTGTGCCTGTGCGCGGGCGACGACCCCTTCCAGCCGGCGCGCGTGCTGCCGGCGCGGCAGGCGGCCGCCGCGGCGCGCGTGGCGCTGCTCGTGCCGGCGCGCGGCGGACACATCGGCTTCCTGGAGGGCTGGTGGCCGGCGCGCGCCGCCGAGCACCAGTACATCGCGCGCCTCACGCGCCAGTACTTCGCCGCCGTGCTCGACCAGCCGCTGGCGCTCGCCCACGCCGACCACGCCGACCACGCCGACCACGCCGACCACGCCGACCGCGCCGACCACGCCGACCACGCCGACCGCGCCGACTACGCCGACCGCGAGGGCTAGCCCATCTTTCGTTTCATCGTTTATTTTATTTACGTCACTAGTAAAAGACATCAGCGCTTCACACTAATGTTAATAATCCTTCCAACGTCCAAATCGTTCCTCGCCTCTACACTTCACCGGCGCGAGTGTACAGTACAGTGTACAGTAGTACCCGGCTAGTATATTTGTTAACTATGTTTATTTGTTACACAGTCGATTCTCAATTGGCAAGAATGTGATTTTTGTTTTTAAATCTCACAGCAGACTGACTCGATATAAAGCCTGTGCTATGGTTAGCAGAAGAGACTGAAATACACACAAAATAGATTATATATTGGTTGTGACCACCCGAAAGTGCATTATAGTGTAATATCTTATTCTAGTTGTATTAATGTTAAATTATTCACTAAGAGTGAGTATCGCAACAAGCTATATGTCATCAAATACTAAGAGTATAGCCACGCCGCTGCTGCCTGTGTACTGATGGTTGCCTGGTGTGTACTGATGGTTGCCTGGTGTGTACTGATGGTTGCCTGGTGTGTACTGATGGTTGCCTGGTGTGTACTGATGGTTGCCTGGTGTGTACTGATGGTTGCCTGGTGTGTACTGATGGTTGCCTGGTGTGTATTGTGTCGTGTCGTACACAGCTGCCAGTAGAGGCCCGCAGCTGCACGCTACTATTGTTACATTTATTATTTGTATGTTTTAGATTTGTATGTCATTTGATTGAATGTATAATTTAGTTTGTATTAGACTAGGTACGGCAAGCGTCAGTCCAAGACCGATCAGAAGTTCGCACAATTATCTAATACTAATTTCACTGCACATTTCACTTCACCTCGCTTCCCTCTTCCCTTTTACAGCTTAAATGATTCAGTATTACTGGGCAGCCACCCCAGGTCGGATCCAATGGCGGCGCGAGCTGTACCTACAGACACTTTAAATATTATCGATTGTTATCTAGTGAGGGTAAGCTGTATAGATACAAAATTACATTTGTTATATGAGTTGCGAGTACACATTATAATTATTATTAACGTAAGATAAGGTATAAGTGACATATACGTGCGTGTGCGCCCGATGCCGCAGATGGCTGTCTCGCCTCCGCGCGCCCGGCAGGCGGCGGCGAGAGCGAGACGGCACGAGCGCACACCACACCATAGGTAGGAGGCACGCCTCCCACTGATCATCAACTCTGTGATATTTAGCCGTAAATGCGACACAGCTTCCTATATACACCATCCAGCAGAGCCCTGGCCTCGGGCGCTCGATGCAGCCGTTGCATATTATGATGTAGTATATTACATATAAATATTTATTTAACGACAAGCGTCCACCAAATAAAATATTTTATATTACTATTTCCTGTAGTTTGCTTTACCTGCCGCGGACGGAGCTTCGAATGAAACCGCAGCGCACATTACAATACTTTATTTACATCTACCAATAGAGTACAATTATTGTAGTATAACTGACTACTGACTTCAATAAAATGATTGTAATCAAGTAAGGTACAAAAAAAATGAAATATTTGGAATTTGCCTGATCGTGTTTTTAAAAAAAATACATGGTAACAACTTCTTTATACATTCCCCGAATAATAGTAGCATGTGAATGCTATGGTAAAAGAATAAAAATAAATAAATAATATCAAATATTGATTTTTACTACTATCGATGTCCAAAACTATTTTCTGATTAAAACATGTTTACGAGTTGGGGATCGAAAGCGTGCTTCGACGTTTGAAACCCAGCACATTGTCTGTAATACTATGCAACAAGACTAACAGCAAATTGAGAAGGATCTCTTAACCTCTTTGGTCACCGAAACTAGATTGTTATTACAGCGCTCGCTTATGGACGGGTCTTGAAGGTGTCATTCACAGCATTATACACCGAAATAACTGTCATCTCATAGTCTCTTTTTTTTGTATACAAACCTCAAAAGTAGAAAACAAGACAGTAACAAAAATTTGAAGCTACACCAAGAATTCTATAATTATTTTTTGAAAGGAAATGGGCAAAACGGTTAATGAAAGAAAATGTAGCATGTTCAGGTTCAGGCAGGCGTTGAGGTGCAGGCGTCGCCGCGGGAAGGGCGCGGGATTTAGTGACGGGTCCTCGGTAGGCGGTCAGCAGGCGTCAATGTCGCAGCCGAGCGCGCGGCAGAAGGCGGCCACCACCTGCTCGGCCGCCTCCAGCCGCGCCGCGCCGCGCAGCGACCGCGCGTGCGCCGCCGCGCCGCCCAGCGCGCCCAGCGCCGCCGCGAACACGGCGCTCTCCGCCTCGTCCTCCTCGCCCGCCTCCGCCTCGTCCTCCTCGCCCGCCTCCGCCTCGTCCTCCTCGCCCGCCTCCGGCTCGTTCTCGTCCCCGGGCCGCGGCGCGCGCGCCAGGCCGGGCCACACGTGCGCGTGCAGCGCGTGCCTCGCGCGGCGCGCGCCGGCCGGCCAGGCCAGCAGCTCGTGGCGCGCGGCCGCGGCCCAGCGGCGCAGCGCGGGCGCGGGCCGGGCGGCCAGCACGAGCTGCACGCTGGCCTCGCCGCCCGCCGCCCGCGCGCGCTCGCCCGCCCGCCGCGCGCCGCCGTCCGCCGCCGCGCACTACACACACACATCGTACAACCTATTAACCGTGTGCATGGCAGAAAGATAGCTTAAATTTGCGACTGATTCTGCTGTTAGGCTTATATTTGTGGGTCGTAAGGTTTAAATTTTAAAAAATTTTACCTCATCCTCGGTGAGGTAGATGACGTGCGCCTCCAGGAGCTGCGCGGGCGGGGGCTCGCCGCCGTGGGCCAGCGGCCACACGCGCACGTCCGCCGTGTAGTACTTGTTCTGCAACCGCCACCTCACGGAGCCCTCAGGGAATATGCCCTCTTCCTCGCCCACCTCATTGTCCACTAATTCTGTTCATAAATAGGTCAAAATCCAAATGAGCCCGCTTATCTATACTAATATTATAAAGAGGAAAGATTTGTATTTTTGTATGAATACATACAAGGAGCCTATTCGATATGAATAGGCTCCGAAACTACTGGACCGATTTAAAAAATTCTTTCACCGTTAGAAATCTACGTCATCATCACTGAGTAACATAGGCTATATATTATACTAGCTTCCCGCCCCGGCTTCGCTCGGGTAGACAAAATATTTGATAAATGTCTATATGCTCCGAAACTACTGGACCGATTTCAAAAATTCTTTCACCGTTAGAAAGCTACACTATCACTGATTAACATAGGCTAGCTGCCCGGCCCGGCTTTGCACGGGTAGACAATATATTTGATATAAATGTCTCCCCGTGCGAAGCCAGGGCGGGCCGCTAGTTATATCTAAACAAACAATATACAGTGATTTAACTCACTTGATATAACAGTACAAGCGGTAGATAAGTCGGTAGCGCTCACTAGTATTATGGGTAATGTATTTCTTGACATGATGAAATATTTTTTGATAAAACAACTACATAAAAACACCAACGAAGATACAATTACTTTCCTATAACGTACTGAGTGATTATATTCTTTAATATACTTTAATATTTCCCTTTGGAAATACTAATATTGGATCTTTAAGACTGAAATACGTTATACGTAAGTAGGAATACGCCGCCGACCACAGCCGCCGACGAACTAGCGTTTGTATTGTTAAGTCTTGGCCGACGAACACAATAACTATAAATATTAAATATTTTTATTCGATGTCAATTTGCTTGGAGAGCTTTACTTGACAGCACAGAGTACATAAATATTATACTTGGTATTATACTGTCCTATGTAAGTGTATTAACTGTGTTTATAGACACAGAGTACATAATCACTACGTTTCTTCTTCTTCCTAAGTATGGCAATCAATCCCTTTAGGGACTATTTTTGCCAGTGTCGTGTCAGAGAATTTTCAAGTTTGAAAATTTCTCGTGTTTACCGCATTAAAATGCCTAGTATGTCATGCATTCTAATGCTTAATGTAGTTTCTAGAGACAATCCACGGCAATAGCAGATAGTAACACTCCTTTAGGTCAGAGGTAACCTATTGACCAAAATGATGAATCACTTAACCCAAAAGTCGTATTATGGCATTATTATTTCAGATGTTCCTATAAATCAGTCTCTAAATGAAACACAACGGCACCAACAATATACATTAAAGATAACTATAACACAATTTACGAGACTCTGATTCCCGCAAAAAACTTTCACTACGTTTTAGTCATCGAAAACCTTTTAATAAGGCTTGAATAAAACATCCATTGGCGTGTCCTATGTAAGTGTATTATCTATGAGCTGGCGCTTCGGTCAATAGGTTACCTCTGACCTTAAGGCGTGTTACGGTCTGCTACTGCCGTGGGTTGTCTCCAGAAACTCCATTAAGCATTATAATGCATGACACTAGGCATTTTAATGCGACAAACACGAGAAATACGGTTTTTTTTAACTTTCGCGATTTAAACTTTTTTTAGTCATTGGCGATTTTAATATGCCAAATATAGATTGGAACTTGTTGGAAGGTGGGAAACTTGACCCCACTGGCGTTTTTACTGAAAATCAACTTAATTTCTTAGATACTCTTGCTGAATGTAATCTCGACCAATACAACTATCTACGAAATGTCAACAACAGGTTATTGGACCTCGCTTTTTGTAATTATCACATATGTGTACACCCTACTCTCCATCCCCTTGTTCCGGAGGACTCTCACCATAAGTCAATCTGTGTAGAGGTTCCACTGGATATACCCAGTTATTTGACTTTAAATAAACGAACTTTATTTCATTATAAAAAAGGAAATTATGAGAAAATTAACTTAAGTCTTTCAGAAACCAGTTGGAATGATTTATTATTGTCGGGCTCTATAGATGATTGTGTTAACACTTTTTATAACGTTTTAAATGACCTTCGCAATACATATATACCACATAAAATTGTTTCTGGACACACTTTCCCCATTTGGTATAATTTGGCACTTAAAAAAGTTCTGAAGGAGAAGTATAAATATTTATTAAAATATAAAAAGTATGGTAACCAATACGATTACGACACCTACTCATTTCTTAGAGATCGGGCCTTTAAGTTAGAAAATGATTGTTATCAGTCATACATGGATAGAGTGGAAAAATCTGTGACAGATAACCCGCGCTCATTTTGGTCTTACACAAAGTCCCTTAATCGACCTTCGCATGCATTACCTTCCGTGATGAAATATGACCAAAGCTGTGCTGATACCGGTGAATCTGTGTGTAACTTATTTGCCGAATATTTCCAATCAACTTTCCTCGATTCCCAGGCTGACAGTTCCTTACCAAATTTAGCTGAACAGTGCCAAAGTAGCTCGGACATATGTGGCATAAACATAAATCAGAAAGAAATAGAAAAATTACTGAAAACTACGAACTTGTATAAAGGTGCTGGGCCTGATGGCGTTAGTCCCTTTTTCATAAGGCAGTGTGCTAAAAACTTAGCAACTCCGCTTTACATAATTTTTAATAGATCCATTAGTGAAGGCAAAGTTCCATCAATCTGGAAGTCAGCATTTGTAACACCTGTGCATAAAAGTGGTGACAGATCGAATATAAAAAACTATAGACCAATTTCTAAACTATGTATCTTTGCTAAAATATTTGAGAGAATAGTTTATCGACAGGTCCATGATGCACTGAAGTCGTCTTTCATTCCGCAACAGCATGGATTTTTGAAACAAAAGTCTACCGTATCCAACCTTTTAGTTTTTAACGATTACACTTCATCACACATGGATTCAGGACATCAGGTCGATTGTATATTCACTGATTTCAGTAAATGTTTTGATCGCATTGATCACCGACTGCTCCTACAAAAATTGTATAACGCTGGTATACATGGCAATCTGTACAGATGGTTTTCATCTTATATTAATAACAGATCACAGGCGGTCGCCTTAAATGGGTTTACATCTGCTTGGAGGCTAATACCCTCTGGTGTACCGCAGGGATCGCTTCTGGGTCCATTACTATTTAACGTATTCATCAATGACATAATATTGTGCTTTAAATACGCTAAAGTCTTAATGTACGCAGATGACGCAAAAATCTACATGTCGATTAAAAATACAAGAGACTGTGAACAATTACAATATGACATGGACAATTTTGAACAATATTGCACTAAGAACAAGCTGGATCTTAATGTCTCCAAATGCTATACGATGACTTTTACTCGCAAACCTAACCCTATAACTTATCAGTATACTATTCATAACAATTTACTAACTCGGGTCACATCTGTGAAAGATCTCGGCGTGTTACAAGATTCAAAACTAGTATTTGATAAGCACATTGATAACGTAGTCAAAAAAGCCGCCAAATCTCTGGGTTTCATTATAAGATCTACCCGGCAATTTAACTCGATTAAGCCGATAAAAGTGCTCTTCTGTGCTTTCGTGCGCAGCATCCTCGAATACGCCTCAGTGGTCTGGAACCCTCAATATAATGTGTACATCTCCCGCATTGAGTCTATACAAAAAAGATTCTTGCGTTTTTTGCAATTTAAAAGCAGAATACAGGATCATGGATACGAGGAGAGGTGTAGGAGATATCATTTCTTACCTCTAGAGCAAAGACGTCAGGTGTCGGATATTTGCTGTGTTTTAAAAATTGCTAATGGAATTATAGACTGTCCTGTACTATTAGAGAAAATTAACATATGGGTGCCTCGTAAACTACCGGTCAGACGTACGCAATCTTTAGCAATACCACGTGTCAACACCAATTATCGTAGTAACTCTTTTTTTATTCGAGCGAGCGAGTCTTTTAATGGCATGTCGAGAGCTAGTGGTGAGTTGGAATTGTTTCAAACTGAGCCCAAAAATGTGGCTAAACTATTTACATCGAAATTTTTCGGCTCTCCCTTATAAAGAAAAAAGAAAAGCAAAAAAAAAAAAAAAGTTTATTGTCGTGTTCTTGGACTGTTATTTAGTATTTTAGTATTAGTGGTTTAATACATCTTACAATTCATTTGCGGATACCTGTTAATAGCTATGTAGATAATTAGATATATATCCATATTTTGTATAAGTGCTGTTGGTATTCTGAATAAAATAAAATAAAATAAATAAAATAATAAAATAAACACATAGTAATGTCATCAAGCCGTGACCACGGCCTGACTGTCAGCCCGTGACCACGGCCGATGCAAACGTCGGGAGGTAAATAAACAATTTAATATCGCGTATAAGACCCGTTTTCATGTCATTACTATTAACGAGAAATTTTGAAATTTGAAAATTCTCTGACACTCGACACTGGCAAAAATAGTCCCTGAAGGGATTGATTGTCATACTTAGGAAGAAGAAGAAGAGTGCTACTTTCATGTCATCATGACACATGACAGCAGAGTGCGCTGCGCTGCCAAATTTGCCAAAATATTGGTTTGTTTTTGTATCCACATTCAATAGCCTGTCGTCTATTTCGATTCTGCTGCCCTTCTCAGTGACTATTACAAAATTTAATTGAATCGAGAAGAAAATATTCTTATAATTTTTTTTTATTGAATTTGATTCTACATTTAATTACTTGTGCTCATGGTAGTTTAGTTATGTGTGGAAGGTTGTAATTATAATTTGTAAGCGATCGAATTGCGTGCGTTATGGATAACTTAATGTCATGGAGTGTAGAGGACGAAGGCATCATTGCGACGAACACTGACGCCACGGAGTGCAAGCGCTGCGCCGTGGAGCTGGGCTACTGGAAGGACGACTACATCCAGTACTTCGCGCGGCACACGGACAGGAAGGCGCCAGAGATCAACCGCGGCTACTACGCCAGGGTCAAGGGCATGGAGATGTTTATTCACCAATTCTTAGAGGTAAATTACTTTTATTCTAGTTACGACAAGCTTACCTGATAGTTAGTTGTCTCTGTAGCCTATTTAATGTACAATTAACGCAATTCTACTCATCTTTTAATTAAGTTTGTTGGTTTCTTATCTGCAGGTTTGTTTCTGATCCACTGGCAGAATCTGAGATCATGCCACAAATAAGTTGTTTTAGCAATGATATAAGGATGAGTACAAGTTGCTATTTGCTTGTTATAGCGCTGCGGTACCAAGTGTCAGATCATCAACCTGGGCTGTGGGTTTGACACACTGTACTGGCGACTGAAGGACACCACACAGTTAGTGAGCAACTTTATTGAGCTGGACTTCCCTGCTGTTACTGCCAAGAAGTGCCATATCATCAAACGCAATAAACAGCTGCTTGAGAAGATTTGCAATGAAGGTCCTTGCTATCTCCTAATTTTGTACATTATCTATGGGGTAAATGTATACTGCACACTAAAACATATCCCCACACAAAGTCCTTTTTGGAGTAGGCAGAGCGCATAAAGTGCCATTTCACTACTGACTTGCAAACCTCTTTTGCTTCTTTTATGTTAATCAACCTCTTTACACATCACCAAAGGTATTTAGTACCTACTCTTTACCAGTAATTTGGCAATTTGAATGATAAAGTCAAAGGCTTTGGCTTTCTATGGCGTTTTTCTATGCATACATCAATGTATTGTATATCTTGTTTTCAGCCTTTCATGACTCACTTGTTGTAATTGTCTAAACTAATGTAGCATTCTTTTTTAGGGTTTCATACCTTATAAAAAAAGGAGCCCTTATAGGATGACTTTGATGCACATCTGTGTGTCAGGATACTTTTTCTCAGGATTGTGTAGGGGGTATCATGTTTAAATTCGAAAGTTATAATTGAGGATTCAATCGACAAACTGTTATGTCACACATATTTTAAAGTGACTACAGTTTAACCATATTTACTTTACTTACATATTACTTTTAACACACCCACGATTACATTTATTCTGTATATAAAATGTACATGAAAGAGGGTTGTGGGTGTGGTGTAGACGGCGAGGTGGTGCTGCGCGCGGGCGACCTGCACGCGGACGGCTACCAGCTGGTGGGCTGCGACCTGCGCTGCGAGGCGGCGGTGCGGCGCGCGCTGGCGGCGGCGGGCGCGCGGCCGGCGCTGCCCACGCTGCTGCTGGCCGAGTGCGTGCTGGTGTACCTGCGGCCCGCCGCCGCCGCCGCGCTGCTGGCGCGCCTGGCCGCCGACCACGCGCGCGCCGCGCTGCTGGTGTACGAGCAGTGCAGCCTGGGCGACCGCTTCGGCGAGGTGATGCTGCGCGCGCTGGGCGAGCGCGGCTGCGCGCTGGAGGCGGAGGGCGCGCGCCGGCCGCCCTCGGAGCAGGCGGCGCGGCTGCAGGCGCTGGGCTGGCAGCGCGCGCGCGCCTGGGACATGACCACGGTGTGGCGCGCGCTGCCGGCCGCCGAGCGCGCGCGCGTGGAGGCGCTGGAGATGCTGGACGAGGCGGAACTGCTGCGCCAGCTCAACGACCACTACGCGCTCTGCGTCGCCACCAACGGGGACATCTTCGCCGACATGGACCTCAACGCGTAGGCCCGCCCGTTGTTTGAGGACTTGTATCATATTATATCTTATTTTAGAACTCGAAAGTTACGAGTATTGTTTTTTGTGATCGCAGCGTTCCTATTTGGCCCTGTTGTAACACTAGTCGGTTTGTGGCCTGCTCCTTGTTGGATGTTTTCCTCGGTTGATCTATCGTAACCTAATCTATGTACGCGCAGGTGCAATATAAATGAACACCTGTAATCAATAAATCATTATTGACTACGATGTTCATACTCTAGCAGCCACTCGTAATGCATGCGTTGCAGAAGTACGTGGGCCATTGTGAACGACCGAATAGTATGTGCTGTAAGTGGAGCGTGCTGCCACTGTGAATGTCGTTCACTCACCTTATGTTTATAGTATTATCATTGTATTTATATTTTGACGAATCTAGTGTTACTCATCTCGTGAAATTATCTTTAGTCAATATTATCATCATTACATGAAATGTAAGTGTAAAATATTTATTTGTGGTATAAACGCTATATTTCTCCTCTAATTTGTTTTATTGTCATTTATTATAACTTTATTGTTTTGTCAACTTGCACTTGCTAGGCTTCTCTCGAATAACATTGCGGGCGGTCCTTCCACCTTCCTATACATCAAATAAAACAACCGACTATAAAACAAACTTTACAACGGTATTTATTAAATTGGAACTGCGAACCTCTGAAAACGATTAAATGGAGTGTGGGTTTCCTATTGAGATGATGCACATTTTGAGAAATATTACAGCACAAACACAGATTGTGCTGTAATAGTGTAATAATTGTAGTTATATTGCTAGGTTCTTGCTACTGACACAAATAACACTCGCCAAATTAGTGTCGCACTTCAAATGTTAAGGGGTCAGCTGTTATGTTCTGAATCACAACAGAAAAGTTAAGAGTTTGTATTGTATTAATTTATTTTACGATTAGTGGGTACCTGCGAACTTTCCCGGAACGTACGTTTCGCGTGGCATTCTGGCTGGCGGTAATAGAATAGTGTGTGTGCGTGTGTGTGTCAGACGCTGGGCACGGTGGCGGCGAGCGCGCGGCGCAGCGCCTGGCGCACGTCGGGTCGTCCGTCGCAGAACACGTGCGTGGCGTGGCGCTCCACGTGCAGCAGCGTGTCGTGTCGGGGCAGGTGCACGATGCAGCCGTCCGCGCCGCGCTCCACGCGCGCCGAGCCCACGCCCTCGCGCGCCAGCGACCGCACCAGCGCCTCCACGTCCGGCGCGCCCGCCTCCAGCCGCGCCTCGCCCGCCCCCGCCCCCGCCCCCGCGCCCGCCACGGCCGGGCCCTCCTCCAGCCGCACGCGGTTGTCGCGCACGTGCAGCGCGCAGCTCAGCGGCGCCACGCGCAGCCCGCGCCGCACCTGCAACACACCGCACACCGCACGTCACTCGCCCGCCCGGCAGGAGCACACGTCGACTGTAGTCGTGCGTCACCTCGCGCAGCTGCACGCGCGCGGCGAGTGCGGGGCTGAGCTCTGCGCGCGCGGCCGAGCGGCGCACGGCCACGGCGCGCGCGGCGCCGCGTCGCACCACCACGGTGGGCACGTCCGCCGCGATGTGCGGCCGCCCCGCCCCCGCCCCCGCCCCCGCTCCCGCCCCCGCCCCCGCTCCCGCCCCCGCCCCCGCGCACGCCGCGTACTGCTCGGGCAGCGCCAGCGAGCGCGGCCGCAGCTCGCGCACCAGCTTGTTGGCCTGCGAGTAGTTGAGCGACGTGTCGATGGGACAGTGGAAGGCCTTCATGGCGAGCGGTTGGAACGGTGCCAGCGCCTCCAGGTGGGGGAAGTCCGGCTCTGGGGAAAGAGGTCACGGTGTATCGACTAGTATATTATACTTGTTCGGCGTTGGGAGTATTATAAATACTGACGATGACTCATTCGAATATCGATTCGCTCACCGGTGAAAATGATTGCGTGCGCAGGGTTGGAAGCCCACAGCTCGACGAGGTGCACGGCCGCGCCGAACCTCAGGCTGGGGTGGCCGCAGAACACGACGCAGGGCTGCAACAGGCGAGGGTGAGTGGCGGGCGGGGCGAGGGGGGGCGAGGTGGGGCGAGGGGGGCGAGGGGGGCGAGGCGGGGGCGCACCTGGCGGAAGTCTGCGCTGAAGGCGTCGTCGTGCAGCGCGCGCGCGTGTCGCAGGCGGCCCTGGCGCGCGAGCGCGGCGTGCGGGAAGGGCTCCTCGGGCAGGTAGACGCGCGCCTGCTTGGCGGCCGACACCCACTCGGCCAGGATGTTGCTGTAGGCCAGCGAGGCGTCGGCCACGGGCGACAGCACGTAGAGCGGCACGTGCGCCAGCCCCGCGCCGTCCAGGTGCGCCGACAGGCACTCCAGCAGGTCGTAGAGCACGCCGCTCGGGTACACGGGGCACAGCACGGAGCCGCCGGCGCGCAGCGTGACGGCCGCGTGCACGCACAGGTCGCCCAGCATGTGGTCGGGGTTGTGCGCCGGCGTCTGCGTCAGCGCCGCCAGCACCAGCAGGTCGGCGCCGCGCAGCGCCGCCTGGTTGATGGGCCGCGGGTGCGTGGTGAGCGTGCTCGAGCCGCTCACGTACGCCACCTTCTCGTGCGCCGAGCGCAGCACCCAGTTGGCCGAGCCCAGACAGAAGCCCGAGCTGACGGCCGTGGCGCTGAGCGCGCCGTACACGTCCACGCGCTCGTCGTAGCCCACGACGCGCACGCGCGCCAGCGCGCGGGCCAGGCGCTTGGGCGTGAAGAGGCGCCGCCAGCCGCGCGGGCGGGCGGCGTGCGCGAGCGGCGCGGGCAGCACGTGCAGCAGCTCCTTCCAGCGCCGCGCCGCGCCCGCGCCGACGCCGCCCTGCCCCCACACCCACGACGACAGCTCTTCCAGGTAGAAGCGCCCGATCTGCAGCGTGGGCTCGGTGGCGTACACCTGCCCCTTGAAGCCCGTCTCCTCGGTGATGAAGGGCAGCGCGAGCATGCACGTGTAGTTGGAGATGAGGATCACATCCAGCTGGGAGTAGTCCACCACCTTGTCCAGGGGTGGGCAGAACTCAGGCTCACTATCCACAAACACGCGTCCGCAACACTCTTTCAGCTCCTGTTTACACATCATATTACAGAATACCACATATTTGAAAGAATGTTTGATGTGTTGTTACATCTTGCGTTACAGTTTGTTGCGATCTGTGGCAAACGGAAGTGTGTTACATGAAGTAAGGGTAGCATTTGCTATTTCATTTGACCAATGAATGTGTGGGGTGATAGAGTTGACCATCAGATGTAACACATATGCAAATATTGAAAGGCTTGCTTTTTAAATTTTCTTAATTAAGGTATTATTATTCCTGTTTTACTTCAGAAATGTCAGATGACAGCACATTTACCAAATAAAGGCCAATTGGAGTATCCCTCCTCATGCTTCACCATATTTGAGCAAGGAGGCAGAAATACATTGTCAAATACAGGCAGTTTCTTTCATGCTTACCATTAGAACTTGTTTTGAAGGTTTGGATTTTCGAGGTTTTAGTAATAACTGTAGGAAAAAATACGAATAAAACAGCTTTTCTTTGCATACACTGAGTTGTGAGCAAAATCTAGGTCAAAATAACACTGAGTGTAACACTTTGCATGGGAACTGTGGTATGCATGTGTTAGTTATAATTACAGACCCCCTCAAGCAGTGGATCATTGAGATGCGGCGGCGTGTAGTTGGGCAGCGCGGCCAGGCGCGGGCTGGGCACGGGCGGCATCGGCAGGAAGTTCAGCACCGAGTGCGCCGACAGCCCGCAGTCCAGCATTATCAGCAGCTCACGGAACGACAGGACAAAGCATGGCTTCGCCGCATCACTACTCAGACAGTACTGAAATTAAATACAATGCCCCACATGTTAAACACTATCTATGTAACTATGTACATCACGCAATGCTAACTAATCACAATTAATGACGGGTTGATGTCTAATATAAATGTTATGCTAACATATTTCATGTTTATTTGAATAATATGGAAAATGCCGTGATTGGTAGCGGTTCCTGACTGAATATTCTGTAACACTGACTTAGTCAAATTTTTATTCATCAGTAACGTATCTTGTTTTAACTCACCAATTTCATGTTGATTTTGTTCCTATACTTACTAGATGTCAATAATTATAACTATAAATTGTTCTTATAGGAACATTAAATTCCTATACTATTTAAAGTAAGTAACCTCAAAATGTAAACTATATGTCTGACTGACTATCATTTTTGCAATACAACAACCCCAAGAGAATACAACCAACAACAACCCAAGAGAATTCAATACAACCGCTACACAACAACAAACAAGTAGCAGTTGTACACAGAGCCAAGAGAATACAACCGTGACACAGAGTACACTATATAACCACTACGTTTTAGGCTGTATTGTAAATTATTGTCATCACATCACAGACAGACGGAGACATGTAGGCAGACCTTTGTTTACGCTTACGCCACAGAGTACATAACCACTACGTTTTCTTACGCTACGTGCGCACAGAGTATATAACGACTACGATTATCTATGGGTTGCATTCTCATTTATCTTCTTCTTCTTCTATTTTTCGCTATGGCAATCAATCCTTTTCAAGGACTATTTTGCTAGTGTCGAGTACAAACTCTCATTTATCTTTTCTCTCTTGGCATACGCTTGGCCTCAGAATAAAGACTCAGCTCGCAAACGCTAAGCGAGCAGAGTCCTTATTCTCAGCGCTTGGCAAACTACGGCAAACAAGTTTATATTAATTTAGTTTTTAGATATTTTTTATAATAAAATGTATGGTTATATCTTATTTTAAGATATAAATAACATAAACAAGATAAGAATCGTTTAAGGGAGGTAAGACGATTTGCGATTTCCCGTGGGTTATCCCATTTAAATTGGAGCCGCCCGACTGGGGACTGTACCTCAACCTTACAGAAGACCGCAGTGAAATAACACTACTTGATGTAGTATTGTGTTTCTGCGGTAAGTAAGGTTGCCAGTGCTTCACGAGGATACGCTGGGCTTGTAGTAGTGCTGCTAGCACAGTGAGTCCTCATCAGCAACATGGTTGGCAACCCGTTAGTGATACCCCTGGTATTGCTAGCGGCTATAGGCTACGGTGACTGCTAACCATCAGGTGGGCCGTATGCTTGTGGTGTAAAAAAAATGTAATAAGGACTCAGCTCGCTTACGCTAAAGAAACCGTACTAAAATAAAAGCTGTGTTACAGCTCTCTTATTCACATTTTAGTAATACAACGTACACGTGTGTGAGTGAAACAAAAACTCGTCCTTGTTTATAATAATTTTGCAGTCACATGTTCGAAGCATGTTTGAATCGGTTCTTGACAGGTGGTTGTAATGTGGTTTAAATAATATGCTACTAAATAAAAAATAAACTTAGCAAGTTTTATTTATTGTTCTGCGTGGCTCTACGCACAACTTGACATTTTTAAGCTCATGGTGTGATTAATTACTGTACTTAAGCTTTGAAAAGCTCATTGGTACAGGCCAGGGTTTAAACGTGGGCCCATCAGATGACAGGCCGTTAATTCAACCACAAGGCTACCACGCCTTGTAAAATTCTGTCCAGTTAACAAAATATGCATCTATTCCTGGCCCTAAAATAGTAATGGTGACAAATCCTTTGTTTGTCGCTAACGCTTCACCAAAGTTGTCCCTTCTAATGAAAAACTTCCTAAATTCACCTAAGTACTGCAACTTGTAAATTCACCGCTGCTTCCACCTAAGATCTAAGCTGTATTTTGCAGAATATCGGTGATTGTTGAGAAAACTGTACGACTATACAACTGTAATGGCAGCATGTCTTACCGTCTGCACAGCGTATCCTCTGCGATACAGTCAAGGGCGGAGCCAGGGGGAGGGTCATTGGCAGTTCAAGTGGAGGAAGCCAGGAAATCATTCGCGAGAAGACAAAGATAAATAATATTTTGTAATTTCATTATGTATTTAAAATTATTTTGACGTTAAATAGTATTTCTTTGTAATTCAATTTATTATTGTTATCGAATTAGAAACAAGAACTCGACTTTAAGACCTGTCAGGTGGGCTGACTTAAAAAGCGGAATCCGCCCTTGAGATTCCACTGAAGATAATTTGGTGCCAACGTGACAGATGGTGGGTCCGTCGCCGTCTCTTACGCACTACCTACATACGTCCTTGAATTTCTTCACAGACGTTTGCGGGTTTCCTCAAGATGTTTTCTTTCACCGTACGGCTCGTCGTATGACAAATCACTGTTCATAAGTTAGAATAATTTATTGGTACAGACTGGTGAGATTGGAACTAGCGTCGCTACATTAGCAGGCAACCACGGCTCTGTTATTCCTATTGGGCTCATGGTATCCACAAGTCCCCGTGTCCCAACTCCGACAAGTCAGGCATTCGGAACATTATGCTACTTTATAGATATTTAGGTTACAAGGTTACAAGTTCGTGTCACACAATACAATGAAAAGCAGTAATTATTGGTCGGCGAAGGTACCTAACTAGCAGCAAATGTCAACCTCCTACGTCACAGTATACCTAATTTGCACAGCGATGCATAAATTAATTGATGGGCATTCACTGGTCGGTCAGTATGAGGGCAGGCGTCGCGGGGGAGCGGAGAGCGGCGGCGTGGAGTAGTGTGGTGAAGGCTGGGGTGGACAGTATAAAGCTCGGGCCGGCCGCCTGCGCCAGGGCAGCCTTGACCCTCGCCGGCGGCGCACGCGTCCAGCCAGTCCCGGCCCGATCGCCGCGCGCGCAGCCCGTGTCGCCATGGCCGCCCGACAGTTCACTCGCAAGGAGGTGGAGGCGCGCAACCGGCTCGGCGACGCCGCCATCATCATCAACAACGTGGTGTACGAGGTGACCGAGTTCCTGGAGGACCACCCGGGCGGCGCCGAGATACTGATGGACAACGCTGGCAAGGACGCCTCCCAGTGCTTTAGCGACGTGGGCCACAGCGACATCGCGCTCGAGTGGCGCGAGAAGTTCCGCGTGGGCGAGGTGGTGGCGGAGGAGCGGCGCGCGGCTGTGGTGCGGAGCGAACCGCCGCCGCCCGCGCCGCCCGACCGCTCGCTGGCCGGGCTGCTGGCCGTGTGGGGCCCGCCCGCCGCGCTGGCCTGCTGCGCCGCGCTGCTCTACTCCTGCCTGTTCCAGTGACCGGCGACCAGCGACCAGCCCCTCACAGACAATGTCTAACCGTCGGAACGATGCACTACACTGTACTCATCGACGCGCCCGCCTGCTTGCTCGGCTCTGGATACAGTACAAGTGGAGTTTTAGTTCCTTCAATATTTATACCGGATCATTAGAATTAACACAGGAAACCGGGATTTGGGATTTGAACCAACGTTCATACATAGGTACTTGCAAATAATTAAGACAGTAACAGTGGGGCCGGATGGTTCGATGCAGAGGTGTGACAATATCATATAGCATAATTAAATATAATGTAAATGTAATTAAGGAGCTACAATAACGGTATAATGGTTGTGTTTTATTTATAATAGAGAAATGTATGCATTTAGTGTGTTTTGTTTACCCTAAAGCCGGAGCTCAGCTGCTTAGCGGGCAGTGGTGGTATGTTTTTTTTTTTTTAAGAATATGGTCTCTCGCAGTTAGTTCGAGGGAACTTTTACTGCTTAACCGGACTAAAGTGGCGAGGCCATTTAAGGCCTCCAGCCAGAAGGGGGATTTAATCTAAGCAACAGAACTAAGGGCGTTGCTGGGAGATGGGCTACGGAGCCTAGACTGGCTTTGGGGACGAAGAAGACGGGATGAGTGCGACGCTCCTCGCCGGCGAGGGCGGTACAGGGGTCGGTTTGCGAGTGGTGGTATGATATTTTACTCCTATTAGTAAACAAGAGGCGTGTGCCGGCGAGCGGGCGCGGGGGGCGGGAGGCGGCCACTAGGCTGCGGCTGCGCTGCGGCTACGGTCAAGGTGAGCGAGCCTCCTCACCTGCTCGCCCCCGCGCCCCCCGCGTCGCCCTCGCTCTCCATGCATGGTGTCGGCCACGTAGTGGTTATGTGGTGTCGGCTATGGACAGTTATTACCTCATTCCGCTCTTATGGTCCGGGTGGTAGAGTAGAGTGGAGCAGCGACCGAGTGTGCACACAACACGACACGTGTAATCGCCGCGACACACTAGATAGTACACTAAGCAAAAGCTGTAAATTTTGCCCGTATAGTGTAATAATAAGCAAGTAGATAGCACACTATAGCGGCATTTCATGTTATAATGTAATTTGGTGTTATTATGTAGAAAGTACCAAGGCGAGCACAAGTGTTCATCTCAACTGTTTGCCAGGATCGGACCCGTGAAACCTTGCGTAGTGGTCAAGTTACCCGCCTGTAAATTACCGGTGAAGTTGTATCTAATTCACAACAACATACATAACCACTCCAAAACATTTTATACGCAATTATTGAAGTTGGGACAGACCAAAACAATTAAAGTATGCGCACGAAATTTTATCCCCAACCCAAGGGAAATAAATAGGTTATGAAAGTTTGTAATTCACATGCAATGTGCCATGGGTCTGCTTGTACATTTATATGTATTTATGTAACTTTAATTTATAAATACTGACATAATTTGACTGATAGCGGAATTGATGAGAAAAATTTAAGATAAAATCACTGCTAATAAAATATATATGGGCTGGAGGCTGAGGAATTGTTAACTTTTTTGATTGTGTTTTGATGAATCCCGGCCCGTGTGGTGCGTGACTGCGTGGTATGCGGGCGGCGCGGCGTGGTGGGGGCCGCGAGATAATGAGTGGCGGAGCCGTCAGCCGGAGATAGGAGCGGGGAGTCGGGGAGCGCTGTCGCCAGTCGCACGCGGCGCTCGCAGCACGGACACCGCGCTCCTCGCTATGACCAACAAGTTGTTCACCAGGAAGGCGGTCGCCGAGCGCGACCCCAAGACGGGGACCGTGTTCATCATCGACAACGTGGTGTACGACGTGTCGCAGTTCCTGGACGAGCACCCGGGCGGGCACGAGGTGCTGATCCAGCAGGCGGGCCGCGACGCCTCCGAGGAGTTCGGCGACGTGGGCCACAGCCTCGACGCCAAGGAGCTCATGCGCAAGTACGTGGTGGGCGAGCTGGTGGAGGAGGAGCGCGTGCGCACGGAGCGGCGGCCCGTGGCTTGGGAGGAGGCCGGCGGCGACGCCGAGCCCGGCTTCCTCAGCTCGTGGCGGCTGCCCGTGCTGCTGGGGCTGGCGGTCACCGTGCTCTACACCTACCTGTTCGGGTAGCTCACCGCGCTCTACTCCTACCTGTTCGGGTAGCTCACCGCGCTCTACACCTACCTGTTCGGGTAGCTCACCGCGCTCTACACCTACCTGTTCGGGTAGCTCACCGCGCTCTACACCCGACTCCACGGGACAATATTAAATATTGTGAGGGTCTTATCTTTTTTATAATATTGTATTAATTATTTTATTTTTATTGGTATTTAAATAATAAATTAAAATTAATTTTAGCATACCATACAGCGTGTTACATTCGATTAATACCTTTTACTGTCGAAATCAATGTTAATAAGCAAGGACATAGCAAGACTGACCAGCACATCGCTGCGTGGGGAAAGTTTAGCAGTAAGCCAAATTACTTCATGAAAATAGCGTCCTATTTCAACATCGCCTGTCACTGGTATTGCGCTACCAGTAAGTAATTACACAGTTCAGTAATAATAATAATTGCTCGTCGTTCACTGGTCGGGCGAGGCGTTGTGCCATGGTCCACCGTGGGCCAAGTGGCCCCGGAGTCCGTTACTACACTATGTAAACAAACCCTGCACTGCGGACGCTACTTGGCTGTATTCAAATTCTGACGTAGAGATCCGAGATCGAGATTGGTGGGAGTAGTGTGGTCATTGACATGTGCTGCGCACGCGCGGTGTATAGAGGAGCTACTGCCAGCTGTGTAGTGTGACATTCACTATATGTATTAGGTGAGAGTTATGATGACAATAACACCGAACATAGCATCGAGTATGAGTTGCGAGCGAGCCACAAGCGAGGCGGTTATAGCGCTACACACATTGTGCGATACAATGTAATCTAACTAATGAACTCGTCACACTGATTACTGTAAGCATATTATTTATTTATTGATGTTTTCTAAACATAGTACAACACTATCTTCACTGATACTGATACTGATAATGATACTGATAGGTAGATCGTGCAGCAAATAACTATTAGAAGCACGCAGGACGCCTGACAAACACATTTATAGATTGTTATGTGTTATCACTTTTGTAGTGTTGGATAACATTTGTGTTTATATTAGAAGAAAGATTCCACCCTAAGGAAATTCACTACCTAAGTCGTGAGAAACGGGGGTCCAAAGTAAATTTTGATATCGTCGGCAAAAGCTAAGCATTCGTTATTGCAATTTTCTAGGATGTCATTTATAAAAATGTTAAATATCAATGGCCCCAAATTCGAACCCTGGGGGATTCCTGATTTCGTTTCCTAAGTTAAAGATTCGTATCCATAGACATTTACTAATTGATTACTATTTGAGAGAAAGGATTCCAACCAATTGAGTAATGAGCCATGTATACCGATGCGATCAAACGCTTTGGCGAAATCAGTGTAGATAGAATCTACCTGTGCCCTTTTACCAAAGGCATTGGAAAGGTCATGTATACACTATAATAGGTAAGATGAGGTTGACCTACAATACATGATACAAATTCATGTTGTCTAGGGCTAATCATATGGTTTTATGAATGGGAACTATCTATATACTAGTTTTGAGAGATTTATAATATTGTAAAGAGTGGTTTGATAAGTCCCTTTGCACATTTATTTATAAAGAGCGGTGGAATTTCGTCAGCTCATCGTATAAAAAATATAATTATTGTATTCATCAACAATGCTACTGACCTACTAATTCGGCGCTGATAGTTATGTGATAGCGTTCATAATCACGTTGCGCAAGTCATTTAGTGCGCAGTGCAGGCGGCGCATAACATACGATGTGCTGCCCGTGAGCCGGCGACCCTCTACTACTGGCCAGCCATCTTCATTCATACCTACATATATAATCCTGCCTGACGATGTGGCTCGCATCTTTTTATGCCGAGGCTATAAAAAGAAGTTAATGTAATTGAGGTTTAAAATATTTATATTTATTTATTATAAAAAGCCGTCGTGGCCTTGTGGTTGAAGCAAAGGCCCGTCATCTGATGGGCCCACATTCAAATCCCGGACTGTATCAATGAGTTTTTCTAAGCTTAAGTACAGTGATTAATCACACCATGAGCTAAAAGAGAGAGGTAGGTCGAATTGGGATTTCCCGTTGGTTTTCCCATCAATATTGGAGCCTTACCCCCGTGGAGCACTAACGGTGCTAGCAGCATTCTGCTAGCACCGTTAGTCCTCATCAACAACATGGATTGCTATCCTCTCTCTACTCGTTAGTGATTTAGGCTACGGTGATTGCTTACCATCAGGTGGGCCGTATGCTTGTGTGCCACCTTAGTGGTATATAAAAAGCATACAAAGTTTCCCTAAAAACCTTTAACTATAATAACGTAGTATAGGTAGGTCGATGATCTCTGATATTTTGGATGTTTGTGAAACACGATGTTTTATAACTATAGCTTCGGCCTGAATGGTACCAATCGGTGCACCACTGCTCCGGTCTGCACCCTGTCTGTCCTGTCTGTATAAAACATTGCGCTGTGCGTGTGCTCGTGAGCTCTCCCGTTGTGACAACATACCTACGTGGTAATTGGGGATAGAGACGGCGACAATACATCTCTATACAACCACTAGATAACTATAGTGATAACATAGTACTGACGAAATGTAGGTCGCAGGCTGCTCATCAGAATTATAATATCGAATAGTGTCTGCGGTAAAGAAAATCTTTTCAGGATACATGTACCCGAAATACATGTCGCAATACATAACCAGTTGCGGAACAGTGAGGCCGGCTCGGGCAGAGAAGAGCAGAAGCTCCCGGTCATAGTTGCACCTCCGCATTGTGATAATTACTGCTCGGCATTATCTGCATACTTAGCCGGGACCGCTACAAACATGCATGAATAGTCACTTTAGCTTGGCTTGTTATTACTGTAGCTTTGGAGTCATTCAGGTTTTGTCAGGAGATAGAGTAACCAGACGGTAGGAACCTGCTTAATAAGGGGCACGCGACGTTTCTGCGCGTGTGACGTCACTACTTAGGCTGCCGAGCCACGGCCTTCACCTTCACTCCACAGAATATAGCATTCACACACTGCGTGCCGCTACTGTAATATATTTAGTACGTGGTACATCCACCGAAAACAACAAGGGCAAAGTGCATTGAGACAAATAATATAACACAGCCGTGGATTATATCTCGGTGCCCCGTATTGTGCTCGGTGTCATCATAAGTACATTTTGAGGTTTCTATTTGAATATTTTATGGTGAGTAAGACTGCCAGAGCACCTCGAGGATACGCTGCGCTGCTAGTAATGATAACCGTATGCTGCCAACATAGGAGTCTCATCAACAATAAGGTTGGTGCCTATAGTGATGCCCCTTGTATTGAAACCGTTTTTAGTCTCTGGTAGCTTACTATCAAGACAAGTCCCAAGAGAATACAACCGCTACGCTAGAATCAAGTCGGCTGAATAGCTGTCAGATACAACACAACGCAATCAAGAGCACAGGCTGTGGGATTCTCTTATTGCAAAACATAAAGAGATAGTTGGAGTTTTTGGCGGGAATCAGGCGGAGCGGTTGAGATTTTTTCCAGTGTGTCGTAAATTGTGATATAGTGATCTTTAATGTGTATTTTTGGTGTCGATATGTGCAGTAAAGTTTCATTTAGTGACTGATTTATAGGAGCATTGGAAATAATGCCATAATACGACTTTTGGGTTAAGTGATTTATCATTTTGGTCAATAGGTTACCTCTAACCTAAAGGCGTGTTACGATCTGCTACTGCCGTGGGTTGTCTCCAGAAACTCCATTGGGCGTTAGAATGCATGACACTAGGCATTTTAATGCGGCAAACACGAGAAATTTTGCAACATGGAAATTCTCTAACACTCGACACTGGCAAAATTGTCCCTGAAGGGATTGATTGCCATACTTAGGAAGAAGAAGAAGAAGAAAGAGATAGTTAACAATGTAGAACATGTACTAGAGCTGGTTTTAATTACAATTCCATTAAATTAAATATTTACTCAAGCATAATAAAATACACTACAGAAGAAGAATAAGTAGTCTTTTCAATTACCAAAGCACATAATATTCTCCGAGTGTTTAGATTAGTGTGTATTCGCCTTGGGCGCACCCGCAAGGCATGGCAGCCCTTTAGCCTTCGTTGTTCTTGTCCACAACCACAATTATTGTATGGTTATAAAATGTCTGCGGTTCATTTTAAATTCTATTTGGTTGTCTTTTGCTATAAAAAGAATAAACTTTTTAACCAGTTAGACTTTATCTACGCTAATATTATAAAAAAAAAAAAAATGGGTGTATGTTTGTGTTGAATAGGCTCCGAAACTACTGGACCGATTTTAAAGAAACTTTTACCGTTAGAAAGCTACATTATCACTGAGTACCATAGGTTATATATTACTGGCTGCCCGCCCCGGCTTCGCACGGGTGGACACAATAATTGATAAATGTCTTCCCGCGCGAAACCGGGGCGGGCCGCTAGTATCTTATGTTTTCAATTTGAAAGTACGAGTATACCGAGAGCACGTTGTAAATAACACAGTGTATATTTCAGTACACAGCAATGTTGTTACTTCAAATTACATTGCTTAACGGATAACTAATTACAGGCATGTAATGTGTATTAGTAGTATGTACCGGGCACACACATTACATGCACAATTTACAATGTTACGCAACAAACTTGTACTTACCTAGACATTTTACTTACATATCATTCAATTATGGTGGTTAGTATGACATCATATGTAGTCTGCTCTGTGTTTCAATATCAGTAACTTATTTTTAATATTTCAAGGCGCATTGGCCACAGTCGGCTGTAATTAATTTAATTAGTGAGTCCATATTTGTATTATAATGTTTACTGTCACTGTGTACTGGCACTGTGTGCACCAAAGCATTAGCACACCTGTGTAGAGTGTATTAGCGTTAGGGATTTCGTCTCCGTCTATCGTCGCGACAAATGAAAACATATTCCCTGTTCAGTTATTTTTGTTATCTTCAAAGTATTTGTGTTTTTATTCATTATCATTTTAATACTGTTAATAATCGTATTGATAACAGAACAGACTGCCAATATCGCCGCGACGCCTCGTACCTCGTACGCTTGCTTAATATTGTCTATAGAAATCGGTACTTACTGTACATAAGATACATAAACATCGCAGTAGGTGCATTTTGTACTTGTTGGTGGTACAACTCGAATGGAGTGTAATGTGCAGTGGTGCGCGGGCGCAGCGCTACCGCCGCACACACGGTGATCGTGTAGGTCTGGCTAGAGCTCGGCCATTATCCAAATAATGTGTTTCCTTCACGGCAATATTTTTTGCCGTATTAATGAAACTGTACTTCTTATTAGGCATGTTTTTCTTCTGTATAGACATTTAATAACTATAATATATCTTCACGCCTACCCAGAAGGGTCCCCAACGAACTCCTTGGTGAAAAATGGGTGTTACCACACAAATTTTTCACTGAAGATAATTTGGTGCCTACTTATTATGTACGAGTATGCTGCTGGTACCAATTAAATAGTAAAAGATTTGTTTACCTTAAGGCCAGATGGCGCTGTGTGGTGTGATAAGATAATGTCAAAGAAATAAACGAATCTTAGGGTACCAGGTCATGTGGCATGTCAATGGGCATGTAACATTTATTCACGAGCTAACAGCGCATATCTTCTATATTACTATTTAGTACCCAGCAGGTAGCGGGTAGCGGGTAGCGGGTAGCGGGTAGTGACCGAGTGTATTGTAATACACATGATGATGACGTCAGTATTGTGCAGCTGCAGGGGCATAAGAATAAATAATTCTTGAATTGATTCAGGTTTTACTTTGCGGAAATTCATATTTATAGAATACAAAATATATTATAATTTGCTTTGTCCGCTTAATGTTAAGCGGACAAAGCAAATTATAATATATTTTGTATTCTATATAAATAATTCTTATTTATTCTTATGCTCCAGCCTTACTGGGCCATCCTTGGCATGATAGTGTGAAATTGCGAATCCTGAAGGTATGGTGGGCTTCGAGCCTTCGACACATCCAGATGGTGCCGCTACATTCCCACAGATGTCGCTCGCGCTAGCGGCAGTCTAGACATACGTACTATATTATCTACTCTGAGCTAGAGATCTCTCTTTAGAGAGAGAGGGAGAGAGAGAGAGAGGCTCCTCGCTCCTCGGTCCTAGCGGTGACACTACACCATTATTGTCGTTATTACTTATTTAGTGGATGCTATTTAGACTGACCAGCTAATTTGTGTGGCCTTACTATAATTATTTGATATCAATTGTATGTAAATGTTAAATTACCAATTGAATCAACATAAGTACTTCATTTACTATTTGCATACAATGTCGACACCATTTCAAAAACCTTTTAAAATTAATTTGTTCAACTGGGACAACTTAGCAGTACCTCAAAACTGGTTCCCTGACCAAAACCAAACGACTACAAAGAGTCAAGAGAACAATGTCGCGAGTCGCGACCCATCCCCAGTATTCAGAGTGTGCTGGCAGTATATCTATGGTGCTGGCAGAAAGGGAAGGCCGAGTTCGGTCGCTCCGAGTGACACAGGCACTAGTGACACTTCTTATTTATCTAACATTCAATATTATGGTACATATTTCGATATATGATGATATACTATTATATCCAAGAAACTACTGAGGTTTATGTATGTACTTCTAACATGGGGTACCTATGTTACGTCTGGTATTGGTATTGGCCTATTGACGCTTCAGTCAATAGGCTACGGTGACCGCTTGCCATCAAGTGACATATCTTAGTGTAATAAAATGAGAGCATATAGGTATTGATACGCGACAATATGTTTGTGCAGGTGGTCCACTGTACTGTCAGGAATTGTGTGAGAGAGAGCGCCTGATAGCACCTGGCAGTTCTGTCATAGCAATTTACTTAGAGAATAATAATGAAATTAACTTTCAATTAACAAGTAATACAAGTATACTTACCGCCAGGAGGTAGAGAGATGGCTCAGGGTAGAACGGCTCGGTGATTGCTCCATCGACAGGAGCCTCGCTCTCAAATGTACGATGATACCGTCACTTAGTGCATTGTCATTGAGCGCGACATAATAATTCCCTTCAGATGGGACCAGTGGGTATTCACAAATAGTAACATTCGATTATACTTATTGGTCTTATAATATAATTAAATACTGATATTAAATCAATTAAAAAGAAGTGTCTGTGAATCGAGTGATTCCATTGTTCTACCTAGGGAACACGTGGTGTGTCTCAGCTCAGTGTATATATTATGTATAACAAAGGTTTGTCACGGCATGGTAATTTAGACCTTCATAAGTGCCTTATTAGGGCCTAAACTGAATAAATGATTTTTGATTTTGATTTTGATTTTTGCCCGTGTGTCAGTAGGTGCTACAAGTTTACCGACGGCATCGGATTTGCGGGGATTGTGTCCGGGCGGCACAATGGTGGCCGAACAATGCGGGCAAATGGTCGCCGCTCCGGACAGCCGCCCGTGGTCACTGCACCTCGTCTATATCTACAGTACAATTTGCCTGCTCTGCAAGTCAAATCTCTTCCAAGTGGCTAGATATTTAGGTTATTGAAAAATATATATTTCTTAATGTTCAGCGTGATTCATACGATTACGTAAAGATTTAATTTAAATAATTTTTTTTTGGTAATAATTACTCACGTCTTATCAAGGCGGGATTATCAATGTATGATAACAGACAGCGCGCTCGGAACTGCCCGCTATCGGACATTATGTTGGTACTATTGGTAGTGTGTGAGTACTAGATAAGGTATGTAATGCGCTGTTCATGATGACATGGCGGTGTGGTCGCCACGCAAGTGTCTCCTCATGGTGACTGCACCGCTACTGTCGCGGCGCGGGAGGGAATTATCGCAAGTCACACACCGTCAGCGTAAAACTATTGTTTCGTGTTTTATGGTCTTCATTACTAGCAATATTAGTATTTCATATTATCTAATCTCATCGGAATCACCACTCACACTTTGGAATGATACTTGGTTTTTTGATGTAATGGCTGAGAAGTGTATTCCAATACCAAGGTCAAGTGACTGCTACTGAGCCACCTAGCTGGTGTTCTGAGTGTATACTTGGTCCGTTGTCGCGGTGAGTCACGAATGGTTGTTCATGCTCAGTAAGGTTCCCTTGCAACAGCTCCACGGTATGGTCATCAAGCCAAGGCCCCAGCAGGGCTCGCCCGCATGCTATAATTTAACCAGAATTAGGTCGCTGGAAGAGAGATAACTTTCCGAAATGCTTTTAGTCCGACAAACAGACTATTCAGCGGTTTTTGCGATCCCGCGCAAATTTTTTGCGACCTTCTGTGTAATGGCCACTAAGCTATCACAGTTTGGACCGAGGCAAGGTGCTCTTGACTACTTCATTCAAATTGAAGTCAACTGTCTGTATGTTCACCTGACCGAAGGTCACACGTTACGAGGTGCCTTGCGAGATGACGACAGAATTGCTTATTTCAGAACAGAACATACTTCTAGACTCTAGTAAATAATGTTTTATTGATATAAGTTTAAAAGATATCCGGCATTATAATGTTCACTGCACGAGGGTCAAGTGCCGAGCATCGAGCAGGGTGCTGCCGGCTCTGAGCCGGTGTTACACGATGAAAGGCGGCGAGTTAATACTATATTTTTCTTTGAGTGTGAGCAATAAGCCGACAGCCGTGTGGAGCGTTTTGTGGGTCGTTAGAGTTACACTGTGCTGCCAGCTACAGGCTGTTAGCCTCACCTAACTAACATAAAGGAGTATTTTCTTATAGTAACGTTATACTGGCGTGTTCGCCGCACTGCCTATCGGCTACTGGTAGATCTGGTAAATTATCTTCACACATTAGCAGCAGGGTGCATAAACTATGACTGATTTTAAGCCGTGGTGGCCTTGTGGTTGAAGCAACGGCCTTTCAACTGATGGGCCCAGGTTCAAATCCCGAACTGTGCCAATGAGTTTTTCTAAGCTTAAGTACAGTGATTAATCACACCATGAGCTATAAAAAGAGAGGGCGAATTGGGATCTCCCTGGTGCTGTGCTTAAAGCGTTTCCGTGTCGCAAGATGTGTCGCCCCTCTAAAAGACAACATAATATGTCACCGTTCTTGATACAATACAACGTACAGTAATTTCATTAAGCGTAGAAAATGACTAATACATAACTAGGAGTACACCGCGCCTGTCCGCGAGGGCGGCCGCTCCGTGCTGCCGCCTGCAGGACGCGGCGCGGCGCGGTTATAATGACTGCCTCGTACGAGAGATTACATCTCATATATCATTCAGCTTAATTACAATTTAAATGGAGTGAAAGAAGCACTTACCATTTTGATGATTAAGGCACACGAAATAAAAAACCACACACACCGAGGGTCCCGTACAAAACGATAAAAATCAGGTTTCTAGTAGGAGAACCCCTTCAATTTTGTTTCATTATTTGTTGTTACAGTCGCACGTCCGACAAACACTTGTCGCACGTCCGACACATCCGACAAAAACTACACTATTGGCTTCTCCGACAAATACTAGTCGCATGTCAGACACGTCCGACAAAAACGACACTTATCGCTTGTCCGACACACGCATGTCGCACGTCCGACAAAATTTTGTCGCACGGCTTCGCCTTAATGAAACTTGTAGCGATCTCACTCTACATAAACCAAGCATACGTCACAATGTGTACAACTTAATAGCGAAGTTTTTTACGCAAGTTAGTATATATTCAATTCTCCGACTAGAATAGTCGGGGCCGCGGTTCCACAGGCACTACACCCGCCTGGTTGGAAGATCTTCCTTTTGTGGCGGCTGGGCATTATCATGCCGCTCTCCCCACAAAACTCAAAAAGTCAAATCAAACATGATACGAGGAATACTGGCATGTTGTGGCGGTTTCGGCATGATTAGTTAATTGTCAATAATAAGCAGCTAGCTGTGACAGGCAAGAAGGAAGGTGCAGCCTCCCTCAAAAAAGCCATGTATTGTAAGAACGATATACACACGAAACCATTGTTTGTCTGTCTGCTATGCTTGTATTGTAAGTGTGGGTTACAACTTATAATATATCGGGGGACACATGTTCTTAAGTGCAATAATGTGTTTTACTCTAAGCTGTAACACGGCGCTGCTCTCACAGCCACAGCCTGGCTGTCGGTGGTCGCAGCCAGCTGACTGATCGGTACACGTGCCGCGTGTGACGTCGGTCCGTCTGTTGTGTTAACACAGAGGGTTGGATTTTAGTATTACATTCCACCAGGCTCACTTGTGACGCGGCAACAAACTCTACACGCAAACTGTGACTTTATATTACACTAGCTGTGCCCGCGACTTCGTACAAGTGAATTGTTTTTTTTTAATGGGTTTATTTTTTGTGCCCGGAACCTAATTATATTTCCAAAATAAAAGTAGCCTATGTTACGCCTTTAGGCATCAGCTATCTACCCACCTATATCCCAGCTATATCCCATGTATTGTGAACGGTTGAACTTTCACTGGTAAATGTTCAACCGTTTATATTTTGTTCACAATACATGGGATATGTATGTTGCGCGAACCCTAGATATTTTGCAAAAAAAAAATTAGGCCAAGGGTACATCTTCCATCATCAGCTACCTACCAGTGAAAGTCTTATTCCTATCGTTTCTGCGATTCGGATTTCTCATAATGCTATATGTCAGTGAAAGTCCCGGTAAGGACAAGATCACAAATTGGTCTAGTTTCGGAATTACAGCCAACTAAACATTTTGACTTTTATCCCCTATCCCAAGGGAACCGTGCTGAATTTCGGGATATAAGTATTCTATGTTGTACCTCGTAGTATGAACTCCTATTGTGCCAAGTTTCAGTTGAATCCGTTCAGTAGTTTCGGCGTGATGCACGGCCAAGAAACAGACAGACAGATGGATAAAAATGAATTTTCAAATGAAATTACAGTCTATACTGTAAAACTTGAAACACTCCAGAAATGAATTCCGTTAAGTTTATATTGTGTCTTCGGGACTCTGCAGTGCTGTGTCTGCTGTCGGCTGGTCACGCGTGATGCACCTGGCATTGCAGCATCTAAGGTTGCAGTAATCGGTTACCATCAGGCGAGTCGTATGCTTGTTTGTCAAGACTGTAGTATTAACAAAAGTGCTTTGGTCGTTCTGTCCGTCATAAGATAAGCAATGGGTCACAGCCCAGTGTTCTCCACATTGCGTATCACAATATTGTCCCCGGACATGTGTAGTGGCGGGCGGCGGTACATCCTGAACTAGCTGCTGCTCGCTGAATAAAAAAACTATAAAAACTGGTGAGATAATAACAAAAAACTCGGCATCGCAACGATCGCGTCGTGGAGCCCGAGTGAGGTCACAGCGCGTTACTTTGGCTTACTCGTCTGGGGGACTGTCGCCGATCGGACAGGAACATCAAAAAGGAATACTATTCAAGGTAATTTAAATATTAAATATTTTATTTAAAAACAAACTTATTCTGTTCATGTATACATAAAGTTTCATGTTTGACATAAGTACATATAATTTAATTATAACATATGTTCATAGTGTCGCCGTCTACTTAGATCAGTTTATAGTAAATCTCTATATTTACAGTTATCACTATACAAAACGTGTTGTTCAAATATTATATTACAATGAGCTACAGTTAATTAGGTACTTAGAGTTAGTCGCGACCACGAGTGCCACGTGGTACACACTGGTGGGCCACGTGGTACACACAGGTGGGCCACGTGGTGCACACAGGGTACACTATACTATACATTACACAACAAACATAACACATTGGATTGTACAAACGTTTGAAACTAATACATCGGTCCCGGCCCGGCCCCGGGAGCAGAGAGCGGGCACATCGCACACACACGGAGTGTCTCCTATCAATACTTACAATGTCCGCTACATATATATATAGTGGCGCTGAAGTCACAGCAGGGGTCAGTGACCCTCCGGCTGGCAGCACGCGGACGCTCCACTGAGCACTCAGTAGTGAGTTTGATCGGCGCGAGGACTTATACTCAATAGAACTTGGTAAATAAATTATATTATATACAGGTTGTGACAAGTTCATTTAATCATAATTTTGATTGACATTGGAAAATTATACTATATGATTTCAGAACTTTTAATATTTGTGTTTACATCAAGTAACCGGAGCAACATCGGGCCAGAAATGGTGCCGACCAAACATTGTGTGAGACAGGTCCGGGCGATGACATGCGAGTGCCGGGGCGGGCCGTATGCAGCCGCGGAGGCGCTGCGCCCGCGCACAAGCATCCAGCCTCGTGTATAACACTTATGTGTCTATAATGTATGTATGTACCCAACTGCTATTAAATAATCCACTAATCGTGGCCTCTAACATAACTTTTATAATACATTCCGGAATGGTGTCATGACAGGACTATATATATGTGTAGTACTTATACAACCATCCGTCCGTCCATTTATTGCATCAAAATATATATATCATAGTTTTGTTTATCTACATCAGGTTGGCAACGCTTCCATCGACCTCGATAGCCGCTTGTATTGAATACAGATTCAAAACAATATTAAGGAATTAAATTTCCTACAGACAAAAACAGTGAATGTAAAGTAGATGCACATACATTGCATACAATTCATTTTGTAACTATAATGTGTTTTTCAAACTAAATATTTCCTATCGTAACATTAAGTCCGTTCGGTCTCTGCAGAGGCGATGCCATATGAGTTAGATGCTACGGCTATTCGTAGAGGCGCGTAGCCCTTGCTACGAGTAAGGTATACACTGCAAGGGATACAACAACATGTAGCAAACATGGGTGATTCATTATACTAAGCTAGGTCAAAGAGAGGTCATCACAAACTACACTGAAATAAGATTATTATTTTTAGCCTCAAAGAATTCAAAATAAAGCACAAATTTATATTAGATATTAATTAAAATGTATTATGACAACACATTGTACAGCCGTAGCATCGATTTGCCGAGAACTCACTCTATAATACTGCGAGAATAGACCGCCGGGGTGCAGTTGTACACAGCCGCCGCGGACCGGCACAAGTCACTAGCGAGCGAGCGAGAGGCCAACCAACTTATATTATAATGTACTTACATATATATATCACTATGTTACTTATATCTCTGCATATTACAACAATTATTGTATTTACAATCTTCCGGGAAATCATCAACAAACATTAAACTTATTTTAGAAATTTCTTGAATTACTTATAACTAGCATCACACGCCGCACGCGCAGTACTCATCGCTAGGAATTCGCTAGCAGGGTGCAGTACGTCTTATTTCATCGGTCACACGCGATTTTAACGAACTAAAACGTCGCGAGCACTCTCAAACACGTCTGTCCCGTGCCTCGGGCCTCGGGCCTCGGGCAGCTGGCGCGCGGGCCGGACGAGCCTCGATCATCACAGTAGTGTTTTGATGTTTCACTTGATATAAAGATAAAAGAACGAAGTACCCGAAACTATGTTTTTTCTTCAGCGAGTGCGTGGTGTTGGTGCGATCAGCTGGCGAGCAGCGCGTGCAGCAGGCGCGCGTGCAGTGCGGCGGCGGCCAGCAGCGCCAGGATCACGCGCGCGCTGTTCGACAGACCCGCGGAGCCCGTCTGCATCGCCGCCGGACGCTCGCCTGCACACACACACACACACACATATATATATATACACTATATACACTATATACATACAGGTATAAGGTCTCCTATGACGCTCTGATAATAATCAGTTAGGGTTTTTATTATATTAACGCATGTTATAGAAGTGAAATAGGAGTGCAAGGCAACAATGGAAAGGCGGTGTATACTCGCTGTCTGCCCTAAGGGGAACTTGTCGTGATGAAATGTATGTATTATTACCCTTCTGGTTATTATATAATCTCAGATGTATGTATGGTACTCGTATGTATGACAGTGGTCACCATTAAGTAGTATGGATGGTATGTAAACTATTACTTTATATACATGTATGATTAACAGCTCTTCGAAGAACGGTGTATGTTTTGCAACAATAGGATGGCAACGCTCAAGTGATGCCTCTGGTATTACAAGAGTCTGCTACCGTTACCATCAGGCGGGCAGTACGGTAGCTGATATATAGTATGTAGAGTGGGAATGTAAGAGTGTAGGTGGTGGTGGTACCGACCGTTGAGCACGTGCACCCTGACGGAGGCGACCTCGGCGTTGGAGGGCGCGCAGGAGTAGCGGCCGGAGTCCGCGGGCGCGGCGTCCTGCACCAGCAGGTACGAGGTGGTGGCCGCGCCCTTCTCCGTCACCACCGACACGCCGCCGCGCGACGAGTCGTACGATATCACCTGCTTCACACACACACCCGCACATTCACCGCACACGCACTCACACACACACACACTACAACTATTCACATACGAACCCGCGCTCTTGTTTCAATACGTCATACAATCAACGGTGGATTCACTCGACGATACAATAATCGAATGGAACTAATTCAAGAGTTGAAAGTTCGATATGAATTGTTGTCTGTGCAGTCGCATAGCGGCAGGTACTACGTAAAGCTATCATCTCAGAGTATATATATAATTATATAATATGCTGTAGGTACAACTATTTTGAATACTTGCAGCGTTTTGTTAGAATACAAATAGTTGGGTCGTCTATCGCCTGGCTACTATTGCACGCCAATCCTCTTAATTTCGTATTATAGTCTGTCTCATTTGTTTGTTTCAGCCAAGACGATAGACGATATACGAAGATATTTATATTAGAATATTTTGAATTCGCCCTTTTCTTGGAATACCTACGACCAAAATTAAAATAATATAAATATATTAGTTGCGCAGTCCTATATAATGTAGTTAGTTAACTAACTTTTAACTGTTATATTATATTATATGGATGTCATCGAGCGCTGTATCCAGCGCGGTCACTTCACGCACTCACATTGAGCTGGTTCAGTCATCGACGTCTCGTTGTGCGCGAGGTTGCGGATGGTACAGTACTGTCTACTAAGTACGCGGTTGCGTTGCACGGCCGGCGCCGTATATTACAAGTGTCATGCTTGTAGTGGTTGTACACACCGCACCAGAAGTTACTCGTTGTACTCACCAGTGCACAGTGGGCTGTCAATCCTGCGCGCGTACTATATCTCGCAAACCCAACTAACTACATAACTCATAAGCTTTCATCGTGAGCAGTATTAATCACACTAAGTTTGGTGATTATATATTATATAAACTTTTGAAGTTGCAACCCCTCTGCAAGTTATATTTGCTAAGCTGTACATCCACCAATATATTTATGAGTGTGCTTTGTCTGCTGACCCGCAGTGTGCACAACTTGTGACATGGATTTAACATTGTCAACAGAAACACAGGAGTTTGCTCATTTAGAATACCAAAAACATTTGCATATGCTGATGAATTATTTTGTCCACAAAAGGTCCTACCAGTCATTAAGTAAATATAACACATAAAACGAGATCTATAGCGAGTACCATAAACGTTGTATCCCCTCCCCGTAGCCTCGATAACATAATATTTTATGCGATATTCCAGGAATGTGATGCTCGACGTCCTAACACGATGACGACATAAACGCACATATAATTTATTGTCACGACATAAAACATATCGATATGTATGTTGTAGTCGTAACTGACGGCGGGGTCAAGGGAGGCTCGTCGCGGCCGTGGACCCTCGCCCAGTGCTGTAACTAGCGCGTTTATATTCCGAGGCGCTAATCAATTACGCAACTAATAAAGCAGCGCCGCAGATGTCGCGCTTGGCGCCGGTAATTATTTCTCGCGAAGTCCCCGCGCACGGGGCGAAGCGGATCCGCACTAATTAGTCGAGCCGTAGCCCTCAGGTGGCGGTGCGTGCTGCCAGGGGCTAGGGCGGGAGATGTTACCGACGTCACTACAACCGCGCCGCAACTCAAGGATTAACAGCGCTTATAATCAACATTCATGTATATTTAAATTATCCTTCTATAGAGGTCATACACACCGTTGTTACTAATTAAATCCTAAGCCACTTCCTCGCCTTAAAACGTTTTATTATAGTCGATAATTATGTAATCAACCATTATCTTGAGAAGCGAACTCGAGCCTCTATCTTATCTGTGTCATTGTGTTGAAGTAATTAAGGGATTTAGCATATTAAGAGTAAATAAGTCACGTGGTGCGTAACCGTTGCCACACACACACACATACACCACACACACGCACACACTCGTACCAGGGCTCACGATACTGAAGCGAGTTTTTGTTGTAAGTGTCATCATAGATGTGTGCACGCACTATGTGCACTATGGGCACTATGGGCACTATGTGCACTATGTGCACTATGGGCAGTGGGATGGGATGTTATGTGCGGTAGTAAAAGGGGCATGTAACTGTTTTTTTTTGCATAATTTATTTGAATTATTTCGGCTTTTGTTGTACTTATGCACTGCCCGGCTTCACCCGTGGTTTGTACAACACATTAATATTTATATTATTACAGATGGCCGGTGACCCCGCCTGCTGCGATAAGAGGCATCTGGTTCGGCGAAATACTCGAAAATGAATTATAAAACCATATCATATAACCGGATGCTACTGGAAACCACCAGCAGCAAAACATTCTCGTAAACCTATACGCCTGTAGGCCTGAGATATGACAAAACAATGTTTTATTAGCTCCATAATTTATTTACCTTGAAATAAGATAATCTCTTGATAATCTCTTGATAATGTCTTGAAGGTCTACGTAAACATTCTAGTACAATATTGCTTTGTTACTTAAAAGCTTGGAGCCATTAAATAACATATATCTTAAAAAACTGTTTTCATTGTTCAAACTGAATGTGTAAAATTTACGATATTGTTGTATTTTACTTTGGTACGAGACGAGTATACCTCGTAGTATGAACTCAGATTGTGCCAAGTTTTATTAGAATCCATTCAGTAGTTTCACCCTGATGCGCGGCCATGAAACAGACAGATAGACGGATAGATCCAAATTTTTTTTTTACAAATATATTCAATGTACAGAATAGGACCTGTTCCAGTTTTATTAAAAGTATAGATAAGTACATCTCTGAAAGAATATCTCTGTGTAGGTGAGGTTGTATTTAGACCGGGCCACGCTTACGAGCGAGACGTTTGATTTTTTCGTTAATTAGGAAGTCCTCGCGGAGTGGGCCCGAGTTGTCCGCCTGCTCGCTGCCGGGCTCGCCGGTTAATTAGGGAACTTCATTGTTCCTTCCTCGCGCTACTTTATACTTCTCCGAGCAAGGATCTCTGAGCTAATGAGGTGCGTCGTTGCTCGTGTGCGAGCTATAGATAATACTGCGACGCAACACCCTCGTGTAGCCCCTGGATGTTATGACTTCATTGAATGTTATAGAGGCGGGTGCAATGAAGCGCCTAGTTCGGAGGCTGATGACACGGGACACATACTATCACTGTTTAAGGATGGCTCGCACTCGCCACGACTCGTATGATATACTCAATGTTACGTTGCAAGTGACCGGGCTGGGACTGAGCATTAGTCCACTGTAACTATATCATTCAAATATGAGAATCAATCAATATTTATTCAATGTTGGGATTGGTCGTTATACTTCGTTAACCTAAGATTACCATCGTATTGTACAACGGTAAGTATAAGAGTCCATCTATACTAATATGATAAACTTGTTAATTTTGTTTGTTTGAATTTAGGGATTTATTTGCAATTATTGGACTGATTTCAAATAATCATTTTCAGTAATGAAGCACCCTATGGTATCGGCTATGAGCAGCCTGTTTGTATGCGGACGGACGAAGTCTCGGGTCAATCTAATAATCTAGGTATATATATATAGTAAGTAAGTAGGTAATGGGTGTGTGTAATTACTTTGTGGCTGCTCACCTCGTCCTCGTGGTACCAGAAGATGTAGGCGGGCGGCTCGGGGCTGAACTGGATGAGGCAGGTGAGGTTGATGGTGGAGCCCATGTCCACGTGCAGGTCCGGCCCGCCCAGGATGCGCGCCGACGGCACTGCACACACACACACACCATACACAACACACAATACTCCGCTATACACACGTATACCAGGCACGGCATGCAACAACCTTAATATTTAAGCCGGGATGGTCGTCACTGCAGCAACGTTGTATAAATCACTTCACAGCCTTCCCTGAGCAAGCCCATATTTTTAATGTAATTTAGTATTAATTAGTAGGATGCTATGAATTTTAATATTTACTTTTTTACGCTCTCAAAGGGGAAAATAAGTTGGGGAGGTTCATTAGCACATTATTTAAAGGAGAGTGGTGGAGGCAACGTTTGGTTGAAGGGAAACTGGAAACACATTTCACCATAACATGCATTATTTTTAATTATAACTATCTCTCAGCTTCTTGCGACAAAAAACTGCTTAATATTTTTATCATGTTAACACTATGTCTGGTCAATAAATAATCGGAATGTATGGTGTGATTCGTACTCGAGTACAGACTTCATAATAATATGTTCAATGTCACACTGTTTGTCGGAGTTGTTGAAGCGCGAGCTTTCACGACACATCGGTGGACTACTGTCCTGACTGAGCGTTTACTCTTTACTGTATTCATTATACTTAGTAACATTTAAACTGAGATTTCGTACAAAATAATATACGAAATGATATACATTATGGACCTTCTACAATCAGACCAAGGAGTATTTTAATTGCACAAGACACATGTGGTTTAGAGAAGACGCGTAGTTGAATGTCGTGTATATCCCCCCCGCCCCCTCACCGCTCAGCTGATGAACCGCGGACAAACGCACCAGCTTCATTACTGCATTCAATATATATGTCCCTTACTACGGTATGTTTCCACCGGTATGTATAAACATTGTAAAGCCCTCAGGCTAGACAAAATCTTAGAAAACACAGTTATTTTTTTATTTAGCTCTCTTAATCGCGGGGCGAGTGTTCTCTTGTTTAATCATCTGGGTAATAAGTCACTAGTAACACACAGACAAGTTACCAAACAATATACAGTCATTGCGGGAACTTATTACATCACAATTGCCGAAGGGGCCGATGTCTGGGACGAGTGTGACTTACGGTGTTGTGTGTGTTACAGACCGCGCTCATAACCGATCACAACCAATGATGCCTGCCTGCCCTCAATCAGATCTTTACACCGACAACTATTTTCTTCATGTTATTGTGTCTTTATTCGGACAAGAAATATTTATACAATCACGATCAAGCTAGATAACGACTATTATAATAATTATAAATTACACCCAAATTGGACTGGTCGCCTCAGTTAAAATAGGTTTTGTCCGGTTATAAGTATTGACTGCAACATATCCACTGAGTTCTGCAGATTTCCCCCCTGCTACTTAGGTACATACTGTGTAATTTATTTTTATGATGTTGTAAGAAAATAAACGAACCGGGTTTACGACTTGTATACGGCGGGCATCAAATATGCATTTGTTTATTACCTCCGGAGCCGCGCCACTTCACTCACTACACTGTACACTGTACACTATATGAGACGCGCGCTCCATTGTCTGCAAGCTATGTATCTCTAGAAGTATTATTCACTCAACACGTTAAACATTAAAATTTTAATTTGTTCGTAATTCTTGCTAGTTGAAGACATAAAACACATTCTTTGCCGAGCTGACGAGTGGATACTATGAGGCCGCTCTCTGTCCAATCCTCTTTTAGAATATCTACTCAACAAATATTCAAGTATAAACCCGAAACCCTGAGAACATTTGGATTACTTTCAATATTTTAACGCAGTGAATTGCAAGCTCAATAAGTTTACGATCCTAATGAAATATTTAGAAAATATTGCAGAAAACTAAACCCAACCTATAGCTAGGATTTAGGGCCCAAGTGAATTAATTGAATGTTGACGTGTGAAGTTGAGTCGCTTGGTTCCAACCCGAAGTAGTATAGATATAGTGTTAGAATACTGTCTGGTTGTAGGGTTACCACAATAATGGTGTACCAGCGAGGGCGACGCGCAGGGCTGCCCCCGCTGCAGCCTGAGCACTGATTTATATGGTCGCCCATTAAATGGCAATTAAACGAATAGAGGCGTTTTGCGGGTTAATTGCCGTTAGTGTCGTGTCGCCGAGGAGCGCGGCGCGATTGCGCGATAAATGATCTAATTTCCGACGCTTAACGAGTTGCCTGGTGCGTCATGCGGACCACTTCATCGAACTCGCCCGCTCCCTCCTTACCTCCTTACCTCTTTACCTCTTTACCTCTTTTTAATGTTATTGTAAATCATGTGAATGAGCTTTGTGAGTTTGCGAGATATACCTCCTTGCAGTTACAATATTTTCCGAACACTTGTATAATATCAACTAAAAGTTATCCTTTGCTTGGGTATCTGAATATAAAGGACAGAATAATAATAAAGTTGTATTGCATAACGCACAGAACAGAAGGTAGCCTGAGGACGGGCCATCTCGGTTAATTCTCCATTTACGACGTCATATCTGGCGGCGCGCTCGGCTACACAAAGAATAACACACTATTTGGAGCCGTTTTGTGTAAGCGAATTGGTTTAATGAGCTCTCGTCAGCGCTGGAGTCGCGGCTCACCATCTCTCCCCGAGCGCCGCGTCTATGTGAGCTCTTGCTCACACATGGATTACTTACTATTGGGGTTTGTCTTGGCTTTGGGAAACAATTCATCCTAACGACTATGCGATTACACAGGATAAATATCACAATAGAAAACGAAATAAAATAATATCGTGAGATGCTGCAGATGTTAAATGTGATATTAAGTGTGTATGTTCGTCACACTTTGACATTGAATGATCACTGACGATTTCCGCTTTCTTTTTATTGGAAACAATTTTGAGTGATTGCGGTAAATTCATGTAATGTCTGCCTGTGGAACTAATAGTATGCACATTCACCTGACCTAGTTATCGGTCATGAGTTGCCGAATTGAATGATATATGAGTCGGATGTCAAGATGGTACCAAGTCGATTCAGTGTCCATGTCAAAGTAGAACAGTCATAGGATAGTGGTTTCAATATCATGTGAGTGTCAGTGGAGGCTGAGCGGTGCCAAAGAATATTGAAGCTCCTCCGCCGACCGCAGAGCAATTTGTTTGTAGATGTGCCCGGGTGGCGCTAGTGCGGCACTTAACCTCGCTCGCGCTGCAAATTGATTTAATCGCTTGGCTCTTAGTTGCATTAAGCGGCGCCGGCGCAAGGCACGCGAGCGAGCGGGATCACTGCAGCAAAGTGCGGAGAGCGATTGTGGTGCTTGGCGGAGAACTTTAATAATGGAGTCGAGTGTCAGCATCGCGCGGGAATGAAACAGATTCAACTTGGCTGGTATTACACTCGTGTTTGCATTATAAGAGTTAAGTAATAAACATTTCGATTCATTGTAAGTTATGAAAAAATGCCGTATTAAAGAATATTGCTTGCCGGTTGGTGATGTCAACCCTACGCACCCTTGACTTTTGCGATCCTGCACGTGACCGCTGGATGACCACTGGGTGACCGCTGGGTGACCACTGGGTTACCGCTGGGTGGCGCAAAGCAAGCAGTCAGTAAAGAGATGGACTGTGAACGAAGTGCAGTACCGTCACCTTTCAATGGGTCAAATCTAAACACACTACTGTTGCTGCAAGGTTTTCAGAACCATTTGAAGGCTTTTTTTGAGGCGATGTGCTGGCAGCAGTCACATAATATTCTTAAGCTATTTTCTATGTCACTGGGTGAACCTTAGTAATCAGTTGAACGGTCAAATACTAACTCGATTTGTGGAAACTGTCACGATGCTAACAATAATTATAGAGAATGCAGAGCAACTAAAACATGTCAATTGGGGTTGTGTGGCCGTTCACATCACACCTATACAGCTATATAAGAGAGTGTGGGTAAGCTTGAATCAGTCTCCCTTCTTGTTCCAGCTATCGGACAATCCTCGGCTGGTGTGACCACAACATATTAGCGGAAAGCGAATTGAAAACTTTATTGTTTCTCTTCCTTGCGTGCGCCGTTACATTATAAATAGATTAAATCGTATAGGGAACATATATGTACGTGTAGCATGTATGTATGTATATATGTGTAGTATAGTATATGTAATGTAGCGAGCGAGTCACGCGCGCGGGGCACGTCGTGTGGCGGGCTGAGCGTGTTAACTGTAGCACTAAACAAAACATTAAATTTGGTAACGTCAGTTTTATTAGCGGCGCTACGCCACCAGTGTACTACGCGCTACGGCGCTGCGACTCCTGCTCCAGGCTATACGTGAGCTACATCGACTAGGTATGAATGGTATAAACTATTTTACACAAATGAGATGTAGAATTGATCACAGTTATGGGCTCATGCTTATTTGCATTGCAATATATAGTAAAGTCGTGAGGAACAAACAGACACACACAGAGTACATGCAGTGCTCTGTATTGTGTTGTGAAAGAAATATTTATGTATAAGGAGTGTATGTGACAGGTTCTGTGACGTCACAAGCACCGTACGCTATTCATCATTGTTCGATCCGCATTACTGGGCTCGAGTGGTCGGTACAAATGTATCGCGCGTCGCGAGATGATGTATCGAGGACGCACACACACACACACACACACAGACACTGAGAGAAACTATAAATAGTTACTACACAGCTTATGTGTAAATATTATAAGTATGGTGGTTGCAACAAATGAATACAGCCTGTCCCTTCAGGTGCGAGTAGCAAGAGAGTACCACGTCAATTATACGCAGTCAGACATCTCCACATTACAGATGACAGGTCTCGGTCATTGACCCACACGCGGTTGGGTCTGATGTCGTGTCGCGGATGAAGACGCGAGTACTTTAGTATGTAGTGTAAACGAACTTACAATATTAATGCGTCGGCGGCGCGTGCCCCGGCTTCAATGAGCAATATCTCAAGTTTGCCGAGCGCTACGCTTCCGCTAACATATTCCGCGAGCTACGCGCACCTACTACGTGCTACGTGCTACGAGCTACGAGCTACGAGATGAACAGTGCGCGCATAATGTTACATTTCCTTGAATAAATAACTTCATAAATCAAATCAACTTTTATCATCAAACATGCTGTGTATTACAATATTGTAACATGCAGTCCGTATCCGTGTATCCAACATACAATTCTTTCAAATGTGATTAAAACAATGCTAACGTATTTTTTTTCCATATACACAGTTATGTCTGCAATACCAAAGGTATCATAAACGCATTGCTTACTCTATTATCGTTGACACGACTCACTTATAGTTTAAAGAATTGGGTGCTCAGTCTTACAATGAAGTAGGATAGTACACAATGATCATATAAACATAATATCATTACAATACAATTGGAATCAAATATAAGCTTGTTATGCTGTGAGGCGATCATATACCACACGAAGTATTATAGTGGTCGGCCAGAGCCCGCTGAGCTGGAACCATACCTCGTCATTACACATGGAATACATAATAATTTAATTATAATTGCTATATATGTAGAGGATTTTACTTCTTCTTTAAAATATAACACCGTACTTCTTAATATCTTCCTTGTATTTTGTCAAATAATAAACTTCTTTAATTAAATCGAACGTCTTACATCTTATTTTTCACCTCGTCATCCTCTACCCTCTCATTCCCCGCGTCTATATCTTTTTTTTTAATTGCTAATCCCAATCTCATTCCGTCCTAACCTAATTCTAACTTTAGCATTCATTTCTATCTCTCTCTTGCTCTTTATCTTTCTTTCTTACTCACACTTATGAAAAACATCCCAGTTTTACATTGTTAATTAATAGCATGAAACAAATAAATAATTCATCCTACATATATATACAATGAATAAGATACCATGTGATATCCGCTGCAGCCTGATCATATCCGCCGCTAGCCCGCTGTGTACACAGTCGCAGCAATATGCCGAAGCTGCACTTTCGAAGCTGCCGGCTCAAACCAACGTCTTCGTGTATACTGGGAGCGTGGTACAGCTCCCGCCTGGTATATTATTGGAGGCTTCATCTTGCAATCAAATTAACGGTTGCATTAACCCGTAATAGCTTAATTAGTTATCAAGAGAACACAAAACAACACAATTACTTTAGCGTAGCGGTTGTAGTCTCTTGGACTATTATAAACGTATCTCAACTATACGAGACGTGTACTCAAAAAGCTATGTTCTTTCTGACGCGAATTGTCACCATATCGAGATAGGATTTTTTTCTTTTTATTATGACATTAGGATGTGTATTCAGGATAGTTGAATGTGCCCTGACTACAGAACGTGAACGGGCCCTCCTAGAGGTACAAAGGATGGCTCAGCGGGCAGCAATCACACCAATTGCGACTGGACTTCTCAAGCGGGTTCGAGTTGAATATTGCCACCGCAAAAATAAATTGTTTGTAGCGACATGTTTACAATACCTAGTAACATCAAACGCTATCCGGGCCGCGTCGCTGTGTTTGACATCTGTACAGAATTTGTTTTTGTAGATTGTTTTGTCAAATAGGAAAATGTAATTGTAGTGTTATTCCATCTTGTTCCCCGTTATATGTTACTTTGTCCCCAGTGTTCGAACATGCTATTGTATATACCAGTGATGGTATGTCATATTTCAAAAGCTTATTTATAGTATACAATCTTAATAATTATTTATATCAGATATTTATAGAAATAATATGAGTACCAATCAATCAAGTGGCTCATCTGTAATTTGACACGAGGTAATTGTTCTGTCAGTGGCAGCGCCCTGCTCGATGGATCAATATTGCTTCATCTGCTACCTCTAAGGTGCCGTCTGTGTACCTAAATGTTTAAAGTCATCCCCAGCTGTCGTCAGTCTGGTGGTGAGACTGCACTAGCAGGTGCGATGTAATGTCGCCCCGGGCGACGGCGCGGTGCCCAGCTGCGACGCCGAGAGCCCGCCCCGGGCGAGCGACACGACTATGTCTCGAGGCAGCTGACATCTTGCCGGAGGTGACTAGGATTTCATTAACCATAGTAGAGATGTTGAATATAACCATTAAACAATAAATTTAACTAATATTTAAAATTAACCAGCATATTCAATAGACAAAATTCCCGTTATAGAATACAAATATCGTTATTGTATTCAACTAAGCGATATTTTTTCGTTAACGTGATTTAACTGATAAACATTTACTAATATTTCCAACCATACATCATCATCAAAATCATCTGCCTATAGACGCCGACTGCCGAAAACATTTTCAACCATTAAAATATTGTTATTTTTATTTTTGAATTAACGTTTAACTAATAAAATAAATCAAACATTATTGACATCCCTAAACCATAGAGTACTGGTTTTCACATGTATGTATAAATATGAATATGTCTATTTATTCATTATTAGGAGCCCACGGTGCACTTATTTATAAAGTGCAAAACGGAAATTATTATGTTAACATGTTATGTGAGAAGATAAGCCAGTTAAGGTCGAGGATGTGTTCTGTTCCGCCGTTTGTGTTGTAGTACGAGTCGAGCATGATATCTCCGTCGGCATCGCGGAGTGGTCAGTGGTCGCGCAGCCCTATCTCAGCCGCGCCAGTGGTCGCACGGCGGTAAATCAGTGGCGGACCAGCAAACATCTCGTTCGGTCTCGGGAGGGCGGGCGATGTATCATCAATCATATTTTTAAACTCGCTGTCGCGTCGGTAGGAAATCGCTTCTCGGGCGGGAGTTATTGAATTTCCAATTTTTCCAGGAGCAATTTTATTTTATTTGTAGTCTGAAATGGTGCCGGCGCCACTGGGACTCGCGGGGCGGACGGGGGCCGGGGGGCGAGGGGCGGGGGCGGCAAACAAAACTTACAAAACAAAGTGAAATCGATGCCTGAACAAACATGCAGCTGTTTAATAAAATAATTCGTTAGTATCGAGTGTTGACATCTCGCCGCGGCGATATTTGGGAGGGCTGCATCAATCTAACGCATCGGGCAATAGAGATGTGTGATGCCCAGGTGTCCGGCCCACGTCAGTGTTGCGTGTGTGCTGACATATTGCATCGAGGTGCGACCCGCCGCCACGGACACGGCTGCTACACCACCTCACGTCCAATATCACAATTAACGGGACGAGGTGTCTCACGCTGAAAACATAATTTTCAAATCACCTAGCCCTTTCATACTCGGTCCCCCGAGGCCCCCGTCCCCTGGGGACCGCGTGGGTACATGAAGTATCATACAACAACAGTATGCCTTGAGTACTTCCCTCGAGTAACCTCCGCTCTCACATTACCTTTCGTAACAGTGTGCTTGGATGCTTTTTGAAGATACTTCTATTCGATAATTTCCCAGTGTGTTCTAGATCGATTTTCACATCACTAATGTATTGTTTACTACCGAGTCCACTGCACTAGTGTCAGTGCCTACGCGACGTGTCTTCGTATGTGAACTTATACCACAGACCTGGATTTTTTTCGCTACGGTAACTTATACTTAGCGCTGACAGTCAATGCTGAGCACTACCAGCATCGTGTTAGCTTTGTATTCTTTTATGTAAAGGCAATATTTTTTTATTATTATTATTTATCGGGTAATACGTAACACGTTTTAAGTCCACAAGAGTAATATTGTAACCTACATATTTGTCGTTGTAATAAAATAAAACACTGAATCAAAAATAATTGTAAGATTATAGCGTATAGCATGCAGTGAGATGACAGGCCTATATTGTGTGCAGGTGACAATGAAGCCGCTTTCTGGCTTTGGTGGTAGAAACTAAATTAGATTAATAATAATATATAGATCAATTTGAAGGGGTCATTACTCTTCATTAATTGGAATTTAAAATAATTTCAGCTATATCAAAATTTGCCGAACTGCACACAGGATAAGATTCATGCGTTGATGATTGATTTGTGTCCCATGATCACTAATCAATAAAATCAACTTTCCATATAACTGTGTTAATGTTGAAGGCGCGTGTATGCCTCGTCAACCAGTATTGCATACATATGGTGCATACAGTCGGTGGGAGCCGACGTGTGACCATCTCGTGTGGAGCCCGCTCGTGGGGCGCGGCTCCATCCTCGGCGCATACATTGGGATAGTGACGGTACAGTGTACCGGCGGAAGCTAATCTCCCGCTCAATCACTTCAATACGTTTTACTGTCACATCCCAGGACACAACACGCTGGAAAATGCATATTGTTGCGCTAACCTCATACTGCCGGGTGTAGGATGACACGGATCTATGAATCAATAGTATTGAGTACGATATAAGCTTCATTATTATAAGAATTTGGCCAATTGCGAGTTGGACTCGCACACTGTTTGTAATAGTAAAAATTCGCTCCTTTTTAAGAAAACATAGCAATACACATTCTGTGAAAATTGCAACTGTCTACCTATTTTGGATAATACAGACCGCTGACAGACAGAGGGACGGACGGACGAGGCAAAGTAAAACAGTGAAAAATTTGGTTATACTACCTTACGTGCAGAGGATGTGGAATTTTGAAGAACGGAAAGGAGAGAGACGAGAGTGAAGTGGTGCTCTCTACTCTCAGCTACTATTCACCAGCAAAGCTTAGCGACTCCGCAAGCGTGGCATCTACAAGTCAGCGAGTAGCGGGTGCATGAACAATAGTACAGTAAGTATGAACTTGATAAGATTACGTACTGCAGGTCCACATCGCACAATTGACTAATACCAGCTATTTATTCCTGTATATTAGACACGCGACTTCACCCGTTTTATCCGTATTTTCGTAGGAATGAAGCATTTTCTCGCGGTAAAAAGTAGTCTATGTTCATCGGGGATAATGTCGGCTTCTAATGGTAAAATATTTTCTCAAATCGGTCCAGTAGATTCGGAGCCTATTCAATACAAACAAACAAACAATCAAATCTTTCCTCTTTATAATATTAGTGTAGATATCGGGCTTAAGGTCTGTCCCGTTACACAAGTAGTATACTTCTGGATTTAAACGGGTGCGTTTTAGATTCAACTATCACAATTAGTATCACAATGTTTGGTTGGAGGTGTTGCCCTGAATAATAAAAGTACGCAAGAACGTGGAGGTATAGTCAGTAGGTGCAGGTGCAGGTGCAGGCGACAGGCGACAGGCGACAGGCGAGGGCCACTGAGGTAACTGGCACGGCATTCGCACGTCGCCACCGAGCAACGGCTGTCGCCTGTCGCGACAGCCCTCAGGGCTGCCACCTGGCCGAACTACATTCATAACAAAATAACGTTCCTTTTGGTAATGGTTGATTTTGGAAACGGTAGAAATTGAAATTAACACAGATATTAATAAAGGTATTGGTTACGGATTTGTATTAATTATGTTATCTCTCTCGACCACTCTCTGTTCCTTCCTTGTGGTCCATGTAATGTAATGCGAGCAGTGTGTGGTGCGGCAGCCCTGGCTGGGGGCGCGAGTGACGCGACGCTTGGCGCCGGAAAATGCGGAAATCCAATAAAACGTGGCAACACGTGCACTCAACGCGTTTGCTTCATCCCCTACCCCCCCTCCCCCCCGCCCTCCCGGCCCCCCGTCTTCCCCTTGGCACCCTCAGGCTTTTAGCGTGCAACTAACACGTTTTATACCTCGTCTCATAATGTATACATAAGCGTGCGAGAGATTTTATCTGCGTTACCGCGCGGAAATTGAATGTACCCCAGAGTTGGCACACGAGCGGTATTGCAATAATGCACTCGTGCATGTGACACAGTACCGCTATACAAGGTGATTATTGTTACAGGTAATATAGATATTTTGCGGAATCGCTACCACTGGAGTTCACATGCGAAAATTGTGTATGTGACGGCTTATAAGTTAATTTTTTTCGACTTTATTAAATTAAATAATATTTTTTTTAATTATATAATTTAATGTAGTCAAATTACTAAGGGCTACACTAAACTATGTATAAATAAATATAATTTCATATTTTTTTACAACTAAACCATAAATAAACAGTTTAGGTCTAAATTCCCACCGGTAATATACTGGGCGAAAGGGCAATGTTCGTAATGATTGTTTAATGACACGCCGGGGAGGGGTGGCGGCGCGGCGGCGGCTCCGTGCGCGCGCGCCGCGGTGTTGTGTGCGGGGCGCGTGAGTTGCACTTCACTCTCGTCTCGCACGCTGTGTGTCAACGGGCTAAGCAGTTGTGCTTAGCCCGTTGACCCGTCGATACCGTCTATGAGAGATCAGGGAGGGACCTAGGTCCCTCCCTGATCTCTCATAGACGGTATTACACTTAATACTGCATTATGGGTTCTTTTTGGAATTCCTATTGGCGTAAGAACTATTCGTGCATATTTTTAGAGTTTTCACTTAAGTTAAGTCATCCCATATATATTGTGAGGTCACCGCGCGCCAAGCTGTAAACACCCTCGCTTGGTATTTTCGTTTCAAATATTTTAGCTGAAACAATATATTGAACAGTTTCAGCAGCATTGTTCTCGAGCAATGTTTTGATAAAAGAAAAGAGACTTAAAACTTTAATATAAAATACAAGTGTCAAGATGCAACATATTTACAGGGAGTAATGCGACATAGTGCCACTGACACTGACACTGTGCGCTACACACGGTGTATGTATGACTCCATACTGGCTCCTGGGAGTGGAGGCAGCCAGCAGCAGATCTTGATGTGCGTGACTGTGTGCTGGTGAAATGGAACTTCGTGATTGTATGCGTAGTCCTGTTTATTAGTTTGAGCTCGATGAGTCTCCGTCGCTGAGACGTATACCATAGCGATGGAGACTCTCTGACTCGCGTGAAGCGCGTGCTACAATATGTATATATTTTACATAAAGCGCCCTCTATAAATGAAAACCACACACACACACACACGCACATATACATACATACACACGAGGCGACGTAAATGAGATAACTTTATTTCAGCGAGCTTCCCTCTAATATGCGCCGTCGAATTATTTACTTTAAAATTTTTCCTCTCATGTTCGCGGAAAATACCGGCAACAAATATACTACTAGTCTGATTCCATTCGTTTAAAATGTTAGTTTGTTTCGTTACTGTAAACAATTGTCCCTTATTGGGTAAAACATGTTTGAATGTTCGCGATGGCGGTGGTAATATAATGGTGGTTGTATCGGGGCTCGTGACAATGGCGGTGGATCGGGTCGCTGTGTATTGAAGGGTAATGTGACTGTTAGTCGTGTTGTGAGAGTGCGCGGTGTGTCTGTGTGGGGCCCGCGCCGCGCCGGGAGTCAGTGTAATGTACCGGAGGGACACTCCGCGACGCAGATGCGAACACAACGATCTATTTATTTTATTTTCTCCACACATAAACGTGTCGTGTTACATGAATACTAACGAAGCTGACAATATTTGGAGAAAAATACAAAAATACTTTGTTCTTTTCGACGCGCCTGGAGTGATGTACGTTAAGCGTGTAATAACTGATGGCAGGACACTTCGCTCCAGCAGCCTTGTACCAGCGGTACTGCACACGAGCCACGAGCCGGCGACCAGCTCTCCTGGGAGTCACCACCTTCCGTCTTAATACGTTGGTCCGTTTTATATCATAGTATTCTTACATACCTACATTGGGAGTAACATCGTGAGAATGTTAAAGGTAACATTCAGAACACAGGTTAGGGCATGAATAGGCGATAAGAACGCAGTGGGTCCACACAGGCCGCAGTCCGACACAGACCACGCAGTGAAAAAGGAACGATACAAAAGTTACATTGTAATTGAAATCGGCCCAAATTCTTAGATGAAATACAGTCAGTACACACACAATTCAAGGATTACCTGTCGAGCCGTGTAGGCATCCGCTAACGTGGAAATATTCGTGAATACTTCGAGGAAGGAACCGTGAGAGGCAATCATTTATGGGCTCGCAAAGGGAATATTGTATTGATATGATATTGCTGGTAAGTGTGTTCGGGAACAGGTTGCGACACGTGCCATAAGACGCGGGCAATATAAACGACACATTGTTACACTGTTTTGTGCGCTTACGATATACTTTTTGTATATACATTATTGAAGTTTTAGTACCACGCTGTACTTACTGTTAGTACTTAGTAATTGTAATCAGTATTTCAGTTAGCGGATCCATTTGTAAAAAGGTGGGCTTAAATACATTTTTAATATAAGCTTTTATTCTATCATCAGGCCCTTTTATTTGATAAATCCGCCATATTGGATTTAGGATGACGTCACTTCGAGTGAAACTAAATAACAGCTTGTGAACAGCGCCACTTGTCGCACTCGCTTCCATCGTCCTCACCGAGCAGTGCAGAGTCAGTGCACTGGCATCGACCCTGTGCCTCAGCAATAAGGACATCTGAGTGATAGAGATCGACTCATCATGTTTGCTGTGAACACCTGGCGTTTAATTAAACTATGTAATAAGCTCTTAGTTGACGTTCACTTCGTAAATTGTTTTGGGATTTGAAAGTTATAGTAGTTCGAGACGTTCCAACAAGTAGTGAATATTCTTTGTTAGTCGGCCTATGCTAGCCTCAAATGATGAAATGGAATAAACATATTCCCAAGATACTTGTGACGCAGGCTATACGCTCTGAGCTACTAGTGTATATATATATATACTCTCCACATATACGTGTACATAGCGGCAAAGTGTGCATGCCTGCAGCTGGGCGTGCTATCTTCACTCAGTGCAAATCAATCCCGATGTGTGTACAGCTATCAATGTACTTATCAGACTCCAGTCAGAACTACTCGCGAATTCAATATCAGCGAGCGCATCCTTGTGTACTCTGCATAATAACACCATCTCCAAGTTTCAATATTAAGCTGCGCTTGTTATGTGCCTGCGTACATATTATGCATGAGGCACATGTAGTGTGGCTGTGTTATGCCGCGGAGTGCGGAGCTGTGAGGGAGAGAGATATTATACCAAGAAGCAAACAATGTGTCACTTTTGGATCTCAAAAATATTAATAATATATTTTCGTAGTGGCCGTGTCGTATTGAGCGTTGTCTGTCATTCTATTATAACTCAAGCTTGAATTCCATTCGTCTATACCAATGAGTTTTTCACGAGCTTTACGTGAAACGTCATGAGGAAACCTGCAAACGACTGTGAAGGAATTCAAGGACGTATGTAGTTCCTAAGAGACGGTGACGGACTCACCATCTTTCACATTGGCACCAAATTATCTTCGGTGGAAAATGGGTGCCATCCACGGTGTTCGGGGACCCTTGTGGGAAGGGGTGAAGATATATTATGCATGTATTATAATAATAATAATACAAAATAGAAGTAACTAAGCGATATAATTTTGAGGAATCAAACTAATAAGTTAGTTTTGGCAGAACCTCTGTAACAACAAGGTGTGAAGTGTGAATACTATATTGTCGGTCAACTGCGGGAAGGAAGCAGCGTGAGGACAAGTAATGTGGGGGCCCCAAGGAGAATTGGTTTTATAGTCTTTGGGGGGCCCTGATTGCTAGTGCAGTATAATGCGATGCGAAGTGGCGCGGGGCGCGGGGCCGCTGAGGCTGAGTTACCGCCGTCATTCGTCACCGAGCGCGCTGCAGGCACCCGCCTTCAGCACCTCATAACTCAGCGTTGGCCGTCTTCGGGAGCTGCTCCATGGACTATCAGGTCAGAGTTATGGCCACCAATAAAATTAGTCTTATGGCGAAAATGTATTACAAACTCGTTTCAAAATAAAGTTTTTGGACAAAAGTAAGTAAATAAGGAGTAGCTTTACTTGGCTACAATCTTCTGTAGTTGGAAGTATATGCCATGGTTGGGTTACTGCGGTATATGACACCGAGTGTTTATATATAAATAATACACAAAGGCTATAATTTGGAATGGTAATAAAGTGTGGATTAGCCAAAGAACGATTTAATTAGCATATCCGGCGAGTGGCGAATTAATTAGACAGTCGAGCAGTTAATGAACAAGTGCATAATAATATGACATGAGCAGTGCTCGCTCCGCTCGGCGAGCACCGGGTAATGAGCCGCGGGGCCGCGCCGGGGCGAGCACGCGGTGAAGGGGCGCTCGTTACGTCACTATAAGCACTCGAATTTATCGCTGCAAGCGACATTGCTTGCTGCTAATTTATGCGATAACACATTTAATTGTTCCAGTTGAAATTTAAGCCCAAATTAATCGCAAGTGGTGGAATATATCCCATACTTCTTGCAGGCCTGTTAGTATGACGACATATTCCAAAACAATTCCATATCCCCCGAGGAGACGGCGGGCTCTGGACGGAGTCGAACCCAACCAGTACAACTTAAAATCTGCGGAAATATTTATCCAGGAAAAATCGAGATTTCCATAAGATATGGGATTTATATTTATAAAGGCCATCATATCCAAACCACACGAGGACTGAAGTTCATTTAAAAGATAATTTAATCAACGTAAATACTGTAACGATAAAATGTTGGCGTTAAACAAATTATATCTTCATGTTGTCTTTATGTTTTTATAAGCTGTTTAGATATTTTTGAAATTGAAAAATGTTCACGAAATAATTCCTACTGATGGCCCTTTTAGGAGCATCAGTGAAGCCTCTCACACTAGCTAGCACAATATCGCTCACGGGGACGAGGCGGGGATGTGGCGGGGACGCGGCGTGCTCGTGGTGGGCAGTGCTCGGTGCTCACTTAACTCTCAACTCTGCAGTACACGTAGCAGAGCAGCGGCCTGCGCGCGGTTCGCGTCGCATTGTTCCTGAGTTTCCCGCCGAGTGATTTACTCGACCCACTAACTCGCTACATTACTTTAAAATCACTACTGACATTTATAAATAGAGGCTAAGATTCACTATTGTACTGCAACTTAAGATTAAGGCTGGTCTCTTCAAAACGTAAACGAGCATTTGCGAGGCTTTTGTTTGCAGTTTGAAATGGAATTGGTAGAATTTACATTTCATGTCAAACGCATTCCTACTTAAAGCGTATAAGCTAAAGTATATTCTTGTGGCCCCACTATGAGGTACATCGAATAAGCGGCCGACCAAAATGCCTATCTGCCATCATCAAGGTGGTCGCGGCTCGCGTAGCGATGGCTTCTTCATTAGGAACTTAATTACTAAATTAAAAACGTACGTGGTGGAAATCCTAAAACTTGTATGCTTCCTTCTTGGAATTATGAACTATAAGGCACGCGGGCGGCACGTCCAGGGGAGCGGCAAATCTAGGAATCCAACGCGTAAAATTCAAAGTCATTGTCATAATACCCAGAACCGGCGTTAGGGCCACTGACGCCCCGGGTAAAGATATTGTGGCGCCCATTTAAGGAAATCACTATTGAGCATAATTTTTTTCTGAACCAATGTGAGCTTATATACAGAATTGAATCTTTCTTTGGGGGTTAGCCAGAACCGACTAGGGGGTTTTGATGCTCACGACATACTAAGTCACAGAATCGCGGCTCCACGCAAGTGCAATCTGTCGCAGCATAAAGTGCATCTCTGCATTTCAAGTATCACTCGCATCTCATGAAAGAGGTTTACAAATAAAGCAGGTTGTCGTGCTCCGGCGGATGATCCGCTGCCGATGCCGAGCAACCTGCTGCTCCTATGTATCCGGATTATATGTCGTCTTTGAGGCGTGTTTTCATGTCACGTGAGTAATTTAAATGTAAATTATTATGTTCATTTGAAAAGAGTAATTGCTGAGAGTCTCACCGGATTCTTTTCAGCAAAAAACTACCTTCCGAATCCGTTGGTAGATTCTGACGATTTGAAAGTACTTACTAGTCAAGTAAATATGATTTAGTTTGAGTTTGAAAATTATTATTCCTTCCCACGGCTACGATGGATTTCTCTTGTTTATAAACCGAATATCCCAAACATTAATATAGTGTTCCTCCCAATATTTTAAAAGTGCAGTTATAGCCAATAAGGCTACAGTGCATTTACAATTCCGTGGAGACGAATAGAGTAAAAGATTAGGGCACTCCCGCCGCGGCGACCACTTATTTCTAAACTCATATCAAACCCACCGGTTCCCACAAGTAGGCTAGCTCCACTCCGACAACGTCCAGTTCGATTTTTCTGCTGCAATGGCTCGGTTAACCTGATTTACAACTTTTCGTTGATATTTGAAAGTTTTCCAACTGCTTCCAATGGCCCCAACAAGCCGAGAGTCACTGATGAGAGACCGAGACTACTAATAGTTTTGCTTGGACATTTCAACAAGTCCTGCAGTTTGGTAGATAATGGGGTTTCAATAAAACAATGCACCTCACGATATAATAAAATTGTAGTTGATCTATCAATTTTATTGTCACTTTGTTTCAGACATTTTATGCGGCAACTTTTCTGTACATGAGTGTAATGTGCGTGCCTAATTTGTACGTAATGTATGTAGTAACGAGTGTAGGGATTTAGTCATGACGCTTAATGAGGGTGCATCAAATGGTACAGGCGAGTGGTCGTGCTCGCGACTCTGGTGACATTGGTCGCGTGTGTCAGACGACGCAATCGAAAGCAATATTTTCTCATAAGAAAAGGTAGGTTCGTCATATTATCAGTGTCCACAAAAGCCGTGGCGGCCTTGTAGTTGAAGCAAGGGCCTGTCATCTGATGGGCCCAGGTTCAAATCCCGACCTGTACCAATGAGTTTTTCTAAGCTTAAGTACACTGATTAATCACACTATGAGCTAGAAAAGAGAACTCATAAAAAGTGCTTTTAAATGAAATTTTCATTGAACGTTTAGTAAGTGGGCCTTGTACATCAGATAGTGACAAAAAGTGGAATCAGAAATGAAGGAGCGCATTGATGGAAGCTGATGTGCTTTGCGTGCTCCGGCCCAAGTATTCAGGTATGTACCGGATGTGACGTGCGCGTCGTCTGCCGCGGGCGGGGCTCGAGTGCACTTTGCCTCTTCACTCCCTTCGCGTCGGATTCAGACACCACCGCTTACTGATATCAATATTTACGTCGGGCTCGCGACCGTGCAGAGTTACAACGTACATATATTTTATGAAACTCTTTGGAACTTGATTGAGTGATGACGTAGCTTTGTTATGTTAAACTACACTCATAAACACTAATATTTGAAGATAGTTACACTCAGTTGTTTTCTGTACTCGCCTGCACCTGCACGGTCGCTGCGGTGCTGCCAGCAGAGTAGTACTACCATACTGGCTAGTGTCACAGTTAGATTAAAAAACGCATTTTGATCTTGATATTAATATATAAACTGTGCTCATCGCATTGATAAATACATTTTACTACTGTGGGGTTCAAACAGGTTTCAAAGAGAGTGTGAGAGAGACGACATAGCAACTGTACGGTTTGCGAACTGAAGTGAATTACACCGCGTGTCGCGGGGAACTGCTGATGATACGAGTAACATTATAACGCACGGGGCTGCACCGTACACCAACAGTTACGTCACATCACAGGAAACTTGCGAAACACAATACAATTGGCATGATGACAGCATCCAGTGTTTACGGAGTCTACCGATCTTGAATGTCACAACTGTCGTAAGGCACGCCTCGCTACTTGCGCGAGTGGTATATGGTGTTGTGGTACTTGGGTTAGTACAGTTTTACTGTACGTAAGCCATATTGATGATAAGTGCGCCGTGCGGAACGATACGTACCGTATAGCACAGTAAGATATGCATATAATTATATCTATGCCTTGTTGGATTATAAGTGGAGTGGTAGTAGGTCGCGAGCAGTGGCCCTGCCTCCCCAACGAGATAATAAAGCGTCTGTGTGAATGTATATCGATACGTTTGTCGGCAATTACTATAATTTAAAAAAAACTTTGTATTAAGTTCTACCGTTAGTATTGTGTAAGTTAGATAAGGAAGAGCGGAGTCCTCTGTCACAGGTGTCTCATGATACTTAAAAGGGTGCTCCAACAAATTCCAAATTTCAAATTACAATAACAAGGGATGACCTGTTTTTTGTTCATGTATATAATACAGAGACGTAGCAACGTGTATGAAACAATGCGGTACACGCAATTGTAAACAATTAGAGGTGTACCCGGCACCCGACATGCATATGTATTATCGATGTTAACATATTCCATTCGATTACAAAATAAACGTAACCCACTGTACGTTGAGGCAAATAACAATGCTGTAATACTTACTGACTGCTATCTCTGATTGATACTGCATCAATATCTAACTCCCAATAGCGATATATTCATGACATTTAAACCTTAAAAACTGTTTCGTGACAATGAAATCTTCAATTTAAATATTTGTATGGTACCTGTCTCTGGTATTTTTTCTTCCATTTATTTATAAGACTACCCATATTGATGATGTCATATCATAGCCTTCATACGGTCTTATCTCACAATAATGACCAACGCCCGCTAGGTTTAGTTATTGTTTTGAGGATCTTATGTTGCGCCAATACACATGACGTCAACGTTGATAAAATTAAACAAGTAATTAAAAACAGATTTTCTTCAAAAGCTTTCCAAAACACCGTTTGAAAAAAATGAAAGTAAAACAGCCGTTGAGTACATCGGTCGCCGGCCACCATGTAGCGATGTGGCGGTCAGTTCCACGCGATGATGAGCCCGACCCGCCGGCCTGCCTCGTGGCCCGTGGCTAATACCGCCATTTTGACCCCGGGTGTCGGCGGCATTTTAACAAAATTGATTAATTATACCCTGGGAGTGATAGGTCAATGTACCTGTATCAATATAGATCACAACATTTAATCTCAGATTAACCTGCAGCGATACCGTCATGTTGTGTTCCATTTTTTACTAAAATTATCCAGCCTAGGTCACGGTTAGAGTCCGGCCGCGACGCTTCAAATAAATATACATACGTGTGCAACCACTTCATTCTAAATTGCAATGCATTTCCTTCATGAAACCTGCAAAACAATGACGTCAGTTTTATCTCGTTAAAGCTAACCGCAGCGAACCAGGTTTTATTTAGATTAGTCGGAGGCAACGCAAACAGTAGCGAGACTGGTTAGTAAAAACAAAATCACACACACACACACACACACACCGGAAGTAACGAGTAGCGTAGAGTACACGCACACATGGCACGGGATGACAACTAGTGGCTGCACCGCACTGGCACACATACACCATCCCGTTATTAGAGAGAGATCCCTAAATCACAACAGAGAGGACTAAACACTTTGAGTCACTTGGAGCCGTATAAAGTTTTTGTCCTACCCTATCCCATGGGAGTTTTTAGCCTTCCGGATAAAAATATCCTTGTGAAGGAAATTCTAAGGCACAAAGGGACACACAGACAGACAGCAGATGAATACAATATCATTTCGAACTTGCTGTTCCTTTTTAAATCAGCGAAAAAACTGGGTTATTTTAGCTTATCCCTGATAAAGACTTAGATCAATGTGCAGGTTATTAGAAAACACATCACAATGTCTTATTAATTGTAAATTCCCTCGCGGCTCGGCTCCATAAGATGAGCAATACAATTATAGTAATCAAATGTCATATATTGTGGCAGTTGATAAAGACGCGGCGCGCGGCTTGAATTACAATCACCCCAATATTGGGCATAATGAGATGTCATATACCTATTATTAGCGCTATCTGCACCTGGAGGGAGTCTAGTGGGCCTTTTATGTTGAGGGTTTATAAAGGCTTTATTATATCAGGTGGCAATTTAAACATTCTGCGAGGCTCATTTGATCTGTTATTTTAATCTGTATTTTAATAATAAGGTAACCAGTAACCGGGCCACAATGATCAGGCTTATTATGAGGGTCAGCGGTGTAATACACACGTCATTAATACCGGAATGAGATGGACACAGTGCAGCCCTGTATTGTCCTAGCTGGCGAGTCAAGTAACTCTTACTAGAGAAGGACAGCACCTCAGCAGCCAAAATATGTGTCACCGTGACATGTGTTTTATTAATGAAGACAAACAGTTACAGTTAGTGGCGGCGGGGGGAGCGGGGGGAGCGCGGGGGCGAGGGGGGGGGATCACACTCGGGACCGACCTGCGTCCGAAAACATTCGCTGGTAGATCTCGTCACAATCTGTTGAAAATAACAACTATTAGTTTGACTGTCGTGTTTCGGGTTGGACAAAAAGTTCGTTGTGGGAACATTAAAAGCTTTATATCACGAATATGTTTCAGTAATATTATGAACACACATTGACTATATATATATTACGGGGTTTGTATATATGTCACTGCTCTACACGAACAAGTCCTCAATAACACGTATACCAATAGGATAGTAAGGTGACACTGGAGGCCGTGTAGAGTCACTCATCCTACATTGACGTCATCCATTATTATTTGAGCGGCGCCAATGTATCCCACTCGGCGTGCCACCTCGCGGCCTACTCTCTGGCGCTTCGCCAATCGCGCGTATAAGCACCGAGCGCAAAATATAACCTCTCGTAGTGGAAGCGCTACGCCACTATACCGTAGCAAATTCGTAGCTCAATAAAGTGCTACGTAGCTCTCGTAATCGGTTGATCTTGCGATTTCAAAGTGCTACTTATTCGGGTACTGGATTTTAAGCCTTCTGTATCGTTTATTCTGAGAGTACGTGCTATATCCATGTACTAGTTAACTTAAATTGTATTGTATTGAACAGGTACGATATACGGATGTTCTGTTGTTGCGTGCAGGCTCGCTCATAGTTTAATTACTCAATTGTGTGGTGCAGTACGTGATATGGTCCGGATTGTCAACGTATACATAATACATTCAACCAGACAAACGAAATGCTACATTTAAAAGATTTTTGATTTATAAATGTTACTCTACAGTGGATGAATATCTCAATAGAAAATAATAATTACCAATTTAGCCTGACGCCATAATCCACCCTATATAATTCCACGTAGGCTATATTATATAGCCTTATTATAACTTGTAACTTAAGATTACAAAAAAAATTGAAAATTATAAATAGCAAGCAGATACGTCCTCTAAAATATATATTTTGTGTTAAGTACCTAAATTGTAATAAAATCAAATTGTGCACTATCTGCAAATAAATAGTGATATGACTGTTACTTGAATATCGTTTGTACACCGTGATGATGTGTCACGAGACGAGGGTCAGTCGAGCCGTCATCAATACAATATAAAGGAGTTACAACCAGACTATATTGAATGTTTCCAATTCTACCAGTAGTAGCTTCCGGTGGATAATAATTTGATGACTGCAGTACTGCTGTACTAGGGCTCGGTTGTTGTGTATTGGTGAGCTTCAGATACAATCACAAAATAATATGATATCGTTATTGGCCGATACATTGGCATGTCCCATAATATTGCGGAAACAGTATTGGCATCGGCAGAGAATGTGCCGCACAGAGATGTGCCGCCGTTATTTATGTGCTGCTCCAATCGCAATCTGTGTCATTGTACCGTATTTACGATATATCTATATATACAATAATAGCGCGCCACTGGACCGGCTGCACGTTAATCACATTTCAACATGTGTTTTTGTATATGCTATTATTCCATGGAATGTGTGTTGAATATTATGTAAGAATATAAAATTATGTCTATTTATTGAGGACCTCAGCTCGCCTGTAGTAATGTCTGACCGTGTGGGCGCCTGGCTACAGTGATCCTATGCCGTGTTCTACTCTATAATACATTGCTACCTGACCACGGACATGGGCTTGCAGCGCTGTGAGTGATTTAATTATTCATTGCGCGCTCGACACTGCAGTGTAGTGTACAGTGCGTGGTTCGGGCGCGCAATGATCACATAAACAGCGGACCGCACGGCTGGTGCTCCTGTCCGCGACTAAACCGTAATGTGTTATTGCGAGCGCTTGCGAGTGCCACTATCAGCAGCGTGTCACCCGCGTCGTCACGCTCGGCACGCAGCACGTCACACCTATCACATCAACTGAGGGACTCCATTCCCTTTATCTGTAGATTTACAACAAATTGGCGCGGCGGGCGCGAGCGCGATTAATTCAAAGCACGCCGCCCGCTCCAATAAATATGTTAAAATGTTCCGTGACAATGGCTCGGTGTCGTTTCCACGACGCGTTTTCAACTCGCCGTTTGTTGGAATTATTCACATTGTCCGCCGCGCCCGCGCTGCTCTACATCAAATGGTACATAAAGCGTCTATTGCCGGTGCTTTACTGATATCGTACAACGATATACACTTTACAAATGGACAACGGTACGACCATATTATTTTATATTTTAGGTGTTATTATATAACGTAGCGAGATACATTTTTGCGATAATGAAATGATATTGTTATCGATGTTCGGAATGTTTTTTTGTTGAATCCTTGCCGCAGAGTATGGTATGAACACAATACAAATATATCTTTATTTACTCGTAACGCTTAGTTGACATATACATTAACAAGTCGGTTTTTTATGTAAGCAGACGCGTCATCTGCAGTGTCGTATACAGCGTTGAGTCTGTGAAACATGTACCTTCTCGTAGAAGTTGCAAATCGTAGCTGTGCTACTCCGCTACACTCATTTGTAGACGGGTACAGTTGAGATTGCGTAGCATTGGTCATTGGACATCGTGTGAAACAGGTGGTAGGAATATATGTATTGTAAAGGTAGCACTGACCGACGACGTGTAGCGTGACGAAGAAGGAGCGCACGGGCTGCGTGGAGACCTGGCACTCGTAGACGCCGGCGTCGCGCTGCTGCGCCCACTTGATGTGCAGCGTCCAGTCGTCCGTCTGCGGCGAGTGCGTCGCCTGGAAGCGCTGGTCCGAGGTGTACGTGTAGCCGCCCACCGTCAGGATGTGCAGGTCGCGGTGACGGATCCACGACACCTGCACACACAATACACTACATTACATAACAAAATAAATGTATACTATTCGTATTGGGGGGGCTCACTAGTGTTAATGCAATGTCTTATGCCTGCAAGAAAATGGACAACATAACTTAGCTAAAAGGTGTTTTATAACTGACTGTTATTCATTTTAGTTACTCTAATTTCCATCGTAATTTTGGTAAAGTGCAATCTACGTGTTGTTTTTATGTTTAGTCGACCATTCGTCCTTGCAGTAATGTCAAATTAATGAGCATTAAAAAATTTGCTTGTAATAATTTTAGCCATAGCGACGAAAACATTGCGTATCCCAATGAAAATTGTGTTGAATCACTGAGGCAACTTGAAGTGACTTGAACCCTTGTTTCAGTAAAGATTAGCGTAGTGATGCCTCACTAACCAACACGCATGTACTACAGAACTGTGTAGAGCGTGTGGTGGTGTGGACAACCCTGGCTGTGCGGCTGCGATGTTAACTATGTATCCATAATATGTACCGGCCACACCGAGCACGGCCAGCAGCAGCACGCTCGGTTCACAATAAACGGCTGGTATCGTTATGTGAACATTACTTGTCGTTACGTAAAGATTACTGGGGGCTCAGCGGATGGAGCGCGCACGACCAGCGGCGGCCTCGGGCGGCCTAATAGGGTTCTGGTTTACTGTAATAACCAACACATGTATGCAATTAATATTTATTTCAAAACAAAAGCATTGCTTTATGATGTAATATGACGTTACCATCAAAATTAAAATGTTTTTTTAAGCTTATGTATTCATATGGATAGCTAGTTGGCTCCACGAGGATACGCTGCGTTAGTAGGCATGCTGCTAGCACAGTAAGTCCTCAGCAACGACAGAGTTGGCAACACATTTGTAAAACCCCCGGTCTTGCTAGCGGCTATAGGCTACGGTGACTGCTTACCATCAGGTAGGCCGTACTGTTATAGGGTCTCCAAAAGAAAGGTTTTTAAAAAAAAGATATTATTAATTATAAGAAGGGCAGCCGTCTAACTCGGATGAAGGATGGATGGAGACTGAACTACTAACTGGGAGAGATTGGAAGCTTTAAATATCTATAACAGTACGCTTACGCTGCCACCTTAGTGTTATGAAAAAAAGGTCCGCAGCATTGATGGCCGCAACCCTGCAAGATGGCATGGTCCCAACCAAGTACATAATGTACCATCGCCAACCTACTGTCTGCAGGTAGTAGCGAACCGAGCTACTGGTTGTTATAACTGTAAGCACCGCCGGCCTGAAGGCTGAGGGGGGGGGGGGCTCCTCCTCGGAGGCTGCAGCATTAAACCGCTGTTCGTTATATTTACATAATAACCTGGTTGTCAGTATGCGGGGCTTTTCGTCCAGGCAGCGAGTCGCTTACCATTAATATTCGGGGCCAGTTGTTTTAGGCGCGGCCATTGGCATGCTAATCGGCCGCTTCATACACTCTTATTACAGATTCGCTTTATTTACTGGTGCCGGGACCAAGTATCTCGTTATCCCTTACTAAGGGCGGGCTGCCCCCGCGCATTATGCTGTGCACGACGCGAGCTAACACTCACGTGTATTGTGGACTTATGCAGCTCGTGATGAGATCGTAAACATAGTATGCGAGAGTATTCGTTAATATATGATGTTGTAGATTATATAATATTAGTATTAATATTTGTTTTTGTAAATACATTGAAAGTATATAATACAGCCATTGTTGAATAACTATAAGTAAAAACATTTGTAAGAAATTGTTATGTATGTGCGTAGCTAGCTATACCTATAGTGCGTGGCTGCGTCCTCGCCCCGCTCCTACGAATAAACCAGTGTGTCTAAAGCAAGCAGATGTTTCACTCGCGTCCTCCTGTACTAACAGAAATGTTGTTCACATGATAAATGACACAATAAACAGTTGTAGTCATAATTTGCGCCCTATCAATGATCGTATGACATGACGAGATCACTATAACATTGCACAAGGATAGGGTCGTTGAACTCAATTAGTACAATGACACTTGCTGTGTGTGTGCCTGCGTCGCGCGCTATCCGGAACACACTGATAGATAAATGATTTTTATTAAATTTATGATATTAAGCAAAAATAATTAAATAGTTAACACAAAAAAAATACTCACGATTTTAAAAATGGTGCTCTTTACAATCGCACTTTTAAGCTTAATTTAATGAGGCACTGCTACAATAACAGCGAGCAATTGACAGGTTAGGTTATATTGAATCACGCTTCACAACGTACAGTAGCTCGAGCAAGAATAATTTGCGACTACGTTTTCGAATATTTAACTCGCGAAATGTCAACATTTTCATAAAAAAAATTAGTTCCCCTTTTCACCGAGCAGCGCTGTTCATTTTCCCATTCAATAATAGTCGAAGGCGACACGAACACGTAGTCGCAACTATTCATGCTAGGGCTACTGATTGACCTTATTGTTATCTGTTAATATTGTTATCGTAAGAGTGTGTGGAACACGGCAACACCGGCAACGTGCAGACACGTGACCTCCCACCCAGCTACCCCGCTTCACTTGACTCGGGGCCCTTTTTACGGAACCCTTAATTTAACAATAATATCTAGAAGCCCACAGAAGTTTTTGTGGGACAAAATAAACAGAATTTTCTAAATTACCATTTTTTTATAGCCTTCAATTTTAAAGGCTTCGCGAGCTAAATGAAGTTTTATAAATCTGCGAGTTGTGGAGACAGCAAGCAGGGACCGAGGGGGGAGCGAGGGAGGGGGGGGGGAGGGCGAGGGTCGAGGGGAGCGCCACCACGTAAATAAGGACGGTCCGTTGCTCGAGGACCTCTTGAATAACGACAAATACATAATGTACAGAAGCCTAATACATTTTATTCTTGAGGATTCATACAAAGTATTTCGGGTAAGTTTTACCTTTAAAAGGAATTGGAATGGGAATAGGAATCAGTGAAGTGATTTGGTCTTGTTCAACGATTTGAGGATACGACGGAAGATCGTCCCGTATTTACACTGACGACAGTGTAGCGCAATAGTGAAACAATTGATAACAATTTACAAACATAATTGGCTGCGTTTTTAATTCTTGATTAATATGTGAAGTTGGAACAAGCCTTGCGTCGGGTGCGCTGCAGTGGCATGCGGGAAGTTCACTCTGATACATGACTGAGACTACTACTGAAGTGTGTATACAAGAGATGAGAAACTTCACCTGGCTTTATTCAATAAGTATCATGATCATGATCACAACGGATGACGACGATGCAATGATTTATTTATTTCTTGTTTGGACATTTCAAGGCCATTTCCGAGCACAATATTATCTCGGTCAATTTTACAATCCCTCTCGAGCTGAGGTGTAAGCTGACGTGGAGCTCCGCCGTACCGTGCCGTGAGGCGACAGATATAATCAATGTCGTCAATAAGCCTATTTATGAACGAAGAAGGCTTATAGCAGCCACTGTGTACTGCAGATTATTTTTGGTTGTTATGTCGCATGGTAATCACAGATTCCGAAAATGCTTGAAATAAAAGTAGTAACAACAAGAAACATATTATTTAAAGTTAAGGACATCATCCATGTTTTATAGAGATTTGCTCCAAATCTGAATGTGCCGGCAAATCATTTTTTTATATATTTTGTTCGAGCTTGTCCGTCTGAGCATTTATTTCTTTGACACCAAAGTTAGACATTATAGAACATTTAATTTGTTTTGGTTCTTTTGAATTCCTATTTTCAACAAAAATGTATGAAAATTCAGATTTTCGATCTCAAATAAAATTAACTACAATGGTCCTACAGGTTTGGTGCCACAGTAAAAAAAAATAATAGACGGGCAAGCTCTAACAGAATATACAAAACAATGCGTTGGCTGCCACTTTCAGATTTGGACCAAAATGGATGGCGTCCTTTCACCTTTCACAAGATAATGTATATATTGCTACATGTTAGTTAACAGAAACCTGTTATTATTATCTGCAAGCAGTCGGTATTGGTGCACGAATCGAATGTGATCACTTATTAACGTAGCGCAGTGCCAAGTGTCGAGCGATGTCTTTATAAGTTTCCTCGCTTCTTTTATGTTACTACAAATAAAGTAGACCTTTAGAACTTAATTTATTTGACTGTTGACAGACCTTGCTGTATATTTCCCAAATGACAAGTCTCGGGACTCGCGGCAGTCGACATATATTCGGTATTCCTTGGAGGTCTATCAAAGCCAATACCAATCTGACAAGTGAACTAAATTAGGTTCGACTCATGTTCGACTAAGCTAACCTGTACTGTCCTCGTCGCCCGACACAAAGTACATATCGAAGAGGAATCTTTTTCAGGCATTGAAGCCATCATTCAATGTAATTATTTGTTTTTTAATCGTATAACGAAAAGATGATTCAGTAATCAGAAAAAAACATCAAATAAATGTACAATACCTACCTAATAGTTAGCTTAACATTGCATTGTGTATTCTAGCAATTCTCCCTGATATAGAAGTACAGTGTCTAGTGGGAGACGCCAAGGCTGGCGGTATTGTGCCTTATGTAGCGGCGTGAGTTACGTCTCAGATAAATAAATATCTCGATACATAAGCCATAATTAATTTGTCAACTTGAATGAATAAACAAAAGCCTTCAGGTTCGCTTCAGTTACAAGCGTCGGCCAAAATTAATTAAATCATTTTCCATAATTACTGAAGGTTCGGCACAGTTTGTGTTACCGGGTCGGCCATTTTATTTGCGAGCCCCCTCGGTGTACAAAGTTGAGCGAGTATCAGCTCGCTCGAACAAACTGTCATGAATATAATTACATTTATTTTTGAAATCCTGCAAATTTAAAGTTAAATTGTTAATACGGTATTATTGTAACAGGTACTGTAAGCATCCAGAATATTATCTATTTTGTGTTAGTGTTTTGAATTTAGGTAGGTACTCACTAAATTTTATAACTACGGAATTAATTCAATTAAAAAAAAATGCCCGCATTTTGGGAGCGTGACTAACCGGCAGCGCTCTGTTAGATTAAGTTTTTAAGTTTTTGCATATATTTTTTATTTGTGAACGTATTGTTTTAAGCATGTCAGCACACAAACACTCGTGGGTGAATCCAATAGGACCAGGACAAAAGAAAAGTGGCCTCAATACTCCACTAGAGCAGCCGAGTTATTTCTCAAAGACTATTTATAAATATATCGTGCTGTCGTGAAGTCCTTTGTGTACTAAATATACAGTTGCAAGGTATATGTCATAGAGGCAGTCGCGAAGGCAGGCTGTATATAAGCTGTCTGTGAGCTGAGCTGAGCATCGTATCTGGGGACGGCGGGTTTTAATTTGGCGAGAAAGGATGCTGACTCATATTCCAATAGGATTTTACTCACAGTTGTGAGCCGTTTGTTGTGTGTGTTGCGGATCGCCGATTATATTAATATGTATATCTAAATATAGACTAATATAAACGTATTTTACAAGTGTAATTTAGAAACAGAGATACCTTAGGTGACTGGAACCCAACTTCGACCTTCATCCGATGAAGTGCGTGAAGTGACCGTGGCGTATGTACCACACATAGTATAGAGACTAGCCCACGTGACCGCGCAAGTGTCAGCTGGCTGGAGCTCAGTGTCAGGGTATAACTACACTGTTTTGATTCGGTGAAGCAGGCCGTTTACATAAAACGAGACGATTATGAGTCAGCGGTTGGTAAGTGCTGCTTAATGTAGGACGTGCGTGAGGCGGCGGCGGGCGCGCTAAGCTCATACACAGACACACTGCCGACACTCATCGCGCTCACAGAACACATCCCGCACATCTCTTTTAATGGTGGAATCGTATCCATTCGTTTAAATATAAATTGCCTTAAGCGTTTTTACACCAATATTGTTTACGTAGGCTTCGTGTCTTCTAAGTCGTGACGTTACAACACGCCATATCTCTCCAGATATAGTACACATTAATTTAATACCACGCGACAACTACAGCGAAGTACGCTGCTAATATTCTCTCCCAGCCTTTGTTACATCAAATAACCGAATAGTCCATAAATAGCTGGTTAGCAATGTAATAATCTCAATTAATGAGTCCCAAACGCTCTCAGTTCTCGGTTTTCAAACACATTAGAACAAACAAGCACGTACCCATATCGATATCGAATCCCAACTGTCATTTACTTTGAAAATTAACATGAAAACTTCCCTCTCAAGTAGTCTAGTCGGACCGGGATCCCTCAGCAACTATATACATCTGCTCTCTGATTGATCTGCTGACGGAGCGGGGAAGGGTTTTGCTACGCTATAGTACTAACAAGTAGTAATTAGAATATTCAGAAATTGGGCTTCAATTGCCTGTTCTACTTGTTGATGTGAAACAAGTTTCGTTTCGCTTTCAGCAATATGTGGTAGTGCTCTCTGAACAGTCAGAATAAGTCTGTAAGGTGAAAAATGTAACATATGATATGCGACTACTGTAAGGCTCGCTCGTTTTATGTTATCATTACAATTGTTTGTTGATCCGTTAGCTATGTCCGTCCCACATGTGTTAAGTCCTAGCGGCCAGGTCGGAGCTCCTGGCGTAGTTAGATTAATGACGCGGATCTGACGAAGCGAAACGGTGTGACTTCATTAATCTAAGGGCTGTATTGTACGTCTCTGAGAATCACAGTTGTATACTCGCAAACCTATTGTATATAGGGCAGGATACGCTGTATTACTACTACTACTATCTACTATCTACTGATATCTTTGAGAGGACATTGAAAAACAAGTTCGTACGGTGAGAGTTCCGACATATGTATACTACATATATACATTGCGAAATTGTGTAAAGAAATAATATAATTACTCTATATATAAGATTTGTTTTTTTTTTTTTTTTTAATAAAACTCTACCACCATTTCCAAATTCAAACCTGCCATAAAACATATTATACTCAAACATACAACAACAGAGCTATACAATAGTAATATGTATTGGAGGATGTTTAATGAGGTACCTCATTATTTGGTCTAACAAACCCAATCCTCTGTAGTCACCGCTACTCGCACAAGAAGAGATATGTCGTGTCCCATCAATCTTCCGGAAATTGTTCCTAAATGTAAACCTTAAGAAACGGCGGCAAACAAACGTCGCAATCAATCTGGGAGCACTCGTTGCGAGTGGGTGTGGGTGCTGGCACCACTTCCAGTGATTTAAAATGCCTGGTTCAGCGTTACAAGTGAGAGTCCGTCTGTGTAGTGACTGAAGTGGTACAGATAACACTCGTCGTATGCATGATTCCTTTTTGTGAGATATTAGGGGCTCGTGTCGACATGTGTAACATGGTCAACAATGTTCCGGCTCATCAGGGTGACCATTGTTTATTATGAACCGTATATCCTTACTTGCAACACTCGATCTTGCTTTTGACTGCATCTTCAGATCATATTGAACTTTAGCAAAGTTCCATGAGCCTTGTTTATTTGATCTGAGAACGCATACCTACACCTTAGGCCAGTAGCAGTGCTTCCTTACTGAGCAAGCACTCTTTTTAGTCACCACTCCAGGGTAATGCTATTATTTAGCCACATATTATATTTCCTGGTCTACCAATGTTAGTGTTTTCTATGAAATTATATGGAAAGGTGAAATATAGGTGTGGTAGGTATATGCATATTATAATTTAACAGAATTATAAGATATAGTGGTTTGAGCACATTCGGTACATTGTGTTACCTAATAGCATGTACGGACATGTAAAATGTAGATGCAAGATGCCGAAGGTAAGTGAGAATGATGTGCTGGATGCTCGCTTCATTAGGTACAAGTGAATGCGTGCAGTTGCCACGATATCTCGGGTAACCTCACTGCTCGCAGTAAACAGCTACTAGTAAATAAAATCTCATTTATATACATAATGTATAAGCCAATAGTCCCTGCTACGAAATAGTGAAACACTAAGCCGAGCCCGAAACGAAAACATCTCCCGCTGAAGGCCAGCCATCAATAGGACACAAATTGTATTAAGAACACTTTATTTTTACCAAGTTGCTTTCACTTCGGCAAAACATAGGCTTGGAATTAAATATTGTTATAGAAATATTGGCTAACATTACACGTTCTATTTGAAAAAAAAACGTAAATAATAAACTTAGTTTGTTTTGGGTTACGATTATGGTAAAAAAATATATTAGACAAAATGTTTGTCGGTCCATTACCCGCGCATAGAGAGCCGTGTATATCGGCTCACGGGCTACGAATGAGCTACGGCGTAGCACAGCGTAGCCGGCTGACATACTTACAGTGATGTACGCGGCTACGTTGACTTTATAATTTCAGTGTTATATAATCCCTAAAGCACTACAATCATTACTATAATACATTCGATGAGGTTAAGAATTAACTATAAGAATATAATTGTAATTATAGCTATTTGCAATAATATTGCCACAAAATATTATAAGCGAACCTTTAATTAAACTTGTATTCCAGAGGTATTAATATTGTTGCAGGCGAGGCGGTAGGCGGTACAATGCCAACGTATTAATCCCATTATGTTTGTTATCACAAGAGGTAATAATTCATACCTCAACGATAGAATATTCAATTTACTGAGTAATGTCAGACCATCATTCGCGTTTGTATACATTTCTTGGAACGACTTGGAATTAGCTAAAGAACGCGCTACGGCGCTACGACGCTACGGGAGCGCTACGGAATGCTACGCAATCAGGCTGTGTAGCGGTTTCCGGGCTTGCGAGACAATTCACACCGCAATGGTGTCGCACCGCAGCCTCTGCTTCATAACATGCCACATTGTATTTCTAAGACAACATCTTAGTACAATCCCTCAAAGGAATTTCGAGTAATACGAAGTTAAATTGGTTTGAGGGACTCTTAATATTACATGATATTATTTACATTGAACTTTTATAAAAAATAATTAACATTACATAAGATAATGATTATCTGTTCAAAATTAGTGGAATTGTTTTCAGTTTTCTCATTTAAATCTATACAGTATGCTACTCAACATGCGTGGTAGAACACGCACGTGATTTTTATAAAAAAAAGAGGCATACAGGCACACGGGGAGTGGCATACAGGCACACGGGGAGTGGCATACAGGCACACGGGGAGTGGCATACAGGCACACGGGGAGTGGTATAATACGGGCACACTAGAGCAGTAGATTCACTCCCTATCATACACTAGAGTTGATTAGTTCTCAGAACAATATAACAGAGCATCACCATAAGCTAATAGCCGGGACTACGCCAAGGACTATACTGAAACCTCCCGGCCATCATTACTGCCATCCTCATAATCTCGCAGCCTTTATTGCCTCGCGTTACGGCCCAAATTTGCATGACAATAGCGCTGGTGATTTAATTTATTGCGCCTGAAGCGTGATACTCAATGATCGCTTAGAAAGTAAAAAAATGTTGTTCGTGTCTGTCGAGTGGAGCACGAATATTATAATCTGTGTGATGGCACTGGCACTGGCAGTTGGCAGCCCTACAATAAAGTTTCCTAAACACTATGTATAAGTGGCTTCCAGTAACCTTGCTTGTTCAATGGAACCAATCCACAAAAAGCTTTACATCAGTCACCAAGTTACTAAGGAAATGTTACCGAATTGGATGTTCCGATACATATTCTGTGATTGGTATAATACATATATGCGGGCACGGCGCGGACACCACACTGAAGGAGGGTTCTCACACATTAAACAGCGGATTTTTTATTTTTTTATGCTGGTGAGGTGGCAAACAAGCATAGTGCCTGCCTGATGGTAAGCTGGTACTGTAGCCTATGGAAGTTTCCTACACCAGGAGGGGTGTCAGAATGCCCCTTTTGAATGACATTTTATGTTTTCACAAAATATTATGTACTTTTATTTACAAGCGTTGCTCTCGATCCTAGCAGTCGGTGTATTGAATATCATTATGATACATCACCACGAAGCCGTGTTGATGGAAACAAATTATTAATTATCTGAGAAGTACTTATACGGTCTCACGCTTGAGTTATTTACATTTTGAAGGAAACAGCCCTATGTAAAGGAAAGAAAAAAAGAGTAAAAGGTGGAAATTTCTGATAAATAACCGTACTTTTTACGAAAACACGTGACGAACATGAGTCGTGCTATGATAACGATAATGATAGCACCCATCGGAACATAGTCAAGTTGTCTCATAGTGACGCCCCGAGGGAGCTCAACTACAGTGAAGTACTCTAGCTTAGTATCAAACGGAGATCGATGTGGAGACATACAAATGGAGTGCTATTTGTATTGGTTGTGTGTCGCGTGCAGCGTGCAAGCAGCAGCTCGCAAATTGAACGCTCCGAGACGGCAGCACGTCCGATGCACTTGCCGCGGAGCACATACTAGCAGTACGATGATCGCACTTTACAAATATACAAAACTTGCATTACAGTTCGTAATTGTAACATGATTATGGTACTTAACAATGAGAGTAGTAAATCTATCGGTTACTAAAAATATACCATGTCCAATGACATCGTCTTTTACATATATTTTTTTATTAGGTTTGTTCAATGGTATTGACCTTTAATTAATACTAGCGGCCCGCCCCGGCTTCGCACGGGTAGACAATAGACATTCATCAAATATTTCGTATACCCCTGCGAAGCCGGGGAGGGCACCTAGTATAATATATAGCCTATGTTACTCAGTGATAATTTAGCTTTCTAAGGGTGAAATATTTTTTGAAATCGGTCCAGCAGTTTCGGAGCATATTCAATACAAACCCACAAAAATACAAATCTTTCCTCTTTATAGTATTATTATAGTGTAGTGTAGATGTAGATGTAGATATAGCTCACAGAATATGCAGGGCATTTGTCATTATTCCATATCATCTGGAACACTACGATAAAATATAAAAACATAGTATATTTTCTTTTCTCGTAATTTAAATAAATATGAGAAACAAATCGCAATCGGAAGGTAACGACAACAAGGTTGTAACGAACACGGACAGTACACACTAAACTGTTGGTATTGTGTTTGTTTGACCTCAGTTCAATGGTAAACATCTATAATATTCAGGCTTCACGTGTACTAATGAACTAAACTAAATACATGTAAATCTTTAACGTTAGGAGTTATTACTAGAATTATAAATATATTGTGTAATGGAACATATTCCGAGCAGGCTGGAAACAAGTATCATTATTATATAATCTGTATTATGTATCTTATTGATTCGGCATGTTTTGTAATGTTTGCTAATGTAATTAACATTTAATGCGGTGCGCACCAGTTAGGCGCGGACCTTCCTCAAGTCGGTGACAATGACAAACAACGTCCTATTAACGTTTGTTTTATAATTATCAGGCTCGGTTACTTCCTCGGCGGCGGGCTCGGGCCGCGATGCCACGGGGCATCTGTTACAAAGATATTACATTTTATCATAACCCCAGGGACTACACCGTGGGGATCTTTCAACTGGGTGTGAACTGTGGGGACACTTGGGGTCGGCGACGCGCAAGGCATCTGGTGCTGCAAGCGTCCACACACTCACTGGCGTAAAAAAGCTTTTGTATAGAAATATACAAAGTGGTCGCCAAAAATATTTTGCTACTCTCTCAAATATAATAAAGTGTTTATAACGTAGTTATACTAAAATATAATGTTGTTTTAGTGAGTAGGGTAAGGTACGCGGGCGGATGTTTATGCGAAGCATAATTGGAAATGACCTAAATATAGTTTTTGCATAAAATGTGAGTGTTATCCTCGGTAACGGCCGTGGAAAAGGTGTGCGCGGCCATTGGCCGTGTTTGTTCAGGGCTCGGGCGGACTGTTACTGCGAATGCTCGGCTCACATCGGCCCCGAGCTGGATTTATGTCATCACATTTAGCTTGCTGGTAGCGAGTCGATTTCACGCCAATATCGTAACTACGAGTATTCCACTCAATTTTATACTGTGCGCTGTAATGGCTAGTTGGTTAGCGTTCTGTTATTGCTGATATTGCGGCATTATATTGTAAAGTAATGCTAACGAGTCTAGTTCCGTTTGCCCGCTATTCGCAATAAGTAAACACGTATACCTAGAGTAATCGGATGTCGGTACACGCGGCCGGGACAGTAATCCATTCACAGGCGACTCATAACAATATGGAGCATGTTATGACGCGCACGCCCCGACACTTACCCACCCAAATTAAATTCTGATACGACCTTGTTAGAGTACGGTAATAGTGACCCGGGCTAGTAGGAACAAGGGGTGGTGGGGGACGGGGACGGTGACGGGGAGGGGAGGGGGGGGGGGCACTCGGGTGACAATACCAGATTAATCTCCGTCGTATGTGGGATTCTTTAACACGTTCCAATCTCCCGCTCTCTGCGACATAAATATGCGGCGGAGCCTGCTGTCTGACGATTAGATAACAATATAAGGTAAATCATATTACGCAATTGTTCGCAGTAATACATTCTACATAATGTATTTATATGTGAGAATCACTTTACATGTTGAGTAGTGAAGCCAGTCTATCTACATCTGTATTAAATATAAAAGAAGAATCTGACTGACTGACTTACAAACGCACATCCTAAACGGCTGGGATTAGAGACTTGATATCCACTAAGGAAGGGTTTTTTAAATACCACCCTTAAGAGGTAAAATAGGGGATGAAAGTGTGTATGAAAATCCGTAATTTTTTGAGTTGAACGAAATCCGGTATTTGGCCATTCAGTTAAAAATTTAAAATAAAATCACCACTACTCGTGCGAATCCGCGGGCAAAATCTAACTAGCAGACATAACTACTTCGTATTCAGAGCAATATGTTATGCACAGATATGGACACTATACTGAATGTATTATTAGAGATGATAGACTACGAGATGGTTGGGCCAACGTGTGGAATGGCCGGGCGAACGTTGGATCCAATATTGGACGGCCCATAAAGTTTAATGGCAGTTGTAACTTCCGCGATTATGCACTAGCTCGCAAGGACAACCTCTCAATTACTAGGCCGCGCTCATTTACATACGGCATCTTGAAGCTGGCCTATTGCTTGGAATACCCGTTGGAGACCCACCAGCTACGTTACACGTATTAATGTATAGACAAGGAACGGATAGAGACAGTGTCTGCTGTAGTGGACTGAATCTAGGTGTGGCTACGAATTCAATTCACTTTAAATTTTCATTTGGCTTGTTTGTGTTAATTTCGCAATTACGTAGTTACATAACATTAGATAAATAATAATAATAATAATAATGCTTAGACATTATCACACAGCGCCATCTGGCCTCAAACTAAGCAAATCTTGTATTATGGGAACCAGTAGCTGATATAATACTTATATACTTTTTTTTTGTTAATACATACTTATAATACATACCAAACACCCAGACGCAAGGCAAACATATTTGTCACATAAATGTTTGCCCCGGCGGGAATCGAACCCGCGACCTCTAGCGTAGCAGTCAGGTATACTAACCACTAGACCAGCGGTCTCGTCTACAATGTTAGTAATAAATTATTGAAATATGTTAGTTAGTTACTTAACAGACCAATAGTATATGAATATAAGTAAAATATTATCAAAATATAAATTAAAAAAACATTGATTCACTTTAGGCACTTATTATGAAGGTCTTAATTACCAGTCTAAAATATAATTATGTTAGCGGGGAGCATAATGTAGAAGTGAACAAGTCGATTTGAGCACGCGATACTAAAGTTGTTATTGATATTCAACTTTATATAGACCTACATTAGGTCTCTATTTAGTATTCTAAAACTTTTCAGAAAACATAGGGACAGCGTAGTTAAGCGCGTCTCCTATTTATCTTCGTATATACTTCCCGTTGGAACCTATATGTGAATACATAAGCAATCTTTTATTGATAGCATTAATATGTCATCGCTACACTTGTCATGTACCAGACACGTTACTACGACACTCACGATTCAGCGAACCTCATCCCATGTAACACGATAGCAATAACGTGTTCTAATCTAGGATGCAGACAATTCCATTGCCCGTAAAATGTTAGTCAATATCTATCTGATTACCATAATTATGCTATTTCCATTGAGACACATGCTTATGTCATAAAAATATTGTGTTTTCCTCAACAGTCCGACATCGAAATATATGTCTAAAATATAAACGTGACGAACCAGCCTACCAGTGTTTCTGCCGCGCCTCGCAGTGCCTCATATATCACCAAATTGAGCAAATTAACTAACTCAAACCAAATAAAAAAGGCAGATGGGACTGCATGAACAACAAAGTGACGCCGGTTAAAATTACGCCTCACAGTTTGAACATACACAAATACACGCGGACACCTACAACGAATACAAAGAAACTACGCCTTGTCCACGCACTATATGTTGAAAATACCGGCGTCACTTCGTTGTTCGCAAAGATCAATGCTTATCAATGATCTGAGTTGTAACTGTGTATTGTCAGATAAAGGTCATGGTGAGGGCAGACAGCGGGAGACCTAACATGCTTCTTAGTAATGCAAATTTCTTCAGTCTTTCAATTTTAAATAAAAAACATTAAGTTTCCGTATTAAATTATCCACAATAATCTCGAGGCCCGACCTGTCCCCGCCCGCTCGGTACATTACAAGGTAAGGGAGAAATGGGAGTGTTTCAAGAGTAGCGTCAAATTTGTCCCCAGAGGGCAATTTACTGAAGGCCGACCTTTCAGCAAAAAATTGCCATCATAAATTCTTTTGAAATAAATATCGGCTTTCCGAGGCGATGATAGTTATGGTTGGAGCGAACAATGGTTGACATCACCCGTGCGATCTGGTCTACTGTAACCAATATTCACTCCTGAATGAGAGAATGAGATGGGCTGTAGGGTAGGTACTGGCGAGAACACAAACTGAACAGTTACATCCAGAGTCTAGCTTCGCTTTATAATAATCCGACATATCGTATACGTAACTGATCTCCGTAGATCATCGGGCGGCAACCCTATAAATATTCACATTTGCTGGCAAAAACGCTTGCTCCTTGGTCGCTACTAATGGCGCTCGCACGCCGATGAGCTAGAATATGTCTTCATTTACCGAGCACCGCCGCGAGGGTACCAGCGCCAGATAAATGACTCGCATTTTTTACCACACACACTATTACCCCAAAAAACATCACTATCTAAACGGTTACATACACCGCTACGAACATTCACTTGGCAGGTCTGTGTGTACACACCGGAGGGTCGGAGGGGCCCGATCATGACAGATAGCCGACTTTATCTAATAACGGACTCCGGCCATGTATCGATCAAACTACGGTACACTTATTTTAAGTTGCGACATGAAAGAAGATTTACTTTTTAGTCCTAGCTGAGCGGAAAACATTTGGCATATATTTACCAAGAAAAAACATTTCTATACTAGATTAACGATAGACGTGGGATCTTGTATATTGTGTGTGTGTGTGTGTGTGTGTGTGTGTGTGTGTGTGTGTGTGTACGTGTAACTAGATAGTTCATAAACCGCACACCGTCGTGGTACGAGCAGATAACCAAGGAGGTACATAACGACACCGAGCAGCATGACGTATCAATCAACCCTCGCGCGACATCAAAAGACAATCCTGAACTAACTGTATTCAAGCTCACCGCGGTCCAAGAGACCCAACACAAACAAGCAAAGTGATAAGCTATCTCCGTGACCCTAAGCAGGGTTAGATACAGGGCTTTTCGTGAGTGTCAACAAGATTACGCCGCGCGATACCAATAATACTTGTCTTTTAGGGTTATCAAATATTTAATATCACATTGAAAGGGTTAACGGTTAACGGTTAACTGGTAGATCAGATGGCTGCAAGTGTTATGAATAGACTAAATGGGCTTTCAGCTTGCAAATGTTTGAATATCTGGGACGTGAGGTGATAATGAAGACATGTGTAGGCTGCCAAGTTTAATCAGTGAGCACATTCAAGTTTTAGATGATGTTTTTATGTACCACTAAGGTGGTTTACAAGCATACGGCCCACCTGATGGTAAGCAGTCTACGTAGCCTATAGCTACTAGCAATACCAGGGGTGTCACTAATGGGTTGCCAAACATGTTGATGAGGACTCACTGTGCTAGCAGCATACTAGTAGCGCAGCGTATCCTAGTTGAGCACTCGCAACCTTACTTACCGCAGAAACACAACACAACATCAAAATAGTATTATTTAACTGCAGTCTTCTGTTCGGTGGAGGTATAGTCCCCAGTCGGACGGCGCCAATTTTAATGGGAAAATGCACGGGAAATCCTAATTCGTCCTACGTCTCTTAAATGTTGCAGAGTTTATGACGGGCCAGGGCTCCGAGGACTGCACTGTTCACCTCAGCAAGGAATCGGTCATCAAATGCAACTACTTTATTAATAGCTAAATCACATTCGCTTCGGTTGTGTCTAAACAGCACCAGGAACCTCGTGGCGCTGGCGTACATTATCACAATATGCATCAAAATGAGCAAAGTTCTCAGCTGTCATAAACAAGTCCACTCCTTGACAAATGAAATAATTAGTTGCAAATGTTTCCTTCTCCCTAGCAAGCCTACACAATCACGCCGGAATAGGCTCTGAAAGACAATTAGCAAGTTGGAACAAGCCTTGATGATTTGATTGCAATTGTTTGGGGCGGAAGCGGGGACACCGGCGCTGGCTCCGCGGCGTGTGAGCCTCCACACTGCCGGCCGATGGCAAGACAATACAAACAATGCGTTAATCAAATATTAAAAACATTGGTTCTGCAGTATAGCAGCACTAGCTTACGCTTAGACATGAACACAAACAATTAGTCAAATGACTGGGACGGTTCCGCAGCCGTAGACAAGTTATCTAACCTCATTTTTCACCAAGTAAAAGCGGCTAATCTCCCTCCCGGCCCCCCGCCCGCGCCCGCCCCGCCCCGCCCCGCTCCGCGCCCCGCCGGCCCACAAAAAGATAACCTATCTCGGCATCGCATCCCCGAAAATTGCGTTTTTTCATCACATTGAGCCAAATCCAAATCCAACTGACGACCGAGTGGGGCTTTAAACCTAGCTACCAATGTACTGACACAAACAAATGTTGTTCCCGCGCCCTTGACTTCTAACGAATTGTACGCCGAATACTATCTAGTTAATATAACCAACAGTGCTACCGTACAACACATTTGCAAGACGGATGTACGCAGTAGTAAAGCGCTCCTCACCCGTCACTAACATCGTGTGTGACGTCACTTCCCTCCTCCATACTTCCCATAAATCCCCAACACCACATCTTGTCAACAAATTCTAATCTCATCTCAGCTTAAAATGTTTTGTGCAATAATCCGAAATTACTGGCACTCATATCTTAAGAGACGGTGGACCTTTTGTGGGGCCGACCCTCGCTCGTCATAATCAACTTCAACTCCAGGGCTTAAGGTCGCAAATAGGGCGGCAGAGACAGCTAGTTAATTACGATGAAAATATGGATGGGAGGCAGGTAATGGACCGCCGTCGAGTGGTTTAATATTTTATGCATAACGGTACATGACGGATCTGTCGGAGGAAACATGCTGCTTCATGCTCAGCTCAGAAACAGGGAGTTGGCATCGCGACCAGCTCCTCATCGGAGCCGGCGGTCGAGGATCTCTATGGCATTGAGTTCACAGTACATCGGATGACACACATGTGCTGACATTCCCAAAATCAGCGTTTAATTCGTTCGTTTAGCGTTCAGCGTTCAACTAACAATTTTGTGATCGTTTTAGTGTGTTTTAAAGAACGCACCCATTAATTAATCATTTAAATAATTTAATTTTATGCGTAACATATAGAAGCATAAACAACTGGTAAGCTTTTGCAAATCGGGTAAATGACTAAATCCGTCCTTGTTAATAAGTAAATAAACAATGTTATCATTTTAATCAACTAGCGACCCGCCCCGGCTTCTCACGGCCAACGTTAGCCATTTAAGTTAAACACCTACAATACACAAATTAATTATACATATACAATTTCCTCTTGAATCACTTCTGTGGTCACGTGGTTATACAACAAACTATTGTGTCTGGTGATCGAACTGACCATCAGTACCGTTCACAAAAGATGTTCAAATTATATTGACACTACACGACTGTGCTCAGCGGCTTTAGTTACGCATACAATACACTATTATGATGTAGTGTTGTGTTTCTGCGGTAAGTAAGGTTGCCAGTGCCCCACGAGGATACGCTGCGCTAGTAGTAATGCTGCTAGCACAGTGAGTCCTCATCAACAACAGGGTTGGCAACACGTTAGTGATACCGATACCCTGGTATTGCTAGCGGATATAGGCTTCGGTGACTGCCTACCGTAAGGTGCGTCGTTCGCTTGTGTACACCCTAGTGTTTATCTTTCGTTTTGCCTCAAAAGTCCTTCCGTAGCGGATGCCTACCCCTATAAAGAACCATGCAATTGTATAACCTAAGTTATAAGTTTCTGCGCTTCATAATTCCCGAGATTTTATGATACGACATTCAGTGAATGGTAGTTCACTTTGATATATATATGTTTAGATGTAACTGCGTGTGATAACAGCTCATTACACAAAGACAAAGTGTCACAATAATGACGCGCCGCACAAAGCGAACACATAACAATGTCCTAACAGCGCGCAGTATACATTATTATTTCCAAAACTCACGTTTCAAAGAGCGCGTCAAAGTATTTAATCTGTCGTGCGAGTACTTGTGGTGTAATGAAAAAGCGACAAAGGACGACGGAGGAAGGGGGGCGCTCAGGGGCGGGGGCCGGGGGCGGGGGGCGAGGGGATAGCCTCTTATTTCGGCCGCGACAATGGTCCCTTACGATGTTCGCCACAAGGAACTTTTAAACTGGTCTCTGGCACACACTGGCAATGAACTTTGTTTATGTTGCTCACAATAAAACAGGACATACACATTACTGCCAGCACATACATGCAGCATACCATAGCGACAACTTCTTGTGTCTCAATGAAGACCGACAGATAATATATTATATATTTAGTTTGTCCTGCTGTGCTGTGCGAATACGATGGACTCTTCATGTCCGCGTCAGAGGAGTCGTACGCGGGAGTGAAAATAAAATAAAGTTATAAATGAGGCATTCCTGAACACAAATAACGAAGGCTCGGTAGGGAATGCGGAAGGTTGGCAGTAAAGTAAGCGATGTGTCGGTGAGGAGGCGCGGGCGATGGTCGGGCTGACGCGTGACGGATGGCCGCCGGCCGGCGGGCGGGCAGTGCAGCTTCATTACCGGCCGCGATGGATTAGCGCGCACACACGTGACCGACCACCCTACACTAGTGTAGTGTACAGAACACTACAGTACTACTGCTGGAGATACATAACAGAACATATGCTTTGTCAATAATTGTAAGAGGCACGGCGTTTTAGCTCAGGGCTGCCATGAGTTCTGAAGAACATGCCCAAGTATTTTTAATATGGTTTCAAAAACATGATCACGCAAATATTTTCTTAAGGCATTGTACTAAGCACTCACCTTGCTGAAATCCTGTTATGACAATATGTGTGTAATATCGTACAGCTAAGTGCCGAGGCGCGTCTCAGCGAGTGTCGGCGCTTCAAGCGAGGAGCTGTTTGTTATAAACTGAGCACATAATATTTAAGCCTATTCGTATACACAACATATAGTTGACTGCCCTGTTAAAACAAGAACTAATCGTATGTCATATAGTAGTTATTTCAGTTTATCATTAATATCCAGGGAGATTTCTTATCCTGCAAGTCAGTGAACCGCGCTTCACCTCGACGCAATATCTCTGTACTCCACCAAGACTCCATCATGTCCTATATCGATGACTTGTCATAGTTGAGAATACAAACTAGGAGAGATTGATGTGATACGGTACTATACTGACGGGGAGTCCCCGGGGCATTTAGTCTTTTCTTCTCTTGTCAGGCTTGAGATAAACGCTCAAGGACCAAGCCTTTTTTATTAGCCCTGTAAGTCAAGTAATTCAGAACAAACATAAGGATTGCGAATAATATATTATGTGGAGGTAAAACAGAATTTTGGCTGATAAGTATCGAGGCTCGCCTGATGGCTGCCATGTTATATAGGTTCCTGTGAGCACGTGTACACACCGGGGTAGTTTCATTTTTGTACTAGCGACTTTTGGTATCAATGTGGAAAAATATCACTAAATTTTCTTTAATCTATATGGAGTTCGCCATTTCATGATTTATTATGGGAAGGCACATTTGTTTTTCTTGATAAATGAAAATGAAACAAGCTGTTAAGTGATTTATGGACTTTTTTTTAATTTAAATTGCAGTAATTCCACAGCGACGTATTTAAAATGTATCCTCATTAGTAAAATGCAAAATGATTCCGTGAGTAAGGGAGCAGGTGCCCGCAGTGGTTCATCGCGGGGCGTATCGGCCGGGCGCCACAAATCAACTTATATACTTATATTTCAGCGCACCGCGCCCCTCGCCTAGCCTTAAGGTTTTTGTTAATGAACTCCACAGTCGTTAGCTAGGCAATTAAGCCTGCCAGCCCTGCTGGACGATTAACGTTACCATCACAACCTCTTGGCCTGCCATCACACGATGACTTCAAAAAAATGGTTAAATAGGAGAAAGGAATTGAAGAAGCTACAAACAACAAAACCGAGTTGAACGTAGGATATTGTTCGACCACACGCGTCTGTAGGTACCTATAGTCTAGAATGTGTTATTGTATGTTTACTTGACAATGTTTTTTGGTTCAAGTGCTATTTCAATTTCAATACCTATGAGCTGTGTGCTGAGGAGAATGTCGTCAACTTTATATATTACTAGCTGCCCGCCCCGGCTTCGCTCGTGTGGACAATTTTTTTTTGCATTTATGGGGATGCAAAATAGATGTTGGCCGATTCTCATAGATACCGGATAAGCACAAAAAAAAACATCAAAATCGGTCAAGCCGTTTCGGAGGAGTATGGCAACGAAAACTGTGACACGAGAATTTTATATATTAGAAGAAAGATATTAAACAGTTTGAGTGTCGCAGCTATTATACAATAGCAGTTTTATATGCCTCTATTTGGTAGCCCGAATGTGTTCAGAAAAGAAGATCAACAATGCGTACAACCCCAGATTTATATCATCATTCACTTGATTGAAAGTCACAAAGCATCTTTTGTACGTTCCACTATGATTATATATATATATACAAGTAGGTAAATAGATGTGTATTATAGTGTATTCCCTGAGTGACTACTTTCGACGGCGAGTCCGAACTAGTGGTCCAAAGAAATCCAACATTTTGATTTGTACGTGTGGTACGAGCGCACTGTGCGGTCCCCAGTGACTGTGGGGCGGGCTTTGTTCTCGTCCCGAGTTCCCGAGTGCGCTCCGGGGACTGGCGCGATGATATTTGTTTGTCTCCAATTTACTTTTACTTAGACATGTCGCGATCCTGTCCCACTGGGCGGGCGGTTATGGAAAACTGTCGGCACAACACGGCGCCAACTACTTGTTTGAGATTGGGAAACATATCTTTGCATGTATATATATTTATTTTTGTTGCTTCTCCCATTTTTAAACTGCAATCAGTTGGATCGTTTCTGATTGTCGCATAGCTTTATTATTGCTTGCATTCATTCTATTAATCCGTGGCTTATTACCACAATATTTTACAACTGGAAATATTTATTTAAAACTAGTCGCAGACAATTTCCAAGGGTCCTTTGAAAACATTTTAATAAGGCCAAGAATTTCTTCGTTAAATATGGTTAGTGATTGTAGCCTCTAAAATAGAAGAGGAAGCCATTGTCCTATTTATAAATACCCGAGTCTTCATCAATTCGCTTTATTTTCTTAATTTAATTCACCTTTCAATTATAGTATAACCGATCATCCTGAAATTATGCCTTTGCGTAGTCAGGGGTACCGGAAAAACACAAACAACATACCGAACAAACAACAAAAACAAATGCTTTTTACGTAATATTTGTCCTGGCGGGAATCGCACCCGCGACCACTAGATAAACAGTTAGGTGTACTAACCACTATACCAGCGGTGCTGCCAAACCCAACGAAAAATAAACACAGTTTTTCATCAAAAATCACTAAGCGTTTCGTTTATCCCTCCACATTTATCCTAAAGAAAGAACGTAATGAAGTTAGAAAAACAATGATCAACCGCTATCGGCACAGAGCGATTTGTGGAAGGCCGCAAGAAACGGGTCGGCCGGCGCCCAGCGATGCCAGATAAACCGTACACCGGGAAAAAATATACGAACACAGTGAGACAAATCCCACGGAGACGGGACATACATCATTCCATCATCCAGAAACACGCGCTTGCCAAATGGTTTTGGGCTTGTAGCGTACGTACTTAAGGTATACAATACATAAGCAAGCTTACCTTCCTTCTATATATACTAGTCTATAACTAGTAGTGACGTTTACTTCTAACATAATGATTTCATGTTATAATATTGCTATTCTTGCTATTGGACTTTTCAAAGGTCCCACATATATACTTACCATTCCACGAGCAGGCTACAAAAAAGAAGTACGAAGCTGAATAACTGAATCCTTTTCCAGTGTATCTGGAGGGAGCTCATTAAAACCTCACGATAGTGTTGACGGGTGAGTATTGTGCCGGTTCCCGCGGCTCACACATCTCGTAACACACGGTCTAGATACGAGTATTGTTCTTGGATTGTGTTCAGTGTTAATAGCATTCCCGGGATCGGGGCGCATACTTGTTCACGCAGACGTCGGCTCGTGTCGAGGAGCATCTGGGCTTTGTTGCAAATGAAATTCTCGCGTCATGCCTCCTCACCGCTTGGCTGCCTCCGCTGCCTCGCCGCGCCCGCTATGCGCCCGGTCACAAAGGTGTTTCATTCTAAAATCCTTGGGCTATGCAAGCTCTCGCGAGCGAACAGAAAGATATGTTCATACATTCCTAGGTTTGAAACCGAGCCAACAGGAATTTCCCTCAAAATGGAAGGACATGTTCGACGATCGTATTTGTTTAGTGAAGGCAGATGTCATCAGTTGCCTACTCTGCCTAGATGATAGAATCTAACTGCTTCAGTCAATAATATTTGTATCAAACGCCTTAATTTAAGTACCGTACGCATGGTCTTCATTACTAGCTTTTGTCTGTTCGTGCTTAACTATACAATTTTGAAATCAGAGATTACCCTAGAGACAACAACAAGCAGATAACGGGCTTTACATCCTTTTCATATTAGTGTAGACTGGCGTCATTCTGTTAATTGAATAAATCAAACGTCGGCCGTATGTTTAGTAAAAATGCTTGAATGTACATAATTAAATAAGCATCTTAATTAACTGCTGCTCCTCACGCACGCCACACACTGGGAACATTATGAGGGTACATTAAAACATTGACATTTATTTATTACTGGCCTGGTTTATTTTCATTTAGTCAATATATATGGCTCTGCTATATTTACTTGGCTTTTCTTTTTTTTTGTTGGCTATCGACAACATCAATCAGCCGCATCAGGATACTCGAGAGACGAGCTCTGCTGTAAGCACCAAAACACCTTATAGAGTGATTTAATGAGCCGTATCAAATAATTTGTGTGTACGAAGGTATAGATCTATTTATGATGAACATAAATACAAATAGAACCTAAATATATATTTTACAAGGCTCGGGCCAGATCTTTACGCATGTATCGCTCGAAATATATATTTTAGTTTATTTTATACGCACCCGCCAGGAGAAAGAGCCGAGAGAGCCGAGAGATTAATTAAAACAAATCTATTATCAATATTTGATTAGTAACTAGCATACTTATAAATAAAATGAAGAGATGAGGCAATAAACATTGTAGATAAATATAATATGAACAGCAGGCGGACCTGCTTGTGAAACTGTCATAAATTCATGAGGTGTTCTCGGGACGTGTTCAAAGCGAAAACTTTCCAATACATCACAGATGGCGGAGTTTGACGAGAGCTTGTCGCGGTGACGACACATGTTGCCGGAACTTGGCGCGGGAGCTAATGGAGCGGCGCTTCATCTCGCTCTAAGTTTCACACATCTACTCGAGTAGCAATTATAGTTTTTGTAAACTAACATTACATTCGTTGACTATGATTGTCAAATAAGTTAGGCTGGCTAATAGTGCAGCCGTTAATACTACGATATTGTGTTCCAAAATACGAGACAAATTCTCAACAAAGTAAATAAACTACGTTCTCAAACACGCCTGAGTAGGCGCCGAGCGCAAAAGGCGCCTCCTTGACGTGATATGGCTGCCGGCGGCACGTTGTGGTTGGCTTTAAGCGCTTGAAGCGCCGCCTCGGCCGCCGCCCCCGGCCTCGAGATCGCTTCCACCTGGCTGCAGCGCTGCACGATCGCGCGCCACACACCCGACCAAACTGAATCTGATTTCGCACCTCGAATTTTGAATTTCAACTTTCAGAAAATAAATCTATTCCGGAGCGAAATTTAAACTGCCGTTTTGGATTCGGAACGCAAACAAAATTGGAAATTGTGCATGGAATAGAATAGAGCCCACGCTAACCGAACTCCTCTGGCGGGTCCAAATTGGATACCCGAGCCTGGTCGGGGTTTTATGTGGCCGCAGTTGGCTATCCTCGTGTGGAGAGCCGAGCCGGCCCAGTGCGAATTATTATAGAACAGGGGAGGCTTACTCGGGCTACTAGGTCACAAAACATTATAGCAGTACTAAATTTATATCAATGACAAACCCGTGAACAAATACAATTACAAATATTCCTAGATTTTTATTTTTCCAAGTATACAAATGCATATCGCGTCGGTGCTGTAACGGCCGCCCGCTGTGTTTCTATGCAAAGTATTTTTCTTCGAGTTCCGTGCCATAAGTAAATCAATCTAATTTGGAGAGCCCCGGGCTGCGCCTCCGCGGCGGATCGTGTCAATTGTGTGTTATTGTTGAGCTGCGATCCGCGCGATTGTTGCCAGATGTGATGACGTCGCCGGGCGTCCGCGAGCCTTGCTATCAGTTGCCCTTCTGTCTGTCTGTCTGTCAGTGTCCCGTCAGGATATTATACGTACTCCTCTCGCTATTGCTGTAGTTTCGATATGTATAAAGTCGCTTATTTTTGTTTTAGGTAATAATAGTTTAATTATGTTTATTCGAATCTATGATTCAAAGATATTATTCAGTCTTCTTGTCTCAAAAACTTCGCCATTGTAGCGTACCAGAGCGGGTTTAAAATAAAATGTCATGCTCTAGGGGAAACAGCATTGTTTTTTATTTATGTCTGTTACCTGGAACTACCTAATGTACCTCATTATTGCTTATTTGTTCTTGACATGGAGTCAAGTCCTTTAGTCGCATACTTAATCGCTTATATAAACCCCACGTTTAGTCCACAGACTACTCGACTTTCATCTTCACAGAGGACTGAAATAAAGTTGCCGGTAGGGATGGAAATAAAAGAATATCGATATTTTGATATCGATTAAACTGTACCGATAAAATTATCAAGTGAAAAATATCGATATTTTAATATAACGATATTTTCACCAAGTCATCTCGTTAAATATCCATACGTATAAAAATACATTATTTTTTTCGCACTCGTTGTGAAAAGCCCAGTTACAGGTGCTAGAACCCATTGTCACTCGGTTTCTATTTACTATACTACCTCGTATACAATGGGTCACTTTAGCACTTTGTATAACAATCTACTATTATTATTATTAAACAAACAATATTGTTAAAACATTATATTTAACATCACAACTGTAATTTATGACATTCCATTGTTGAGAATAGTAAATCAAAGAGCATTTGTATAAAGCGCGCAGAGGTCGGTATGTAGAGTGGGCACTACACTAGAGGAGGCCGGATGTACGCGGCTGACCCACTGCGAGATGATAGCCTTCATACGTATTACAAAGCGGATCACTCGCGGGAATCCTGTATCTTGGAGATCCTCGGAGATCTTTGTGATATTACAGGAGGTGAGCAATTTTCTGAACGTTGAAAATTTCTTCAATATACTTTGCTTTAGTCTCTGTCTGAACCCCGATAGAGAATTATGCACTTAATACTATAAAGAAGTAAAATTTGTTTGTAATGGAAGCTTGAAAAAGTTACGTAGTCATGTAAAATTACTATGTATATTGAATCAAGTTAGTACCTCAGTGTGGGAATCAGCCCCTAAAGCCCAGGGCTGTGGGTGAGGGCCCCCTCCCCGCCACTTGTGAGGGGTCACTGCGATTGTTTGGGGTCTCTACACTTTAAAGTGGAGCTTCACACAAGAGGTCACGATCATAAGGTCAGGTTAAGTACTATTTACAATGTTAGTGTCAACTGGGTAGAGTACAGAGTTTTTATATTTACATCCGCTTCCTGCGCTGAAGGTTCTCCGTACTCAAGAGCCTAGTAATAATCCTGGTGTCTCTCTCATAAGCTGTAGCCGATCAGGAGGATGTATCAAAGTGTACATTCATTAAGTGACATTGCAATTTGCGAGCCAGTCAAGAGTGAACTGGCTCTACATCCTCTGCCTTCCTTGAGAGTGACTTTGATGACAACAATGTGATGTTCGTATGATTCACTAGGAAATTAAATTCACTAACCAGTTGCAAAGTGTGTACAGTATTTAATAGTATTGGTGTCAAGAGTAGCGCAGGAGGTTTGTACAGTTACACCTGTTACAACTACCAGTATCGCTGACATGAGTATTATTGGCTATGACAACTACTATACTGATGATAGTGCCAATTCTGTTAACTTAATTAATTTGACAGGTCTAAAAATCTTGCCATCCTTATTTAACCTCGTACATAGGAAAGAGATAGTAAAACTTTTAGACCTGTAAAAATTTGTTTAGTTTAGTAATTTGGTACAACAGAATTGGCACCAATATCCACCTACTGGCCGTTAATGATTCTGAAGGTAACATAATTATTAGTACCTTCCTCATCCTGTATACTAATGTATTGGTAGCACACATATAAATATGTTGACGAGGTAGCGACGGCCAGTTGTTATTAGTGCGGGGAGTGTGTACAGTAGTACAGAAGCAGTGTGTGCGCGGTCCAGGTGGTCGCGGCGGGGAATGAAATAGCTCCGTCCTGGGATCCCGACGCTGCGCGGACGACTTCCTGCCTCCAACTCACCGCATAGCTATAATATTTATATATTTATCGACTAACTATCTATCGAGTCTATCCGCGAAAGTTTTCTAGTTTTCTAGAACTGCAGAGCTAAGTTAGTTAATATTCGCAATACGCTAACGAATAAAAAGCATTAAAATTTTATTTTTGCCGGAAATCTTAGTCATAACATAGGGGTGAAATAAAGGTTTCCCCTTGTCACCAGCCATATAATAGACTATCTATTAGCAGCAGTTACACTTTATCTTGGTGACTGTACCATTCTGTGTAGCAGTACTAGCAGTCATCGATCACTCACCCCCCGCGCTCACATCCACTCTTTAGGGAAATCTAAACAAGTGAAATTATGAAGCTTTTATAAAAATACCGAGCATCGTTTAATTAATGAAATCCCTTGATAAAGGCGAGCCGTGGAGCTGTCATCAAGGAGCGCTTTTCAATTAAGACGGAGGCAGGCCGCGACTGTTCGCTAAGCGGGTTATCCCAGCTAAGCCGATGCGATCGGCACACACTCCCATTTTATTTTCATCCCACTTTATAAGTATATTTCATGTTCATTTGGAGTCCGTAAAAGCACCGATCCGAATTGTATTACGAGCAAAACAATAAATTTCGTGTGAACCGTTCAAATTTATCTACATTCATTTGATACTTTACACGCTCAAACGGAGTCTGCACGGAATAAGCGAACAACGCGCTGATCAAATTAAATATTGATTGTTTCAGTGTGGAATATATTGACCAGAGCTAGTCCTAGCGCGTGTACTGGCTACATAGTGTTGTACATCATGCAGGGTGTGGGGGGCGGGTGCTCCCTGATGTCACATTATCCGGAACCCCGATGCCTGAAGGTCCCGGGTCGCGCGGCGCGTGAAGTTATAATGCCTGCGAGCCGGCTGAGCACCTGAGTCGCCTCACACCGACTGATACCCCCTGACATATACATGTCGCTCTCAATGGTTGTTCATTTTAATAAATAGTAGTGATGTGCTTCCAGAAATCTACATATCAATATTTTCCTAGGTCATAAAGTATAAATGTATACACAATCGCGATCGTTTGATCAAAATGTATAGTGGCTGTAGCTGTTCTGTTGTTCAGCCGGCATTCGGCGCAGTAGATTAACGAGCCGCTGAAACGATTAATAATGTGATTTTAAATTGAACACGCAAGTATTATATATTCGCGCGTGGTGTCATCTCAATATATTTGGTTTCCTGAAAATTTAAGTGCAATGATTTCATTGTCGACCGTCGGGAATCAGCTTTCGCTGTTGTACGCGAAAATAAAGCGCGACGACAGTTTGTTCCGCCACCGACTGGGTAATACTAGGACGCGTCTCTTCTCTCTTTACTACTTCATCTTTCAGAAGAAAATTCCATTAGAGAAGACGTAAATTGTTTATAACTTCACGTGGGAATTTTATCAAAGATAATCCTAGTTTTTGAAAATCTCAGTGCGGGCTCAGCTGCGATGGTATTTCGGCGTAGTAGCGTGGTGAGTGGTTCTAGCATTTTGTACTTGGCTTCAGCTCATACACAGTGACGGGTAAATAATGTATTATACAATGAATACTGTGCCGCCCCATGCAATACATACACAACCATCGTATTATACGGACATCGGATTTATATCGGTAACACAAAATACCTTTCTTGTAATATTCAGCCGTGTTTGATACTCGTATGACTCCGGCGCGGCGAGAGCCTACAATGTTCTAGTATCTATTACTTGTTTACCATATAGGTATTATTCTCGAGCCAGCTTACAATTCCCTTTCCCTCTGTTGAAACTCTCAAACATCTTCTGATATAATTAGCGCTCCAATGAATCAATCCGCACTAACTTTATATTAAAATCACACCAATCGTTCGCAAATTGCATTTGTAACTTTCAGAAGCTTTCAGAATAAAACTATTGGAAAGTGGAGTATGTTTTTTGTCGGATGGCGCCGAGTCCGGGGATTAAACAATACGCGGATCAGTTATAAATTATACATATTTTGTACGTCACAAGTGTGCCGGCGGGGGCGGGGGGGCGGGGGGGGCGGAGGGCGGTGGATATAGTGCAGGAACATTCCCGACCCAGCACAGAGGACGAATTGATTCACTTCCTATCTATACTAGTCACCGGACGGAGCAGCTCTGTACCAATACTTGAGTGTTTGTCGGCGAGAACACATTATTTACTTGTTCTAGTATCGCGGTCGCCGCTACTGCGACAGTCAGTTGAACATGTTACAACAGATATTTTCATAAGTTTTTGATACTTACAGAAATGGATATTATGTTCAGTGTAACTGAACAAAGGATTTTTACAAATTGAATAAAGTTAACATAACATAATGGCGAAAATACGTAATATACTCGCGTGATACAGCTCTATTCGTTTCTTCCTGCAGTATCGAGTCAATTATCGAATGTATCGAGTAGTGCTGCACGAGTCACGTCTCGGTAATTCCCCATCGGCCGCACACTCGTTAAAAATCGCAGTGGAGTCGCGACACGGCCCAATTTCCGCACCTTTGTGAACTAATTGATAGAGAGTGAGACTGCACGAGCCGCTACAACGCTCCACAACTGATTTGCACTTCAACAGTCGGAACGTGCCGAGAAATATGCATGCTAGGAACATTTATATGCTTGACTTTCCTCTCCTATATTAATTTCAACATTTTCATTGATTAAAAAACCAAAGTAGTATTAAATAATAGATTTTGACATTTTAAGCTATCGAATGATGCAACTACAATATAACATGTAAAGACATACATAATACTTTATAAAGTATCCGCTACGGTGATCGCTTACCAACAGGCGGGCCGTATGATTGGTTGGCATTGTCGTAGAATAACACAATACAATATTTGGTATCATATAATTTCACGTGATGTTATTGTACATACGATAAAGTATTGTGTATGTGATCCCAGGTGTTACCAGGAGGCTGATTATATCCAGCATGTACTAACATACCCTACTACCACGCGGGTGAAGTCGGGCAAATGTCTCTATACAAGTTGAATGAACGGGTCCAGTGTTCGTCACCAATTTAATAGGCTTCATTTAATATCATGAAATAGTTTGCAAGGTTTTAGTTACTTTCATTGAATATATGTTAAAGATGAGGTCAACGACACAACACGTGATCATGTGCGTGCTGTACTGTAATGTAACACTTTAGGGGAATTTACCATTTATCCATTTCAGATATTCCCAGTTTGAGAAGTAGCCTGACGCGAAAAAAAATCAAGATAACTAATGATTTTATGACATTTTCAATAGTCAACACTCAGGGCGAGTGCCTCCTGCGATATCAATTAATGCCGAGAGAGGTTTAGAACGACGGCATTTAAAATTCTGCTGAATTGTATTTAAACGGAGCTCAAAGCAAAGCGGTCTCTTTAGGCGGCCCATTGAGCGTTAAGTTCCTCTTCATTGGTATCGCTTCCCTCTCATATTCCGGTCTAAACTCAAAGTCCGACCCGAAAAAGCTTTTTGCACTAAAGTTAAGACGTAAGTATTCGGAGTCCCATTAGGCGCCACATTAAATACTGCCAAGTGACACACAAACAACACAACATGAACATTTACAACGAATTAGTCTGGTACTCGCGCGAGCTGGGGCCGATAGCATTACAGAACTGGTGCTTGCAGCTTCGTTAGACACCACAACATAGTATAAAACAATGTCGCTTCCCGCTGTCTGTCCCAATGTATCCTTAGAACTTTAACGAATTTTGATGTGTTTTTTTATTAGATAGAGTGGTTCAAGAGGTTTTTGTACAATTAATTGTAGTTATTTAACTTATATGGCCAACGCTGGCCGTGCAAAGCCGGGGCGGGTCACAAGTTTACAATCACAGTGCTCTCAATATTGACCGCATGTTGCTGCATAAAATGCCTTCAAATTACTGCAACACTAGCGAATTAGCAGATAATTTGACCAAAAATTTGCGGTGATCGTGTCAAACGTTTGCTCGTCGCGGCCAACGGTGGCCAGCGTCAGTAATAGCCGGACATTTGTCGTTTTAATTATGTTCCGGTGAAATTTATCCGGTTTTGTTCATTTCCCCCGGGAGACGACTCCGCTGTTGCGCGCTAAAGGATTAATGTCGGCTCGCGTGCATTTTGGTATCGGAATTACGATACCATGCCTTTGCAATTTATAATAAAAGGAGGAATACAAAGAGAAGAACTACTCTTCGTTGATTAGAGATGAGGGAAGTAAGTGGACACAACGTATCGGACTATGTTCAGGGAATATCTTTGAAGCACATTCATATCATCACGCCAAGTCCCTCACGGGGCAGGCAGACAGAATAGAGCGCCATTTCACTATTGATTTACATAATAAAATTATACTAAAGAGGTACACCTCTTTAGTTTTTTACATTCATCAATCTCTTCATAGATGCGCACCAGTTTTATATATTAAGGTCATTTAATTGAATACTTTGCTCGGCTTTGCACGGCTTCTTCCACTCTCATTCGCATTGTATATCATTTTTGTTATACTTTGAATTATTCAAGTGATATTGAATATGGTAGAAATTATCCTCTAGCGAGTCTGTTTGTCTGTCTGTCTTGCACATGCATCACGCACAAACTACTGGACGTTTTTGTTGAAACGTGGTATAATTATTATAGCTTACATGATTAATGTGGCTCATAAGTTTATTAGCACATATATTATCTACTCAGAGTTAGCACGAAATATTATAGTTGTAGTTTGTGCGTTTAGAACATTAATTGGTGAAATAAGTGCATTAACGATGGCGCTAGGTAACAGACCTGACAAAGTGATCCTGAAGCAATTACAGAAACACACAAGAGTTACATAAACCCTCGGCCGTCGTAAACGAAATGTAGAGCGAAGCCGAACCTTAGGTTTGCTTTATTCATCCGTAAAAGTTGAGATAAGCCGTCATATCGGGCGGGCACATAAAAATATTGTGTTAGGACAGGATCAGTTTATTAGGAGCCGATATGGAGTCTCGACCGCGGCCTGGCGCCGCGCGCCGAGTAACGCGGTTACCGTCGAGCGCGGCCCAGGCGGCGCGGGATTATGACCTCTATGATGTACCGAGGTACACAAACTAACATACTTACTTTAAGGAATTTGTATACATACTAGGATCATTTTATTTATTTCCCTTCACCCGACCTCGCGTGTAACCTTGACAACACAAAGGGAAAAAACAGGAAAAAATATTATGATGAAGAAGTTGTTGTCAACTGGTTATATATTACGCAACAGCCTGCGAAGCGACCGTCTCACGGTTGACCAAACTTTAGATTGGCTCCGTCCGCGAACTGTGCGCTACCAGCTTCCAGTAGAAGCTTTTACGTATTACTTTTAGCAACTGCTTAAGCAGTATATCATATTACACGTGATGGATGCAGAAATAGTTCAATGGACTTGCCGTGGCTTGGACAGCAACATCGTCGTCATGTCGTTGTGGATGGTCCAGCTCTACATCGAGCCTGTGCTAGCAATGTATAAAGTTTGCTGGTAAGGTGATCGGTGTCATAAGTGTCGTTAGTGAGGTTCATATAGGTTACAAGGCAGTGCATGTCGCAGGAACCAGGCCAGCCTTATCGATTGTCGGCCCGCGCAGCCGCCCTGCGAGCCGACTAGCGACCTGCTCCCGCCTACACTGCCTGCTATCTTACCATCCACTAGTAATCAACCCCCGGTAAACGCGCAATGGTTGCGTATAACGAGCAAATCACCTACCGGAACAGTGCCGCCTCACGATGTTTCTGAAGTGATTCAGTGATTGTGAGGCGGCGGTGTAAGGCGAAATGGAATTAATTTGGGAATGTAAACAGGATTTGTGTGAGAATCCACGCGTGCTCCCACACTGCGTCTGAGGCTCGTCAAATTACATTATTACATCATACTTAGCGCAAACAGTCTAGTGCTTGCCGACGCTTTATACTGACGGGATATTTGTCTGGTTGTTTATGACACAGAACGTCTCCGATAAGCACAATACAGCAAGTGTTGTTAACATTCTAAATGGTATTCTTAATAGTTTGTGCACAAGTTACTTTATTTATAATGTATTATACTTTATCTATAATAAGTTTCTTCAGATCTTATTGCTCGGGGCTTCAGATAGAATAACATTTATTTATACTGTCACATTTAGTTTCTGAAACTTTCAAATGGTGACTTTCCATAGCTGCATATTATATTAACACGACTTTATCTGATAAGCATAACTCGGGCTGAGGTTGACAGTTCAATCAGATGAATTATTATGCACTTACGGCTAGACTGAATGTGTTATTTTACTTTACAGTATAATTCTGTAGGTATTCAATGTAATTGTTGAATGCTATAGGCAATATGTAGTAGCGGCGCGTGCAGGAACGATTAGCTATTAATGAGCCAATATTTCAGTTGGGGAATGTTCAACAACTAGTTATTAAGGCGTGGATATACGTGCATTGGCCTTCATTTAGGATACATTGGAACTTGTTTTCCGTATCCTTGCAAGATTTATTTTCAAAATAATATATATATATAAATCTGCACAAGGTAGAGCATGTCCTCTAGGTTCAAAAAAATAAAATTATAATTGAAATATCATAAATAAATATGCAAAGTGGCCTCTGTTTTTGTAACTTACTACCATTTTTCTCCTAAACTATCAATCACAGGATCTTTTAATTGCCATAAATATATTATCATAACAAACGATGTCTGCGTAATGTCCAGTTATTTAGCAATTCCAAGTGCTCAACACTGCACCAGGAGGTTGTTTCTTGATCTGGTGGTAGTTTCTGAGTTTGGCATTGGTATACTTGATTGTATGTTCAGGATTACCTCTGGATCTATAGAAGCTACTACTAAAATTCTTTATCTAATAAAAAGATACACTATCCTTTACTATCTAAAGAAATATTACATGTTCCAATCACAGGTAGAAGTTGTTATGAAAATAGAAAGGGTGAAAAATGAGGGAAGGAGCCTAGGCTACATATTATATTGATACGCGGGCGAAGTCGCGGGGAAACAGCTAGTATGTATATAAAATTACTGGTCGGCTATGTGAACTTACTTTCTCCGCTTTATATTTCTAGTAACGATGTAGTTCCACCACCCTATCGTGGTCCCGCGTGACTCTCAACTTACCTGTAACAGAAATAAAATGCACTTTAGATCGACACAACACATTCAATAGAACGCACAACAGTCGAGCTGAACAGTGGAGGTGTGTATCCCACCCCTCTATTATAAATCTCGCCACATTTGTCTGGATGTTTAGAACGCTCGTTTAGATTAATTTTCGCGCGTTAAGATTACTTGCCAGCGTCGGAGCCACCCTACATACCATTAAGCTGAAAACCTGATGGTAAAGCAAGCGATAACGAATCTTAACAACATTTGGGAGAATACAAATTGAAATGATGTGAATGGCTTTGATGTCTGAGAGGATCCATTTGTGACAAACCAGACTATGAGTTATTAATAACGCATATATTTATAATTGGTTTCAGGGAAGTATATTATAACAAACTTGGTACATTTATACGAATCGCTTCAATGAAAATTGAGTTCTGTTAACATCCCTCTAAGTATATAATGACTTGTAAAGGTATGGCGGGGTGCTGGGTGTGCTCTTTAGGACTACTTTCGTTAGGCAGGGCGCGCCGTGGAATATCTTTCCGCGCCATAAAGCACGTCCGAGCATCGCAGCACATACAATTGTGGGATAATGGCGCTCGGCTGGTGTTCCATACAAGCTATCATACCATACCATACAACCGGATACTACCACTTAGGGAGATAATACACGCTAAAGGTGTTAAGATATTAAGTTGTTTTTTCTGTGTAGATAAGTGATCATACAATCCTGTCTCCTTTCTCGGTGTATCAGGTCAAGTTACATCCGCACAGTCCTGATATATCTATAGTGTATGTTTATCATTTTGTATTGTCAAATCCTTTTAGTTTTAATGTATTCCAGATTAAAACTAGAAGGAATTGTTCCATTCCAGTTGTAGTACGTACCTACGTTATTTAGATACTTCATATCTCTCGAGGCTCATGCGATTAAGACAAATACATTTGCTTGAAGACGCTACTGTGGGGGTAAACAATTCTACATTCTAGTTGCGTGTTATAAATATCACCCTACATTAGCAATCGCGAGGTTGGCCAAAAATCTTACAACTCCGGGAGCTACCGTGTTCGAGTTTAGTAGGCACGTTCCCACCGAGCACATCATCCTAGAATTATTCATCCTGCTGCACTGCAGGCTGCATTACAACTATGGCCTCCTACTGACCTGCCTCAAAATTCACTCTTTAATTTGTATATAATGGTAAGCAGTCACCGTAACCTATACCCGCTAGCAATACCTGGGGTATCACTAACGCGTTGCCAACCCTGTTGTTGATGAGGACTCACTGTGCTAGCAGCATGACTACTAGCGCAGCGTAACCTCATGGAGCACTTATTGAATAAAGAATTGTGTTTGAAGCGCAAGGGTAGCAACCGCCCCTGAACGCATCGTTAATTGAACTTCACTCCACCGACCTCCGCTCAGTTGACTTCATCTCTACGGCTTTATAATTTATTCGCTCGCTACAAATTGTAATTTTGTGAGCAGTTTTATGTGAACAACTCTTTGAAACTCCGAAACAACTTATTGGTTTCGCGCAAAGTTATCGTTCGTGCCCCGTTTGAACGAGATTAGTTGCTTGCAGCGACCACGAACCAAGATTTTACTGAGAATACTTTATCCTCGTGCTTACATAAAATATAATTGCTAAAGGCTTTGTTTAATACGTACATCGATACTATTTGTTATTTTACTGCCAGCCTAAAATACCAATAATACAATTTACGAATAAAGGTTTGTCAAAAGAAACGTTAACAATAATGTTGAATAGATATCTGGTATCACTGGTACCTAATTAAAACGCTTTATTATTATCTATCTTGTTTACTTTATATAGATTTTAGTATCGTATGGGTTACGGGCGGGTGTAGTCGAGTGCAGCAGCCGATGTGAACGGGGCCCAGATATGGCGGCGCGAAGGAAACTTGTCGTTGAAATATGAGGGGCGCCCGGGAATGCCTCGCAGGGCGCCAAATTAAATTCACAAATGGAGGCCGCTGCGAGCCGTTTGTTTGTTTATCCGAGCTGCAATTAACTTTTACACTTAAAATATTTTACTAATTCATGTTCTCAAAAGTGTTAATTCCGTTTTTGTTACAATAGATGGCGTTCGTAACATTTGGTGGAGAGTTGTCCATATAATATGGGAAGACAATAGTAACATTTGTTATTAGGATACTCGGAATTGTTTTGATGCTAAATACACAATTGAACCGGCACTACATTATCTTATTATAGCAAAAAATACAAAAAATATTAGAAATAAGATGAATTATTGAACTATCATCTTATGTTCTTATCATGTTAATACATAAGATAGCATAGTCCTAAATATTATTTAGCATATACATATATATATATATGTGGCAGGCAAAATGGATTAGGTATTGTCTGTATTCCTAAAATACAGACAATACCTAATCCATTTTGGGTCTCCATGTATACAGAGTTGAGATTTAAAATTATTGATAGCATATTTGCATTACCACAAGCCACTTGAAACAAATAGAGTAAACACAATCTATCAAATTTTATTTTTGGTAGCAATGCTTAATATTTCCAGTTCTGCTCCTCTCTAGTCTATGGCAAAGGGTCAATGTCGGCATTTCGTACAATATTCTCAAATTAAATGTAACATAATAAATCGCGCATCGCTGGGAGCTTGAGAGCGTCGCGTCTCGTGCGAAAACGTTCAGTTTACGTAACATTGCGCATTGATCAGGGATTCTGGCCACGTCGGGTTGGCCGATTGGCGCTAACGTTGGCCTAGCCTGCGCCAACGCCAACTGTGTTCGCTTTCATTGCTCATTTACAGAATTGAGAGCTGTTTTATGACGGTGTAGGTAATGGGCGCACCTCTTACGCCTAATCTTTATGTCCGTATAAAACGTTACACTAAATGTGCCTCGTGAATAAATGTAGCCGCGCTCACCAAGGATGTTTTGCGTCTGTCAAAGGACCATACTTCACTAGTTCATTGGATAAGGTATAGGTTCCCACGACTTTACTGCCTCCATATTTTAAATGCAGACGAACATAAAATGAGGGACTTTATTTTCAATATTTTTAGTGGAGATATTTTATTTTACACAGGTGGCAATCGAACACACAGTCTCGCCTCATAGAAGGCAACGTTTCTATGAAATCCAAAAACGATAACTCAGTCACGACGGTTGAGTGGAAATTAATTCTAGAACTAACCTCAAGTCAAGATTCACTTGAATTAAAGATACATAATTAAGTGGTTATCAGGTGAACTGAGATCAAACGACACCTGACTCTTGTCATAGAATACCGGAATTGGAATACTATGAGCATACATTCGTGCGGCACCTCGTGTCCAAATAATTTTTCAAACAATAAAAGGAATAACTGAGACCCGTGGTGACTCCTTAAGAATCTATGAAAGCTTATTCTCCGTGGGAAGCTATGGTGGAAGTATTTTTTTTATACCACAAGGTAAAGAAGCATACGGCCCACCTGATGGTAAGAAGTCACCGTAGCCGATAGCCGCTAGCAATACCAGGAGTTTCACTAACGGGTTGCCAACCATGTTGTTGATGAGGAGTCACTGTGCTAGCAGCCCTACTTAACCCTCGATAAAAATTGAATAATGTCATATTATTTTACAAATAAACCAGGACATACAAATTAGCAGTACCAGTTATTTATATATTGTCGGCCGCCGGCATCGCCTGATATAATTGAAAAGTTGATCACTTTAACATGCATATAACTAACATTTTACATAATTTAATTTGTCACTGGCTAGGCCTCCCCGCGGACATGACACGTGCCATAAACATGACATCGTGACAGAAGCGTAGTGTGACATTAACAGAGCTGCGCTTTTATTACAGAACATGCAAGTAACGTACCAACGATCACGCGTCTGTAAATAACACTCGTACGTGTGAAGTGACATGCAAAATATTAGGTCCTTACATATGAAATTGGCGTTTTGTATGGGAGGAACAAAAAGTCGAATATTTTTTAATATAATATATTTAATTAATCAAAGTATGAACCATTATTTTCTATGCACTTTTGCCATCTCATAGGTAGTTCATTGATCCCTTTACTAAAAAAACCAGTCGGACGGGAATCAATAAAATCTTTGAAGGCGATTTGGACTGCCCCATCGGAGTTGAATTTTTTCCCTTGCAAGAAGTTATCCAAATTTCGAAAAAAATGGTAATCTGTTGGAGCAAGGTCCGGGGAGTACGGAGGATGTCTTAGACTTTCCAATTGAAGCTCTTCTAATTTAGTAGCCGTCTGTAGCGCAGTGTGTGGTCTAGCGTTGTCGTGAAGCAGCAGTGGCGTGGAGCGATTGACCAGCCTAGGTTGTTTAGCCGCTAGCTTTTCCATCATGGTTTGCAATTCCTGACAATAGACATCAGCCGTAATAGTCTGGCCAGATTTGAAAAAACTGTAATGAACAATACCGGCACTAGTCCACCAAACGCTTACAAGTAACTTTTTTGGGGTTAATTTTCGCTTGGGGCAGGATTTGGCTGGCTGGCCAGGATCTAACTATTGCGCTGAGCGCTTCCGATTATCGTAAAGAACCCATTTTTCATCACAGGTAATGATTCGGTTTAAAATACCTTCATTATTGTGCCGGTTTAGTAATGTAACGCAGCAGTCGACGCGCGTTTGCCGGTTTGTTTCAGTCAATTCGTGAGGTACCCACCTTTCAAGCTTTTTAATCTTCCCAATTTGCTTCAAGTGAATTAAAACAGTTTTATCACTAACATTGCAGCCTGCAGCTAGCTCGGACGTGGTTTGCGATGGATCCGCTTCCACAATAGCCTTCAACTCTTCATTATCAACTTGAGTCTCAGGCCGTCCACGGGGCTTGTTCTGCAGGTCGAAATTTCCAGAACGAAAACGTTGGAACCAAAAACGAACTGTGTTTTCTTTTGCAACACGACCGCCATACACATCATTCACCCTTCGAGTTGTTTCCGCAGCACTAGTGCCACGGCGGAACTCGTACTCGTAAATAATGCGATATTTAAGGTTTTCCATTTTGTAAAATGAGTGACGCAAACAGAAAAAAACAGAAGAAAAAAAACAAATGAATGACGATCATCGAAGCACAAATACATGAGTCTATAGCTGTACAAATTTGAATTTGGAATTCCTTACCAAAGAGGAGAAATTCGTGATTAAAGTGGCCAGTACGAAAAACGCCAATTTCATATGTAAGGACCTAATATTACAAGTCAAGACAAACATCACATTCAAACCTTACTGTTATTAGAACCTTATTGTAAACATTGAGATTTAGTGCTCTCTAGATCTAGTGGTCAATCTCTAGATCTCGTGATCGCAAACAACAATCATACAAGACGTAATCTATTATTTTCCAGGATTCATATTCTCATGCAAACTGCCGAAGAATCCTCGGTAGGCAATACGACAAACAAAATATCATGTGTCAAAATAAATTATGAAGCTTACTCATCCTAGCCAACGGCGTTATAGCCCTATGGCTATATTGCCGTTAGCTGCGTTACCAAATACTGATACCTGATACTACTATCAGCAAGAACATCTTACAATGACAACGTATTTGTATTGTTTGGGAAATGGGAAATGAACAACGTTGCGCAAATTACAAGTAACATTTGACATGCCTTAATAATACATTTGAAGAAAGTAGGAGAAAAAATAACGATTATAAGTACGTTTGAAAATAGGAGGGGCAACATGATTGGCCATTTGTTACGATATGACGCATTTATACGAAATATCATAGAGGGAAAGATCGAAGGAAAGCGTGGCAGAGGAAGGCCAAGGATAAGTTACCTGCAACAGATGAAGACGAAGGCTAACGTTATGTCGTACCAAGAGGTCAAAGAGATGGCTAACGATAGAACGGCTTGGCGATTGCTCCACCGACAAGAGCCCAGCTCTTAAATATATGATGATGATGATAATAATAAATCACTTAAGTAATCTTGTGACATAGTAATTGTTTTTGTGCATACCAATCGTTTAGTGTAAAACATAGTTTCTTGTCGTCAGTTGTTGTAAATCTCCAGTCTCACAATTCACGATAAGCTATCCTATCACACAAAACCAACACAAACCTATAAATTGTATCAGAGGTTAGTTTACTGCGCGATTGGTAAAGATTGCAAGCGATTATTCCAGTTTGAATACGAAACACTTCTATCAGATCTTCACCAACTACAGTGGGAACATCGAAGACTTTTCCTTTTCGGCGGATAAAAACAACGAATCGAGCATTTATTTACCAAGCAATCGGCTAAGAAAGGTAGGCGTAGGAAAAACACTTTTTGAATTTGAATTGACAATAATCGTCTTCTTCTTCCTAACTATGGCAATCAATCCTCTTCAAGGACTATTTAGCCAGTGTTATGGAATTATCCATTAGATAAGAATTATAATAGAATGGTTTTTTTTTGTGATTACTGCATTAAAATGTCTAGTGTCCTGCATTCTAATGTATATTGGAGTTCTTGGAAACAATCCACGGCAGTAGCAGATAGCAACATGCATTTAGATCAGAAGTAACCTATTGACCGAAATGATAGATCACTTCACACAAACGTCATATTACAGTATTATTTCCAATGTTATTATGAATCAGTCACTAAATGAAACTTTACTGCACATAATGACACCGAAAATATACACTAAAGATCACTATAACACAATTTACGAGACCCTGGAAAAAACCTCAACCACTGCCTGATTCCTGCCAAAAACTCGAATTGAGAATCTCCTACTTTTTAGCAGTGTGTCGAAAACACATAGCACTTACTCCGATACGTATGCTCCGTTATGAACATCTCTCGCATGATACACAGGACACTTAGGGCGCGATGTAGCGTGCGCAATGAGATCTCGCCCCATCTCTAGAGGATACTTTATGAAGCAGCTCGCAGCTGCGAGGCGGGTGCCATATTTATCGTTATATTATAGAGGCATTATGTGCTTATAAAGTTTATTTTATTTGTTTTCTACTGATGAATGAAATTATAATACTGTTTATGTGTTTATACTACGTGTTGGTATTGTATAATTTAACTGATTTCTAGTTAGTAAAGCTAGGTTCAAAGTCGTTTTTAGAGGAATTTTACCATCGCACTTCTCGCCACCGGCGGGGAATTCATCCCCACACATTGGAACCAAAATGGTCCCGAACTGCGCGGTTCCAAAGGAGCTTCCTCCCGCGCACAATTAAATTGTGGAATGAACTCCCCGCCGTGGTTTTCCCAAAGGAGTACAGCATGTGGTTCTTAAAGAAGGGTGTGAAGAGATTTCTGAAGGGTTGGTGCAACGCGCGAGTGATACCCCTGGTGTTGCAAGCGTCCATAGGCTGCGTTCACCGCTTACTTACTTTGTTTGCCACCTTAGTGGTATAAAAAAATAAAATAAAATAAAGTCGCTTTTAGTCCAACTATGACGAAGTATGTTTTTACATCATCATTAAAAAAATCCAACGAATATCGAAAATTGCCTACAGTATTGATAGTAACCATTTCTTTCCACGAATTGCCTAGATTCATACAGGACGACAAAGTCTTATGATTAAGCAAATACAACTTTGTTACTCAGCAGATTACAATCGTCAATGTTAACTCTTTATAATATAAGTATACTATAATAATTATAATATACGTACAGACTATAATCAGCTGCTCTTATAAATGATTTTATGTATAACTAGCGGCCCGCCCCGGCTTCGCACGGGTAGACATTTATATCAAATATTTTGTCTACCCGTGCAAAGCCGGGGCGGGCAGCTAGCCTTTGTTAATCAGTGATAGTGTAGCTTTCTAACGGTGAAAGAATTTTTCGAATCGGTCCAGTAGTTTCGGAGCCTATTCAATACAAACATACAAAAATACAAATCTTTCCTCTTTATAATATTAGTATAGATAATACTGTCGTAAAATAAATGTACAACAACATAGTCAATCCGTATTTCTATGCTGGCCGGTACCTACTGTCCTCAGTAAATAGCTTCTACGGTTACTATTGACGAGTTCATAATTACAATTCCAGGACACACTTTGGTAAACGAATAATAATATAGTACTCAAGAAGACCCCTCACCAAGTTAGTGATTACGAGGAGGCCTAGTAGCGGAGTTATGACATCCGGCCCTAATCTCCTTACCTACTCGTACTAGCTATTGACTATATTGAGTTTGAATAATAAATAGAGCTCCGGGAACAACGCAGGGAACTCGTCAAATGACTGTGGTTCACGGTAATCCGGGAGGCTATTAATGCCGGATCTTCAAAGCTGAAACCACCAATATGAGCCGTGACGTATGCGTCAATAATATAGTACTCAATTACACAAGGTGTGTACAGCAAATATTTTCATTGAGTAATTTATGTAACGCGATGTATTGTATACATTTTCCTTGACTCTGGCTTGTACCGCTGTGAGTGTGACAGACACGGTGAATAATCGTTCTCAAATGCAATATCCGGGAAGTGCTCAAGGTAGATTTATAGGGTCAGATAGCTTAGGAAGTGGCTTACATTAAATATCGCGTCACTATCCCACGCCGGAGTCCCGAGTCCCACTCGCGCCATGTAAGGTAATTTAAGTCATTGATCCCATCGACACGACTACCCTCGCGAGCGGTAGGCGGCCTGGCGCAGGGCGCGCCGCGGTAACTAAATGAGGGTACATGCGGGTTGGGGCCGGTTTTGACACCTTAAGGAATTCGTCAAAATTCATACAATGTGCTAATTAGAAATGAATATATTTTTTTCTTTAAATTCAACTAACTACATACTAACATGGTTAAAATAAGCAATCATCAATGTTATTGAATACATGGCAGTGGTGACAGCTTCTAACTCAGTATTTGTTTAAATATTTCAGTTACTTATACTACATAATATTATACATCAATTAAATGTAATTTATCAGAGCCGACGTAATGAATTTAGTATTACGAAAAGCTAAGTTAAATTTCAGCGAGGGTCCCTTCCGGCTGCCAGACGCAATGTTCACTAACTATCGTGAAGGTGATTACTTAACTGACTCGATCCAACTTGTTGCTTGGGCAAACCTTTAAAAATAACAAAGCCTTCGATCCGGCCGCAAATTAAATTAAAACAAGTTCGCCCTTGGTTGTTAATTATGAAGACTAGCTTGTACACAGTCTTTGCCTCTACTACTTTGTATATTCCTTTTAAGGCAGACAGGAGAGGCGGGCAATTTGTATCATGAGAAAGTTTTCTTCTTGACCTTACTATAAACTCGCGTATTGATGTCGGAACGAAAACTAATATTTGATATATTAATTTAAATTATCGTGGAAGTCGGGGCAACTAATGAACGTAAATTTTTCGAGAACAATGGGTTTGTATGACTGGCAACAACCCATCAGTACTGAGCCACAGTATAATTATCATACAGTAGTTTGACTTCATACAAACGGACGAAGCGCGAGCTATGCCTACGCGCCTCGATTAAGGGATGCGCCTGGTATGCGGACAGTCACGACTGTGCCGCAGTGACGAACGGACGGTGTGTTGTTTTTTAACAATAACCGCGCAGTCTTTACACTAAAAATAAGTTAAGTACATATTTAATATGACGAGTAGGAAATATTGTGCTGTTTTTGGTTGCATGAAACAAAAAGTAGGCAAAAATAATAAAAAAACTGGAGGCCGGCAACCCTATCGCATGCTTACGTACCGCGCGGCTGTAGGCATTTATTTCAAGGACACGGCCGAGTCACACTACTGTAGAAATTTATACTGTGACTGAGCCCCCATTAAAACAATGTTGTACCGTAGCATACTTGAGTACAATCCAATTTAATTATTGTTTGTAGACTACAACCTAGAAACCGTTATCGGAGCCCGTGGTTTGACAATTTTCAATTTAATTAGATTTTGAGTTTGATGTGATTTGTGTGGAGTGCGCTTGCGTTACTTGCGGTTGTCTTCTTAACAGAAATGTACGGAGCGCTGTGTGGGTGTATAAACAATTCATGACGTCATGACCACACACCGACATTCTATAGGTGAGGTCTGTGAACAGTTTGCCTAGCTAGAGTGACTTTACAATTGTATCAGATTGTGTACTATAAAGACAAGTGTAAAACAAACTGAGTCGCAATTTTAGAGTAATAAAGTTACCATATTGATGGTAGACAACATGCAACTTAATATTTACCAATTCAATACGGCACGTTCAGACGTTCATGTGGGATATTCATTTAGTGTATATTTGTGGGTTTAAAGTTGTCTTGAGCACAATTTGATGTGCAGTAATAACACTAAACAGTATGTACTATATACAATACGGATAGGCCATGTCTGATCACACACACGTCTGTATCTTTTAGTATTATTATTTACTTCAGTAAAGATAGAATATATAGTTGCTGCATGCATAAAAGTTATGGCAATATTCACACTTAAACTTGATATACCTGCTATAAATACAATATCATGGCTTATGGGACGCCTGCTTGTCTGTGTGAATCGATCAAATAGAAATGGGTGTATGAAATGCCAAATGGTACTGATCTAGAACCGCCCGAGCGATGCACTCTTGGTACACACGACGCGAAGGATCCATTAATACAAACTATCGTTTTCAGCCTAACGTCATCAAAAAACTATACTATTAACCCCAAAAATATAATTTAAAAACTGTAAAGTTATTTGTTTCAGAGGCATGTAGAGAAGCCTATTTATTGTGAGAGCATTGGATAATGTTTAATAGTTGTATTGACAAAGGGCGAGCCATACTGTACGCGGGTACAACACACAACCCAGTCTGCTGCAGACAATAGCCGATGATAATCGTATTCATTGCACCGCTACGAGTATTTAGAATACTATTTCCCAATATTGGGTTTCATATTCCAATTTACATTGAAAGCTCCATTCAAATGCTGCTTGATATAATAATATTTAAACATCAAATATCATTCGTGCGTGATTCCTGTAAGGCGGAGAAGCCTTTTGAATATGTGTTATCAGTTATCAAGATGAATAAAGTGGTGATGCGGAAAATTCTGACAGGAAGCGATCCCCGGTGCTGATCCAATACACCTCAATAACTCGGAACTTACCCAAATGCAGAGTAACGACATGTAACGGAACACCACGGATGTCAGTCTAACTAAATGAACACATTGTGAAGGAAAAAGGTGGACTATCTAGTTCCAACAAACAAATGTAAGTTACAAAATATTGAAGACTAGCTGTTTCCCTGCGACTTCGCCCGCGTATTAATATAGTATATATATTCTATGTTACTCAGTGATAATTAAGCTTTCCAACGGTGAAAGATTTTTTGAATTCGTTCCAGTAGTTTCGGAGCCTATTCAACACATACATACACACACACAAAAATACAAATCTTTCATCTTTATAATATTAGTTTATAGATACATACTGTAACCAATTCCACATCCGCTAACATGCGCATGAATCAACTATGAAGACTTGTTTACTTCATAATAGTAAACAGCTGTTATTTTGACATTACAAACGGACACTTCAATTTTATTTATTTGTATAAATGGTGCGGGTCGAGTCCAGCTGCCAGTAGCATTCCGTCGCGCGTTAAACTGGGATTAATTTTGCGTTGCATAAACAAAACGTGTCGTACGCATCAAGGGGTATGGTGGCCGCTTACTATCAAGTTTGTATAAAAGTTAATCAGATTTGGGTTTGTAAGTAATGTCTTGTATATAACAAGCATTAGGGTACCGCATTGCTATGGCGCGCGTCTTTACGTAAGAGATGCCGGGTGGGCGGACTGGGCCATCCATTCCACATGACCCGGGGCGAGGGCTTTTTATATTAATTGCAGCCGCTACAAGGTCGCCGCGTTATGGCTCTGTAATGTATGGAAATTATAGCCCTCCCGCCTAGCACGTGGCGATTTGTCTCCTAAATAACTCTTTGTTCATTAAGTAATACTGTATAATTGACCGTGCTAACTTTTAAATTAATCTTTAGGTTATGTTCTATATATAGAAAAATAACGACAGTTTGAGAGAATAATTCAAATATTTGATTTGTGACTCTTTATTTTTCAGTGAGATACAATATTAAACTCTATGGTGACGCCGCCGCGCCTGATAACTTGCCAATGAAATGACTCAACTGCACTGCTTTCATTTCATTTGAGAAATATACACATCAAGCTGAGGTTTTAACAATAAATATAGTTATAACGGCAGAAGCATCATCATTTGTATCGCAGCTGAAGCAGTTTCTGTAAAATATTTATTTATTCGCTGGCTGTAATTGAATTTCATTGAACTCGTAGAGTTTCTGCGACGGCGAAAATGAAAATAAATGCTTGAATTTATTGAAAGTCTGCTTTTACGTGAACTTTTACTGCAGGTAATGATATTATTATATTTTACTGCAGGTAATGATATTATTATATTTTACTGCAGGTAATGATATTATTATATTTATTGACGCGAAAATTATTATTTATACGTTCACGATGCTAGCCAGCTAGATGTTACCCAGCAGCAGTCAGGTACTAACTGGCTCTGACCTTTGGCCTGCTAGCTTCGCATTGTACTAGCATTGAATAATTATAAATTACTTAAACTATTTACAAAAACAGAACTCAACCTACCTACATATAGATAAAAGATCTGACCGAAACCAGAATTATGCGGGAGTGTGCCAAGAATGCTGGCAGCATTGCCACGCTGGATAGCAATGCTGATTCTCTGATTTGTACTTACATCAAATAAAAATATATTTTTTTATACTACTAAGATGGACAACAAGCATTTGGCCCGCTCGTTGGTATGCGGTTACCGTAGCCGCTGGACGCGTCACCAGGGCTACCACTCGGCCCTAAAATTCTCCTAATACCGTTGCAGAACAATGCTCGTAAAGTCCTGAGTAACTTTTTTCATTAACCAAATCCAGTGGACATTTTGTGAGCCAGTTTCCGCATTTTGGGACAATTTGTTTGACTAGTGTGAGTGCAGTACAGTACTAGTGTGAGTGTAGTACAGTAACCAAAACTAACTCTGGACATGTTACTTCTTAAAACTGACTCCGGCCAGGTGATACAAACACGTATAATTAAAGATCACACTTCACAAAAAGCATATATTTTTATTGATATAACTTTGTACATAACATGATGATAATATAACACTTGATGACACTCTATTGAATTTGCAGTGTTCTACAAATTACGCTATGAAATGTCCGTCTGGTTCCATTCCATTACCTTCCTCGTACAAATCACGGCCAGAGTAATACGACACGAATCCCCTCCAAGGGATTGGTTCTTGCGCTATTTTTTATGAGACCATTCACAACCTCACTACATTCAAATCTAAACCTAACATCAAAGTCGCTGCTCTGAAAGAGCCTGGAAAAAACCAATTGCTTTTGCCTTTCCATTAGTTTTTCGTGAGTGCGACGGCCGAGTGGAGGGAATTAATGGGCCCGGCCGCCTCGGGCATATGTGAGACGTAAAAAGTAACGGCGGCAGGACGCGGACGTTATCTGCTAATCCTTATTAATAGCACGCGCCTGTTGTGCCTTTATCGCACTATTAGCGACCGATTGCTGTGCTGGTGTGTGCGGGACGAGGCCCGGAGCTATGACGTCGACTTGCCTTCCTTACACGTGGTAGTGCGCTCAATTTGCTCGACACTTTATTTAGTTTCACTTGTCCGGTTTGTGTGTGATCAAATCCTGCAAGTTACAATTGACCTGTTCCAGGCATACACGTTAGGTTCCCGTGAGAAAGCATGATTACCTAAATACTGACATTTTTTATCCAATATAGCTGCCCTCGCGGAATGGCGCTTTATAATATCCACATCAACCCCTACGATACGATGTAAGCATCAAATAAAAAGGCTTGATGATACATTAAAGCTTGTATTAAACATTTATTTGTGGAATAGATATAATATACACGTATTTAGATGCAAATTCCTTAATTCCTGGTCTATATTAATTAAATCGAAACGATTCGAAACACAGTACATTTTGTGCTCAATATTGTTCAGTGCCCGTTAGCGGCCGCCGGCGCGCCGAGCGGGGCGGCCATGACGCCTGTTGGTGCAACTCCAACTGCGTCCCGTTACATTTCACTGACTCGTCCGCAATCAAACTTCATAATCTTAAGTTTAAAATTCTAATTGTGTTGCAGTCATGTTTAAATTGATACTTCTGAGCACTATTAGAACAATAATTAATATCTAATGAATGCAGGAAATATGCTTGTCTCGATGCAGACATACATTTGCGGCGATGGAGATTTGAAACCCAAGATCTTTTGGTCCTGGAAGCGCATCAGTTGCCTACCACGTGTCGTCTGGTCGAGACATCTCCCGTGGCCGTGACAAGTTGACCGGACTAAATTTCGTTCATATCAATAAAATCATCTAGCGTGCATATGTGGTAAAAGATAAATATTTGGAAAACAATGTTAAAATTTCTTCGAATTAAGCCTTGCGAGGTAATTGAACCTACCCTGACCTGAGCTGACCCTCCAGTCACAACGGATCTACCTGACTAGCAGTCTACCGTACCTACATATACACTCGCTTTATACTCCGTATATAATATAAATAAATCAGAAATAAACTAAATATATATGAAGGATCTTGCACCGTGGCACCGCTGTGTTTGACTTCGATTCCATTCAATAAACATATGATAAGCAGGTAAGTGGCAGGTGCCGCGGCAGGTGAGGTTCATAAACAACACATGCAAATATCACTGGGGAAATTGACGGCCGCTTAGAACAACACAAAGGTTAAACCAAGTGGAGTTTTATTGCGTACGCGGCAAGATTGATGTTGGATTGCTGTGCACCCTCTCGGAGACACAGAGGGTTTACGTGTCGGGCGCCTGTTTGTTTTTCTCCGCCAATAATTTCCGGAGATGTGAGATTTGGTTATAACTGGTCGATGCTCTCGAGGCACTCCGCATGCTGCGATACATTATTACGATCTGGAAATCAATCGTATTTTCATAATGCCTATTTTGTGCAGCTCGGTAAATTATAAAAATGACAGACATTTTCGTTCTTATTATTTTAGGTTTTCTTTATTTTGGTTCGATAATCTATAATTGTTACCTTTGCACGTCCCTAAACATTAAAATAAAGTTAAGATCTGTGAAGAGTATTTATTATACTTTACCTATTGACAAATAAGGTAACTTTAGCTGTTTATTTATAAATATGAAAGCAAATTGTAGCTGGTTGACCACAGTATGATAAGAGACACCGCGATGATAAGTGGGCCCATCCTCAATGGCCGTCGTCAATGCACCTGAGCGGACACCACACAAAGCATCGTCAGCCCCACATCCCCATCCGCATTCACGTGGTAAATGTCCCCGCATGACGTCAGACAGGTGACGTCACCTGACGTCACTCCTCCGGGACTGGATATCTGCGGTGACATTTACAATGCAGATGCCCTGACTGACATACCTGTCATATATATGCATATACTTGGTGGTTGGGCGTTACATATATGTTTATATATATGTGTTGTTATCTATACATACGAATACAACTGAAGTGTCTGTATTTGATTTTGACGTAATGAGTTATTTCATAAGACCTACAGCGTTTTTTGCAGGATAACAAGACTTTCCTTCTATTTATTGATCCATGCTGATGTATGAAGCAACCCTACTCCTCTATTCTGTATATTTTTTTTAATGGCGTTTTAATCACTGACGTAATTTTTAGATCAACAGCGGAACAAAATTCAGACACTAGTAACCAAAACCAAACTTTTTTATGTTACTGCTACGTCAATATGAAGACATGGGAATTGATGTGCGATTTAAATATTTATACAGAATACGGTTGCTGGTATAATTTTTCATCACTAATAGCGAACCATTTGAGAAGATCGACCAAGTTCAGCTAATTGGGCTTTGATGATCTTTGATCATTGACACTCAAGCTGACGTGACGTGTCACGCAGTGATTATGTATTACGTTATGTATATAATGTGGCTTTTGTACATAGAAATGACAAAATCCAACAGAGAGTACCTAATATCTGAATGTTGACATTTAAGAAGAAACAATTTAAAAGCAAATAAAATAGAATTGCAATTATTTGAAATCTACGGTGCAAATCTTGTGTTTATTGAGCTGCTGACTTGGGTAAACGTTTTCAGCTATAAATAACATTTTTGTTGAGTTCCAACGCGAGTTTATTTAATTGGGTAATTGTGAGGCTCGCTTCGGTGGAACTTGACACTTGACCTTTCGCTTTATGATTTCCATTCACGTTGCGAATCCATCGGCAAATACTCCTAATCTAACGACACGCCGCGCCGTCTGAAGTACATATTGAGTGTATTTGAAAAAATAATTATCTATCCTTATCGGCTTATATCCTTGAGTAAATAGCTAAATAAATAAACAAATGTTATTTGAGCCAATGATCCGATAATATTATAAAATAAATCGCGTGCGGTAAAATAAATATTGTAAAGATATTTTCCTCGTATTATATCTGTTACCGGGCCGATTTGCGGGAAAAAATACCTAAATAATTACAATTTCATCAGAGTACACAATCTACTTCGGCTTCGGCCAGGTTGAAATAAACATTTCTTGGAAAAACTAACTATCAATTACTTGAAATAACGTCGAAGTATATTTCGTTTCGACTGTATTCCGTGAAACGTTTATGAGAGTAATTTTTAACACGTGCAAGACAATTTAATGTGCGTAGCTTCACTATTTTCATGTATATATATATATAAAGACTATCTTAATATATATAGATGATACTAGTGAAGATATATATAATAGATGGAGAACAGAGGTGGAAGTCAGGAGGCGTGACGTGACGCTCTATACCAGAGGCTCCCAAACTATTGTATCTCGTAGACCACTTTCAAAATGTTACTAGCTTTAGTGGACCCTCTGCTGCTCCATTTCATCATATTACCAAATGTCGTCACATTATGTGAAGATTGGATCTAACGATGGACATTCGCGTCGCGGCCGTGTCCTAGCCCTTAATTCAGAGTGTTCAAAATAAAAGTAAAATAGGATGTTTCAATCATCCCCAAAGTGGTCCAGGTGGCTCTATAATTTTCATGGTCACCCACATTTTGTGGACGCCCTCTTTTTGTTTCACGCCAACGTAGACCCCCGTCGAGGTTCCCATGGACCCCTGGAGGTCCATCTGGACACTTTGGGAATCAATGCCGTATACTCTCTGTCTCCCTCCTCGAGAGGGACTTGTGTGCAATGTGCGCGTGAGTGATATATAAACACGTATTTGTACACACATTATCTAACAGCAACCTTCTTCACACCACAATGTTAACACCGCTGCAAATACATATTGTGAGCAAACAATTTATAATTTAACTCCATTGGCTCATGCAGCCGAATACAGAGGGTTACATTACAATTAAACATCGCACTACATTATTGAGATCATCTCTTAATTCATACTATTTAGTTGATACCATAACTCCGTAACGGGATGAGTTCACGATTGTCGCAATGTTTTATTTTGTGTGTACAAACTAATTAAGTATCAAATAACCGTTTTACAATGTAGGTATAATAATATATCGCAAGTACCGTCTCAAACTTCATTCTTGAATGTTCAGTTTCATCTTTTCAACACACTAGCGATGTGTTAACAAAACTAGTTGAAGTGAAAACCTCTTAATTATAAATTAATAGAATAATGTAATAATAACTGCCACTCCGAGCATAAGGTAACGAAACTTTATAAAGTATTGTGAACGTATGTAATTGGCTCATAAATGAAGGTTCAGTGACCTCCACTCGCAGTTTCAACATTATGATCACGAGCACACGTCCCAGACAGTAGCGCCGGCGGTAATCTTCAGAAAATATCATTTAGTACCTCACCACTGACTTAAGCAATAAAACAAACTACACTTCTAATTACAAAACTAATGAAAGCTACTGAAACCAAAACACAATTATTTATTTCTCGGCTTTGGCTTGTCCCAGCCAGTTGTCCAATGAAAATAGTCTGCAACTTTAGATTGAATTAATTAATTCGAGTAGCCCAGTATTTTAATACCAGATCTAAAATATTCATACTATTCGTGAGTCCTCGTGTTATATAATTGGCAAGTGTATTAAAATGCTGCTGCACCATCGTTTTGCTTTGCTGGGCGAGCGCTCGTCTGGAAATAGTTGACATTGTTCGTCCGCTCTGGACTCAGGCAGACCAGACTGGCGGCAAGTTTAGTTAAACATTTTATTGGATCAGTGTTCTAGTGGAGTGAGCTGGCTCCTCTCGGAAGCGAGTAACTTGTCTGCAGAGTTTATCTTCGTTACAAGTAAAATATTCACAAAACTTGGGAACAGGGCTACAAAAAGCCCAGCAAGTGCACCATTCCACGAAGATTTTAATGCAAAACGACACAAGTTGCCAGTAGTTACAAAACGTCAGTTTCCAAGTGCTTTAAGCAAATAACTTTGCGGAAGTGCCATTTGTTGTCGTATATCCGAGGGCTTTCCGGGACTGTCCTACTCCTAGCTATTTGTGCTGGTGGCCACCAACTGCACTGGACTCGTTACCACTCTAATTTCAGCTTAACGTATAATAACTTTAAAATTGCTTTTAGCTACAGAGTGGGGATTAAACATCTATGGAATTGTAAATTCAGCACTAGCAGGACTTCTTTTGTAATCTTAGACAGCGATATTTCAAATTCAGTTTGTAATGTTGTAAAGTGCGTTGGTAATAAATGACAAAGGCGAACTAACGCTAATATACTTCGCCCACTTTAATCCCAGCCACTTCACTCTTTTGTTATGAAAATTATATTATTTTAAATTTAAATGGAAGGCAAGAGATAATATTTTGCGAGACGTTACGAGAGGAACACTTACAGTCATGTATTTCGGCATTTTGGACATAATACCATAACTTGGTGAGATATCCGTTGTTAATATTCTGAAAGGTTTATGCAAAATATTAGCAATTCCAATGAAAATTACTTCGCCAGCCAAATGGTTGGTCATACTGGTACAAAAATGTAGATGATGATGTTTCCATGAGATGTGAATGAAGAGGTCCGATAAAAGCCCAATGAGGCAGGTAATCGAGGAAGGTATCATCCGAGAATCATCACTATCGAGCAATCAAAACAAATGGCAACTGATTGCTGGCAACATTGGGCCGAGAGTAACGCAATTACACGGCGACGGCAGACTCGCGGAGTAATGAACGTTCAAATTAGCTTAATAGCACAACAATTATGGGATATCTTTTTCCCTCCGACCGACGCTAATCTCATTCCGAGCCGCGAGGAAATCTGCCCCTATTTGATTAGCTTATAATAACGTTTTTAGGTTAAATATGGTACGGAAGAAGCTTTTTGTTACGTGGATTATTGGGACTTGCGCTCGCAAATTTAATAATGGGAAAAGTTGGGCTTGACACTTCGTCGCTGCTGTACCACGGCCGGTGGCACTCAGCTTTTGTTTCTGGCATTTACTTTGTTGAGTTACGCTTCCATCCTGTTAACTTGTAGACTTCACTAACAGATTTGTTTTTTTTTTAATACTTACAACAAGACCACACAAGCATAGGCCCGCTTCAAGGTTACCGTTTACCTTTGGTGGTAGCTTAGGTTGACCGTCTTCAATATGTAATTTTACGCCTTGACGACCAAGAGCCTCGCTACTTCGCTGAAATCATACGAAATAGGTCACCTTACTGACAGTACAGTGCCTCTTCAAGGAGATCTGGTATGTACTAGTGGAGTCGGGTAGGTCTTATTTTATAAGAAGTAGTGGAATCTTTACTCACCACAGGAACACAACACTACATAACAGCGGTATCTACTGACAGTAGTTATATCTGGCTGAGATTTATTTGGAGACATGGCCTAGTCTGCTACTCTGTAGACAGTAAGTCCCGTTGTGTCCTAACTATCTACAAGTTACCGTCATTTAGCACCACCCAGGGGTCATGTGTACATGTGACCTGCATCTGGTGCTAAATTAACATCAGTTGATGCTATCCAAGTACTATATCTATAGTCGATACTAATGTGAGGCGAGATCAAAATTTGTACGGAATCAACGTTAAGTTCGTGAGAACGCTTGCAAGTAGTGTATTTCAATGAAAGCCGAAAGCCTTGGTGAACATAAATTTACATAAAGAAAAAACTGGCTGACAATCAATTTTCCAGTTTCAGAGTTCGAATAGCCTACCGAAGGCACTTCGCAGTTAAGCCTGAAAATAGAGAAACATTTTAAATTCATGCATCTACGGGCATAAAGAGTAAACACGGAAAACATAGTGCTAGCTCGGATTTTTATCAACACTCATATTTTGTTGAATCTAGTATTCAGTTATAACTGTATAACAATACTCTCCATAAAGAGATAGATGTTATTAAGCTTATATCCCTTAAAATTAGTCGAGACTTTTCTATAATATTTTGTCCGGAGGCCTGGCGCCGTCTCACAGTGTTATCTACTGTGAGCTAAAGTATTCCTGAGGAATGTAAATGTATTATGTAGCAGTGTTACTGCCCCAAGTTATTAAAGTTTCTTTTAGTCACGTTTTATCGCCGGACGGATTTATTACAACTAAAAGTAAGACGTAAAAGGGCAAGACAAAGAAGATAATATTAATGTTCGCCCGGCATACCAATCTCATAGGAGCTGCACTGCAGGTACGGCTCACGAAACATAATAGGATTCGGATCGAGTTCCTTGGACGGAATCCGCGTAAATTCTTAAAAGCGCCCGATGGACGCCCCCGACGCACATATTCTGCTAAAGCTACAAGACTTTCTGTCTGTGCCGTTTACATTGCTTTTTAGATGAGGCGCGCTTTGTAATTCACACGGCTCAGGAGGGCAGTGAATAGCGTGCTCAGCCAGGCGTCGGGAGCTGGTGTCGTCCCCTCATGATGAATATTTGAGCGACCGCTCGATGCAGCGTTGATATTTAATGCTGTACCCACACCTCGGCTGCGAGGCTGTGACGTCATAGCATCCAGGCTACCATCAAACATTTGCATTTTGCGATATCGTAGTGAAAGGTGATTTGCACAAGACAAACTCCTAGGTGTTGCGTTATAGTACGAAACTGCCGACCATGCGTGTTTAGATTTCGTATTCCTTTATTATTATTATATCTGTAGCATCATTATATATATTTGTATTATAATACGAATAAGCATAATAAATAAAATATCTCCACGCCTTCACGGGTAGGCAGAGGTGTTACAACACCCACTTTCCACCGATGATAATTTGGTGTCAACGTGACAGGTGGTGAGTCTGTCTCTTAGGCAATACATACGTCCTTGATTTTCTTCTCAGACGTATGCCGGTTTCCTCACGAGGTTTTTTTTTCACCGTAAATTACGTTGTGCGACATATCACTGCACTGAAAAGGTACTCGTACAGACCGGTGGGTTTCGAACTTGCGTCGCTAGAATAGCAGACAACGCTTCATACCACAAGGCCACCACGGCTTATTATAATACTACCGATAAGTATTGTCAGTGTGTCAACATAAGAAAGCATTACGAACAGAAACAACGTACCGGGCAGAAATAGTCGCAGTAGGATTGTTGAATTGGGAATAGATGGCAAATATGTGAGTGGCGTGGCTCGGTCCGCCGTGTGTGCCTCAGATAGGACAATGGTAAATAACACGAACACACATACATATTGCATGAGGGCCGCGACGTGCCCCGTACTTTACGATTGGTCCTCGACTCTGTCACAGCAAAACTTGTTTATTTTGCACCGGGAATCACTCCTCTGGCCAAGTTAGTACTCCCTGGCGACACGGGGCTCCAACTCTGCAAGTTGCGGCCGTTTTTCACGAACAATTTTGTGCCTTTCGTTTACAAAAATTCCAGTCAAGAGTTCCAAATAAAATGAGCAACTTAATAAGATTAATTTTGAAGCTTATTAGAAATGAGTTTCATGAGAATGGCACGTGGCACGTGTAAGCCTACAGAATGTAATTTACTTTACGAACATCCTGAAAATCAGTCAGACGCACACTTTCCTTCCCATCCGGTACTTTATCATTATTTCCTACACTGCAGGCTTCACGAGTATGGTTTGAGGATGAAGAAGCTGTGAGAGGTGACCTCCCAAAATACAGCATACCTAAAAAATTAAGACATGTTTCCAAATTAATGATGACAAGATGATGATGATTGAGAAAAAAAAATCAGAACAGTTTTTGTGTTACTTTAATCATTATTGGATCATTTTGATGTTTTCATTACGGAACCAAACATATTTATTAATATAGAAACAATGTCTAGTTAATAAGTTTCAGGATCTATTGAAACATGAAACTTCCATGACGCTAACAAAGTATTGTTTATTTAGACGGAAAGCCTTCTCAGCGACTATTGGCTGCAAGACAATCGTTTTAACTCAGGTTGAACAAATGTATCACAAGCAAGTTTATATATTCTTCACACAGCTCGGGAGCAAATGGAACGCATTCAAGAGCTGTGTATGTTTATCAACACTTAGAACGCAGGCCGCACTCGACGCCGATGGCCCCACATCTCGGCCCTACATTTACATAAAGGGCCCCAGATAGCGGTATCGCGGGCCTACAAAGGGCCGCGGCATATTTGGAATAGCCCGCGCGCCGCGCCGCATTGACGACTCTTCTATTTACATTGTGGCGCCATTTGCCGCGCGAGCCGTCATCAAAGTCAAAATCAAAACAACATTTATTCAGTGAACGCACTTATGAATGTCCGAATTAGGTACCACGTTTTTGAAAAATCATGAATTACAACTCTATTGTAATGCTTGTTTGATCTACACTAAGTGATCTGACAGAACATGCTGTGGAGGATGGCGACTGAGGACGGCAACGCGCGAATGACACCCTTGGTGTTAGGCGAGTAATATTGATACATATTTTAATGCTACCTGTATTTGTATTGAAGGCTTTTCTATGTTTGTGTCACTTCGTTAGCCTGATGAATCGTAAGGGTGTTTCTATGAAAATGTATCCGACTATATGAGTGCCGCTAGACAGTTATTTCGTGGATACGTCCACAATGTTTTAATAATCACAAATCGTTGAATGGGTTTGTACGAGTGTGTACCCCGCAGTATGGAACCTAATTAATATTGCAATCGATGTCGGGGCTTCACATCGATTCCATCAACTAAATGAGCTCAGATTATCTGAGTGAGATCTAAAATATGACCAATAATCAAATTAATGTTATCGATGATGACAAAGGTCAGTATGAATACAATTTCCATTAATCAATAATACCTACATAATAATATCTATGTATAGGACATAGTGTGCTTATTTATTCAATAACGACTGTATGTCGTCATATTCAATTTAATATGATTTTTAACCAGGTCAATAATAGTGAAAACTAAAACAAAAGGAAAAAAAGCTATTCTAATATACAAAAAAAAACCCTTGTCCTAAATTGTTGTCACGCGGGAGGGTGCCAAGAAGGCTGGCAGCACGCTGTATGGAAATGCTGATCATTTGCACAAAATATGTTAAATGATACAAATGCCGTACTTAGGACTTATTATATTGTCTGTATTTCAAGACAGATTTAATATCTATGAACCCTTACGTGACGTTCCTAGAGTATATCCATCTGAATTTGATTAGCTTGTTAGTTTGTTTAAATATTCTCTCAGCAATAGTGAGACTCCCTGTAAAGCTCTGTCAGGCGTACGTTAACAATCGTACCGAAAACATTTTACGATCACTAATAAAATATCGTTATTGCAACTGCACCATTCCCTTGCACAAACAACAAGCAATGTTTAAATTGCTTATTCGCGGAGCACAATTGATAGCATCACTTTGGCAATCCTTTACAGATGTACGGAGACCGCTATGAATATACAATGGCCGTGCAGTTTGTAAAGCAGCGAATAGTTCTCACTGCTCCAAGCTCCACGCTCCACGCTCCTCGCTCCACGCTCCACGCTCCACGTTCCTCGCTCCACGTCCACACAACAATATTTTCCTTCAACAAACACCGCATTCAAGTTTATATCGAAAATAGGTCACCACGATCCGATAACGCCCGCTCAACTTTTACCTGAATCAAAACGATTACAATCTGAATTAAAATCAAACTTTTTAATTACATTTATACAGAAACCGGCATTTAATGTTTGTTATTAACCCTCTTTTTACGACCAGGTAGATGTGTACTTTTGAATCTACAAACCCGTTGAGATAAGCACTTTATTTTACTCAATAATGTATGTACCGAGGAGGGATCAGAATTGGCTACCTATGTAAAACCTGTAAGGTAATACAAGTTGCCACATCCACCAGTGGGCAGTGCGGGTGAGTGTCACTGGGGGTGAAGCCTGCGGTGCAGCGCTCGCATACGAGTTAGATTTACGTGTGTTGATACAACGCTGCGAACTCCGAATGCATTTCCAGTTCGGCAAATCTTTATACACGGTATCCAGACATCGTGTGCTATCTGCTCTGTCACTATATACCGATTGTGATCAACTCAAACGACTTGTTTGTATTGTCCTTTCAGTTGCGTGTTCTTTGTGAAATTGCACTAACGTCAACACATTTCAGAGCAGTTTAAAGCTACACATTTCTTAAAATAGAATAAAACTATCGTTAGACCCTTCCGGTTGCTCGCCATTTGAGTACACAAATTTTTGGCAAATCCAGTTTGGTAAACAAAATGTAATGTGGTATTCTCAAGCCCAACTGATTGGGTAACCATGTTCGATCAGTGAAACATCGTTCAGTGGGTTATGGCATTACCGCGGTGTCAAGCCCCCGCCCCTGGGCGCCGGCCGGCACTCCGCCCCAGTAAATAGGGCTATCAATCGCGGGACACTTCGCTCAGTCCCGATGTTTGGTTTGCCGCGGATTATTCGGCCGCCTATTTGTCTTACTTTTTCTCCACTATTTATCATTGTAAGCGAACATATCTCCTGTATCGATGCTGGCTTGTGTGTGTATTACTCTACTCACTGACGTGGCATTTGTTGTAATGTATTGTTCGCGTCTTATGTCTGCAGCGAGGTCGTGGTGAGAACTGTGCACAAAGCTTAAGCTTCTAGCTCCAGCTAGCATGTATTTGTCCGTCTAAATTAGGAGATTTGTCTCCAAGCACTTTTTACATAGAACCAGTCGTCAGGCTTAACGGATAAGTCACGTGACGTCAGAATATTCACAACGTAATACAAAGCATCTCCATTTGTAAATAGCAAAGGAATTCATCATTTGTTTATAAAATATGTAAGCATATAAAGACCCGCAATTCGCAACACACACACACACAGGCGTGTAATTCTCTATGTAGTAAGTTTTATTACGTATCCTCGACCAAAGGGTGATTAATGAAATATTCACCAGCTATTCTTATGTTTGCTCCCCATGCCAAGGGTGCCACGGTGTCATTTTTACACTCCTTATCAGATAAGGATACTTATTAACGGTATATCCGGCGTACGTGGCTAATTTGAAAATATATTTTATTTGTTTAAGCTCGCACTCCATTGCTCGCTGCGTTTATTCAGAAGAATGAACAGTGATCCAAAACGCGTAATGTACCGTGACCTACAATCTTATTGCTAAAGTTCGTGGAAATTGTCGGTGTTTCAGAAGGTAGAGTAATTGGACTCTTATAAAATGTTTGCGCAACTAGTAGATATGGTTTCCTTCTTAGAAGGTCTACATGAAGTTTCAAAGAGGCTTACAGGGCGGGCATTACAAGGACTTCGAAATAATTACATAGGAGTGACTTAAGTTCCAACTATAGGCAAATGCGGTGTAAAGGACAGCAGCCGGGTACTTCGGTAAGATGTTTTGATCCTTGTATGACAAACTTCTCCCTCACCATCCCGCAGAATGGGTTCATGTACGGGTGATATCGATACGAGACATTGTCACCAGTCAGAACAAAATAATCGCTCTACATTTTTCTATTACTTTTGAAATGATATAGAATTGATTGAATTGAGGCAATAAGAGAGAGAGAAGAAGAATACAGATTGAGTTTGATATTTACTGCGCCGGCCCTGCACTCTGGCTCGTGTCACGTGGAAGCTATTAGTCCGTCTCAGCGTTTCCAATATTGGAGAAGATGGAAAAATATACCAGAGAATACAATGACCTATATAATACTTTTAGGTATTTGTAGAGGTTTGAGAGATAAATATTATAAAATAATCAAACCTTCTTGTAGTTGATTATTTATTTGATTGATAAAAAATCAAATCTCTCAAATCGATTAAATGTGTGTGTCCATAAAATCTGGCCTAGAATGTTTGAGTTGACGAAGTTACACTAAACCTGTTAAAAGGATTTTTGAGGTACCACATGCATACGGCCCGCCTGATGGTAAGCGGTCACCGTAGCCTATGGACGCTTGCAACAGCAGGGTATCACTCGCGCGTCGCCGACCCTGAATGGAAGGAATGTACTAGTCTAGTGCAACCGGTATCAGTGAGTTCCACATGTGTTCTAACCTCTTTTCAATAAACCGAGCTAGCTCCACATGATATAGTCCCTTGAGGCATTACCACGATTTTCAAATACATGAGTCACACACAAGGTAACGAATGTTCCTATAACTGCGCGGTTCCAAAGGAGCTTCTTCCTGCGCGCAATCAAAATGTGGAATGAGCTAAAAAATAATTCCACGCACAACAATATGGGATAAATGCTCAAAAATATTATGTATATAAAGCACTGGAGTTCTTTGGTTGGAAATGAAATCGCTAAAATATCACCTTGTTTACTTGTTGAGAACCGACAAAGTCTGTGATTGTCGACTAAATGACGAACACGCTTATTTGTCACTCCTTATTGTTGCAAGCCGGGAATATCCCAGAAATACTAATCCGTGTTCCCGCGGCGCAGGAACTGGGATTAAGCTCGACTGCGATTAGAAATGTGCGGTCACACTGCGCCAATTGTATTCCCTCGGGATATTGTGCATTATGGTAAGCTAAGCAATGGCATACCGGAGCTTTGCTTGGTAAGGCGCTGTTCTAAGCGTTATGTTCAATGCATATTCATCGACTTGGGCAAAGGTGTTCTAATCTTTTGTCCTTTACTCATGTCATGTCTCAACGCTGTATTGATAGGATTGTAGAACATCTATGGTAATTAGATCTCCCAAAATCCTATCCTCAATATATCAATAGCACATACCTTCTCGAAAACCAATATAAACCTGGCTTAATTTGTCGCGGGAACTGTCTACACTAATATTATAAAAACAAAAGATTTTTGTTTGTCAAGTATAAATCCGAAAAGTTGTCGACCATTTAGAAACACCAGTAGAATTCTATAGTATCATCGAGTAACATAAGCTATATATTCTACTAATTCGCGGGCGAAATCACGGTTAAAATGCTAGTATTCTATATGTCACTGCGCTTCCGAAGTCGACTAAATCCAATTTAGAACGGAAGATTCTGTGGTCTAGTTCTGTCTTACAGTAGTTTTGTACTAGCACTGTATAGCGCGACACCACTAAGTATGTATATGTGCTTCTATTATAAAATATTCACAACCAATACTCATATTACAAATTGAAATATAAACTTTTACTTACGATTCAGGCTGTGCCTCCTATGGCTCATGACTACACCGTGGAAATATGTTACCGTTGTTATAAATTTACATATAAATGAATGAAGTCAACGACCAACATTCCAACGAGGTTAATGTACAAAAGCTAAAAAAGGTAGCGTTCGTTAGCGCAATAAAGTTATTATCATATAGGCGGAGGTTCCTCTAACGACAGCAGATAGCATTCGCGCTGGTGGCGGGGCAGCGGCACGGCGGCGGGTCACGACACATCGCCTGACACCCCACACTCAATGCATGTGAAACGCCTTTCTCAAAGATTTACCTTCACACACGGAGACACTCCGAACAATTATAATGCAATTTTATTTAACACTCGCTCTAAACATATTTAATATTTTATTTTAAAATGGTCTCCTGGGGTCTTGAATAATTCATTGGATAATAGCTTTGACTTGTACTTTTTATTAAAGTGGTCACTATTGACTTTTGACTGTTTTGTTAATTAAATTTGAGTGTTCAACATTTTGAAAGCATTCTAATCGCGGGAACAGCTCGGATCTACATTTCTGTGAATTCTGCGGGATCATAGTTTCTGTTCTGTTAGGTTTCAATTTATGGACGTTTACAAATGATAGTGATGTTAACATTACAAGAAAACTAATACGTCAAGTAATGTAAGATTCACCTTAAGTGAAGATCTTTTCTACCCACAAGCTTCTTTTAACAGATGAAGCTCGCTCGTCTATGCCATTAGACTTGAAATAACTGAGGGAATAAATTACCATTCAGCAAACATGGCATTTGAAAAAGCACACAACAAACAAAGGAAATTCAACATGGTCTAGATTCAGATCGTAATTTTCCTGAATGTTTGCTATTCCTTGAACATTTTTATGTTGATTAGAACCAGAAACTGTATAAACTTAAAGTACCATGACACAGGTACATTTGGAACAAAGTTATGAGGCGAGTTGTAAAAAACATTAGCGTGTGCGTTCACCGGGGTACCTAGTGTTTGGGTGTCATTATCGCTGGCATGTTTTATACGTGGTAGGAGTTCCAGTGCGGGCTGGCAATTCGCGGATATTGCGCGCAGTTAGCTGGTAATGTGCGGCTTACGAACGCAACAAAAGATAATGCCGCGCCGTGACGCGCCGCCATCGCGCCAGCGGTGGAGCTGTAGCGGGGCTTCGCTTATGCTACGGATTAACAGATACACACATCCGAATTGTACTTTGCTTAATCGTAGCCTGCGGCAAACAGCGATACCTATACTTTTATTTATATTTCTCTCTTTATTTTTTTACTTATTGTCAGTTACGTTAGTCATATTTTATTTTGGTTTGCACGAATTATTATTTCCTATGAAATTATGAGGTATTTTATTCGAGTACCCTCGCTGCTAGCAATTATAAGCCATATACTAACTACCAAAACATATTAATAACACTTAAATATCGCTGAGTTAGTTTAGATTGAATTTTAAACGGTTCACCGCTCGTCATGTATGTGATATTTGACAACACCCAACCAACATGGAACAAGATTGTTATCTGAACCGATTTATTTTGAGTCTAGTATGTGACTGGCACACAACCGTATGAAATTTAGTTTTTAATATTCAGTTCTAAATTCAAATATTAGCACGGTAGAGGCACTCGTTCGTTATTACAGCTAGACTGCTAGAAACAAGCTCGGTTAACACCCACCCTGGTGCTGCAAGCATCCACAGGGTACGGTAACTGCTTACCATCAGTTATGCTGTCCACTGCTTACTTTTCAACTTGTACGTTTCTCAGAGAAACTAAAGTTTAAATGTAAGTTTAAACTAAAAAGATCAGCCAATCACTTTGAACTGAAATTCTTGACAAAATTAATTGCGCAATTTGTGTGTTAATTCTTTATCTTATCTGACAGCTCTTATTAGTGAATCTATTTATATTAAAATCCCTTATATTTATTAAGAGCTTTGTATAAATAAGGGTTGGTATGGAACACTATATTTATATTTACAGCGAGCAGGGCGCTGGGCCGGCTCGCAGCTGTACTGTGATGTGACAGTGCTAAAAGAGGGATTCCCAGTGTGATTTTTCACATTCGGACTGTGACAGTGTGGCGAGGGGGTGAGAGCAGCGGGGGGAGGGGGGGAGGGCGGGGCCAGGGGGGGATGGGATACAATGTGCTCGTTAACTGTCACCTCGCCACATTGTCTTGAGGAACTTTCCTTCTCTTTGTTTGGATGCTATTTATAAAGGAATCTCGTTAATGACTGCTCTTGAGAATGATTTAGTTTGTTTTAGCACGCTTCTTGTTTGATGTGTTTTTGGGAACTTAAATTGAGATATTGTATTGTGGGAGTGTTGGTTGAGCGCGCTGTGTACCGCGTGCTTAGTGCTTAGGGTCCAGTGGACCCCAGCTGCCAGGGGACTTCCTAACACTGTTACACCGGAAGTTTATTTCATTGCGTCAATTTAAGGAGGGCTTTAAGTGTCGGTTCATTATCTCACAACACAACCAGATTATATTTTTTATTAACCTATTAAACAGTTGATGATACATCAAATGTAATAGTATTTTCTAAGCAAACCCACCTGGCATATTCCCGGCATAATTAAGTCAAGTAATATGGTCATCTATTTATGTCCGCCCACGTGGTCGGGCGGGCGGCCGCCGCATCAATCTTGCGACGCGACAGCGACAGGCGAGCGACAGCGACAGGCGACACACGCCGCGGTAACTACCGGGTAAACGGTACACACACCACACTGGCCAGTGCTTTTTCACGCGAATGAAACTAGCCATAAATTTAGACAATTTAGTGGAATAAACATAGGAATATATACCCTATGTGAATAACTAGGTATCTAGCTAGATGTGTATGAACAACCTAAATCAGATTATAATTCTGTATCGTGTAGGAGTTTACCTTTCGCCCATGGATCTGTGGATATGAACAAAGTGCTGACTGAATTTAATAAGCATTCCTAAGCTTGGCAAGACGTGTGGTAATCCTTACCTTCCCAAGTTGCAAGTCCACTGCACGTGATCCCGGACCTAGTTCGATAGTGTTGTGTGTATTCGAGTGCTGCTAATGTATGTACATTATATGTAGACACACCGCGTCGTCTGATCGCTGGTGATTCAGGTATTATATATTGGAGGTAAGCCTGCACATTGAACATTATAGTCTTCATTTTACAATAGGGTCCCAATTATCTTGGTCGCGTGATAAGCTTGAAAGCGTTTTAAAACTTCAGTGTTCCAGTGTATAATATGGGAGTTTTATAAATAGATTATACAGATTTATTTGTGGCATAAACATTTTTGATCTCAACAGTTAAACAAAGTTGACCATGCGACGTAAAATATACGTCTTTTTCAAGAGTTAATGGACGTCTACGCACTCAGCTACACGAATGCTATCAAAATGTGAGGTGTGTAAAATAACAAATTGCGAGTAGTTTTTTGTCACGCACGATACATCGACGATTATCTCGTAAATGGGCACGAGGTCCGCGAACTATAACAGTAATGGATGCGCGTCAGTCTCGCCCACATTAATTGCCGTAATAATCGGCGACGACGTGGTCGCGTGTCCCCTTACACAATACACTTTGTTGAGTGCGAATAGAGATAGATGCCGCAATAAGGATTGGCTTAACGACGTCACTAGTACTAATTATTTAAACAGTTACAACTGCTCCCACAGGACATTAATATATACATTATGCTGAAATTGACACGACAGTCATCAAAACACATTATATATAGCCTTATATCCGGGTGACCACTTACCATCAGGTGGGCAGTAAGCTTGTATTTCTAACTTTGTAGTATAAGCTGGCTTAGGCTTACTATTAGTAGCGATCGATAATTTTGTAACAGTTATTTTGGGCTTGTTGATTAGTCAATGCAATAGACTAATCATTTATGAAGTAGGTGCTACGAATAAATCGGGCTGCTTTAGTTTAAAAAAAAATACAACCTGCTATTTTCTACTTCCTAAGGCCCAACACAATATGTTTGGAACGCAAAACTTAATTCCTAAAGTAAAAGAAGATCTATGTAACATGGCATTGTGTGAGGAGATTCTGTAAACTGTAATACCGCGTCCCACTTTCAATAATCTGTTCGTATAATGCAGTAGAGGAACAGCTTACTGTATGCTTCTTACATACACATTAAACCCCTCATACACAATCCATGCAAGCGCGGACTAGCGGCAATAAATCATAAGTAGTTAAGCAGGCCTACTTAGTCGTAATATCGGGCTCCGCGATCCATCGAGGCACTCCGGGGCACTCCGGGGCATTCCGCGACCGCGCGCCTTGAATGGTAAGCAGTTAGCAGGCCTGCCACATAAATCTAGGAGCCTGGGCAAGGGGGCATGGCTCTTTTGCTTTAACACGAATATATTACGGTTTAAAAATTTAAATTAAGATTTACGCACTTCAGTATACGGATATGTTTGCTCAACTAAGGCATTTATATCAAAAACAGTTTTATCAGCTTGGGCCTTATGAGGCACTTTTGAAAGACTTTTCCACCGATTCGGAAATATACCTTCTAACACTTCAATTTTAAATTATATCAATCTTGAATAATTCTCCCATATTATTATTGTACCGGATATTTAGTGAATATTCTCAATCATAATACACTACATAGAGCATAATGTTCAGTCGCGTTAGGACTGCTATCTACAAAAAGTTTGCTGTCGTAGTCGGGTCAGAGGAAAGGACCCAACTACAGTATAATGCCTGTATAACAGTTCAAGGATTATTATAGAAGCTTTGCCCGGAGCCGTATTTGTTCAATCTGTGGTATCAAAGAGATGGAAAGGAAGTCAAATGCTAGTGATATCTGGAGAACAATATGAAGCTGAGATAACAATAAAGGCTAAATACTAATAATTTATACGCAATAAAATAGAAAAACTTTGCTTCCTTAAGCCACATAAATGACCAAATGCTTGTGTCTGAAACATCGAGCTCGCTACTAGTTTGATGTGTGCTGTTAGGGTACTGTCTTGAACACTTGTTGTTTTCGCCTGAACACATCCAATTTTAAAGTTTATTGGAGTCTGTAAGTACGCGCTGTGTAATGAGGTTTTGTCTAAGACGATCACTACCGGCACTGTATCAGTGGTTTCGATAGTTGCATCACAGAACGAGTGAGTTTCCTGGACTCAGCATCAACATTCAAGTCGCGATCAATTCTCTAACAACTGAATGGTTCAACATTCAAATATAATAATCAAATCACACTACTTTGCTCACTATTACATAAAATAGCAACGCTCGTCTTAAATAAAAAATATCTGGATGTCTCGGATCAAATAAAAAAGTTAGATGGAATTTTGCGAACGACGAAGTGATGTCGGTTCTTTAAACATGTAGTGCGTGGGCAAGGCGTAGTTTCTTTGTATTCGTTGTATCTGTGTATATGTACACTGCCAGAAGTTGTACTAATAGGCGTCACTTCATTGTTCGTAAAGTCCCATCTACCGTTTGTATATGCTGAGCGGGTTGTGTTCAGAATTGTACGAAATGCCTGTCCCAATGCAATTACAGTGGCTCCGCTAAACGCCGGTAGAGACTCACATAGCGGGGCGGTACAAGTAGCGTATCTCTTAAATCAATACACTTATCCTGTACGAAGTTACTAAGTTCACAAAACTTGCCGGGAACTTCCCGAACCCGGTATAACCTGGGCAAATATTATACCTTGAAACACACACACACACATACATACATATGTATGTTGGCATGTATGTTGGTACTCAAATAAATTTTGGCAATTTAGTTTCATCACGCCAAGTCCCTTACGGGGTAGGCAGAGAGTATAGAGCGCCATTTCTAATTTGACTTACACACCTTACTTTCGTGAAAAAAAATTTATTGAATTTCTCAATGTTTTGTGAATGAACCATTACATGTTCAGTAAAATATATACTTGACACGCGACCGCGTGTATAGATTTAAAAAAAAATAACTAACTGCCGTTTACGAGCATTCGGCTTATGTCAAAAAACATGTTTCTGCGGTAAGTAAGGTTTTGCCAGTGCTCCACGGGGTTTTGCTCGGCTAGTAGTAATGCTGCTAGCACAGTGAGTCCTCATCAACAACAGGGTTGGCAACTCGTTAGTAACACCCCTGGTATAGCTAGCAGCTATAGGCTACGGTGACTGCTTACCATCGGGTGGTCCGTATGCTTGTGTGCCACCTTAGTGGTATAAAAATATATAAATAGACAAAAAAAAACATATCTTTTATATATTTTGAGATGCCTAGACTACAGGAGCTGAGCATTGAATTAATCAGCGAACAAAACTGGAAAGAGGTAAACCAAGTACGGGAGAGCCCCAAATGAATATTTCAAACTCTTTATGACCTATTTTAATAAAAGTATGTAGTTATATACCACCGTACCTCCCCGGAGCCCACATTCCACATAACTTAGCCTGCAGTACAAAGCCGACCTAACATCAATAAACAACTATAAATTAAACCCTCATGAAAAGCGGGTAAAAACTACAGAAATGTTCCTTTCAGCGGCTAACACGGCTGGTGTGCAAAAAGCATGTAGTATATGTACTCATAATGGGTTCATAGGGAAGGAATTATATTATGAGGTTCCGTGTGCGGCCCCGTATACAATACGCTCCGACAGACTGACCCGGCGGCACTCTTACTACGCCCGGAGCAAACTTACATTGGAAACAGACTGCAAATAGTTGGCCTACTAACTCAATGTCCTTTAGGGAATACAAACTGCAACTTTCAGTGGAGTTGTAATTGTTACGCAGATCTCGAGTCGGCTATAACATCGAATAAACAATTCCGACAAGACACTGTTACCATTTCAATATCATTATCACAATGAATTAGCTACCGATAGTTTATTTATTAGAGCCGATGGTGGCCTTGTGGTATGAAGCGCAAGTTCGAATCCCACCGGTCTGTACCAATGATTTTTTATAACTTTAGTGCAGTAGTTAGTCACACCACAAGCTTTACGGTGAAGGAAAACATCGTGAGGAAACCTGCATACGTCTGAGAAGAAATACAAGGACGTATGTAGTGCCTAAGAGACGGCGATGGACTTCTTGATGGATGGAATCTTTCACGTTGGCACCAAGTTATCTTGGGTGGAAAGTGGGTGTAGTAACACCTCTGCCTATAAAGATATATATAATTTATTATGAACGGTGGAAAGTATGCGTTAGTCCCGCTCGATAGCAAATGACTACAGCCTATTGACAATATATTATTATCATAAGCGTATTCTCAATCTTTATGATGAGAATAGTGGTATACTGGGACTAAAAAATTTGATTGCTGCCAGCACAACGTTCGCTCTCGTGGAATAATGGAAACCGTATAATATAGAAGAACCAATATACAAAGGACTAGTTATTCAACCCAAACTACAACGTCCTAAGCCGACGGTTTACCACTAAACCACAAGCGAGTGGCGACACGTTATCTGTCAAACGCAATGACTTTGAAATCTGAAACTATCGTACTATTGAGGTACTATGAAGTTGTAAAATAATAGTTACTCCCTCCACGAAAATAATATTCAACACCATAGCATATAGCATAGCATAGCATAGCTATAACATTTGAAAGACAGACGAGTGCAATACGTGAATATCCTACTAATATTATAAATGCGAAAGTTTGTGAGTATGGATGGATGGATGTTACTCTTTCACGCAAAAACTACTCAACGGACTTGGATGAAATTTGGAACGCAGATAATTTATAGCCTGGATTAAAACATACGATACTTTTATCCCGGGTTTTTTTAACCTGAGTTTTTTTTTATCCCGGTACAAAATTTAAGTTCCTCTGAGATTCTAAGCTCAACGCGGACGTAGTCGCGGTGGCACAAGCATACGGCCCACCTGATGGTAAGCAGTCACCGTAAACCGCTAACAATACCAACGGTGTCGCTAACGTGTTGGCAACCTTGTGTTGTGTAATACCACTATGCTAGCAGCATTACTACTACCGTAGCGTATCCTCGTGGAGCACTGGTAACCTTACGCACTGAAGAACCACAACACTACATCAAAGTAGGTAGTGTTATTTGACTGCAGTAGTCTGTAAGGTGGAGGAACAGGCTTCAGCTGGGTGACTCCAATTTTTTATGGGAAAACCCACGGGAGATGCATTTCGCCCTACCTCTCTTTGATTTAGTTTAAAAATAAATTCACTTCGTTTTTACTCATATGTAACTGCATACAAAGAGGTGCTGCATACATTATGTGCAAGCTAGATACAAATTGCAACGCTGGTTAGGTTCACATCGTGCTGCCATCCATCACAGCCCGTGGCATGCTCCACGGTAACACGGCAAGCCTTCACCAGCTATTCTGTAACGTTGGAAAGGTGAATCAATTCGTATTCACGCCGGTGTTGAAGAAATGGATCGCGTTTATACGGGCCTCCGACTGCGGAATGAATGCGCTATTCAACAAAAGCCACCATTTACAAATGAAATATTTAAAGTTTGAACTAGCGGAACAAATTTGACTGTGAATTCACACTAATATCTAGTATTTGGCATTTATCACCTGCTCATGATGTTGTTTATTCTCTAATTCGATTATAAATCATTGTTCCTCCTAGTTGAGTATCCAGATCATAATCTATGTACTTTACCAATACTTATACATCAGTGATAGCACAGTGCAAGGGCACCGACAAAGCAATAAAGTGTCGAATGGCTACATTTAGTAGTCTGATGGCCCTTATCTATACTCTAGCCTACAATTATAGTATTATATTGCCGTGATCTATGTTACGACTGTTAATAGTAATCTCTGCTCAGATTACCGACTGCCAAATATTCTATAATTACTCATATCGGAAACTGTGCAAGTATCCGAAAGGCTATCGATTGTACAAGCTATATAGAAAGAACAACGACAAAAAAAAACCGTATTCAATATACAGCAATAAACCCAACGTTATGTTGAAAACTCATAAAAAGCTTTTTGATGTCTGTCGCCAGGTACACGTGTTCGATATGAAATATTTTCGAGCTTATTATGCAATTCTCAGACAGGTCACCCCGCCGCGGCCGCGACTGGTTCAGCTGGCGTGAGGGCAGCCAGTGTTGTGAGTGAAGGGTACGCCTGGGTGCTATATGTGAGACCGCTGATCTATCGGGACATTTGCTCAATAATTTGATAGTGTGGCAAATCCGGCCAGCCGTAAATATGTCTACGGTCTAGATTTATCGTGAAGTAATGTTCCACATTTGTATGGATTTCAATCATCGTAGATGAATGAAGTGTGGAATTTGTTGTTAGGCGTGGACGATATTACTGAACATAAAAAAGAAAATAGCATACGTGTGGAAGATCTGAAAGGTGCGAACTAAAGAGCTTGGGCTAAAATATGACTAGAATAAAGTGTCCAACCAGTATTCGTTCTTATTTTATTTGCAGACATTGGTTTGTACGCAGAGCCGAACACAAATTCAATTTACTTTGGAAACGCCGCATGAATTTTGACCAACATTTGACCGACTCCAGTAAGCAAAAGTACAACACGAGTCGTTACCAGGAGTTGATGATAATCAGATTCGCCCCCGAGCGAGGCGCGAAGGAAAAATACTCATCAGCCACCGCGCTTGTTGCACACTTATTTCGTTTTAACATTTCAAATTGCGACGTCAGACGTCAAATAACGAAGTCTTTAACTATCCGCGGGGTCTTATCAACTTTACCGACGTAGTTAAGAATGTAACCAATTAAACTTGGAGTAATTCTTGGGCTTTACAGACAATTATATCGCGCGACATTTGTAAGACACTAGATGATTACATAGATGGAGTATTCCATGAAGCTGGCTGTTTACTGAGCGAATATATTGACATACCACATACACACATAAAAGAGGCCTATTTGAGGATGACTTTGCTAATGAACAGTTTAATCCATAAACACAGATTACATCTAATGTTTCACAGATTTATTACGTAAAATGTTAAATGCGGGGTTCGCAAGCTTACTCGTTGTCGTCTTGTTATTGTTTACAACCTAACCTAATAGGCAAATTATTGTAGAGACAGCTGATGTATCAATTAGATTGCTGCGTCTACTCTTGATTCACGTGATCTTCACACATAGTAAATTCATAAGTTTACTAACCTGAGTGAATAACGCCGTCGTTGGGAGTTTTTGGCGGGAATCCGACAGAGCGGTTAGGTTTTTTTCAGTGTCTCGTAAACTGTGTTATAGTGATCTTTAGTGTGTATTTTCGGTGTAATTTTGGGTAGTAAAGTTTCATTTAGTAACTGATTTATTAGGAACATTGGAAACGGTGATGTACTATGGTTTTGTATGAAGTGATCTATCATTTTGGAAATCTGCCTGGAAATCCTCAACAATCGCTTCGGCAATGGAGAATAATATGATACAAAAATCTATACTAATAATATACAGAGGAAAGATTTCTATACTAATATTATAACGAGGAAATATTTGTATTTTTGTGTGTGTGTGTGTGAGTGTATGTTTGTATTGAATAAGCTCCGAAACTTCTAGATCGATTTTAAAAATTCTTTCATCGTTTTATATTATATTGATACGCGGGCGAAGTCGCGGGGAAACAGCTAGTATAACTATAATTTTATTATAAAGTTATCGGACACAAGTTCTAACTACGTAACCGATCTAGCGTATCGTATTGATAAAATATAAAATTCCCATTCACAGTTTGATCACGAAAATATTCATCTAAATTCATTTACGAGAATGCTGGATCATATATTTTTATCACTTAAAATGCGGACCACATGTAAATAACATTTTATGGACCGACACATAAAGCAACGTACGTTTTTTATGTCGATAGCCGAAAATGCTGAATATGCCATCCATTATAGAGTGAGCATAAGAGCAATTGAGCGTATATAGCCGTCCAATAATAAACGGCGCACAGCGGGGCTTTAAAAATAATATCGACAAGGGCACATCCAGCGCTTGGTGCAAGGAACAAGCGGATTACAGACTGGACCAAGAAGAGAGGTTCTGTACAAAATAAATAAGGGCATTCATCACCACGCATCCTTTTTGATACAAGTAAATCGCATAATCTTATTACCCATTGATTTCTTTTTGTATACACAAGCGTACGGCCCACCTGATGGTAAGCAGTCACCGTAGGCTATAGCCGCTAGCAGTACGTATATAATTTTGAAGGGTCGGCAAGGCGCGAATGATACCCCTGGTGTTGCAAGCGGTCATAGGATACGGTGACCGCTTACAGTCAGGTGGGCTGTAAAAAAAAATGCCAGGGATATCACTAACGCGTTGCCATCAAGGCATCAGATAAGTAGTAGCAATGGTTCTTCGTGAGGGTTCTGCTCGTGGCACGCAGTGAACTCTGCTCAAAGAGCATTGTTTGAGCACTGCTGCATTTGTGTCGGAGCTCTGTTGGTGATTGTTTGGAATTGTTTCTACTTCAGAATAAATGAAGATATATAGATCTCAACAAATGTGTTTATATCGAAGGCTAAAAATTTCTTCTTAACACACCACCGACACGAAAATATTGAACAAAAATGTACATTTGAACACACCAGCATTAAATAGAATTCAACACTAGATACCGTTGCAGATTCCCTCACAAGCTATCAGCAGCTATTGATACCAAGCTTCATTTTTGACGCCAAAAATGGGAATTCAATACCCACGTCATTAGACCCCGGTCCCCGACACCACAATATTCGCAAACGATCAATCCGCGCGCATAACTCCAGAACTGAGAACTAAAAATAGCAATGGCTGCCAGCACTCCAGCAGCGTGTTCCCTGAACCACGTTGTTATTTTATTATTGCCGAGCGATGTTTAAGTGTGCATAAACCGGGCCGCGGCCGCCGATAAGCAAACTGCCCTAGTACCTACATTACGCCATGTTTTTTGCGACCTGGTAACCTGTAGTTCGGACGGTGATGGACGGGTGATGACGTTTTTATCGACGCTCAGTGCACTGATGGTCCCAATGATGGGAAATGGGGTCGTAAATATAGGGAGCTATCTACGTTTACATTAAAAAAGGTCCGCGACCGAGAGGGAAAATATTTTTGCTGAGAGCATATTTCGGCAGTCACTTTCAATGTTAAATTATAAAACGATTTGTACCAAAATATTGGACCAGAATTATTTGTAACATTCGGTATGTTGACTTACTAAGTGTCATAATCGTGTGCACGCCGCTGCTTGCTATTAGGTTACAAGTAAGATATGAGTATAAACATCCTAGAATTGTTTAATTTTGGTTAAACAGAACCATTACTACGTGATGAGGACATAACAAAGGCCTCACGCAGTTCTCGTGATTGACTGAGGCACTTTGCACCATAAAAGAGAGGTAAAATACAGAATATTCTTTCAAACATTATATTTAAGGAAACAGCTCCGAGTGTGCAATTATTTGTCAGCACACACACACTTAGGGGTTCATAGCCCGTATATACATATCGTATGTATATAGCATATCGAGGTAATGCGAGCACAACATGTTCCGAGATGGGGTGAAGTGAAATGGTGAGTATTTACCTTTTTCAACGCCCTTTACTTTTATTGCGTCACTCTTTGAAGCGGCTGTGGCGCTTCACTAAAAATCCGTGACATTGAAGTTCTAGTCAAAACTTAGATACTATAAATGTATATCCCACTATTTTGAATATTGCCACATGTTAAGATGTCTGCATTTCATTATTTCCCTGACTGTAATATAATTTCCTTAATAATAAATACGTCATTACTATTTACTCAACCGACATACAGAAATTTATGCGTAAATATGATGAAATGGAAGTATGGAAGTCGCAGCCTCGTCGCGAGAGGTTAGTGGGAGAGGAAAACTACGCGGAAAATGGGGCGAGCTGGTTATTACGCCAGGGAAGGTTTTATTTTCAAAGTTAATAAAATTCTCGAGTGAAAACCCCGTATTCGACCCATGGCTATAACGACGCAATGGAGAAGGAAATAAAAGGGTCACAATTATATTATTTAACTTGAGAAACAGTTCCGCACGGAATATATATATATATATATATATATATATATATATATATATATATATATATTCTACAAGTACGACGTAATATTAAAATTAGTGACAATACGGCTGCAACGTATTTTGTCCAAAGAATCAACATTGCCATCGAGCAGGACAATGCTGCCAGCCTTATGTTTAATTATTTAAGTTTACACATTCAATTTCAGTTGAAATACTGGATATCTTTGTGTGTGTAGAGTGTAGATAGGTGAAAACTTCATCCACATATCCATACTAATATTATACATGCAAAAAAATCTGTTGGTTTGTTTGCTCCGTCTTCAGGACCAAACGGCTGAACGGATCGTAATAATATTACACAAATAGATAGATTATTATCCTGGGGAAGGACAAAGGCTTCTTTTGTCTTTAAACAAATGCAGATGAAGTCGCGGGTAACAGCTAGTATATATCTATATATATATATATATATATATATATATATATATACCGCAAGATACTGTAAAGAGTGTAGCAGGATAGCTGGCTACCGTCGGTGTGTTGTTCCCAAGTTGGGGCCGGTCCCATTTATTTGGGTGATGTAAATTGCTTCTTGAAACTTTGGCCGTGCGATTCCGCAAAACATAGACTTTGTTGAATTTATTAACTTGTGACATAAACTTGTATCTTTATTCCAGTAACTTTTTGCGATTCTTTTTACAAGAATAATCTGTTATTTTTGGGAGTGAGTGATCCTGTCTTTAATAATTTTATCGAGCATTTCCCGTCACATGCCTCTTAAATTAAGTGTGTAGAGTATTATATTCCATCAGCGACGTAAGTTCTTCATGCTAAGAGCCGGAGCAAAGTTTCTGACGAGTCACAAGTTTGTTTGAGCCGCTACCGCTGTTGTGCTGCGGCTTGTATAGTATACTAATACTATACAATACAAATTCGTTCGAGTAAGAAGTTACAACTGAAGATTCGTTGTCTGATTGTTTTGATTGTATATAGTTATATTTATATAAGTGGTCGTTTATTGGTCTAATAGAACAATCCATAGCTTTACATTTTACTATAAAATAACAATCTTTATACAATCTCTGGTAGTGTTAGATCTTCTTTTATCTGTGGCGACCGATAGGATTAGTATTTATGTTGGTATGCCTGTATTCCTTCCTGTCTATTATGAGAAATTGAAATCCTTAAACCCTGTTGATTATAAATTTGTATTTCCTGGTAAAATAATCATTAGGATAGAAAATGATCGTCATAGAACACGTGTGCTCGTTAAATCTTTACCGGCTACGGCCACGTTATCAATAGGTACGATGTAACCAACAAATTGATGGCGCTTGGGTAAAGTAATAAATTTGATTTGTTGACTCCTACAATGATTAAACCAAGCGATAGAGATATGTCTTCCAATAATAGTATTCATCATTAAGTAGTAATAATTAGTAGAAGTCAATTTAATTCGAGACGTAAACAAGTAAGGTTTGTTTCGTAGCTTAGAATACCAGAGGAACCTAGCATTTACTCGAGATAAAAAGTATTCTATATGGTAATCCAAGTTATAAACTATACGTGTGCCAAATTGTATACCAATCTGTTGAGCCGTTTTTACGTGATTGAGCAATAATCATACATCCATTCATCCATCCTTACAAACTTTTACATAATTTATTGCAAGAGGCTGGCTAGGTGGCCGCCGCAGTGCCCGATATTCTACCGCCAGTAGTGTAAATCCATTACACTACTGGCCGAAATTACTGGACGAATAAGAGTTATGAACTAAGGTGACGAGCCCAGTGCAGTGCCATGGCATACTTTACAATTAAAGGTCCTGAGTGGAACTGCATCTGTGGCATGGCGTGACGCTGCCCTCCAAGGGAACGTCCCGTCACTAGTTGTATTGTAACGGTATCTCTATAATTGCCTTTGATTCATTCCTGCCATGTTTTATAATAGCAGCACCTCCTTGGTTTCTTCTACATTCGTCGGCAACAGTTGCCATAATAACAATGACCTGGAACATTCCATTGGATTAGGTTTGTCTTTACCCCAGGGTAATTACTACTTTACTTTAGTAACCCAAGTTTCAAGAAGAACACGCGCACACATAAACAGAACTATATTTTTTGTCTATCTGTGGTAAATGTGTGCAGTTTTTATACAAGACATCGTAAAACCCAAACTATCTGTCGCAGTAAATCTTCCACAGAGACCGTAAACAAAAATTAGCTGGTAACTCTCTTTTATAGCGTGGTTTTGGGAAGCAGTGTGCAAAAAATCATACAGTTTTAATGGTAAAAGAATCTCCATCATTATTTCGCATATTCGATATTTTTGACCGTATAATTTTGATAATCATTTGGAATGGGTGGTGGATCGTAAAACATTTGATTAAAATATGTTTTACATTATTACACCTTATTACCGTACTCGGAAAAAAGTATTCCTCAAAGAACCGGCCAGTAATTACTCAGCAAGATGAAATATGCTTTCCTTTTTAGCTTTCAATAGACACTTATATCTGTGAATGTAAAGAGATTAGTCTATGCAGTACGAGTCTGGAAAATATTCTGTACTGTTTTTATGGGATTTCCGTTATATACTTTTTTATTTAGACTATTAATAATCAGGCTGATGAGTTGATCCACATAGATACAATATTTTCGACTGTGACGCCTTTGATTATTTGTATTTTTAATTGTTTATACATAACGTTGTCATAAATGAAGTTGAGAACACAATTCAACATCTGCCAATCAAACTTGATAACTGTGGAGAACGTGCAGAATGCAGGCAACAGAACCAATCCCAGCATCGAGTACAAACAGTTCTTACCCGGATTGCGATCGGAATGCCTTGTATCCGGGGCATGTTTGCCCTCCTTCGGGGAGGGTATAGGTGCGGGGCTGCACAGGCCTTGTTCTATGCACTTGTCCACTCGATGATACATCGTGGTGTGTCGTCGCCGACAGCGGTGTCAGCTTAGCTTGCATACACACATCGTCAAACTAAAAGTTATGTACAAAGATTATCTGAGTTAGATCAAATTGGTAAAGCGACTAGTTATATCTGAACATATCCTTACTCACGTCAATGTCAAGATTTTTTTCATGGTGTATATTTGTAAATCTTTCTTTTTTATGGTTATGGTAATCCTTCTTTTCCTCTATGATTTTCACTAATTACGTATCGTCATGTGAATAGATTGTATACAGAGAAAGAATATATATACACAAAATGGTGTATAAGTAATACGCTGATTATGAGGCTGTCAGGAGCTATGTGACGGCGGTATTGCGCCGGTGACTAATGACGCCGATAACCGCTTACCTGACCCCGTTATACCAGATGTGCTGTAATTTATACCGAGCGTGGATCGCAGAGTGCCGGATCAACTATATCCTACAGACATATCAACATATTGGAACGCGTAGCTCACGCACACAATACACTACGCTGCCTCCACACCAGGAACGAACAAAAAATACCAAAAAAGAGTTCCATACAATTAGGTCACACTTGACGCAAACATAATATAGGGTCCCCTTAAACAGGAAGATTATGGCGTGTGACATCTTGAATAAATTATGCTTCAAGATACACACAAGACTGCGACTATCTATCTCGCTCTTCCTTGTGCAAGTGAAACATGAATGTTATTATTCTATAGTTACATATAATTGTATGAATTAAGTAAATAAACTCGTAAATAGATTGACGTTGAGAAATAGTAACAAAAGTGCAATAAAAGTGATTGTTTTTTGTACATACACGGAGACAGATCGGATGCAAGTCCGATGAAGTGTACGTATGCATGGACCCAGCGTTCGTCTCTTGACCTCTCACTGACACTTTACCATTATCCACCTTCCAATTTACTCTTTTAGCTCTTTTAACACATTATTTTATTATTATATGCATCAGGCCTTTTTTAACGTATCGATTTCGATCGGAAGGCTCGAAATATCACCGCAGATGATAGAGGTACATGCCGTTTATAAACGAGGAAGCTATTATAAGCTTGAGTCGTAAAATATTCCTCGTCATAAAATAATAAAAGGGAAATAACGTAAGGGAAACATTCCTCCACTGAATGCCCTTCCGGTTCGAAATAGTTATGATATTTTTATAGAGCAATAACATAAGGCTTATGGGGTGCTCTGTAGTGTAGTGTAGTGGACAACGATATTGATTGGCCCTAATGGACATGTCCAATTACTTAGGATACCGGCCCAATCATAAAGACTTACTTTGGAAGTCATAATGAAACAGCTATCTGGGCACAGTCGACATAACGGCCATTTTATTGGAGCTTCCACAAAGCCCAAACTCTCCGCTATAACGATAAAGAGTAACGTTAAGGTAAAAACTGCTGATCTAACGGAATTCTCTCACGAATGCACTCGGTTCGTGCCTGTCGCCAGTTCGGCCTCGGCGGCTCGGTGCGAGCCTTGGGGAAAATTGGCGGAAATGTGGAAAAAAACGGTTATTTGCGATTTTCCACGCGACTCGATGCGGTGACGGGGCGGAACCGGCCATGGGAGTGAGGGTTATGACGTCATCATGTACTATCTCTTGGTTGCTATGAGTTTATTATGATGATGAGCCGGCTATCGCGTGCTCAGATGCTCGATTTGTGGGAAAAATAACTGCAGGAATAGCTAAATTTTTTAACAAATGCGCCATTATGTAAATACATAATGATGTTTATCTCCTGTTAAGTGTTTATTTGCAGCATTACCGCCGGCAAATTGCGGCGCCTGAATACTTAACAAGATAATTGGCCCACTTGATAACAGCGGGGAAGTTCCCGCCAACACCGGCCAGCCGAATGTTCCACGCGTCTTACAAACAATCCGGTGATTCGTCACAGATTTTCCTCATTTCTAACTCTCCCCGAGTTGTGCGAACAGTTAATCCCGCCGCTGAACCTTTCAGAGAAACTAGATAATTTCTTCTAATCTATATTTAACACAACTCACCGTTGTGGCACAACTAAACTAGTCACCGAGGCGAGTACAACTTCTGAGTGGTTGTCACAACGGACGCCAACGTCCGTCAACTGTGGCCCATGCATTGTTGTTCAAATTCCACGCACTCGGGCAATTGTAAACTTTAAATCCGGGGCGTTAAAGGCGTGACAGGCAGCAGCCCGAGTCACTTGGTATATAATTCAGCGCAAACCCAAAGTTATTACGAGGCCAGCTCAGCGCGGCCGGCGCGTGTCGTCGGAAGCAATTTAGTTTTTGGCACCTTTGGGCTTTTCGTACTTATTCTTTATTCAAGCCGCCATTGAAATAAAGATCAACAGTGTCAGCCGAGGGCAATGCCCTCGCCTTTGCGTGTAATTTATACCTAAGTCACGGATCGTGAAAACGAACTCATTACAAAAACATCGCTTTGAACAGTCGAGGAACAACGTTGGCCCTCACATTGCTATTCGGCGACAGCGTCCATACTTCGGTTGGATTTGGAATTCCGATGAGGGATCACCACACAATCAAATGGAAAGTAAATGTGAACAAAAGATTGTGTAGTTAAGAGTCGCTTAACCTCTGTGGGAAAAAAGAAACATCAAGTAGGTATGTGTCACTTGCACGCCGCCAACCCCGCAGTGCTGAAGCCACTCGCACAGAGCGCAGAGAAATAAAACATAAAGTGGATTACGACGAAACGTAGCGAATGAAACTGCTGAGTCGGCTGACCGCAGTTTAAGCTGCAGTCAACAAGCTGGTGGATAATAACAATTTTATTGCAATTAAAATGTGGAGAGTAAAAGTTGTGCAGTGCGGGCCGGGCCGCTGGTCGTACGTCGGGCCGACAGTATGAGGATGAAGTTTAATGATATTTGCGGCTATTGCTGTTTTATTGTCCGCGACTGCGCTGCCTTCAGTGAAGTTAACAGGCGCACTGTGTATCACAGTGCACTGCTTGTGGTTGGTCCACACAATACACTTTGATATGAATAGAATCATCGACAACGTATCATGAGATTGATGAATGTAAAATGTTTTAAAGAGAGAGGTATGGCGAATTGGGATCTCCCGTGGGTTTTCCCTTTAATATTGAACACCTTACAGAAGACCGCAGTGAAATAACACTACTTTGATATAGTGTTGTGTTTCTGCGGTAAGTGGGGTTGCCAGTGCTCCACGAGGATACGCTGAGCTAGTAGTAATGCTGCTCACACAGTGAGTCCTCATCAACAACATGGTTGGCAACTCGTTAGTGATATCCCTGGCATTGCTAGCGGCTATGGGCTACGATGACTGCTTACCATCAGATGGGCCGTATGCTTGTGTGCCACCTTAGTGGTATAAAACAAAATGTAGCTGAAGCAAAAGAGGTGTGCATGTAAAGAGTGAAATAGCGCTCTATACTCGCTGCCTGCCCCGCGTGGGACTTGGCGTGGTGATGTGTATGTACATGTACATCTATCAAACTTTTCTTTGAGGCAATGCCATTAAATTGGCCAACAAATATACCACTCGCTATATGTTAAGCGATTACTTTATACTATCATGGACTGCAGCTCTGTGGTTGTCACATGAGCTGACGTCACAACCTAAACTTATAATACTCAACACTGGTACGTACTAACTATTCGCTCAGAGAAACTAAGTCACTACTAAGTATATAAACTTGAAGTAAACTCTAATGTGTACGAGATTGCAACTTCAGCGAGCCAGACGCGTCCTTATTGAGCTGCACCAAGAATTTTTAATAACAGCAATGAAAATTGGTGCGCAATATTTCTGTCAAAACTGGTAACACAAATGAAATGTTGCCCGACGAGGCACATTGCCACAAAACGGGAAAAAAGCCAGCCATTGGCCCGCCCGCCCTAGCCGCCCTCGATCACAGATGCGCTCGCCCAATATGTGGACTGTACTAATGGCATTCACGAATACCTGTTACTTAATGTAAATACCTGAAATATGCTTTTTTAATATATGAATGTTCGATCAGAAAGCTTTCATTTTATGTAAACTACTTTTTGACAAAAATATGAGCTAAGTAGACAACATGAAACTCAATGAAAAAAAATTCTTAGACACTCGACAACAAAGGTTCTGTACAGATAGACAGTTGGACAGGCTGACATCTTACCAAATCAAATAATTAGGTGTAGACACCGACCGTGTAAACACAACCTTAGCGTGGAACGTTAACATTTAATGAGTGCTTAACCCTAGTGACATGATGTCAGTAAATAGAGTGCAAGCCGAGAGGGACGGCGTCCCGACGCACGCGACGTCACTCGCGCCGTGCACCGCTATTTATAACGCATTTTATGACGCTATAAAAGTCGCCAATTAATTTTATGGAAGCGTGACGCGACTGACGCGAATGGCCGTCCCCTGCTAACCACATTACCGTTTCACAAATGCAGGTAAATATTGCGAGGTGAAGTTGTTACCTAGTACTTATGGGGAGAGTAGGTACTATGAACAAATTGGGACTGAAAGCAAGTCTGTCCTCACATTACTGCTTAGTCTTTAGGCTGGTGCAGGGGCAGAGAAATTCAGTTATCAGTACTACTCACGGACAGAATACTAAAATACCTTTCTTTTCTGTCACAGAATTTGACACCTACAAATGAAAAGTAGCGGAGAAAGATATGAAAGGTAACTGAATGATTGTCAAACAAGCCCATCATGATCAAATGAGTGCAAACTGCGCGGGGTCGGCCAGGCCCCGGGGTGTTTGCGCAGGCCCCCGGCCCCCGAGGGCCCTTCAATTGCCTGCAAAGTGGATAAGCTGTAGATTACAGACCCGTCGTTATGAATACTTGCTATCATGTTAAATACTATTGCTATGATGTTAAATCGAAATTTCCGCGGATTTGACGATCGGCTTATACCAAGGTACATTGAGTTTAAGTATCTTGAACTAAATATGCGGACATGTAGTGGAAACACACAAAATCGATTCATTGAGGAGAGTCTGACAAAACCTCAGCAATTAATTATTATTTATATCAATACGTCGCGACACAAAGGATTTATACAAGTACATTGGTGCCGGTTCTGTTGTTCAAAATTACTAAACGTATCTAATTTGACAGGTCTAAATGTCTTGCTATCCCTTTCACATGTGTGGGGTTAAATAAGGATGGCAATATTTTAAGAACTGTCAAATTAGTTAAGTTTAGTAATTACTAAACTTAACTAATTCGGCACCATTATCTGTCTATAAATAAATGACTTACATTATAACATGTGTGCACAGCGTTTGGTTGCGTGGCATCAGACTTACCTGCAAGGAGAATACATATTACTATCATTAACAATCTCTTGTGGATACTAACTAACATTACTTCAATAACATTTGTGTTTTCTAATCCTCAGAACCCACCTCTCGATTGAATTTAAAAATATAAGAATAGAACATACATTTATTTTCTCTAACGCCCCATTTTTTATAACCTTTCTTATTCTAAAACAGTGACATTTTATTTACAAATATTTGGTTTGGAAAAAAAACTTTTAAGCCACTGCTTAAATACCACAATAAGGACTTGATGTTTATTACGACTTATTATCTTGGACTTGTTAGATACACAGGTGACAATTCAAATTACATTCGTTGTTCTATTTCACAAATTCGGCTTGAAAGGCACATTACCTATATATATATAATATTCCAATAGTATGTGAAATTGTAAAACACTATGGATCATTTACAGCCTAAATATTAGAAGAATAAACAGAAGTGACGGTTTTGTATTTGTCTTACTTTCATGATACATGATATTCAGGTTTATAGTGTACCAAACTCCTTGTATAAACGAAGGTTTTCTTTTTTTTATGCATCGGAGTAACTATTTTTGTATGTCTTATATAGCACAGTGTGTCCTCATCAACAACATGGTTGGCTATTCGTTAGTGATATCCCTGGTATTGCTATCGGCTATCGACTATGGTGACTGCTAACCATCAGGCGGGCCGTACGCTTGTGTGACACCTTACTGGTATAAAAGAACTCATTTTTAAATCTGCAATGTATTTCTTCATTGTATTACTTTTATTTGACGAGGAGCTCATCAAAATATATTTCTTGTTGAGAGTTAATTAATTGTAAACGAGGCCGAGCATATTATTATTATTTCAGTGAAAAAACATTGTTGCAAAATGTGTACTCTTTCACAAAATGATTAATGAATATCGAGTATTGGAGAGATCGGGGAATATTCTATCTCAAGTCGTTCATTAATGGTTGTATTCCAAGTAAATATTCATACCTTAAAAATATCACAACAAAGGCTGATATTAAATGTTACGAAGCTATCCGTTACGCGAGCCTTGAATGCCGCCTTCCAAAGTGACTGTTTATTGGGAGGAAATTATTATTTGTTCGTAGTAGCTGGTACGTACCCAGCACTGCTCATACAGCTGCAAAATAATAATAATAATAATAATGCTTGGACATTATCACACAGCGCCATCTGGCCCCAAACTAAGCAAAGCTTGTACTATGGGAACCAGCAGCTGATATAATACTTATTTACTTTTTTTTTGTAAATACATACTTATAATACATACCAAACACCCAAACGCAAGGCAAACATATTTGTCACATAAATGTTTGCCCTGGCGGGAATCGAACCCGCGACCTCTAGCGTAGCAGTCAGGTATACTAACCACTAGACCAGCGGTCTCGTCAAATGACAGTATTATTGGCAATAAAAACTCTAGATAAGACACCACCACATTAAACCACAGACCATAAGCACAACCAAAAGACAATACACTGTATGACCAACTAACGAGACCGCTGGTCTAGTTGTTAGTGTACCTGACTGCTACGCTAGGGGTCGCGGGGTCGATCCCTGCCGGGGCAAACATTTATGCGACAAACATGTTTGCCTTGCGTATGGGTGTTTGGTATGTATTATAAGTATGTATTTACATTAAAAAAGTATATAACTATTCTATCAGCTTCTGGTTCCTATAGTACAAGCTTTCCTTAGTAAGGGGCTAGATGGCGCTGTGATGTAAAAACAAAAACTAGGTATATAGCGATATTTTATGGCGCTGTACCATAAATATTACGGTTTTTAAATATGCCACTCACACTTTCCGATGCGCGAATAATGCGCGAGGACACAAATAATTATATGAAAACTGAAACTTTACAAATAATTTTGAAAACCTTGCAACAGGGCGACTGTTCGACTCCACAGACGACTAGCTTGGAGGCTATTTTGCTGCATGGCAGCATTATAAAAAAATATCTCCTTCGCACTTGCTGTTTATTCGTAAGTTTTATCGTTTGGTAGCAATTGGTTACTCGATCTTCGCTGCACATTCACCGCTGGATTAATTTATTTACTTTTCTGTGGTTTCGGGAAATGTTGAGGTACTTTAGACTGGACAATCTTTTTTGTTAGTACAGCCTGTGCGGATGTAATGACTATTATTGTTCAGCCATAGCTTATCCAGGCGATCTATACCCGTGGGTGACTGTACTGCGAGCACACGGCTCCAATAAAATGTATACGGCGCTTAGCGGAACGGCGTAGCGGCGCCACTCGCGTCGTTTATCGACGTTCTTTGAACGCCTCGTAGCTGTTTGAGGAAACACCGATGATTACGATAAACTATTCGCTGCCACCGCCGAGTATTGGCTACGAGCTTGCTACGAGCAATAATCATTCTTTGCGGCTGTAGCCGGTGCCGTATCAGAACTGACTATTAAAGAAGTTAATATAATCAAACTCGATATAACTTTGTAGTCGGTATTATTTTAACTGATGCGTTAAGCAAACCATGGTGCTGAAAATTAGCGTTCATAAATACAATAAAATCAGAATTGGCTGGAAGTGATATTACATCCCTAAGATTAAATAAATAGCAGATATTGAACCCTACATTATTAAATCGGGAATCGAAACTGCGACCCTTAGCCTAGCTATCAGGTATGCTAACAAACGGTGTAAAGTGTAGTCTCAGTGTCATTTATGGAAATAGCACTATATAGATGGCCACGGCACGTACTCTCAAATAATTCGAGGTTCCTTTTCTCCATCTCGTGATAGCATTAAAGAGGGATTATGTTGGGTAACGGTTGACTAGTTTCAATACAGAAAATCAAATAAGAAATGAATACGAACTGAGTTTAAGGGATTTTGTTTTTACGATATATTTCTATTATTATTTCTATTTCGATTCATTTAAGAGATCTAAAATCTTAACGAGAATAAATATTAATAATGCGGTCCATTTTATGTACTGAAATATATTTAATTGCATCTACTAGATTGAACCGGAAAGGGAAATGAAAAGTATGGAAGAGTGGAAACAGTTAGGTGGTGACACCTAACTCTTCGAAGGCTTCGCGAGAAGCGTAAGAATAATATGCAACATACTTTTAGCTGACTTACATAAAAATGGTTCTTATTACAAGAATATATATATTGTGTTACAGCAACAGTTTTACGCCTGAAAATGTTTTACATAATAAAATATCAATTTTAAAAGAACAGCCATCAAACTTGGAATCGATTCCTGCCCTTCCCTTTGAAGGGGCCTCCAAAAGCTATCAAAAACTTTTCTCAATGGCTTTATTATCCCATGATTGGGCGGATTGAATAAAGTTTGAAGGGTGTAAACTACTGGCAATAAATGTCTGATATGAATGGGACATGCAAATGGGATTTGAATGACTACATCGGGTCGCGGCTGAATGACCCGCTATTCTTACGTACCTACGCTATATGTCGGCACGCACTTTAGGGTCAGACGTTAAATAATATTCCGGTGGGTATGGTTATTCGATACGTATACTGAGGATACAACGAGCACCATCACTACATATCACGTTAATAAAGGCGCAACACTAGCTTAATTTACCATGCTTAGCATTCGATGAAAAATCACAATCATGGCATGGGCATCAAGCATGGGCCCCCACAATCGCCTTATATAGCTTTGAGCTGGATGTGTGATGATAAAATGCGGTTTATGATATGCGAGCATCATTTATTTATTTTATTTTTCATTGATGAAAAAAGGCTTTTGACAGCCGCTTTCTTTGAAACCCATATCATAGGGATTAATGTGGAAATTATAAATCGCCATCTTGTCTGTTGCGGCCGACATATTGGATTTAGAATGGCGTCACTTTACTGTGTTCCGCTCATCAAGCCCTTTCATTTGATACCCATACCGTAGTATATTGTGACGTCCAGTCCGCCATATTTGATTAAAAATGGCGGCATTAGGGTAATCGTGCTTTGTCCACAGACCTAGGATTTTCGCTACTCTATATCTATGGCTTTGTCACGGGATAAAAACGTGAAAGCCAAAATTCAGCCTAATCAGACACCGGGAAGTGTATCAAAGGAGAATACCCATTTATGGTACTGATCATTCTCATGCTTCAAGTTGAAAATAATGTTGTAAATAATTTCATATCTTTTTAGATCATCTTGGCATTAGTATATATCGACGCCCCCGGGGAATAAAAACGTAATAGACAAAAGTAAATTTTACAGGACGAGCAAAAAACTGTTATTCTGTTTTAGCTCATAAACTAACCGGCCTATATTAACATACAATACATAATTTTTTTCAGTATTTTTTTTTCTTAATAAGTAGGTAGCTAAAATAAAAAAATATAATAGAATGTATATTATTTTAAAGTTATTACGAAAGATGTATGATACTGATTTTATATTTAAGTGTATCCTAAGTAACGGCACATAACGATTTTATTCTCGTGAAATTGTAATATCATGAAAACTATAACCCTACATTACGATGTTTTTCTACAGTATTTTCATGAATGAATGGTAATTGTAATAAACTAATACGATTTTGTTCTTGTAAAAGCTACCAGTGTCTTTTTTCGTAGAGCTATAAAACGATGTTTTTGTATACATGTGCTTAGAGAGTTCATCGTAATATGCAGTAATGTTTATGGATTTTGGTGTTACTGTAATACCACTAGGTACTGGGTACTTCATGGGTGCTTTTCTACACTCAGTCAGTACCTACATATTGTTAATGCCTTACCGATTTCTCGCGACATGCGTTCGTTCCATAATGAACGACTACGATGTTTTTACGGCAAGAATTCGTTACATGATTTCCGTAGAATAAAAATAAAAATTGTTATAACTTTATGAATTTTCTGTCAAAAAATCTAAAAAAAATCAGTAGGTGTATATCGACACCATAGATGCCGAAAATGCAAAAACATTAAAAAAGTGGTAATAGCGCATTACCATTTTATTCCCCGGGGGCGTCGATATGTTTTTTGAGCCCCTGCTCAAAAAACTCAAAAATCTCTTTATAAATATAATAAGATTCCACAATGAACCAGTGCTCATTGTTTGGCAACAGACAATGTCAAGTGTCAAGTTTCTAAGCAGCTATCGCCGGTACCGCTGTATAGTAGAATTTATAAGTTTTCATTAATTACTTCGAAATGGGTTTTGATTTCAAAAATATCTACCAATAATAACTGGAGGTAGTAATTATAGAATCCCATCATCAGGGTGCCGCTGCGTTGGCACGTGGAAGTCCTGAAACACGTGTCGGAAGAAACCACGCCTGAGCTCACACCTGGGCGCAGGCCGTTCGACCGTATCACACTCATTTAAGCGGACAAAGCAAATTATAATATATTTTGTATTCTATAAATATGAATTTCCGCAAAGTAAAACCTGAATCAATTCAATTGGCTATTATTTAATCCGTCTAAAATAAGTTTGGCATTGAAGCAACTCTCAATGATGGTTCCTACTTTAATGGGAATTCTCTTTTAGCTTGTAAGATTTGATTACACACACCCGACAGGTGAAACTAAAGCAATAAACACGTCTCGTATAACGAGTCCTTAGCTTTAGCAACTTATCTTCATAAGAATAAGTTGGTCAATATACTGGCGGTAATACAAACACAGTGCTAATGTACCGGGCTCGCTCCACGCACAGCCATTAAGCCAGATGATTCGATACCACTTGTCTGTGTCGACACAAACGTTTCCATACCACGTGATCAGTGGTCCACGGGCACGTGACGCCCTATATAAGTTAAGTACTGTACGTTAACATTGGAGGCTCGGTATCATCTCAGAGCCCTTCATACATTCATATTTAGAGGGTTACGTATAAGGTTGGACTTCACGACTATCCACATAAAATACATCTCGTTTTATCTATCGATAAAAGTATCGCCATAAATCGACTGAGGAAATTGTGGAAGATATTGATTTGTAACATAATTCTTCTTGCTTCTTGCAATTTGAGGGAGGATTTCGTGATGAGGGACGGAAGTGTGATACAAGAAGCCGTGTAAGCGAGCTCTATTCGCTTGGACTAATGAGTGCGCGCGGTGGTACAGCGTACATTCAGATGTCTCTTATTTTTATTGTATCTGACATTATAGCATTATAAGAGTCAAAGCGTGATAAAGACACTCGTCACCTGTATCTCAGAACAACCTGTCTATTATACTACCAGCGCCCCGCGGCTGCAGGGCCCACACATTTTAGTCATGTATTAAACATTTTGTAACAAAACTCCGTTTACCTACTGCGCAAAGTACAGTTTAAAGTACCTGTGATGGATAACATATGGAGATGAAAATGTTCGCATTGTTCAAGTACAATAGCAGTCTACATGAACTCAAGCTTATCTTGAATCCTATTCGAAAGGTGAAATAAAAGTTTGAAATAATTCCATCTCGTGACGCCCAAAGTGTATCGAGATGAAACAAATTCTATTCAACCGAACGATACATAAAATAGAATATCTTTCAATGTATTTGCATTAAAGACACATAGAATGTGAAGTCAATTTGTTTATATTATAAGTCCACATTGTTAGAGCGAGAGAGCATTAGGTATTGGTGTTCGTGGAATACTAAGCTCTGACTAGTGCGATACACTTTTGTTTTGTTACACATAACCATAGTGTCAGAACAGCTCAGTAATGTCGATAAATAAACGGGCTACTTTATACGTGTAAATTTACGGTATTGTGGTATGTACATGTACCTAGATTACAATTCAGCCCTTTTCTAGGGTTCCGTACCCGAAGGGTAACCAACGGAACCCTATTACTAAGATTCCTCTGTCCGCCTGTCCGTCAGTCTGTCTGTTAACGGGCTGCAACTCATGATCCGTCACCGCTATAACAACAAATAATAATTCATTTTTTAAAGGCGGCTCTTCAACTAGAACATATTTAGTGTTGTAATGGCAACAAATAGACGCTAGATATGCTATTAGAGTTTGTAATGTTACTTTTCTAAAAGGAAAACTATTACCATCTTATTATTTGAGTTTGATGCAGTACTCGTGTCTAGGGATCGAGCCGAAAAGTTTAACCTAGTGTGTTTATAGTACGGAACCTTCGGTGTGCGAGTAACACGCACTTGGCCAATTAATTTTAGACATTCATTTTGTTTTATATTTGTTATCCATTGATTGTATATATTTTTTGTGCTAAAGTTTCTGCTCATGTCAGTGTTCGGCATAAATGTTTTTACCCATAAAATGACAACTTGTGGAATGGCGTATTTGGACATAACAGACGAAATTAGAATCGTGTTGTGACAGAGGCTCACGGCTAAGACAGGATTATATCAAAATTCCGCTCCTAGAGGAATATATTAGAGGAATTAAATGTTAGTAGTTATAATAAGTATTTTTGGAGTGATACCTATTTAATTTATTCGTGTTTTTAGTAAATTTTTCATTTGGGAATTTCACTATCTAGAAGGTTTGAAATTGAGAATTGTTAATAATATGCTGTACACTGGCGGGTACAAATCTAAACGGCTCAAGTAGGATAAAATAAAGAAGGAATTCTTAAGCGGTACAGTGGAACCATTAGTCAATCTCACTGCGTATTGATTTGAAATGGAGCCGAACAGGGCCGGCTTAGGGCGAGAAAAATACAGACAAACAGAGACAAAGGTGTGACGAGGGTAAAGGGCGGCTCTTATCTAGCCTCGGCTTGCAGCCGGCCCTGCTCAATTGTAAGAGAAAAAAAGCCCTTTAGTCTAGCGACGTGGATGTAATTAACAGCTCTCTTTCCGGTAGCTATTGTGTGTGGTGCGATACGGGAGACAATGCCTAGTGTTATATTTGGATACTTTGTTCCGCTTTAGAACAGAACCCTACAGAGCAGTCGAATAGAATACAAGTACTTAAACTTCCCTGGTAGTGCAGAAGCTATTGATATATCTTTAGGGCTCTCTGTGGGTCTCTTTGTTATCTCTACGCACTTACTAGTCAGATTTCCCATAGTGTAGTGTGCAATAGTTTATTCGAAATTAGCCTTTGCTTGCGATTTTTTCCGCTCCACGCGAACAAAGTGTGGACATAATTTTTGCATATAAAGTAATTCTCTGTAAATAATTCTTGCAAAATGTTTATTAGCTATGAGTAGAAGATATAAGGCCTCAAACTTTACTCCGGCACACGTGCAGTATGCATTATGTACTCATCTTTATTACTGGGCTACAAGTCTGTTGAAACTAGTGCTTCTTGGACGACTGTGATAAATTATGTAACTTCTAGCGCTGAATGAGAAATACAGATTGCAATTTGCACTGAGAGGATGACTAGCATATCTCGCGACGACTCAGAATTGAGTGGATTGCATGTTTTAGGCAACGAGCGAGTGATACCCCTGGTATTGCAAGCATACATAGGCTTTGGTGACCACTTGCCATGAGGTGGGGCGTATGCTTGTTTGCCACCTTTGTGGTAAAAAAAATCGATTCTATCAATCTGTATATTTCAATTAGTATTGGTGCTAATTGATAATTTGATAGGAGTTAAAGTATTCCCATCCTTATTTAACCCCGCACATGAGAAAGGGATAACAAGACTTTTTGGTCCTGTCAAATTAGGTTAGTTTTTTCATAAGTGCTTTATTATGGACTTAAAGAATAAATGCTTCTTGATTTTGATTTTGAACGGAATGTAAGTGAGTTCAGACAGGCCGTAGCTTGGTGTTGAACACAGCGAACTTTTTATTCTGGAAAGACAACGGGCGCAGAGGAGACAAATATTTTATTTTGTTCTAAATATGTCCACGTGGATAAAGTCACGGACAAAAGCTAGTAAATCAATAAAATACATAATATACACGATCATCATGCCATGCTGTAATGGAGTAGGCAGAGAGTATAGAGCGCCATTGCACTCCTTATTAGCTTCAAAACGTCCTGTTTGAAGAGCGCTAACATTTAAATACTATTATTTTAACATTTTATTTTGCACCAAAATAGCTAGTTTATATATCTCTCCTATCTATCCATAATTATCAAAATGTTAATAGAAAATCGACAACATATAGATCGGCTAGCCATCGCGTCGATAGCGCGTTCAATGATTCGGAAGGCGGCGGACATACTCGATATTAGAGTCTAGACACAAGTGTGAAGTCGCCCTGTACCTATCTCTAGTATGTAAACCATAACGAGGAAAGGTATTTATAAAGCAGTTAATTATTTCCAGTTAGTCTGTGGGTTGTTTTCTTAACCTACCCTGGCCTTATACTGCCAGGGTCTAGTCGGCTGTGGTTCTTATAATTTTCTGCCATCTGACGCCTTTAATCCATTGACACCAAGATATCAGTATTTACCAGTTGTCAGACTCACTTTGGATTGTAACATAAATTAAACTGCTTAGTACTGTAGTCAGTAGGGCTATATTAATAATGCTAGAACACTATTACCATAAACTAAATAAGCTCCAAACAAATGGTTGTAATAGTTTATTCACTTACCGAATCTAAATGGACTACATTGCATAATTAGAGAACCGTAATGACTCCTCAAAACTTTTCCGTGTCGCCTTTCACATGCCCACAGCGGCACAGTGTCGACACACTGAGTGCACTGTGTACTACTGTGTCAGAGTTCAAGAACTCGCAAACCAGTTAGCTGCTTGCTGCTGCAAGTAACTTCTGTCAAAACTTATCTACGGTCGAGCTAATGTTATACAAATTCTTGTTGAACCGCATAACGAGAGTTTAATAATGTGATGATAATTTAGATTTAAATTATTTATAGGAGTAATATAAATTAAAAAATAAAGTCAGTGTTAGTTTACACTTAGATGACCCTCCAAAAAAGGACAAATAAAAGCATACATTAATTTGTCATAAAAAATACTAAAATAATTCGCATATTGGGTCCCATACAATGTTTAAACACTGCGAGAATTCCGTTTTATCATCAACCCTACTTATAAAAAAACTGTAATATTACATCCAAATCAAAGAGCAACCCAATAAAACGAACAAGACATGAAAACAGCGATTATTTTTAATTTCCCGCGAACGCAATAAAGTAAATTTGATGGCCTTCCTCGCTGTATAAACGGCGGTACGATAAATTGTGCGAAGGAAGCAGCAGTACCGACGCGGCACATAATTTGCTGTAATTCATTGTTCCAACTCATCGCCCCTCGCCCGCAGGAGCAATCGGCCACCATTTAATTAAGTAATACTCACAAACCTCTCCATACTTATTGTATTTTAGGACAGACGTACAGACAAATGGTATGAGTAATGTAGACCATTTAATTCTGCTGCCATAAATCAAGCGATGTCGATATAAGTAATTAGAAGTGCGACGCTGTGACTGTGACTAAAACATTGTTGCTTTTCTGTAGGATACGGCACATGTTACAATTTATCAAAACTACATTTGCCTAAAGCGATGGAACTCTAAAGAAAGTCTAAAGATTGTTGTAGAATCAGTGGCTGTTCATCACGCCATCCGCTTAGATTCCCGAACGAAAGTTTATAATAAAGAAGTTTTTGCAAAGAATTAAGCAATTTTCGTAAGAAAATATCAGAAATTTCCAACAGAAAGACAATAAATTATCATTTAGCGAGGTAATATTTCAGCAACATGAGCACAACACGGGTAGGTAAGTGAAACACGTGAAAAAACCGACACAATCGGGCGGAATAATTTATGTTCCGGCTCACAGCCGTTGTTTCCGCATGCATGACGATGTGAGCTTAAACTGTAAGGTGGATCAGGTAACGGCCAAATATTTAATAATGTGCCTTCCCGCTCTGCATACCACATTACCTTGTTTGTCCCTTACAAGAGTTTCATCTCGAGGGAAATCTGCCCGCGGACCACCTGACGACCTCAGTAATGAAGCCGAGTATACACGGCGTAAGTTCCTATACCTGGATAATTTGTTACCGTGGTAATTTAGACCTTCATAAGTGAATAATAGATATAGATTTGCCATGTTTTGATTTGTACTTGAATCGATAAAAATGTCGCTTCAATTTCAAAGCCTTCATTTATTATTTATCTCTAGTTAGAGGTGAGGGGTGTGATACAATATAATGCCAAAGCTTTAGGTAGGTACTAGGCGAAAAATCTATTGACCAAAACTTTGACCTTTAAGAATTTTATATCTCTTATCAAAAATTTGTAAGTCCTCTTCTAATAGCCTGTATGAGCAATCCTTAATCAAACATTTGAAACTCCCACATTGAGGTCAACGGCCACATTCTCTTTTAACAATATTTCTATTACCGTATTCACGTTGGCACGGACGTCGTCCAGCCGGATATTTGCTGTCCCTTTTTAACTTTGTCACCAATTCGATTGACCCGTGTCCACGGTCGACCTTTGTCCAATTCTTCCATTCACATCTCCTGTCAATTTGCTTTCATTGTCACAACCTTTTTCAACATTCCTCACTTTGTAGTAACCATGGTGATCTTATATTATGCCAGAGCTTTGTACGAATACTCAATACCAATATTGAATCACAGTTTTATGATATTTTGAAGTCAATTCCAATAGTTTATATTTGTATCCACAAGAGAGCAATAGGATAGGTGGACAAGGTGCGTTATTAATAAAATATTGACCTTAACTCACAATGGACAGAAATCTAAACGCATGACATGCAATGGCGACCATGTTGAAAGCTAAACCATGAACGAAAAATTGTTTTTTTTACATTAAATGTTATCTACTACGTACTATCTAAATAAAATTGAAGTGTCTGTTTGTAATAACAAAATAACAACTTGTTACGAAATGTTTACAAAAGTTAACACGAAAATGATGACTAAAAACCAATAAGAAAAATGTTTGTCTGTTTGTCCTGAGTAATCTCTGAAACGGCTGGACCGTCTTGAACGGAGCTTTCACTGGCAGCTAGCTGATGCTATAAGGCGTTACTAAGGAAATTTTCCACGCTTACGGAGTCGCAGGCACGGCTAGTAATAAATATAAATTGTGTATCTATAGTTTGAACACGCTCGATAATAGAAGATCCCAGTAACTAATTGGTCATTCTCAATCACATCGCGGACCATTTGTATGGGCTACGAATAAGTAGGTAACTGTAAAAGTTCCGATCTAAAATAGTAAAGTTCCTAAGTGAATACCACAATATATTTGGTGACCCGTATATAGAAAAAGGAATAAGATAAATAGAGCACAACGTTATTGTTAACATCGCTCCACCGACCAGGAGACTTCCCCAGACGGCGCTGGTGAAGTAATGCCGCAGTCACTTGCACGACCGACCTCCTCACTCGAGCTGCTCCTACCGACCGGCCCTCGAAGCTCACCGACACAGCTGCGGAAATTGATGGATAAAATGAGATTTATTTTGGGAATATTGGTTGCTTTAGTTAGACTCATTTTCTTGACATTGTATTAATCTTTTGCGACAAATACTTAAATACTAGTATAATATTTAAAATATGATGTAACCAGCAGCTCTTAATGTGTTCATGTATTATTTGAAAGCGCAGATGTAGCACGGGTAATTTATGATTAGCAGTCCACCCAGTGAAGCCAGTGGGTGGACACACTGGCTTCACCCACTGGGTGGTTCACGACCCCATAGATATTTTTTTTAATACCACTAAGGTGGCACACAAGCGGTTCACCTGATGGTAAGCAGTTACCCGCTAGCAATACCGGGGGTATCACTAACGCGTTGCCAACCATGTTGTTGATGAGGACTCACTGTGCTAGCATTAGTACTAGCGCAGCGTATCCTCGTGGAGCACAAACCATTTAGCATTAGGGTGTGTATAAATACACATATCGACGTAGGATAACTTTGATCTATCATACAGGTTCACTATTGATTAAATTAATGCAATTAACTCTCAGGGACGGTCATGGTGTCTGTACGCTACGGCTTAATTTATTTTGTAACAACAGGTTATGCATAAAAATATCTCGTCGTAGCATATAATAAAGCCTACAAATATTGGATAGCTTCATACTCCAGGGTTTCTATTTTAAGTTGTAATCAAAATCATTACGATTCGTTTAGAAACTGTAGACTAGCGATTATTTCATGAAGACAATAATCTTCATAGTCTATAATTTAGTTTTGTTTAATTTTTTTTATTATCATAACTGTAAGTGGCATTTTTTTTCTTCTTGTGTCGTGTGTGTTTAGAAAATAAAACATTTCTTTCTTTCTTACGATAAGAACTACAAAAAAGTCAGTGCGTACATAATTGTTGTTACATTGAACGTAACGTTCTCTGTAAGACCTCCTTGTACAGCAAAACTACTTGTAAGTTAGTATCACGCAAGCAAATCGAATATCTGAGATGAAAGATTATTGGCCGCCTTTAGGTATTGGGTCGAAAAATGTTTTCCAATATATTTTCGTTATCCTGCGAGGGTAGCCTAGGACCTGTGCCATTATAGCGCTTCACTGAGGAACCTAAGTAGGGTTCATCCGGATACTGGAGTATCTAGGCACGTCAATAACTATTGTGGTTATAGTAATATTTTTTTATAAACACACGTGTTTGATACAAGAAAGCGTAATCTGCACGGCGGTAGGCGGTGTACACGAAAATCACAATATACTAGGCGATTGCAGCCGACCTCTTTCGTATATGCATATAATGTACTTTTGGTAGTACATCTATGTTATACATATAAGTAGTATTTTTTGATAGCGTTTTTTTTTGTTGTGGGCGGGTGCCGAGAATTCTCGCAATGCTGCCAGCTGCTTTGAAAGACAGCATAATATCGATAACTTCCAAAACTAAACATAAAACTATTAGCCATAATTATTACCTACGTTAAATAAATGTTTTCCTTCAAAATTATGTTGTCTCAATATTTTGTTTAAAATTTCGAACATACAGATACATATATATATAACACTAGCTGCCCGCCCCGGCTTCGCTCGTGTGGACATTTTTTTTTGCATTTATGGGGATGAAAAATAGATGTTGGCCGATTCTCATATTACCGGATAAGCACAAAAAAATTCATCAAAATCGGTCAAGCCGTTTCGGAGGAGTATGGCAACGAAAACTGTGACACGAGAATTTTATATATTAGACTAGCGGCCCGCCCCGGCTTCGCACGGGTAGACTTTTATATCAAATATTTTGTCTACCCGAGCGAAGCCGGGGCGGGAAGCTAGTATAATATATAGCCTATGTTACTCAGTGATGATGTGGCTTTCTAACGCTGAAAGAATTTTTGAAATCGGTCTAAAAAATAAAAAATAAAATTTAGGGGTGGACTACCCCTAACATTTAGGGGGATGAAAAATAGATGTTGGCCGATTCTCATAGATACCGGATAAGCACAAAAATTTCATCAAAATCGGTCAAGCCGTTTCGGAGGAGTATGGCAACGAAAACTGTGACACGAGAATTTTATATATTAGAAGATAACATAGATCTGACTGACCCAAACCAGAATGACGCGGGAGCGAGCTTAGAATGCTGGCAGCATTGCCACGCTTTATTAATTTGAATTATTGTTAATTTAGATTTTGTTTAATTGTTTATTATATTTCTTTCTCTGTATATTGTACCAACCATTAAATGAATTCGAAGGATTCACCACAGTTATTATACCTTCTTTAATTACGTACCCAATTTACAAGAACGTGCAACATCTACACATATAATACAGAAATCGGCCAATAGCATTGCTAAGTGAATTCCAAGCTATGTACTCCTATTGAGATTCACAGACGGCACTTTGTAGTGATTGCAGTCAACAATGTGACGAGCACCGTTATTGCATACGATACGATACATCGCCGCTGGTGCTACAGGGATCGTACTGACCAATTATATAAACCCACTAGCTGCTCGCCTCGTTATTTTGCCATTAAAAACATTCTTTTTTTGTACAGTTGTACAAGCAGAGTTCAAGTTCAAGCAATCCTGTAATAGCAGCTTCCTTCAATCAGTGAAAGATATCTATCATCAGATGACAACAATCTTGGAATGCTTTCAAAACTCCGCTGAGGCTAAGAAAACACATAAATCTCGACAAATTAATTTAGCTGGAATCGATGCCAGCTAATTGAGACGTACGACCCGAGAGGAGTAAACAAGCTAGGATATCCGGCTGACAGCGCGCGATGGACGCTGATTGCATGCGTAAATCTAATGTATGGCATCACATCCCCATAGCTACATTGTGTGGGGAGCACTCCACTATGTCTCGTGGAGGAACGTACTTTACTTGCAATAAAGTAAGTAACTCAGTCGATAACAAACAATCGAGTAAGCTTGGTCACTGATGCCGATATAAAGCGTCAATCTCCGTGCACAAGTTTGTTAAAGTGTCATTCACGCCAATGATCACTGTGTTAAAAGATAACCTCATTAATTTAGCCGTGGTGGCCTTGTGGTATGAAGCGTTGCCTGCTATCCTAGCGACGCTATATACCCCTGGTATTTTTATTAGAGTAGTTTACATAATCTTAAAATTTTTGAGACATTTCTGCTTAAAGCTTTTGATCAGCGATAAAAGTTTTATCTACCATTACCATGTGTCGTGGAATACGTTCGTGCGTGGAACAGTAAATACGACGAGGACACCCAATGAAAGCTAAAAATTATTCGTGCAGAACTGCAGTTTTTAAACACCCATATAAATGTAATATAAGCTCGGTTGACCGGAGTTATTTAGAGTGAACGCCTGCGATATGATCAAACATGAAAACCGTGTTATATAAAAAGCGTTGCACGGTACATACATTATATTAACCGCGAGTTATCACGGTACGTGGCTGCATTTGCCTTCATCGTCCCCGTCTTATTAGCATCGCTAGGGTTGCCTATCACACGTTTTCTGTGAAAATTAGTTAAATACTGTTATAAGACACAGCTATACTGATTGTGTACTTTTTTTTTATATACCACTAAGGTGGCACACAAGCATACGGCCCACCTGATGGTAAGCAGTCACCGTAGCCGATAGCCGCTAGCAATACCAGGGAGTTGCCCAACCCTGTTGATAATGAGGAGTCACTGTGCTAGCAGCATTACTACTAGCGCAGCGTATCCTTAAGGAGCACTGGCAGCTTTACTTACCGCAGGCAAACAACACTACATCAAGTAGTATTATTTCACTGCGGTCTTCTGTAAGGTGGAGGTACAGTCCCCAGTCGGGCGGCTCCAATATTAATGGGAAAACCCACGGGAAATCCCAATTCGCCCTACCTCTCTTGGACTGTCACTGTTGATCCGCTCACTCGACCGTTTTTTCTTTCGTCGTTATTCGAAATATAGAGAGTAATCGGAAATCACGTCGCATACAATACATAACGTAGGCCTAGAAGTCCGCTGATACGGAAAAAAGCCTCGCGAGGCTATACCACAAATAACTAGGATTTTCCCTATATATACAGTGTTGGTTTGTCACAAATTCGAGCTTATCAGTATTGTAAAGGTCTTTCTGGCAAAGCCAGTACACAAACACAATTTTTAACTACCTTACTGAAACAACAGATCCTTATCCTGCGCTTCAGCTTGTACCTCACAATAAACACGTTGAAACCACTATGAAGCACATTAATTGATGAAATCAATAATAAATCAATAATAGGCAGTATTTAAAGCAACTTCTGAACTTGAATACCAAAATACCAGCAATATTGAATCAATCTTGCACTCTATCGCGGCTCACTCATCTATTTACAGCTCCACAACACTGATCTATAAAATGAATTTTATTTAATTTTAATTTGATTTATTTAACATCGTCGACATCGGTAGTTATATTAGAAAAAAAATATGGTTTTTTATTCACAAACTAGGTGTTCCAGCAGACGTGGTCCTGTCTTAGTTATGAATTCATACGTCAATTACACCATAGAAAAAAGGACTTTTAGTTTAACCTGAAATAAAAAAATCGCCGGTTTATTTTTCATTTTTCTTTTTCATAAGTACCTTCTCCTAACAATAACGAACAAAAAAAAATAAGCGAAATCGGTCTTCTAGTCGTTCGCGCGTGATGCCGTGACCAAGGGAAATAAAGAAAGAGAAGAAAGAAAGAAAGAAAAAATGTTTATTGACACAACAACATATAAAAACATAGTAATATAAATGCTTAAAATTAAATGTATATTGCAATTGTGCCAAAAAGGTATTTATAACCATAAATATAATATACCAAAAATTGGTATTTATAACTCGAAGGCAAAGAAGTACTCCAACAAAATGCAACCTTATTGAAGGCTTCCGATACACGAAGCCGTTCTAGGCTTAGTTACACTTCAAAACGTCCACTGCGATCGAGGGCGGCCTAGCGACGTAATCCCGCGGGAATCAGTTCATCCCACGCGGTTTACATGGGATAACAAGTCCAAGTAAGGGGTATCTTATACATATTCTTAATGTGATATGCATGCACCCTACAAAGGGCTTTCGTATGCAGATGAGTAAACATTTGATAAAGCCTTTCTTTCCCCCTTCATGTCGTGTTGTACATGTTCCGCGGCTGTGTTATTGTGCAACCTACCGCGTAACCATTTATGCTTATGATTTGTAACGCGGATTTGTCTTGGATCGTATAAGCTTCGCAATAAACGTCACGTGTAATATCACTTATTCATTGTTTGTAGCTGTTGGAAATAATCATTTAGAAATATTTTGATAATAAGCTTTTTTAAATTAACGTTAAATACGCCTATGATGTTTACGATTCCAAATATTTAAGCTTGCAGCAGAATAACTGCAGCCGTGAGTGTATCGTCATATATGACATTCAAGGCTCCGAACCCCGAAAACACCGAACCCCGGTGCATGAGCATGTTAATGACGGCAACCCTTACATTACGAGCGCACAATTTACACGCCAAGCAAAAAACTAGGATGTCAAAGAGCCGCATTTCCCTTGTTTAGACATTAGCCTTTTCCAAGTTAAAAATGTAATCCCCCTTTGAGTGATGAGGCCACATTATTCTTGGGACGAGGAAAAACCGAGGTGACTCACTGGAGCTTGCCGTAATTATTACGTTGTTTAAGCTTCTGCGGATGGTTTATGAGACCGTCTTCAGAGACACTATGAAATACGCAATGCTGTCATAATGTTATGCCCTTGTTCCCCATCGCCCTCCTTAGGACACTTAACTTCTGCTATTTAGATGACACGCTTATTATATAGATAACTTAACGAGACGTAATAACTCATTCTATGCACATATGATGTATCTATCGATGTAACCAAATGTTCCAACGTAATTATAAAACGTTTGACCTTCATGAACATTTTCACACCAGGACAGATAAAAATACAATAGTTTACTAATTTCATCATCATCAGGATATAGCATAATTTATTTACTTCAAGGCTAGATTGTATAAACAGGAATCCAATTTGAATAAGGTTCTCCAATTTTAATATGGTTCATAAAAAGTCTATGGTCCGATAGTGGTACTGATAAGCTGTTAATCTCATAACCAACAGAAAAAGTTCCTAACCACACCAGACCAAACTTCACACGAAATACTGCACAAAATAAACTAAGAACTTCAAACAGCGACCTCTCGGGCTGTATTAAAGTTCCTGGACCGATTGGTCTCCAGATTAAAAACTATCGGCTAACGAAGCCGGTTTAATTAAAACTCATGACCTGAAACAACACTTAACCCGTTCCCGCCCCTCCGCCCCGTAAGTAGCCCCTCAAAGCCTTCAACATTGCACTTATGTAAATCAAACGCAATTAATTATGGTTAAGTCGTATATGCAAATCGTACACTAACAATTAATTTTATATTAAATCGGAGGCTTATTACTCGACATTACCGGCAGATATTGTTTTATAAGTTGCTCTAATATCAATCTTTCTAGATCCTATAGAACACATAAGTGATACGATATTGTAGGCGGCTATAGGCTACAGTCACCGCTTTCTGTAAAATGGTACGCACTCTGGGCATTGTTGTAGTGTGACTAAAATAAACTAAATGGTGATCCTACAGATTTATATTTTATACTGAAAATTATTTATTAGTTACATAACCGTATAATTATGAATTTAATAGCTAGGCTCTTCAATTCGGTTGAGCAATCGGCAAGCCGTTCCATCGTTTGCAATCCTTTGACCTTTCTAGGACTAACTCACATAACGTTAGCTGTTAAGCTAAATAAAACCTTTTAATGTGCCTATTATGATTATGATTTTATTAATCGTACTGTTTCAAAACATTACTCGCACACAGCGAGCACCAGTCCTAGACAAACACGTCTCATATCAAAACGCCGAACAACTTTCGACCAACAATAACACACAATATTAGATCGCCCCAAAACATTGTTGTTATCTAACCAAATTGAGTGTAGTCCGATAAATATAAGGAATTATTCAATAAATGGGCTGAGGTTTGGAAACTTTGGTAAAAAATTCAGAGAGTTATACAAGCGATAAAGAGTTATTGTTACGAAGTACTTAAGGATCCGATAACATTAGTTATATTTGTGTGACCACAAGCAGCAGCCGAGGACACCGACACCGAATAACATCGTCACTAGTGGTAAAGCTTAGGATCGTTATCATAAAGATTACTCTATCAATGTAAATAATGGTGGATGAATAACAATATCTATCAGATAGCAAGATAGTATTACTGTGGTGATCTCCAGCTTTGTTGCTTGACATATTCTTCACTCGAGGCCTCATGAAGGTTGACGGAATAGAGGATCTGAGAGAAGAAGAGACCATATTGTTAAATGTGATCACTGTACCTGAATATGATTAGCTCAGAACAGAATTTGTAGCATTAGACGCAGATTCTGCAGTGGATGATTGCAATAACGATAATTCGGTACTATTGCAGTTTCACTTAGATGATTATAAGTAGCAAGTTGATCAGCACGTCAATATTATTTAACATCACACATGGAAACATCGGCAGTACCTCACGAAGTAAGAACTGCAGAAGAGCAATAAAATAAAAGTTATAACCCACGGTTACCGATACGCACATACGCTATAATGTTACATGGAGATGTTACCAAACTTGGTATAGCTCTATCATAATTTGATGCTCGCCTATGTTGGCAATTACTTAAAACCACACACATTTAGGAAGAAAACAAAATGACTTTAATATTGACTTTTATCAAACCAACGTGAACATTTTGTATCGCTACTAAACCACAGAGAGTTGACAATTAGAATGGATGACAGTAAATAGACTGAGTGAATGTATGGCAACTTCATAATCCTAAAACATACGGACGACATCTGTAGTTTGTACTCAGATTGATGGAGGTTGGTTTACTAGTAACACTGAAATTCTCACAACGAGAGGTGCTTAATGGTATTGAGTAAGAGTAGATTATGGGCAAACCGCACAACAAGGGAAGGATCTCAGAACATGGAATTCTCGGTAAAGATAATTATATGCTATACAATGTGGTGAGAATAGTAGCAAGCATTTTAGTAGTGAATCTCGTCAATCGTGAATGTAAAAGAAAAAGAGATGTGCAATTAAATGGTGAAATGGCGCTCTATACTCTCTGCCTACCCCGTGAGGGACTTGCGGTGCTGATATGTATTGCATGTGTGTCAAATTGATACAATAGGAACGGTTATATAAAACTAAACTATCAATATGATGCTCAAATTTAGTAATATCGTTAAAGTTGCGTGAGCCAATACTCCGCACTGGCTCCGTCAATACACCGAAGCAATAAAACGTACAATAAAACTCAGCAGAACTGCACTAGTTGTGTGCGTGCACTGCGCTTGATTTATTGTCTGGCGGTAATAGCGCTTAGAACATAACAGAACTAGCAAATGCTCAACCTCGCATTGTTTTGGTGGCCGCAAAAATACAGTATTAGTTTTCTGACATAAATAGGCAGACCAATTTGGAACGATATTGCTTTTTCTATATCGTTTTTATTATTATTAGTATTTTATTATAATAGGTATTGTATTCAGACAGGCTAAACCTTATAATAAGTGCTTTGGTTAATACTTAAGACATTGCAAGTAAAAGTCTCAGTTTCAAATCCTACGCATAGTTCGTCAATAATAAGATTGGCTAATACAAAGCCAAAGACAATCCAATTAGATTAGAACAGGTCTGTTGTGACGTTAGGGTGAACGAGCGTTTAACCATAAGGGACAGCAATGAAAGGAGAAAACAAATAAAAGCAAATGAAATGCAAACAGTTTTCTTGTTGGTTCCCATGAGTCGATGCAGCCGCGCTCGCTCGGAGGTGTTCTGCAGATTTAACACGAGAACAAACTTTGCCGGTAAATAAAAATTAAACTCCGCAATACAACGCCGAGAAAATTGTATCGTATCCTGACAGACTTCAGTACTAAAAGGATTTAATGGATATCGACGCGGATTTATTTAAATAAGCACTCTCTTTTTTCACTTATTCTTTCGGCTTTAGTAACGTGATTAATTTGTGTTTCCTCTTTACTTGATTTCCCGTGGTCTACCGGAATATTCATCTGGGTTTTAAAGCGGAAAATGCTAAAGTTTCCGTAGCTTTGGACCCAGCAGTCTTATTATTAAAGAAAAGTACTGAATCCCTAAAGTCTGTGGTCAAGATATATCTATAAACATATGTGTTAAAAGCCACTCTGAAAACCAACATTTATTTCCTCTTAAAGACTGAAATTTTTGACAAAATCTAAAACTTATTGTTTTGTAGAATTTGATCTGAAAATAAACACGGAACCCTCACCTGCAGCTCTGCTAAAACTCGGTTTGCTTCGATTTACCCGCTAAACTAGTAGCGAGTGATAAATTCAACTCAATTTGAACTTTATCCACTACTGGTGTTAGTTCACTTCTGCGTGGTGCTGGGATGAATTTTGCTATTGAATAGAAACGTTTAAATGTTAATACCAGTACTAAAGGCGCCGTTGCAGCGAATTGTGATGCCGGGAACAAACATGAGAGCTATACGCTTAGACCATTACAGAGTGAAAATCTTTTCTAGCTGAGAGGTGTTCTGTTTACTAACACTATTGAAATCGCAATAGCTTAGGACAAACTTGCGGAACTTGGTGTTAGACGGTTGTGTATAGATAGATTCAAGACAATTAATAGTACAAACGGTGTTTAAACTTTAAATGAACTGGACTTCTTTCTGATTAAAACTTTTATTTTCAACCTGAACTCAAAGGAAGTGAACGTCATATTGACAGCCTTTATGAAGGAATATTCAAAAGACTTTACAAACAGGAAATACCTCTAATTTCAATCCCATAAGTGTGAACCTTACCTTGTGGCTTTAAGAACGGGATTCATACGCAGAGCTCCATCAAAGATACCTTTGGATTATTTCCTGTTCAAAAGAACCCAATCGACAGATATTGGCAGGTCTTTATGGGAAACCAAAATGCGGGATGCCGCCGAGTTAACATCAAAGAGGGTTTCATCTGCGAAGTGGTTGCAATCTATCAATGTCAATTAGCAAGGAAGCGGGAATTTAACTCGAGCATGATACGTGACAGCCGAGCCAATAATCGTGCTTAATAACTTTAGAGATTAAATTGATAGCTGCTTAAACTTCAATCCCGTTATGCTTGTTGGACTGGTGTACACAAAGTTGCTTACAAATTACTGATTTGACTCCAAGTATGATTAAATCTACGCCACACTAATATAATTTAAAACAGTTTTGCTGTCAACAATCTTAAGATCTACCTCCTCATCTATTGATCATACAGAGCCAAGTATATCTCCTATTCACTTAAAAAAATATGTTAGGTTTCTATTGATAAGAGCCGCTGACGTAGCTCCAGATGTCTCATAAGTTGTACCCATAAAATGAGAAATAGGTTATAAGAATGGTTGTCAAAGCAATAAATTCCATAAAAGTTGGTTTCGGGCAGGAGAGTGTAATTTTTAGTGTAATAAAGGTACGATGGACTCGATGGGTGCCGTGTGGAGGGCGCTTAATTACAGACAGCCGGGCGTCCTCGCGCCCTGACGTGACCGGGGTGACAACGTCACGAGCAGGGCTGCCAATGGAAGTAGAATAGAACTCTGGCTAATAAAACAACATTTAATTGTTGAAACATAAGAATTCAAACTCATACTGAAAGAGAAACAAGACATTAAAACTATAATGTATTACTGATACCGAAAGAACTCGTAAGATCATGATTCCAAACGAAATATTGATGATATAAAAATGTCTCGCCTAAGAGAGGTTTACAATGTCTACGAGCACTCCCGAACATAGAAATTACATTTCTAGTTTAAATGTTGATACTCTATCTGTAGGAACAAAGACTACTAACAGTCTAGATACAAATTGTATTGCTACTAACATAGCAGACAATGACTTAAACTTTTGAATTAGTTAGTTCCAGCTGAAAGAATAACACAACATTCTCCATGGGTTTTCCCATTAATATTGGAGCCGCCCGACTGGGGACTGTCGCTCCACCTTACAGAAGACCGCAGTCAAATAACACTACTTTGATGTAGTACGGTGCGCTTGTAGTAATTCCGCTGGTTCATTCAACGGTGACTGCTTATCATCAGGTGGGCCGTATGCTTGTGTGCCACCTTAGTGGTATAAAAAACAAAATTAGAGAGAGCCATTGTTTCGCTACTTTCGCCAGCCCTGCGGACAAAGGCGTGTAATTGTATAGACTTGTTGAGTCAGGACGTCAAGGCGATGGCTATCTTTATCAGCGAGATGGTTTGAATTTAAAGCAGATACGTTAATTAAATTCTAGCTTTAAGTGCTAGTTCGTAGGGTACCATTTGCGTAATTACTTTTATTATCAAGTTGAATTGTCCCGTTATGGCACCGTTGATCCCATTCTTGGTTGTCAGCCATTTTATAGGTAAGTAGGGTTCACTGAGTTTACAGTATGGTTGTGTTTTATTTGTCGTTTTTTAAAAGATTAATCATTGAAGTCAATTTTAAATTAGGCATGTATTATTTGTGTCGCCATTGTGTGTAACTTTAGCATTTTGGACTATGACCGCAGTTCAAAAACACTATAGTATATGATTGCACTCGCGTGGTTTTAGAGAAAAACGGTATACTAACTTTCAACCCCAGTTTCAACCGTTAAGGATTTTTTTGTGAATAAGATTAGCTTATGTTCTTTCCGAGGTAATAATCTATCTCATTGCCAAATTTCATTAGGATCCGTTCAGCCGTTAGTCGTGAACAGTTAGCAAACAAACAAACTTGTTTACTATAATTAATATTAGAATGGATTATCTCTTTCGATTGCGTTTTAATAAATATAAAAATGTATCCAGTCAGAGAATTTAAAATTCTTAAAATTGTACTCAATTAGTTAATACAAGCAAAAAAATTGCAAGATTACAAATAAAATCTTCACCTTTCTATAAATTGTTCCAATTAACCCGTCAAATTGTAAAATGTTACATAAGTAAGCTTGAAGACTGTGATTTCCATTTGCGATACGGCCACAGACGCCACAGACGCCACAATGCCTCAGACATGCCGTGCGGATAAGGTCCCAAGTCTAGACAAAGCTATTCGGCTTCCATTTTGTTCTAGAATAAACACGTGGACGAAAATTTACATCGCAGAAGAGGTCGAAAATTGTGGTAACAATTGTTTCAATATGCGTAAGAAAAATATTGGGATTGTGAAAGCACACTTGAATGCTTAAACTCTCTTGATACGCTCATTTTGATTATTTTACAATTAATGTTTTTTTTTGTATTTTTCGATCAGTGGTGCACTTTAAGCGTGATTATACCAACGGTTCATTCTTTGAGTATTTAACCTTCACCAGATTATTCGATTTATAATAAAAAACCGTGTTTCTAAACTCATGCGCAGTCGAATATGCTTGGAGACTACCTTGAACCTGAGTAAAGCCAACTGCGGCATATAAAAAACGATATTAGAAATTAAAAAAAAACCCACATTTTATCATTAAGATCTTCGATGAAATCATCTTTAGTTTAATTTGTATCAGCATCGAATCGAGTATCATTCAAGATCACGTCCTAAGTGGTGAGATCCGCGCTTAGCCGTATTCACTACAGCGCGGTCCGCTCTTCGGCCGCGATACCCGACACTTGACCCGGCTAGGCCACACCCAGCTGATGCGACCTTGACATAGATGCAGTTTTAGATATCATTCAGACTGAATAAACTCAACACACTGACAATTCAACTTGAACCTATATTACAATTGAAAGTTATCCTACTACTATAAAGTTTGATCGGAACCGTTTGTCCTGTGCCGCTTATGGGGCCAAATTGGGGCCTAATAAACAATTTTAACTTTCATTAATGATCGCAAAGTTATTGCATTAATTGTTTGCCATCCTTGATTTTTTTCCAAATATTTAAGATAAAACACAGGGATATTAGAGAAATCTTGAGCGAAATGGAAAGGTAAAAAATAATCGCTATAATAATACCTACTCCGCTCCTTTCAATTTACACTGATATTTTCAATGCAACAATTAAGCAAAAAACTGGAAAAGGTTAAATTCACCCGAAGCCGGCTTCTTTATGAATATTGAGAAGCGATTTAAAATTACGTGAAAAAATAAAAGTTTAAAAGCATTCAGAGGCAAGGAAATGAATATCATTTCCCCTCCCCGTCTTAGTGTTCCGTATAATTTGAACATTTAGATATTGTGGAGGATCCTGCGTGGAGCAATACTAATACAATTCTATTCTAGACAATATTACAATTATATTATCTCCAGAGGTCTCCATGATCCACCTGTTTATAGACATTTGAAATACTAAAACCTTTCATCCAATATTTAAGCGCTTTAGAAATGGAATTTTGGAAATCCTTTCATTGTGAGTGCCGTTATAAAAGGTACCTTCTATCAAAATTCAAGCCTTAGGTATAGGCTGAGCGCTAATGGACCAGTCCGGACTAGTGTTTTATATGAACGACAGATATATGCTACAAAAAGCTGATCCATATTAAGTCACGAGGATACCTTAATAACACCGCGTCGATCGAACGGTTCCTTTGCACCAGGGATCCATAAAAACCGAAGTGATTTAGATGAATCACAGCATACAATAGACAAAGGAAATACATTATCTGGGGCGCGAGGGGCGGGGCGGGGGGTGGCGGTACCTGAAAAATCCATTGAAAAGGAAAACCCTGACAGAGGCGTAGCTTTAAGGACAATAGCCTCGGTGTGTACAATTACGCTAAGCGATTACTGCCTCCAGAATTTATTGCTTACGTTTTTAAGATTTAAGTGACGCCACTTTAGAAGCTTTCATCGAATTACAAATACCACTTAGTGTTAACTTTCTACGATAATCTTATTAAAATGTTTGCCCAATACGAGTATTAGATCGATGAGGCATATTCTCAATAACGTTTCTGAATATCTTTCAAGCCTAGCCCTCGCTAGATACACTTTGTATCTTGTTCTTTTGGGTTCTTGTAAAGCGATACTTGTTTAGACTTATGTTTAATTATGATACATTAATCATACTTCAGTTGACTTGTATAAATACATATGATCACGCCAATGCCCTAACGGAGTATACAGAGAGTATACCATTTCACTATTGACTTGCAAACCTTTTTTACTTCTTCTACATTCATCAAGCTCTTCATACACGCCGGTATTACCTCAATATTATTTCAGTTGTTAAGTACATGATATTGAATTAAGGACCCTTCGTTTATAGAGTTGGTGGAAATAGCGGTCTCCTTTATAGACTCCAAATATATGCCTCGGGGCAATATAAAAGAGGATTCCTCTGGTAACTGCCTGCCCACTGGCATTGCAAATTACTTATCGACCAAGTTACGACAGTAACTTTGTAAAGTTTAGAGGCAACTTTACCTGTTGTCAGATTAGGAAGTGAGGATAACTTTCCGCTGATAGCCTAAAGAAAAAGCTTTAAGGAAAGAGAAGATAAATTATAAGTTGGAGATCTGCCACTTTTCGTTAATTCTGACCAACTTTGTAAATTACTGGCTTTTGTCCGCGACTTTATACGTGTAGAAACACCTCATACCTACGCTTAATATCTAAGTGTTATGTAGCGCGTGTTGCTCAGTGTACTAAAGTATTGTGTAGCGCGTGTTGCTCAGTGTACTAAAGTATTGTGTAGCGCGTGTTACTCAGTGTACTAAAGTATTGTGTAGCGCGTGTTACTCAGTGTACTAAAGTATTGTGTAGCGCGTGTTACTCAGTGTACTAAAGTATTGTGTAGCGCGTGTTACTCAGTGTACTAAAGTATTGTGTAGCGCGTGTTACTCAGTGTACTAAAGTATTGTGTAGCGCGTGTTACTCAGTGTACTAAAGTATTGTGTAGCGCGTGTTACTCAGTGTACTAAAGTATTGTGTAGCGCGTGTTACTCAGTGTACTAAAGTATTGTGTAGCGCGTGTTACTCAGTGTACTAAAGTATTGTGTAGCGCGTGTTACTCAGTGTACTAAAGTATTGTGTAGCGCGTGTTACTCAGTGTACTAAAGTATTGTGTAGCGCGTGTTACTCAGTGTACTAAAGTATTGTGTAGCGCGTGTTACTCAGTGTACTAAAGTATTGTGTAGCGCGTGTTACTCAGTGTACTAAAGTATTGTGTAGCGCGTGTTACTCAGTGTACTAAAGTATTGTGTAGCGCGTGTTACTCAGTGTACTAAAGTATTGTGTAGCGCGTGTTACTCAGTGTACTAGTGTAGATATCTATTACTGAATTATATTTTAGTATCACTTGAAGTGCTACATACTTTATCCATTACACACAAACAAATAAAGTTACTTTATAAAAGTATTCTTTTGTAAAGAGGTAACACTTAACTTTTACCCGCAGTTTCACCCGCACGATGAAGAAAATAACCCAAGTCCTGCACCCGTGTCATTTTTTATATAAATGAATCCTTATTTCCCTTGGTCGGGACGGCATCACGCGTGAACGGCTATACCGATTTCGGTAATTCTTTTTTTGTTATTGTCAAGACAAGGTTCACATTGATTTTGGCGTAAAATAAAGAGATGTATCTATCTCATCTCATCTTGTAGTTCGCATATGCATATGTGATGGCCCGGCACTAGTCACTAGTAGCGTATAAACCAGCTCTGACCTGTTGGTGCCACCACTATATCACCTGTACTATCTAATCTAATAGCTGATATATATATGTTCACTCGCATATAGTTATTGGGTTGCCTAGCAAGCGGGCAATTGATTTATGTGAGCAGCTCCAGTGGTTATTGCTTACGCGCAAGATGGAGTCCCGCGTATCACTGGACATATCACATTGAGATCTGTTGCTCAAAAATAGAAAAACTGAAGGATTTGCAATCGAAGCATAATATGACGTATGTGAGGACATAAGACTCGTATTGAGTTTAAAATGCCGCGAACATTTGCGGAAATTTTCAGTGTTCCCCTTCACATTTTACGATCATACTAATATTTTGAATGCGTAAGTTTATTTCTAAGTGTGTGTGTTTGTACCCTCTTCTTTTTTGTGTTTTGGCCATGGAGGTAACTTATACTTACTTTTATCCTTGAAAATTGTTTGGCTCCCGAGGGATAGTAGAACCATGCGGGCGATGCAGCGGGCAGAAGCTAGTGATGTATAATAGCGATATCTAGGCATACAATGTGACTGTGAGGTAAATTATATGAATAAACTACGTCACAATTGTCACAAAGCGTCACAACCTGTATTATCCACGTGTGACCTGTATCATCGTGCCGGTAATTCATCTCGCCCACAGAATACACGTAAAACGATGTAAAAATAAACAAACAATGCCTTACAAAGCAGTGTTCAATTATAAAAGGCCCCGCGTGGTTTCGCCTCTGCGGCTCCATTCCGGCGTATGCGTTATCTGTACTTTGTTCCATTTGGGTCCGGGTTTCATTGGGGTCCGGATAAAAAGCGGATAGATACGATAGTGCGGTACCATTCGGACCACGTCCGCGGCGGTAATGAGGCCCCGAAACGCACCCTCTATCCAACATTCAATCTTGAGCAATTCTCCCGCGCGAGCCTTCCTCGCCCGATAACCATTCACAGCTAGTGTTGATTTGAAAACGTGACCGGCTCGTGGACTTCATTATTTATATATTTTCCTATATTATCACAAGCTTTTATTGTGTTCACCTGTCCGGTGTGTGTGTGTGTATGGTGTTGTAATATGATCCCCTTCCCAGTGTCCGATTGAGCTGAACTTTGGCAACCATGTTAGGTTCCCATGATTATATACGATTACCCAAATGCCGCTATTTTTTATCTAATATGGCTGATGTCATGAGGAAAAATAAACCCTACGATATGGGTACCAAATGAAAGGGCTTGATCAGCGGAAGAAAGAAAGTAAAGTGAGATCATTTTAAATCTAATATGGCGGCCATTAATAATTAACCCCTGTGAAATGGATATCAAACAAAACGCCTTGAAGTACGAACAAACGAACGTTTAAAAATGTATATTTCAACCACCTGAATTTTGATATATTTTGGTTGTATAATGCGGAGAGAAGATGACAGTCTCGGAAAGCTGGTCATTGTTGGACAGACGGCAACTCCAACACGCTGGTGTGACCAAACGTGGTGGAACAAGCCTTCTCCTCTATCAACTTCAAACCAGCCGTGAGGAGGTCAATGGACTGGAACCGATGGAGGCTGATCGTTCAGTTCAAGATACAAAGTAACCACGATCCTCACAAATGAGGGACCGACCCGAGAGAAAGAGTAAAGCAGTGTCAAAACAAAACTTGGTAGCTTTCATTTTGGTATTTGTCAATACTTATTTCCAGAAGAATTTTGTAAAAAAAAAAATATTCATGATTGTTACATGAAAAGAAGTCAGAGCACTGAGTTTCTTGCCGATTCTTCTCAGGGTGCTTTTTTCCAAACCAGTGGTAATTTGGACCTTCGTAAAAGGTTTTTTTATTTTGACTCACTTTTTACGGGCACGCGCCCTCTATAGTGTATATGCTATTTCCTATCAAACGCCTCGGTATGTGATCACGTGATACGTATGGTAAATAGCATTATTTATCTCTCCACATTTCTGGCTGTTGACTTCACAAAGGAACCAAACTTGGAATAATTATTTAATTAATGTTTCCCAAACAAAGCTTATCCATTCTGTTCCTAGAACAGCAGTATTCCACGACTAATCACTTTGCTTATAAATAAGGGCGCGCAAAATGGCCGTCACAACTGACGTCACGACGTAATCGCAAAATATACTAAGTATTACTCCGCGGTAATGGCTTCCGAGAAACTGTTTGCGAAAGCCTTTCGGCGGGGTCCAGTTATTGGAACTTCTGCATTCACTAATTAAATCATAACTTAAATTAATTCCAAGGGTAACGTTAAATATGAATATCTGCTTTCGTATAAAATTAACTTAGCTAACGAAAAGCTAAGTGTATCATTACTTTAGATAATGGTAAGAATTAACTTATTTAAGTGAGCTGAGAATTTTATTAGAGTAGCTTTTATGGTCTTTTTGGGTTTTAGCTATTAGCTCTTGACTTTATTAGTTAGTATCAATCATTTTATTTAAATACGGTCCATTCAAACCTGAAATCGTCTAACTCAGTGATTCCCAAAGTGGTCCAGATGGACCTCCAAGGGACCACGGGAGTCTTGATGTGGGTCCACGTTGGTCCGGAAATGGGGGTTCACAAGATTTAGTCCAAGTGGTCCAGGGCAATTTATCTGGTATTGATTTGGATAAAAATAACATAAGTGATGGCTTGGCTTTGCCTATCAATGTAGGCAGATAATATTTTAAGAAAGTCAGTCACTGTTACTTGTTTTTACATTTATATTATATCTTAATTAATTTAATTTATTTTTTTTACGAATTTTGGGTATATAGTTATAATTTCCATCGCATCTAGTCATATTTTTTAAGTGTTTAAGATAACAAGTTCGGGAACCTCTGGACTAACTGGTTATCCCAACTACATGTATTGTGTTCGATTTAGCTGTAAGCAAACAAAAGCTCCAATTTGATTCAGAAGAGTATGTACTTGTCGTAAAGAGACAATTACCATGTAAGTTGGCAAACATCTTGAGCGGCAACAGTAAAAACCTTCCAAAACAGAATACTTACTTGTAGGGCCCTCACTTGCTCGAGTATTCAGAACTTATGGCCACTTATCGTAATAACCAATCCGAGGGGACATAAGTCACTTCACGAGCACTGCGTGATGTATATCTATTGTTCTGAAAATATATGTTATATTGCTCAAAATGTATCAATATGTTGGTGCCAGTTCTCTTATACATTAGTCTAAATAATACTATATTAGAGTTAAGGACTGTCAAATTAAGTTTAGCCCTGTCTAAACGATTAATGTTTTAGTTTCAATGAACATCGGAATAGGCTGAATATTATAGTTTAGTTTTAGTGAGCAAGAGAACTGGCACCATTATGACCAGGTATAGTCTGTCTGTAGGTTTTGAACGAATTTAGTGTGTTTCAAAACCAAAGCTATGTTAATGGTTCCTAGATAACGAATTACATCTATACAAAAATCTAACGCAACCTTCGGAGGAAGGAACTCATCTACAAACAATGGTAAATTACTCGAGATAAGGCAATTTGATGTGGATATTGCTAGTAATAAATATGTACCTACCTACGATATATATCTATATTAAGGTATATAAGATAATACTTATTATCAAAATGCAAAATTTTAAATCTGATATGTACCATACTGGCTATTATCTCTATAACTATATCACATTAATAAACATATTTCCGATTTTTACTAGTAAAAATTATATGATTAAAATCCTTACACTCCGCAAGCAAGACTTATACACAATTTCAAATGTAAACATACTAGCTTTTACCCACGGCTTAGACCGCGTGGTTCTAGATAAAGATAGCCTATGCCATTCCCCAGGTAATAATCTATCTCATTGCCAAATTTCATTACGATCCGTTCAGCCGTTTAGTCGTAAAATGTAGAAAACAAACAAAATGGATTTCTTTGTAATTACCAACAATATTATAAACAATATATAAAAAAGAGTTACCCAACATCGGCGAGAGGAGTATTGTAAACAAGCTCCGTACACCGGTCACGCGAAATTGCATTAGGCATCCAATATTTTCTGGAAAAAACATGACCCTCTTTGAAACGATTAAGTGTACCTATCTCAAAGGGGTAAAGGAAAAGTGGCAGACAAACAGTGATTCGCTATTTTTGCTGAAGCCATCATCAATCATGGGCTTTCATCTGCCTACTGATAACCATCTCTGTACTGAAATATAACCGGCCCTGAAATTAACTGTTCACGTTAATGTAATCTGAAAGTTTGATGAATCGCGACGAGCGCGCCCGAGAAAGAGATCAAAGATAATTTGTTTCAAATGACTTTGATCAAAAGGAAATAAGATCTTGTATTTGAAGTTCTCGTTAGAAAGGTTCCATTAGTTTAAGTAACCGATGGAATCCAAGTTAGTATCGAATATAGCCAATACTCATCTGTGGGGAGAACAGAGTATAACATTGAACCTTCTTATTGTGTGCGTGTATTAAGATACATTACAGATAATGCCTAATATTCCCAGAAACAAATTATGTTATGAACCACCTGTTACATGAACGACGTATTTAGGACCGTAATGTTAATGTAATGTTTTGAAAAAACTTCTGGTAATTAATATTACCATTTATATCGCAATCTACAACTAACTTGAAGGCCCAAAATGTACTATTAAAAGATATATGATTAAAGATGTATTTATTTATTAACTTTTTAACGTTGTATGAGTCGGGGGTTTTTTAATTTTTAAACTAACTTTATCCTGATAGATTTTTTGGATCAATTTAAAAGTTCTTATAGTTCTCACCAGGCAGGTCAGACGTCGAACTTGAAAAATATATGAAGCAAAATCAAGGAACCGAAGTAGCTCAGTTAAGTACAGAAGCGTGTTTGTGTTATTTAAGTAATGTATTCTTTCGGAGCGAGGCTGACGTCTGATCGCGCCAGGACCTACGTTACTGGCCCGAGGCCGATAAAATGGCAGATTTATAGCCGCGTGCCCATCGACCTGACGAGTCCGGCTATCCGGACGTGCTGGGAGTATGGCGGACACGTTGTGGGGAGGTAGCGGCGAGCAGCCATGGCTTGATTCACAATCTGCTATGTTCCTCATAAACCTTCTATAGACGCTTCAAGTGCTTTCCTGCAGTTTAAGAGGCTTCTAAGCTTTGCATTTCCAGTATTTTTTTTAAATACCACTAAGGTCACAAACAAGTATATGTTCCGACTAATGGTAAGAGGTTACGGGATTACGTTGCCATCCGAAAACATAAATAAAAAAAAGTGTCTGTTTGTCATGTCAAACAAACAGTTGTTTGCTAAATGCATATGAAAGTAAAAACGATACAGATAACAAAAAAAAACTGTTCATCTAGCTGTTTTTGTCAGCTAACCTCCGAAACATCTTGACCAATTCTGACGGATCTTTCACTGACATATAGCTGATGTTATAAGGAGTAACTTAGGCTACTTTGATTTTATAAAATGAATTAGGGTTCTGCGCACAATAAAACGCAAAATTGTGAACAATAACCGAACAGCTGGACCGATTTGAACGGAACTTTCACTGGCAGATAACTGATGCGCCACAGCTAGTATAAAATATGACACCTACACAAAGCCCAATGAATGACTAACATACTAATATCCAAAGCAATAATGCTGTAACTATGTAAGCATTCTAATACTTAATCAAACATAAGATAATCGCAAACTTCAGCGTGCCTTGAAAATCGTAATCGCTCTGTACAAGCCACAATGCTCTCACCCTAACCCTGAAGCGAAGGCGTTGAAACATCGACGTCGGAAGTAACATTGTGACAAAGGAGGGACATTTCACATCGGCTCAGTTTGCCGCAATATGCAATTGATCAGGAGATTTAAACGTCAAACCCAACCAAGATTTAGCTCCCAAAGAACAATATTGTCCTCAAGAGAACGTGCACTTTAACACCAAATATTAAACGCACAAAGCTAAGGCCAACTTTTTTAGAGGTAGGATTTTTGTAGGTTAGGTAAGTCTTCTCTTAAAAAAATACGGTGTGAAGTAATGAACACAATGAAACAGCCCGAGTAGAAGAGGTTGTTATTGTAAAGAAAAAAAGGGATGGTACTGCCTTTGGTCCGGACATTTGGGTGTGTAATACGAATGACTAATAATTAATCATTCGTTTTTTTTTTATTTTGTTAAGACTACATAAATACGAGTATAATGTCGATGTAGTGTAATAAGTTGAGAATGACCAGTGTATAATAATTTTGGAAATGAAACAAAAAATATAGAATTCGTTACTCACGTAAGTAGAGTGCTGAAAGAAAAGTGCTTGTGAGTACTTATGAGTGCGTAAAAAGCCAAAGAAAGTATACTTTAACGTCCATAACATATAACTAGGTAAAGTGACGTCACGATAAAATGCTGAGGCAAAAATATGATAGCACCGAACTTCCCTGTAGGAGTAAACACATCGGGGTGTGTCGGGGCACGAAGACGCCAGCTCCTCGAGTTGAACTGAATTATAACGGCGTCGGACAAAATAATAGGATAATGTTGCCACTATCCACGCTATAGCCTATTTGATCCTGCACTTTTCCGACAGAGAGAGCACAAAGCCTTTTAATATATACAGACAATAAACCTACCTATATAACTTACTTACTTTGGAATAAACTTTCAATCAGTCAAATATTTAAATGTCTGTGAAATCCTAAAAAAGATTGCAGTCGAGCTCACATATTGTTTAACTAAATAAATCAAATAACATAGATTTTTCTACTTATGAACTCCAACACACGATTTCCAGATCACTGTTTTATGTAAGGGAAAATCCAGGTGAGTTGTAAATAACTTTTTATTGCCGCAAGCTTTTACGATGGGAAAGCACCTGAAGCATGTTTATAATGCTTTCGAGCGATTAATGTCAGTGTGGTTTCCCCGTACGTGTGTCGGTAATGTTGCCAGCATGCGATCTGTCACCACCAGGACTCGAAGCAAAAAAAAATTTTCTAGTTTCTTTTGGCTTTTATTGCATCTGGGCGGTATTTTATGGGACTCCCAGCGACACAGCTCTGGCCTCTCAGTTATGGTTTACAAATCATATTTGTGGTAAATGGCGGACGCACTGCCATACATTATTGATATTGTTTGGTCTTTCCCTCTACTCTACTCTACTCTACTCTACTCTACTCTACTCTACTCTACACTACTCTACTCTACTCTACTCTGCTCTACTCGTCATTTTCACTTATTGCTGATGTAAGCGTAAACGTATACGTTAATAGAGAAACCTACAACGGAGCTGTTTGAGGTTGACCAACAGAATCTGATGTTTTCGTTTCATATTCACGCATATTACGATATTTCCTAAATTTGTTTTCTGAACGCCATTTAGTCTGGACGGTCGAATTCTTTCTCTCCACACCTCGGAGAACATTTAAAGTTGCCGTAACTTAGGTTCTCTAGGGATAGAAGTAAAGAAACATTGCGCGAAAAGAAACAGCTGCTTCGTACTGAATACTTTTCGGAACAGATCAGGGTGAAAATGAGAAGGCACAGCTATACTGCAATAAATTTATAAGCGGCGTATTTACGGCGATAATTATATTATTAAGGTAAATTAGACCTTCATGAGTGCCTTATTAGGGCCTAAACTGATTTGATTTGATAGCGATATCATACAAACTATTCTGGACTACTATTGTTATAGACACAGTGTTAATATTGAACAGTTGACAATATTTCTCGACGATGTCGCGGCGGATCGCACCTCCTATACATAATTCATCGGAGCTACTTTATACCGCCGCACTAGTCCATAAAGTTTACAAAGAGGCATCTCCGATCCCTGTAAACGAACGGGAAGAGGTGATAATTCAGCGATAGGGAGCACCGAGAATCGATCCCCTCCTTCCCGCATCTCCTCTTCAACAGGGTTGGACCACTTCCAAGAAACACTGGCCACTCTGACACAGTACACAAACACAACCAGTACCTTATTAAACCACAAGTAAACATAACCTATCAGCGATCCTTGATCAACTCATATTACTGGCTTATGAAGGCTGGAATCACCAAGACTGTACCGAGAATAGATTTGGGACTTGGTTGAAGCTCAGATTAATTAAAAAATGTAGATGGAACTAAATGACGGCGGTTTATTAAAGATGTAGTGCGTAGGCAAGCCATCGTTTCTTTATACTATTTATAAGTGTATTCGTGTTATTGTGTATGTGTACACTACAAGGCGTAGTTTGAACCGGCGTCACTTCGTTGTTCGCAAAGATCCATCTACCTTTTGTATTTGATGTGTGTTAAGGTACTGTTATTGTGACTGACGTTGTTGGCTCGTAGGTACTAACTGCACGTCGTTTGGCCGGAAGAGTGTTGTTATGATAAATTCCCGCACATCTCATAGTGTCGCGTGTTTATTTTGTCCTCGCCTCTCGTAAGATACGAATAGGCATTGTCGTGATATCTCACCCGCCTTGAAATGTTATTGGCATTTGTTGGTTTATTTATGCTAAAATGGTCCCTAAATCCTTTAAGCGAATTCCAACGTGTTCGCTTATGTTACTCCATAGATTCAGGTTATAATTTTTATTCCGTGGATAAAAGTGTGTGTTTATATTTAGGTCACATTTAAGATTTTATCAAAAAAATGAAAAGTATAGCTTTCTACCTCGTGGAGTAAAGCGTTGTTACAGGTCTTATCTTCTAATTGGGCTTTATTGGGTCCAGGCTGCCCCAGATGCACGTCGACCCTTGGGATCTTCTGTGCTGCCCTTCGCCCCTTAAGCTCTACTTACCTGCTGTATCAAATACCCGAACGAGTGTGCAGATCTTGCCAACAGGGAAGAGCATGTTATCCTCTGATACCGGATATCCCAGAGTTTTCATTAGGTGTCTCGCTACTGCATCAGAGCAGGTTGTATAATATTAAACACTTTCCCAACTGCCGACAGGGACCCCACTTTTAATTAATTACACTAGCTTACTAATCTTAATTCTAAATAGCCTGCGGACCCTTGCACCTCCGGGCGTCCCTCGGGCCCTGCCTACTCTACATAGGCATCATGTTTGTGCCAACAACATGAGGAACGAATGTCCCTGACACTACAGCTACAGCTCTCAGACTTAAAATATAATGCCTAAAACTTTACTTCGTTTCATTTTTAATTTGTAAAGCAAATTTTGAAGTTGCTGTAGACACCCTGTTTTCAAGAGCCTATTTAAGGCTCCCTCTCAAGTTGGTAGACTAAAAGTTTGTTAATTAAAAAATGTCTGTTTACAAACACATAAATTAAAGTCTATGCGACTTTGAAACACAGTCCAAGTTACAGAGAATTTCGGACTTAAGTTTAACTTCGCCTAACAAATTCCATAAGACAATATTTGTGAGATCTCTGCGAATATAAATACCTAGACAGTTTAATGTACGCGCGGTTCCATTCATCTATACTATAATATTATAAAGAGCTAAGATTTATATTTTTGTGTGTATGTTTAGTATTGAATAGGCTCTGAAACTACTGGACTTTATAATATGACAACTTTTTTATAAACCTGTCATTTAGAAAAAAATGAGATTTTGTTCTGAGCTAGTAGTTACTGCTATTTGATGCGAAGATTGAAACTTAGTCTTCAACCACTCTCAATTTGATGTTAGACATAGTTCAAAGTGATGTATATTCCTTAGATTTTTAATACAAAGTTTCCGCCATCAAAGCATCTAGTGCACCAAAGCTCCTTTTAAATGGAAACCAAGTAGCGTAATCATTTTCGTATCGAGATGAGAAAATTAGAAACCGGGGTTTCACAGTACATGAAAGATTTTGAAGAACTAAGTTTTCAGATACCACAGAATATAATCAGGTACCTTTAACAGAATCTGTGGCTGTTTCCGTGCTTATGTATGGTACATATTGAGTAGAAAAGTCCTAAGGGTGAGTTCAAACAGATGGGTTACCACACGACGTATAGAAGGGTGATCACCGATGAAAGAAAATGCAGCGTTAATTTAAAGTAATTTGCCTTGATAATCCAGATGCCGTTAGTTGGTAAATAAGGCGAGGGCAAGACGAATTGAGCACCATAACTTATGTAAAGGGAAATTTGTGAGAGAGGGAGGGAGACAGGAAAAGCTTGATTCATTGCTATCTCCTAATATTACGAATAAAGACGGAATACCAGAATATGCCAACCAGTCTGAGCATGAACCTATCTGATGTAAGGTTATGCTCTGTGAATTTGAATATACTAAACACTAGCGACCCGCCCCGGCTTCGCACGGCCAACATTAACCATATAAGTTAAATACCTTCTGAACACAAATGAATTATACATAAAAACCTTCCTCTTGAATCACACTATGTATTTAAAAAAACCCATCGAAATGCGTTGCGTAGTTTTAAAGGTCTACGTAAACATAGGGACAGACAGACAGCGGGAGGCGACTATGTTTTAACTATGTGGTGATGAGTGGAGAACTACATAAATATTGTAACGCCTTGGTTGCCACGTATGTTATATACTTGTTTATGTGTCAATATATTTTTTTTGTGTTATCAATTGTTTTTTATATATTATTTTGAGAAATAGGTATCCATGTTAAGTTAGTATTTGAAATGTAAACTTTATGTAATTCTTTTGGTTTTTAAAAGAGTAATTGCTGAGTTACTTGCCGGATTCTTCTCAGCAAGACCGACCTTCCGAATCCGGTGGTAGATTCTGACGATTTGAAAGTGCTTGCCTGTAAAGTCTAGTCAAATAAAAATCTTTTTGAATTTGAATATGTTACTGGCTAGTTATAAAATACAAGGCGACAACACCACACGAGAAAAAAAAATATTTTAGAATGTTTAGAATATAGAATGACGTAAGGCCCGTCCTCGTAATTAACTTGTAAAAAGTGCATTGGTTTAATTATTCAAAATATATAACACAAAGAAGCGATCCCGTGTACTATTTGTGCCTCACCACCGCTACGCCCTACAATATATTATTAGTCAGTCATAAGCTGAACCCAACGAGTAAATTCAGTTCGTTAAGTCACAATGTAATTGACCGCAGCATACATTACACATTACTCGTAGTAATTTCTATTGCATGCTTGTTAAAATAGTCAACATTTTCAATTTTTAAAACAAGACCTTATAGTGCGAGGCTTAGCCGCGGTTCCAACCGGGAAGGTTTCCTAAAACAAAGGGTCGCCGCCCCTTTGATCTCGCGTCATTAAACTCCAAACGGCCACGGAAAATACGCCCTTATATAAAATGCAAGGATACATCCCCCTGGAGCTAAGCTCGTTTATTTTGTACGGCTGAAAATTCTCTGAACAAATCACTTTCTGTGCGTAGTTACCTGAATTAACAAGAACCCCTATTATACACCACCTTTATTCTTTTCGTAATAATATTTCGCATTTCTTATTGTTTTAGCCTTCTTTCTCGTGCAATAAATGCCATATTTAAATGGAAAAAAAAAATTAAATGTATTAATGAGATAGCGTATCAAAGTTCACCCAATTAGATCGCTCAGATTTTTAGGTCACTTAGCCTTAATAGGATCTAATCAGGTATGTCAAGATAACCTACAAGCGAAATGGGTGTATCAATCGACCAGGACCCCAGACGACCGGCCCCAGTGTACTAATTACTTTCGAATTGTGAATTCTCTGAAGGTCCTTAATTATGAGCTCAAATTAACGTTACAGATGACGAACCATTGAAAGTCAATCAAGGAGTGCTTTGAAATTTTATTATTTTGATTGAAGTTAGTTCCCTCTTGAAAGGCCTTGGAAGAATTTAAATTTGAAGTTTCTACTTCTAATCCGGTATCGTGGTTTTAAACTTTTGTGATATGTCTACATTAATATGTCTTTTATGACCTTTCGTGCGCTGTCGCTGAAATTCTAAAAGGATACGTTTTTATATTGGCAAAAATCAAATTGAATATTTTACTCACTCATCAGTAGGCTACCTATTGCCACCAAACAAAGAGCTGACAATCTTAGCTGTTTTAATTCCATCTAAATTGGCGCGGATTAGTTTTGCCAATAAACCAACATCGTCAGACATGATAAATTATATCTATCTGTATCCCGCGACTTGGTCTGCGTAGAAATCTGGATTTCGGACCACCTACAGGGTCCAGCTATAACTAAAAATCAACCAGAAGACGTTATCGTAAATAAATCAACAACATCGGTCTAACCGCTAAGAAAAATAATTATGAACTCACGTGCAGCGGAATTGTAAATCTTAAAGAGAATTCCTTACTGGTAAGCCGTGAGGCAGTAGAGTATTTAGATAATATTTGTATACCTCTAAGGTTGCTAATATCCATACCACGCACAGAGGTTCCTTTAGCCTTGTATGGCCGCTTGCATCATCAGGGGTGTCATCCGACAATACTAAAACAATTTATTATTGATGTCATTTTGTGCATGTTGTAGCACACGTAATTGATATTATTCTATCATTACCATTCCTCCCCAAATAGCTATATGTATGCAAGTAAATGAGTCAAAGACCGCATCAAAAGACAAAGGGCCATAGATCTTATGCAAATGAAGAATATTGAAAGCTTAGGCACAAAGCGGCGTCAAGTAAGACGGCATAATTGAAATTCTACTGGCGTTGGTAATATTCGCGATAAACACGGAAACGCCGAGGTTTATGCCCGTTGCTGGGACAACGCCCATATATATATACCACAACGACAGCGAAAAGGATTTACAACATTATCGGTTCAGAGACTCTTTATTGTCTTCACAAGTTATTTAAAAAATACTTACAAGACAAATTAAACGTATAAATTAATACATAACAGTAAGTATGCGAGTTTTAAGTTATTCAAAGATCTTTTTATTATAATAGGGTGCTCAGAGATAACTTAACAGGACACTCAATAATCACAGTGTTTACCTGAGTCTCAGAGTAGATAATATACTACCTGAGTGAAGCCAGTTGTCAGAATTTCTGCTTCTGACATATCTCATAAGATTGCTAGTTAAATACAAAATAAATTCCACGCGCATCAAGTCACAACCACAGTTTCTAATCAAAATAAACTAAAATAGAGGCTATCCACCTGATTGAACGCAAAATAAATACTTTATTTGAAATTGTTTACTCAAATTAAATAATGTTCTTGGAAAACATTACTTATTGAACCTCAATTACTGAAAACAACCTCTTTGTAAGTAAGACGATGAAATTTCAATACGCAATAATCAGAAGCTATGTTTTCGTGTACAATTTTCGGTTGCTATTTTAAGCCACCACATGGAAACTAATTCTGGTAAGAGGCTTTACCAACATCAAAGCCGACTTCGGTATGGCCGATCCTCTATTTGTTTAGAATAGGCTTTAGTTGTGGACAAAGAAATGTGTAAAGCAGCGGTCAGTTGTATGTACATTTGTACAAATCATTTTTTTAGTTTTAGTTCTGTTATAGTTCGACTTTGAGTTAGACCGATGTTGTTTTATTTAACAATAGCTAGCGTGATCACCCCGCCCTTACACATCTAGATGAGCGGCGCTTACTGCTCGCTCAGTGCTCAGTGCTCAGTGCTCGTGCTCACTGCGAGCACACGACACGCACGATTCAACCGGATTGGGCGGTAATCCGACGTAATCCCTACACAGGCATGTGCCGATCACCAGAGCCGGCCGGATCTAATTGCTATCAGGAATTAGACTACACAACGACACATGTACTACTGGGATTTATTATGATACATACTTCGTTATCGTGAAGGATCTATCGAAGGTAGAAACCAGCTAACATGGTTCGATTGGCACTGAAGTGGAGAGTGTGATGTGGCGGATAAAGCTATCGTATGACCAGTAGCAGGCCAAAAATGTGATGAGCAAATCTTGAAGCATGTAGTTGCTAATACATACTAAAGAAAATATATTCGAAAATGTCTCCGCAAAAGGAGTCAGAATATTTAAAAGCAGGTACACAACCGCTATGCTCAGCTTAATAACTAATAGCCCCCAATAACACTCCCAAAACACTCAAATAACAAAGCAACGAATATTTACGACAGAACTAATTAATTAATAGAAACATTACGACTGCACTAAAACAAAACTCACATTAACTCCCACGTGTCGTTACTCGTTAGTGGGTTAAGAGATTGGCTCAAAGGCTTTCGCGGCGTCATTTGATTACCGTCCGTCCATGCAGAGAACTAACGAGGCGCGCCTCCACTGCCGCTACCAGTAGGGGCTTCTATCAACGAGTCTACAGGGGTGACACTTTCATTGGCGGCAATACCTAATACCGGCATGAGCGAAGCGTGGATATGGAGATTTCAAATGGCGATTTGAGATTTCAGCATGAATTCTGCAAATCGTATTAGGAATTTTACTATGTAAGGGGGGTATCGATACTTATTGCATATGGACTCCCGCACTCTAGCTATTAATTAAGCATCAAATATTATGTAGTAGCTAATCTAAAGTAGGGAGAATTTATCAATACGAGATACCATATGAAAAAAGAGCATGCCATATAATGCCATAGGTTTGGCCCTTGGTGTTGCAAGCATCCATAAGCTACGGTAACCGCTTACCAACAGGCGGACCATATGCGTTTGTCACCTTAGTGGCATCAAAAATTCAGGTGAACATTATGTAAGGACCAAACACCTATACTGTTTCTTATTTACCTTCGGCATTATCACAAACCAAACTCAAATGATAATATATTAACAAATATATTTAACTAAATACATAATTATACGTATCTTAATAGATATTAGTAGCACGAGTCAAATTAAGTGCAACTAAGCAGAATTATATTAATACGAATCAATTAAAATGTAATACGTTTCCCGATGTACGGCAACCAGTGGAGCAGACTGCTCTCTAATCATATTAATACACATTCAGCCTTCATTAAGTAGTGATTAAACTCACTATTAGGGAATAATTTGAATATTTAATCATTTATATTAGTTACTACACGCCCTCATGGTAGGCAGGGTAGAGAGTTCCATTTCACCCTAGACTTGCACATCTCTTTTGCGTTCATCAATCTCTTCATACATGCCCGCCGACTCCGAGTATTCTTCACCTTCCCATCATTGAGTAGGTACTTTGATAATTTGATCTTGAAAGTTAGGATCATGGCCTTCCACGGCTTCTTATTCAACTCTCAGTCGCATTGTACTATATTTTTGTCATTCATCACTCTTATCCACTAAAAGTTGACGTCATTCTTTCTTCTTTTCATTTCTTTTGGTTAATTTGGAACCCTAAACCTTTTATATGAATAACATGTTCCAAATATAAAACCCTAGAAAATTGTCGCAGAAATTGTGTTCTCGCTAAAATAAACACTTCGTTTTTCAGTCAAACAACAGAAATGATTGAAGACAATTTGTACTGCAATAAACAGAAGCCCTCCTCAAAGTGAAAATCATCCTCAATCTCAACCCTCTGATCGTTTGAAACAATAAGCATAAGGAAATGAAAGAAATATGAAGTGATTGAGGCTGTGTTATCACGGAGAATGAGGCCGGTGTAATGAGGGCAGCGCAGGGCTGCCTCCAGCTTGGAGGGAAGGACTTTTTAGACGTGTATCTCGTAATTAGACATTCTAAATAATAGTAGACAAAGTATTTATAGCAGGCGCGAATATACTCTCCAAAATTAAGCGTAGATACGCGTTCATCTCTCATAGCTTTCAATGTCTTGTATTGTAAAGAGATATAATTCAATTGTTTGTTACATACAACAACGGTAATCTTCAGAAACACTGAAACAATTTTGAAAATTCCAACATTTATGCATCTCTGAATAACATCGGAAGGTATATTTTAACCTAAGGCTGTGTGATCCTACTACGTGGGCAAAGTCACGGAAAAAACTAGTTGTCTAGACAAAAGTCTCTCTACCATAGAATCAGCGGCCATCACTAGAAGTAACGAATTACTTACGAACGATAGGTATTCTTATATTTTTATAATAATATTGTTTATTTTGTATACTCTATTAACTTAAAAGCTTAGCTTCAAAACTTGTTGAACAAATAAACACGAATCCGCAAACAAAAAAAAATTAAACGAAAATATTATGGAACACAAGGTGGCAGCCCTGAGCAACCGATGAATATCCATGAACATTAACATAACCAAAATACACAAGACAAATGATGTTGAGTCGGCTGCGATTATTGCAGCCGCACTGATGGCCCGTTGTACTCCACTCGGGAAATGGACCCAAATATACATTATGTACTTGATATTCATGTACACGAACCTGAGGTCGGTGTACCAAGTTGACGTCTCTCGAGGGAAGGAGCGCGCTCTGAACCAAGGACTTTAATTTAATCACGCCACTGGCTTTCCAACAAGCCGAAACATCGTGAGTAACCTGTACATGAATTTTAAACGCTTCGTATATCCAGAGATATTATTGTCAACCTTCAATATTTATAAAATCTAAATGAAGGTAGTAACTTGAAATAAAATGGACGCTAACATTTTTATTGAGTGGATAAGCGCTGATTTATTAAGGCTCAGTCAGCTAGTTCCAGAAGGAGATTTTAATTATTTCACGCACACACGCTACTAAGATTATTGGATAAGCGTCAAATATTATATTTAGAGTGCACCCTATTTTATACATTATTATTATTATAATAATGGCAAGTATTTTGTGACAACACGTATCAGTAGTTATTGATAAAAAGTTCAAAAGAACAGCTACAAATGAAACATTGATTTTGGTTTCTCGTAGGTATAAAGTAATCAGCTTGTGATATGATAATTATAGACATTTACAGGAGGCCATAGGCTTAAACATTTATTTTTGGCGTAACATAAAATATTTTGCTGCAATATATTTGCTAGACTATTAAGCAAACTAGCTAGCTTTCATTATGAGCCAAATATTCGACGAAAGGTTAGGTCTTTGACCGTATTTTGTTCACTGGAGATTCAATAGCTATTTTAACACAGCACACACACTACCTTACACTGTATTACATTACATCTTTTGTGACAACCGGGAAAGTTTCCCAGGCCAAAGGCTGCTACAACTCTAAACCATTTAAATAGAATTCACCTTTACTATTGGTTTACCTTACAAAGTTGTCACAAAGCTATAATGAAGGCGAACAATATAAACATGGCAGGTATTTACATCAAAAGGGCTAATAGAAGGGTCTCGGTAGCGATACCAGCCCACTCGGCCATTGTGAGCCACGTGTCCGGCAAATGTTATTTGTTTATTGTTTCTAGCGATAAATTCAGATGAATGGCCCATCACTCGTATTTACTGAGTGTACTGAATAAACGACTGAAGTATCGGCCGGTCTCTACAGTTTTGTAAATTATTCATTTGGAAAATCAACCTTGGAGTTGACAAGAGATTCAATTTTGCCAGAAATAAAGAGAAAGAAAATTTCCTAAGTGAAATATTTATACAAAGTTTTGCTTCAGTTGTTTCGGTGTCCCGGGCAAATCACGCTTTGTTACTACAAGGAAGCATAAATGTACAGATGACACCTGCATATTTTAGTGTAGGTATATTATGTACTAGCTTTGCCTCATGACTTCACCACGGATCAATAGTTTTGGATTAGATCTGCAAAATTCGTTCTTACTGAGCGTCTACATCGCGAAACAAGTACTATACTAACTGCGCTTATAGTTTTTAAAATCTCGTGATGAGTCGGTTAGTATACATACACGAGATATAGAAGATAAGTCTAGACGTAATCTGTGTTATTTATAAGTTATTTGAGATATCACAATATAAATGTGATAAATATAATGAGAGAAATAATCCGACATCTCGAACTCTGAGTCACCTTCAACCTATTATTTCTCGAAATCAATTTCTATTATTTTCATCGCTAGAAAGGAAAGTACCGCATCATTTGATTAGAACATCGATGCGCACATCCGCACACAGCGAGCGGAAGAGCCTACGGAGTCTGTGAGGGGGCGAATAGGGGACGGAAAGCGTGGCCCCGCATGCAATTAGTACGAGCAATTAGTCGCAGACCCGCGACGCGACGGATACGAGGTCCAGCGTTGTTACACAATTGTCTTCTCCACACACATCGTCTGGGACAGTTAAAATGTAGTCTTGGTTTTTACCTACTTTACGTATTCTTACATAAGAAAGTTAAGCTGTTCAAGACCCTGGCCATATCTCAATGTTATGGTCGCACTAGATCTAAATTCTAGCTCAATGTGGCTGGTAACCAGATTTTTACATAAAGCGACTGCCATCTGACCTGCGTATTCTATTTTACTTGAATAATTGATTACCTGTCTTATAAAAGTTGTATATATAAAAGTCTAAGAAGAGCTGGTGTTGTTTCTTAAACTAGTTACTCACCGTTCTGTTCCCCAGGTTGCGCACGCGACAGCTCAGGTAAGCAGACTTGCCGACCAGCGCGGTGACGTTGCGCGGCGTGGCCGCGTCGAAGGAGGGCGCTAGTCGCGTGCCCCCGCCCGCTGGCAGAGAGTTCACTGACCCCGCACCGCCCGCCACGTCGCACGCGCCTGAAAATTACATAAACCTTTTATCCTAAGGTTATGTCCACTTGTATTTTACTTGAATGCCATTGCAGCACGTATGGACGCACGTCATATTCAAGAAGTGTACAACTGAATCTTCAGCAGTGGTCGACTTTCGGCCCAAATTAATCATCTCCAGCTTCAGCCATAAACCGACGGTTCCTAGCAAGCGTAGAACAGACTGTTACGTTGGGCCTAAGGTTGTGGCGGCGATAGGTAGCCGATTAATCGATTCCATCTTGGCAGCACTAGTTAGATATTAATTCCCAATATAAATGTTAAGTGATCCATGTCCCAGCATCTCAGTTGATGGTTATTATCCCAACAGTCTTTGCTAGAGACAAAGAAGTAAATTAAGTGGAGCTATCAGCCCAGTGCCATTGTGCGGAGTGATTTAATTAAACAGAATAAAGAAGCCGGGATCTTTTGTCGCTAGACAACGGTAAGCTCCTTAAAAATAGAGGTTTTCGGGGAATTATGTCAAGTGTCAGTAAACGCAATACAATAGGTTTGTTCAAGCTTAATCGCTTCTGCACTGACGTAGAATTAATATCGCCATTTCAGCGAAATTGTGGTGGTCCTTGTAGTCGTAAACTGTTACGATTTTTTAAGCAAAATAATTTGTCATTATCAAGTTTTCAAGGACTAAAAAATATGCACAGATACACTCACAGGCGTAGACAAATAACCCACGATTTGCGCGAAACTTGAATTTTAACTCGGTTCAGAAATAAATATATACTATGCTACTTGTATCAACAACCAAACAAGCATTGAATCAAGTTCCGTAATAAGCAAAGCTCTTAATTGACGTTAAATAGTAGAGCGAGGTTGTTCCGAGGGTGGCCACTGAACCGTGGCTCCGATTGCTCAGCCGATGCGAAAATGATGCTGAGAGCTACATTACCAATTGATTCATGTCTGCAGCCATCGCCGGTTTGGATACGGCTAAATAATGTGCATCGTTCCGAACAAGCTCGGACGAAATAGAATCGGAATCAACTCGCTGTTCCCATTCGTTTTACAATCTTATTCCATTAACGATCTTTTGAAGTCTTCTGAACTATTAGGACCCTGTTCTAATTATTGTTATATCAAATATTGTAGACAGAGGCAATAGTAATGAAGACAGATCTTTGTGTCCTACTTATAGATCAAAGGTTGCTATGAATAAGGCTTTCAGGTCTAACAAGGCTCCCAATGAATCTGAGCGTTGCGAAAAAAATGATGAAACACTAACTTAATCAATGGACTATCAATGGCTCGGCTGTGATGGATGTCGCCTTAATTAAGCACAACCAGCTGGCAACTAAGCTAAGCTCTCGAACAAGCCAGAGTCAACCTTAAACGGTCCAAATAAGACCGCTCTGCCCGCAAATTAGAATCTGTTTCTGCGTCAATCTTGTCAATACAATGGCGATCGAGATATTGAATTATAGTCTTTGTAACGTTGAGAATAGGACCGACATCAACGATACAACAAAATTGGTAAATATTTGGGCTGCCTGTGGACGCAAACGAGCCAATGAGGATGATAAAGTGACCACAGGACCTGGCCCTGTCGTTAGCAATACATTAACTGCAGAAAAAGTAATTGACTTGTTGCTGTTATTTATGGTTTTTGCATAAAACAAAAAATACGAACCATTCTCAGCTGAAAACAGATTGTCTTACGCTATTAATCATCGGCAAGCTATCTCAATCAACATATTATCCAGATAATGGAAGATAAGATAAGCAAAGTTTTTATCGTCAGACATTCAGCTCAGATTGGCAATAGTTTGTATGCTATTGAGTTTTTAATGTGGTAGCTCTTACCACGGTACGAGGAGATAATCCATCCATCAATAATACGCACAAAAAAATACTGAAGTCGACCAAGATTTGTCACCCTAAATATCTGGTAAATAAAAATAGGTTCACGGTGACTCCACCCTGTGTACAAACACGACTCGCTTCTACAAATACACGTACAAACATCCGGACACTCACAAATTAATACTTAGATACTAATAAAATAAAGAAACATTAACAGAACGACTTCCTCGGCAATTATTTACACATTTTTGTCTTGTCTTCTCTCTGTTTGTTTGTAAATTGTTTCGTGCTAACACGTGTTCTGTTGGCAGACTATAAATATGGCGGGGGGTGTTGTGCTGAGAGCACTAGCTGCCACTACTGTGGTCGATATTATTAGCTCGTCCATCGATAAGCATATTCATGCATTGGTTTTGTCCCTTAGGCGTGCTTCTAAAGGATATCTTCAAGGTAACACAAAGCCAGGCCCTCTTGAAGTTATGCCTTTACCGTGAATTCCAAGGATGGATATTACTCCCGCCTTTTCGTTCTTGTCTTGTGTTCGATCACTGTGCTAATCAAAGCGACAAACGGGTTCCCTTGCTGCCATCACAGCACCTCTTCGTGAAGTTCTGCAAACCTTGCCCATCGCAGAAAAAAGCTACAATCTTTTACAGCAAGTTGCAATCTTTAGTACGGGGGAAGTCGGAGGACAAATTTTTGCACCATAAAGTCTGAGAATGAAGTTATAAAGCATTTAAAACACATTAAACAATTAAATTAAAAAATACAACATGCATTTTGTGCGACATTCGCGTATTGCTTGTGATTTAAATAAATTAAACTGTGGAATTGCATTGTAAATAACAATTAAGCGAATGTCGGAGGGAAGTATCCGTATGGACAGTAAACACGATCTATGGGAGCCGCTTGTTACCTGGTTACCTGATTGTATGGTAATTGTCTGTAAAAATACCGGGCGATCGGATGTAAATGTAACTGTACATATGGAATGGGGACATTGATAAGTAATGACGATTTTACACGGATTAATCTATTAAAATAATTATACCTATGTTAAGGCCTAAATCTGTGTAAGCATCTGTAGGCACTATTTATACCAGTATTTCATACTGACCGTCCACTACATCACGCACTCCCTATATATAAAATTCGCAGTTAATAATGGTAAATTTTAATACCTCGCGCAAAAAAAAAAGGCGATCGAAATGGGATATTCGGTTTATTTGAAGTCACCATCAATTCCCGTTGACCACTAGAATATTTTGAGTTATATCTTCACAGACTGAGCTTATAGAAACTAGGTATGACTTCAGCCTGACCCGCAAACATCTCAATTCATAATATTTGTTATCATAAATTAAAAACAAGTTAAAACAATATATTTCCAAAGCCAACAAATAAAAGACAGTATTACGCATATATAAGCATTTAACAGAGGGCCTCGTATTGGGAGTTATCTCAATCGTCCCACAGGGCCCTCGGGGCAGGATCAGCATTGCTTCAACCCAAACATACTTAGTTCAATTATAAATGGGATTTTGTTAAAAAAGTACGGTTTGTTTATCCGGATTGCAAATTATGTTCTAGGGATAAAATAACTTTTTCATAAAAACAACTTAATTATGTACTCCGGTCTCCGCCATAATGCTATTGAATTACGTTAAAGCTTATTTTGACGCCTTTCCGAAAAACCAGAGAAGATAACTTTTTTGGCAAGTCTAACTAAAAAGAACTAAAAAGAATTAACACGCGCGACCTTTAGGGAAACCTTTTGTGGGAGGTAGGAGGCTAATCACCGATTCAGATGTATATAAATCTCGGGACAGGAACATTTCCTTACACAAGTTTTATAGTACACTAGCTATTTCGCGGGCCTTCCCTCGGGTAGGAATGGTTTTGACAACAGCGTCACCAAACGGGTCAAATTTTAAACCATCAAGGGATCCATGCAAACATAGTTAAAAAAACATCTTAATCTGTCCATTCGTTTAGGAATTATATTTATCTATCTATGGCATATTTATTTCTATAAAAGTAGACAATATACACATTCTCCGAATCCAAATTTCTGAGGGCTGAACCCAACCTATGAGAATATCCTGTTATTACTGAAAAACACACTTTTTGATTTAAAATCGGAACCCCGTATACCGGAAGAGGAATCCAAAACGCGATGGAATAAAACGCGCAATAAACAAGTTGAAGTTGATGGTAACATTAAGTGAGCGATGAGAAACATAGGGCTGATGAAGAACACAGGGGATCTGTTAAATTGTTTCACACTCCCCACATAAATAATGCGTCGGCATAAACGTTGGGGGAGTGTATAAGGGCACATAGCTCGCGCTCCCTATAGACAGACGAAGTGAGATCATTTGGACTGAAACTAATCAAACATAATGTTTTCAGTAAACGCGATCTAAAAATATACGTAACCAGATAAATGATGGTCATCATCCTGGCTTTATCACAAATTTCTTGGAGTCAGCACAAGATCTACCACGATGTGGCTGGTAACCAGATTACGCACACATCGACTGCAATCAGCAACAGCTGGAGGACTATGAAATAACTTTCGACAACGTATTAGTATCGCTTTCGTCAATTTTTATGGGGAAAAAAACTAAGAATACTTTTGAATATGTTGACATTTTGAGAGTTACGTTTTCGAAAGGTAGCTGTTGTCGAAAGATGTTCTCGCTCCCGACCTTCGCAATCCATTTTGCGATGAAAATTGGATACCTGTATTCAAGTTGTCAACCTTTCTTTTAGGCTGATTGCCAAATTTATTCCGATTAGTCGAGGTTGTTCTTACAAAGGCTACAGAATGGAAAACATCTCGAGCATCAGCTCTAGTGCGTCCCGCTCGCGCCCGATGTACCGATCTAAACAACACGAGCGGGCATCGATCATTGTCAGCCGATCAGACTAATGATATGTAACACGCTGTTAACTGTTTATTTTTAACGTCGGACACATGTGGGATTTAATTAACTGTGTAACTGACCTGCGGTTCAATTGATATTTATGATTGTTGAGCCTGTGTTGTAGCACGCTCACTTATCTAAATATTTTCATTAACAGAGATTCTTCGTGTGGATTCTACCTTAATTGGAAAACTGGATATCATAATAATGCCTATGTTAAAATACTTATTGCATACTTAAATACCAATCCAAGATTCTCCCAGGGTAGACAGTGAGTAAAGAGCGCAATTTCACTCTTGACTTGCCTGCGTCTTATGCTTTTATTACATTAATGAATCTCTGCAAATCTTAGCCTCTTCCAAAACTCTCAAATTAAACGGGTAATTACGCGCTACCTAATAATAATAATCTATAGAGCAAACAGGTGAATAGATATTAATTAAATACGCGATAGTCGATGTGCCAGGAACTTAGTTTGGGTTTAATATCCCGCTACGTCCCCCTCGCCCCTTCTGTTTCCTTCCCCCTTGCAATGCCACACTCCATAATTTCGGCATAGTTGTCTGAACTAAACTGCTGGTTATAGTAAAATTTGGCAATTAATTCAGCACGGTACGACTATTTCCAGCACGCTGTTCCGATGGCTAAGATGATCTACAAGTTATAAAACGAGCATAAGGGTCCACACACACCTGAGACACTGAGGGCTACTGCATAATTGGATCGTTATCCTTTACAATCTAATCTAAGTAGGACAGACGCGGTGACACAACTGAAACATGGTGGCTTGGTCATATTCGCTTTGATATGGTAAGCGGTTACCGTAGCCTATGGACGCTTGCAAGGCCAGAGGTATCACTTGCGCGTAAAGTTACCATTAGTTAAATATTAAGAGGCTGGAAATTATCCAGACTCACGACAGACCCAACCAGAAGTGAGTAAAGAATCAACTGGTTTTGATTCACATAAAGTAAATATTAAGTAGGTACTCAAATAAGATGTGATATGATTGTAACTACGATAACAATCGCTTGTCCATTAGCATAGATTACGATTTCTAATCAATAACCATTATACATATTACATAGACGGCATTTGGTGAATGGGACGAGGAGTGGGCACTGTATCCCGGCTGGCTAATTAATAAGGAGCATCCGGCTTTATTGAATTAAAATGATTATGAGACAAGGTTGACCTTAAGATATTTGATTTAGGTAACAAGAATATTGGAGATCCACAGAAGGAACAAAGCGGCTGACATTGAATTTCGCATAGCAGTTCTCAAGTAGCAATCGCAAGGGTCCTTGACGATGTATTCTCAGATGGAGCAGACACATGATTAAGTGGACACATGGCCGTGAAGGGTATGACCAAACAAGACCTGCTTGATGGGAAGAGAGATTGAATGGCAATATAGTTGAACGGGTCCGCTGTACCAGGAAAAAATGGCTCAAGACAGAAATGACGTAAGAGGAAGGCTGATACTTAGCAATGTGTAAATTATACAGCAAATGATGATGATGATGATGTTGTTATGAGTATGAATCCATTTTCAAGTGACTGTTAGAGTCGTATCCATTGAAATGGAAACATGAATAACACAAAGCTTCACTGGGGTGATAAAATAAAACCATTATCATGGCAATCGAGTCAAACAGTCTAACTGTAACTAAAAGTTTATTAAATTCTAAATGTGATTTGATTAAACTGCCAGCATCGCACATTCATAGCATTATTTGTAGGTAGATTTTAACCAGTCAAGCGTTAAGACACGAAACAATCCCATCGTAAGAACCGCAACAATAGTGAACACAGAATTACAATTTTCAACAGAGCTGCAAAGCTATGCCATAATTTCGGCGCTGAAATAGTTTCCACGCCTATTTGGTATTTCAATTTTATATATGACGGAGCGCTAACAACAAATAGTTGGAGAACACTTGCAATCCTCGAAACAATCCGACCAGCCACTGTTCCGGTGCCATTGTTAGGACACAATCGAATGATCCGCACATTACTTCATTACTATGAAATAGTTGGCAAATGCCAGCTTGCTAATTAATTTATGCCTTCACCAGGTTTACCACACTACTAATTGCTTTCAAGAATGCTCAACAATTAGCTGTAGTGAAACAATTTGTTTAGGCGCAACCAGATGGTAGACTAATGAAATAGAAATTATGATACAATTTATCAATATTGTTTCTCAAAAGGTTGCTCCGTGGTTATTGTAACTTGTCTCAAAGGTAGGAATTAGACTCCTTAGAAACGGCAGGGTTTCTGCGAATAAATCCAACCTTTGTACTCAGGCAATGGAGCTTCTTAAATACATCCAATAATTGTGTGTTGAAATAACAAAATGGAAATACGTGGAATGTCTCAAGTTCACGTTCAACGGTCGTGAATGTGGACTTAATTGGGATCAAATTGTCTTGTACTAAGATTATAGTTTTATAAAATTATTCAATCATTAATCTCAACAATTCTGCGGGGTAAATTAAAAGCTCTAATCTGCTTACTAAATATTTTTCTTTGTAATGAAAAACTAATTTGAAGCCTGCAGTGATTCAATATTGCAAGGAAAAATATGAGCTTTATTTTGTCAAAGTTTTGATTTAATAAACATCTGGTTGACCAAATATGGAAGAAAAAATTTCGATATGCGCCGACAAGGGATCGGGTCGTTACATGTTATAAATACTAGCCCATCGTATTGATATCAATTTCTGTTTTCTAATAAGTTGTCATTTTTATTTCCGAATTTCTTAGAATACGCATTCTGTCTAAGAATTCGTAATCAGAAATCTTCTGGCTTTATAAATACCAGTATTTTAATAAAACAAAATGGTCGACTAGGCATTTGCGAAAGCACAAACGGTTTGCCCAATAATGGTAGCAGCCCCGCCGCGCCGCGCCGCGCCGCCGACGCGAGCAAACAAACTTGCGAACAAAAGGCATAACTTGAAACAGCAATTAATGTTCCCGGCGAAATGAGATTTCCTTGGTGTTTGCTCCGATATCGACAGCCACGTATTGGTCGGTCCCTGATCGAGATTCAATTTCGCGATTGCTAATTTTTTTCGAATTGATATCTGTTCCGAAATTCATTGATTGGAAAATTGTTTGAAGTTATTGCCTGTTATGCACACTTCCTGTTCATAAGGCGTGTTATGCACGAAACGTTTTAACAGCCGCGGTGTCCTTGTGGTTGAAGCTACGGCCTGTCATCTGTTGGCTCACGTTCGAACCCCAGCCTGTACCAATGAGTTTTTCTAAGCTTAAGTACTCACTGAAGACTGTACCTCCACCTTACAGAAGATCGAAATCAAATAGCACAACTTTGATGTAGTGTTTTGTTTCTGCGGTAAGTAAGGTTGCCAGTGCTCCACGAGGATACGCTGCGCTGATAGTAGGTAATGCTGCTAGCACAGTGAGTCATCATCAACAACAGGGTTGGTAACTCGTGTTACGGTGTACGGTGACTGCTTACCATTAGGTGGGCCGTATGCTTGTGTGCCACCTTAGTGGTATAAAAAAATGTGTATTACACCGCTACTTGCTTAGTGTGACAATAACATGCACTTAGTGTCGATTTGCATGTATCTAAATATTTATCATAACTCTTCCATCCACAAGTATGAAGTCTTTACCATTGCACAAAACAGTCGCTGAGAAAAGTTATTTCAATTGTATTGTCCCGGCCGGCGCACGTGTCATATATCACAAGTATCACAACAAGCTCAACCGCAGCACACAGTAGTCATCTAACTAATGCCTCGCGTGTACTTCTCGCTAGTTCGAGATTGTTTAAAGTTGGTACACCTGTAGCGCAAGCATGAATAATTTGCGACAACGTTTTCGAATCGCCTTCGACTATTTTTGTATTGAAAAATGAACAGCGCTGCGGCAGTGAAGAGTGGAACTAAAAATTTTTATGACAATTTCGACATTTCGAGAGTTACGTTTTCGAATAAGTAGTTGAAATGTTCCTGCTACCGGCACTGCTTTGCAATAGTGACACATATTTGAATGTACTTCAGAAACAGACTAGACAACGACAACGCTTGAACATTTTGCGCAACGCTGTTGATTTATCCATACAAAAAAAATCGTAAGCGATACGAATAAGTAGTCGAAAGTATTCGTTGCTAAGGCTACAGAACACGTCCAAAAAAACGTAGAGCATTCGCTACCTTTTATCTTTAGTGCTGGTTGTCAGTAATCGTGTTTATGAAGTCTCATTAATTATTTCTTTTAATTTAGTTAACTACGGTCAAGTAGAATTTGTTAGGTCATTAGCTGGCTACCAGTTAACCAGAATTTATAGTATGTACTTGTATATGTCCTGTGGCTGGCTACGCAGGTGTACTATCGTAACGTTCCGCATAAATATTACGTTGTTGCGTAAAAATGAACCCTTTCTGACGAAAAAGCCATTCCCAAACATTTTTTGTTTTAGTGCGGTATTCTTTTAGGCACAAGGTGAGTTCGGTTCATATTTTTACGTTCAATCGAGTTTTATAGATTGCAATTTCGTGCATGCTCCACTGATTACTTGCCATTCATGGAATATTACATGCAACTAAATGTAAGAAGCATATAGCACTCCAAAATACCTCCTCGACTGCGATTCCTGCGATGGCTGTTCGTGTATGGAACTACATTACCGGCCTCAAGCCATCAGACAAACTCAATCACTGGACTCTTTTAAAATACGTCTGTCTGACCATTATTTATTATTATGTAGTAATCGATTATATTTTCGTATTATTTATTTATAATATTATTTTATGTTTATAATTGGTACTTACTATTCTATCACTAATATTTTCCCATTAACATTTTCCTGTATCAGGTTGTCGTGAAGAGACCTCTCTAGCGATAAGACCCCCTGTTGTCTTCACTACACTGTATCTGTTTATTCTTATTTCCAGTTTTTCTTCGTGGTGTGCAATAAAGAGTATTGTATCGTATTGAAAAGTATAATATTTCATATGAATTTATTCTACTACAAGGTTCCATATTATTTTAATATTATCAACTTTATAAGTTAAATTTAATTTGATTAAAATCACGATTCAAGCTCTACAATGATACGCTGCGCTAGTAGTGATGCTGTTAACAAAATGGTTGGCAACGCGTTAGTGATACCCCTGGTATTGCAGCAGCTATTGACTACGGTGACTGCTTACCATCAGGTGGGACGTATAAGCATACCTACAGCGACCATAGAGGTATAAAAAAAACTCTAGTATCTCAAAAGTAACCAACCCGTATATTCTTTGACTATATAAGACATCAATACTAGCAAAAAAATAACATATCCAGGTGATAGATTCTCCTGATTCAATTAAACACACATAATATCACAGATAGCACAATATACACATGTACTATCACCACAAGTATGTAATGTGTAAATTATTTGTCTTGTCCTAGAGACGAGAAAGTTTCGCAGATGGCTTTAGTTGTAGATTTATTGGAAACTGTAACACCAGCACCGACCTAGTTCAGTCTTCTTGGTACTGGCTCAGAACGATCATACTTTGGAAACATTGGTGCTTGTACAACTGACACCCGACACAACTCTTGCACTATGCACCTACTTCTACCACGTTCCCATGGCATCCATCTTCCTCTAGCACATTAACAATGATGAGAGGAACCATCATTGATCACCGCTTACCACAAGCTGGGCCAACACTGCAGTGAGAATAAAAAAATATACCACTAAGGTGGCACAAACCATACGGCCCACCCAGTATGATGGTAAGCAGTCACCGTAGCCTATAGCCGCTAGCAATACCACGGGTATCACTAACTCGCTGCCGAACCTGTTGTAGTTGAGGAATCACTGTGCTAGCAGTATTACTACTAGCGCCTTACTTACCGCAGAAACACAGCACTATTAAAGGTACATCAAAGTAGTGTTATTCACAGTGATTGCATTCATAGCCGACTAAAGCATTAAAGTGCTGCTTCAACATTTTTGTAATCAGTATAAAATAATTTGTCTATACAAAAGTAATTCCCAATTCCAAGGGCATCCGCTCATTGCATAATAATATAAGTAAAGAGACGTTAAATCTCTGTCAAAAAGCAAATTTAAGGAATTTGAACGGTGTTTCATCTCCAAATGAGGCTTTTTAAAGGCGGGATTATATTCTGTAATTACGAGAACAAAGGTTTTTTTGGGTGCCTTAAAATAAAATCGTGGATTCACCACAGAGAGATATAAAAATAGATTTTCAGGTCGAAGAAATAAAATGTGGGGCAATTTTATGTTTCGTTTGTTTACGACACACGCACAAACCGCGGGACATTTTTGTGTTATTGGGGGACGTGCTACGTGAAAATAGCTTTGTGTCTTATTGAAATAAAAGAACACACGGACGCTCGTGAGTTGCTTAGTTAGGAGAGCCCAATTCAATGCCTACCACTCCCGTTTTTATGGGATTGTCGCAGCTTCCCCTAGACATTTTGGATATAGGCATGCAGGTGATGCTAAGAGTAATCAAAGGAAATGCAATTTATTTGTGCTCGAGAAATGAGGAGTTTTCTCCCGCGCTCGATCAAATTGTGGTATGAACTCCCCGCCGAGGTTTTCCCAAAGGAGTACAGCATGGGGTTCTTCAAGAAGGTGTGAAGAGATTTTTGAAGAGTCGACCACGCGCGAGTGATACCCCTGGTGTTACAAGCGTCTATAGGTGACCGCTTACCATCAGGTTTGCCACCTTAGTGGTATAAAAAAAATGAACTAGGCCCATGTTCCTGTGGAGATACATAATAGTACTAATATATCTTCACACGTTCCCACAAAGGTCCCGAAGAGGTAAGCCGAGGAGTTACGACGCCCCATTTTCACCGGAGATAATTTTGTGCCTACGGGTGCTTTCTATCACCATTTCATTTAAATTGTATAGAAACACTCATTGGACCGGTGGGATTCGACACCACACGGCCACCTTGGCAATAGTCTACATTAAATATTCCCTTCGTCAAAACTTACATCTAGACACTAGAGTATACTCTGCAAGTACCTTCTAAACAAACCAGGTACGATAACAACTGTTACAGCCGATCCCACATCTAAAATAACAATCGTTTGCTCAAATCATTAATATCGAATGACAGAGATTTTATTCCAATCTAACTTTTACACCTGCCAGCTCATTTCGATTCAAATTACGCCAACTTTAATAGTCTTTTTACAAATCGGTGACATTTGTCTTCGGCTTTACAACCTTCCAAGGAGTTAATACACCTAAATGTGGCATCTTGTCTCGTTAGGTCTCGTTCAAGCGGTTAGCGGTGAGCGCGCGTGTCCAATTCCCAAGTTAATTAAGCCGTCGCCCGCGCGCCGGCAGCCTAACGGCGTGCAATTTAAGCTAAACTGTTTGAATTAGTGTTAGCTGACTCGCCCTCGCTTGTATTGAAGATAACTACATGGAATGGATAACTAGAAGTGTAGCAAATATTTGTTTGCATTCGTCCCTGAGAGGTGTTTGAACTGTAGGTACGTATAATGAATATGTAAAATCAACATCAGGCATATTAAACTGGATGGGACTTCTGTCCCATGCAAGGAGTTGCATCAACAAGAGCTAAGCTCTTAAAATATGACGAATTAATTTGATTATTTGGAATGTTCCTGGTATACAGGCTGTAACACTTCAGTCTTATTTTTAAAGTTCGTAAATCATCTTTAATTTTTTTTCTACGTGGCTCCAAATGTATTCATTTATTTATTTAGGTACATAAAATACATGTACACAAATCAGTCAGTTTAAGTACCGGTCGTGTATATAGCTTTTATAGATAGGATATTATAGCTATACACAATTACACAACATTCCCTGAAGAATACACACAAAGACAATATATATTTATAAATATCTAATGTATTGACTACTAGTATTGAGATAAGCTGATGAAAAAAATAATTTAAATAAAAATTTTACCTCTATGAAATAAACAGAACTGCCGAAACAAATTTAACTCTTAAGGTAAACAGAGGTTCAACCCACAATCGAGTAAAGCGATCGAATATCCAATTATCCAACATGTTATTACGAAGCCCGCGCTAATAAATTACAATAATGGCTAAAGAGTGTTTATATTTAGGTGTTCCGTTAAAGCAATGGCAGTTATTTCGTGGCTATAATAATTAGTATTGTAATAAATTAACATTATTAATAACTAAGCCTGTGATTTATGATGTCCACAATCACGAATAACTTACTACAAACTTTAACGCTTTACATAATTCAATTAGGAATTATGATAAATGGGAAAGAATTTCGCAACTTTCCTCCATTTCTATGCGATTTATAATCGTTCCCACGCTTTAATTACTGACTCTGGAGCAATTTCATCAAATGATAATAGACCAATAAAATAATTTTACCAATATAATTTGTCATTGAAATCATCTTCGCAGTGAAATCTAATCAGTGTCACCAAGGAGCTGCAAATTGGCTTCGATTGGAATATTGATGATAAAACTTCGATTATGCCCGACTGGCCTCCGTAATCAACTAATCAATTACTTTTCATGACATGGATACAGGTCCTTTAAATAGCAAACATTTCATCTGAATGGATTTATTTAACCATTTAATGATATTGCTGAAAATTCACGCAGCACTTTAGAGTTTCTTGAGACCATCCAAAGCGCTATTGTAATAAATGAAAGTCACTTACCTAAAAGGTAATTTAGGACATCAATAAAAGAATTACTTTACTTAAAACTCATTGATATCAATGTCAATACAACTTTACTAAACAAAACGAAATAAAATAAAACGTCGTGCTATTGTAGTCAATAGAACAAGGTTCCAGACATCGGTAGCCTACGCAACCAACTACGTATTCGTGTAGCTTTCGACTATTTTTGAACGAAATTTTTGGTTCCAAAAAATTCGTATGAAAGTTTCGACATTTTGAGAGTTAGTTACGTGTTTGAAACATAGTCGTAAGATGTCCTTGCTACCGGTACAGAGCTCAGTATTCTTAACTTTCCCCCTAGCGCAGTAATTTGCCATTCTTATAACATTCCAAGGAAAGTTCTAACCACTCGGCAAGAACTCTTCGGAGAAAAATTACGTATACACGTGATTGGCAGCATTGAAAGATATTTGTTCGTACAGTAGCTTTATAGATGTGTTTACAGACACATTATAAGTATTGCGGCCTGTCTTATTCGAGGGGATTCCGATCAGATTTACTTCCAATGACGGCGAAATGTCAAGATGTCTTTTTTTTATAAAAATAAGGGATTAAACTTTGATTATATAAGAGATTAAAGTCCCTTGTTACAAGCCCTCGTAATTATCTTCTCACTTCGCGCAATGAATAGACACGATCTTTCAAAGGGTAACGTTATTCGTTCTCACTGACAGACTCACTTTATACTTTGCCCTTAATTACAACTGATAATGTTTTATAGATAAGTTGATATATAATATCGAATGACCCGACATACTACTGTGAAGACAGAGGCACCTTCAAAGCTTGGACAAGCAGTAATAGACGGCGCAAGTTAGATTGGAAATCCAAATAGTGCCTGTACCTTATGTAAACCGTTAGTTCATAGATCTACATACAAAGAGAGAGGTGGCTTGATACTGTTCATTATTGGGGATAAAATTAGGTCTGAATTCACGTCATATTCACCGTATTTAAAATATCATAGTTCGACAAAATTACATAGTACGTGAATTCTGTAAATGTGTTAATACAATTTTACTGTATTAAATTTGTAGTTTATTCATTTTATAAAATGGTATTTTATTGTTCGTGGTAGAGTTGGTAACATTGCTTTTGGTGGGTTTCAGATACACAAGAGAACAAAAATTGCATCAATAAAATAATTCATTTATGATAATGACTGAGCTTCAACCCTGTTTATTCTATTTTTTTATACCACTAAGGTGGCAAACAAGCATACGGCCTACCTGATGGTAAGCGGTCACCGTAGCCTATGAACGCTTGCAACACCAGGGGTATCACTCGCGCGTTGCTTATTCGCATAGATTCCTAAACAATACGCCACTGAAATGTGATCCACGTCTTGGAAACCCAAATAGTATAGACAAGAATTTAATTAATCTAATAATGGGCTCAGTAACACTACTCCAGTCAAAGTCGAGGTAAACATCGCCACCAGTATGGTCCTACAGGGTGACACGTTCGGTCATCGTATGTAGGTCAAATCATATCCGTGACGTCACTAGGTCTCTCACTCACTACACACCACGGAGACATGCAAATGAAGAACGGCTGTGGTAGAAGTTAACACAATAATTTCAAGCGACTATAAAGAATTCAGCCGTGGTGGCCTTGTGGTTGAAGCAACTGTCATCTGATGGGCCCCGGTTCAAATCGCGGCCTCAACCAATTAGTTTCCTAAGCTTAAGTACAGTGATTAATCACACCATGTGCTAAAGAAAGAGGTAGGGCGAATTGGGATCTCCAGTGGGTTTTCCCATTAATATTGGAGCCGCCTGACTGGGGACTGTACATTATTGTACCTCCACCTTACAGAAGACCGCAGTGAAATAACACTACTTTGATGTAGTGTTGTTTTTCTGCGGTGAGTGGGGTTGCCAGTGCTTCACGTTGATACCACTTCAACAACAGGGTTGGAAACTAGTTAGTGATATCCCTGGTATTGCTGTCGGCTATAGGCTACTGCTAACCATCAGGTGCTCCGTATGATCGTGTGCCAGGTTAGTGGTAAAAAAAGCTTCTGAAGGAATCAACAATAAAAAATCCTATCAAGTACTAATAATCATTTAGTATACAGTGAACTAGAAAAAAGAGAAGGTTTTATTCGTTGACATGGTTTACAACCGCAGTGACGTAAGCTTGTCCTGCCTACCTATCGTGCCTACCGATACCTATTTTCATCCTTCGAACATAATTTAACTACTGTTTTTTTACTAGACGGGTTACCTGACTCCATTTCACGGATTAATGCTACTCGAAGTCCCATTTGTGGCCAAATGATAAAGAAAGCTCTTTCAAAGTTCTCATTATTTCTTTAATTAAACAATGATTAAGACTCTGAGGACTGTGAAATCTTTTCTGAGGCAATCGACAAAAAGTCGGCAGTTAAGTTTTTGCATTGTGGCGTCTTCGTATTCAAAATCGATTTAAAAGAAAAAGCGGCGGCCGCGAATTATTTTTCAATAAAATTGTTTTTGAATGGCTTCAGCTGGGGGAACAACAGCTATTAGTGCCGCGATGGGAGCCTCTGACGAGTCACTCGCTCGTTAGCCACGCGATACTGGCTGAGTAGGCAACTCGCTGAGATGCTGGATATGATACTCAGCCCGGTGCTACGGTGCTTACACTATCTAGATTATCGCTTGAGCTGTTAAAAAGTTCACGGTATCGGTATCGCCGGAGCCACGTTGCTACACTTAATACATTGCGTGGTTTACTTTAAATACATTTTATTAGATTATCTCTGAGTGGTCTGATTACATTTCATGGTAAAGGTTGTGTTTATGATAACTAAGATATTATCTTCTCTGAGATTAGGCGTATGTTGGGCTCGATGTAGGTGTTAGAAGGACGAGTTGAAGTTGAACTAGTTCACAGCCCCGATGAATATGCCTTTGAAAGCGTAATTTACAGTAAGCTTCAAAGGATTAACGCGTGCTATACACACGAATACACGATATTATAAAAAAAAAAATTACAAGGAACATTAATATTATGAAATAAAAATCTCTTTATATATATTAGTTGCGCGATTTTTGGTAGTAGCCAAAATCATGGGTTCGCGACATAAGACTTATCTGAGGTGTTGTTCCAAAGTTATAAGTTTCCACTTCTGTCGACAGTCCCCGTGACTATATTTTTATGTAAAACTTTTCATCGCGTTGTGACATGTACTGTCCATATTAGCCGGTTAAATAGAACCAACAAAGAGGGACCCTAAAATAACATTCGGGCACGTATCATGGCAGTTTACCGGGAATCCATTGTATCTGAAGTAAACAGCAGCCCTATAATAGCACACTAATTGGGTACCGGGGCGCGGGGCGCGGGGCGCGGGGCGCGGGGCGCGGGGTTAGCAACCATTCCATATTTTGAAGACATGGACGTGCTTAATTTGGAGAAGGCGGTATGACACTACTGTATCATAGTATAAAGAGAGGGGAAGTAGGTTATCTTCATACAAACGCACCGCGCGCGGCTTGTATGTGTGCGCTATTGTATCTATGTGTCGACGCACGCACACTTTAACAAAATCTCGACCCGTTTCTCAGTGCGCCAGTCGGGGCTAACACTGCACAAGGTTCGCGCGCGCGTCACGGCTTTTCGGCACCGCTAAATGATTTATTCATCAATATCATCATCAAAATGTCTGATAATCGCAGAAGAACGTATTGCTGTGTGTTTGGGTGTCTTAATAATTCATCGATTCCAGACCTGTCTCTGTTCAGATTACCTATTGAACAGGAAAGGTAAGTTAGTCACTTATTCTAGCATAATATAATTTTACTTGATGATGAGATACCTACGTACTTACATATTTTTTGTTTGTATTAGTTTTCTATCACACAGGAAGTAGGTAGGTAGGCCTAATTTCCTACTAGAATGTATTAGGTACTTTTGATCTGGCAATTGGTTTGCCGCTATTTCTTTGTTTACGTTTAGTTATGCCGATTTCTCAGTATTGTAGGTATAGAAACTAAGTACCTACCTACTTACAGAAAATCGTAATTCAAAATAAGTATGTACGAGTACCTAATTGACTAATAGTAAATCAAATACATATAAAACAAAGTTCGAATCATAACAACAAATTCGATTATAGTCTAAGAGACAGTCGTTGGTTTTTAATGTTGTTTTTATTTCTTTTAATGATAATATTTCATTCACTTTATTCATTTTTTATTATAGATACCTTCATGCGGTTGCTAGCGAAGCGCGAACAGCCGCGCCTAATATTTAGCTAAAAGTGACAACCCTAAGACAGTAGGCAATTATATCGCGAATTGGGCAGGAGATAGCCTACTCCCTCTTCTTTATACTATGACTGTATGGATGTTATCCTGTGTTGGTCATATCACAATACCCTTTGACAAGTTATGATTTGATGTCACTCAAATATTTATTGGGATTTCTATCAGATGAATACACTGCCATTTTACATGTTCAGAGTAAGCTTCATGCCCACGTAAGTTTTATTCTATGCACTGCCTACTTAATGAGTATTCAAATATGAATATGATAGAATACATACTAATTTTATAAATGCGAAAGTAACTGTGTTTGTTTGTTTGCTGTCTTTTCATGACTAAACAATTGAAAGGATCGTAAAGAAATTTAGTAATGAGATAGAGTATAACTACTACTATCATTATCGGGAAACACGCGGACGAAGACACGGGTAGAAGCTAGTAATTGTTATATTCATATAGTCGATATTTGGATCATAACCGCATGCGAATTGCAAAAACTAACTGTTTAGAGACGTCCACACAAGAGCCACCGGTATTCAATAACCGGAATTATTATTGGATGCACTTCACCGCTTGAGTTAACTAGGGCATGGATTCTGATTGGAATTGGGCACTCTAGTGATTGAAACAATTGATGAACCGAGAGCTTGGGGCTTTCACAACTTTTTATATTTTCCTATATTATGTTTTGCAACGTCATACGATTTTAATACTTCAAAATGTAACCCACAAGTTCTCTATGTAACTTACAGAAAATAGCGAAAGTGTAATATGCCATGCAGCGGGGCGATGCTGCCAGCCTCCTTGGCACCCTCCCGCGTGACAACAATTTAGGAAAAGTGTTTTATTTATTTTAATTCTTGTTAAGTTATTATTAGGTATTAGAGTTTTGTTTTTCTACTTGTGTTTTAAATATCAGTATTACACCAGCGAAGGTTATGTATGATTGTCTATTTCTGTAGTTTTATTAATTACGTCTAATTAACGGTTCTTTCATTGGGTGCTAGTGCACTCAATAGTTTGCTTACAGGTGAAACTTATGAAATTATATATCTTTTTTTTTTTATTGTAATTTAGTTGTGTGCGAAGTTACATTATCTCAACAATAATATTCCTTCTGTTACGTGCCGGAGTAAAGCCGACGAAATAATTTTTCAGGCAAATTTTCCAAAATGTTTTAATGATATTTGCCGGGTATCTCACGCCTACCCCTTTGTTATCCTCGGAGCGGCACAAATATACACAGTGGAAAATCTCCTTAATTAACACCCCGAGTTTAAAGAAACCCTAACAAACAGGAGGAACGCCGTCTTGCCTCCGACGGCAAGTAGTTTTTAGACATTTTTCTCGCGAACTTATTTCAATTTGAACAGGAGCGAGAATGCAATTACCTTAGTAATTAATTACATTTTCTTTACTCTGGCAGTAGGTACTGGGGTACCCAGTAGGGTAGGCATTGCGTTCTTTTTAGTATGTTCTTGAAAGCAAAAGAGTTTTAAGATTTCTTCCGACGCTTTACGTTGCCATTTGAATATCTTAAATGAAAAGTGCTGTTATTTACTTCAAGGCGAGCAAATATTTAACTAGAATATAATATAAAAGAATAAATAATCATAAATATGGTGTGCACAGTTAAAATGATACTAAAACGAATAATGACAGTTCAAAACTGACACGAATGACGACTACGAACACAGGAACCAGCTATAAAAGGAGCAGAGGAGTAATTTCACACGAAATATGCTATTCAACCCGATCCAGTAACACAGTATATACTATTATATCAACATTCATACATATATGTTACATTTAACCGGATAGTATTTACAATTATTTATTTACACTTCATGCAAAATTCAGTTTGCACCGGCGGACTTAATGCCGTAGACATTATCTACCAGTCAACCTTTGGGTGATGCTGAGATAAACGAGGCAGGTATGAAGTGAATCATCTAAATTTATTATAAATATTTATATTTGACTCATATGGGATCCTGAGCGAAGCAAATGCATAATGCGAACATTCAAAGCGATTCGTGTGATTGTCAGAAGCAGTAATTACTTATCATACATAGGTACATTATTACATTACTCGTAATTATAATATATATACGTCATTATACGCAACAATAAAATACCAACAATTTAAATATACCTAAGAGTATTATTCTGTCGTCATTTTTATCGCACAAGGGCTCTTATCCACAGAAATTACAGCTCCACAGCCGGAAATGTGCACAGTTGTCGTTTATAGGATGTTAATTTGCTATTTGGAACGAGGATAATAATATTACTCGTGTTTTCACTCCAGCGGCCGTTTATGTCCCTAAAAAAATATGAGAAAGATAAAAAAGCCTTATATAAACTAGTATTAAAGGTTAGATTTAAAATTGAAGCATCCTTGCCTCTGTATTTATTTTTTTAAATATTCATATATATTTTTTGAGAAACAGGAACTGAAATATGTATTCAGGTCACGTAAGTTATTAAAATGTAAATTAGACATATCGTTTAAGGCTTTTCGCGGTTGTAACATATATTTTTCTAAAGTATATATGCAATACATATCACAAAGAGTATAGAGCGCCATTTCAAAGTACTTTTTCGTAGTTTAATCAATTAAATATACAAATAAGATTATGATTTAAAAATGTTACGTCATTAAAATTCAATCGTCCAATACGAGTCATGGTTCTGTACGTAAGTTTTTCTTAGCATTGATTTCGATGTCCATCAAAGCCTTTATTTGTTGATCCCGCAATATGTAAAGAGGCACAGCTGGGAGCAATGTAAATAACGCAGCTATTGTCCAGTGTCCACCGGTGGGCTCGTGCGGAACTCCGCACACACATTATCCCCTCTCACGGTCACCGGACTTCAATACCAGGGTATTTGTACACAATAATGTAACGCCAGTTGACGTGGATTTGTGGCGCACTTCATAGGAAACCGTAGCTATTTGCCGACTTCATTATAAATTATGCATTCTACTTTCATTGAAAATTATTCTTATAATTTTTAGTTTTGCGGTTAATTAATTCAATTTAGTAATAGTTGACCCGTTTTTATATTTATTGTAAGTTTTTGTGTTTATCTTTGTAAAATAAGCGGAATGGTAATTACTCGGAAGCGGCAGATATGTATGAAGAGATTAATGAATGTAGAAGAATCAAAACATGTGCGCATGTCAAGTGGCGCCCTATACTCTCTGCTTAACTTGTAAGGGACTATAATATGTATGTATGAATCCAATTAGAGGTTGGATTTCAATAAGTCCTTACTTCATGCACCCTACTTATGGTATAATATCTTCAAAAGCGGTGTACGCTGTGCGCTGTCCATCAGTAAGTAACACAAAGCTCGGGTAATGCAACGTAGGAGCTTAGTATCGATAATAGCCGATAACAGTTAGTATACATAACTCAGCAGTCTGCTAGGTAAATAGTTATTAGTAATGTGCTGACACGTGTAGCGACAGTCAAAGAGGTCTACAGGCCTTGGAGTGTGAGGATATTAATGATCTATGACTGAAATACGTTGCTAAGAACGCCTGTTTACAAAGAGCTTTTAATAATAAAGGCCTCCTTACAATAGCGCTTAATCAGCGCTTAATAATAAGGACTAGAATAATCCTTCCCCTTCTAAAAGATCACCGTGACCTACCGACCTAACCACGCCACAAAGGCCACAAGCAAGTTTTATACAAAATCGTATTATTAATATTAGTATTTTTAGTAATCCTACAAGAGGTAAGAGAAAACTCCAGAAATATCCTAAAAGCTCTCCCGGTAAATCCGTTATGAAATGAAGTGGCTTAAAAATAAGGAGCTAAACCAAATTGACATCTTTATGCGCGAAAAATATATTATTTCTACCATTCTAAAAAGATAAAAACAAAAATAAATTTATATAAATAAACATCTATTTCGGCGAATATAAGATCTTCACTAGAGTAGAGACGTCTCGACAGATTTGGCTGCGTTCTTAACACGAAAAGCTTCACCTGTATGTATGTATATATATATAGCAATGTCACGGAATCTTTTATCCAAACCATAAAAAGAGTCGAGGACTCGTTGTGTATGAAGCGTTGCCTGCTATTCTAGCGACGCAAACTCCAATCCTACCATCGACCCGTACCAATGAGTTTTTCTAACTTAAGTGCAGTGATTAGTCACCTGCATACATGTGAGAAGAAATTTAAAGACGTATGTAGTGCCTAAGAGCCGGCGATCTCTGCCTACCTCTTCAACCCTTGTGGGAAGGCGTGTAGGTATAAAATATTAAATTTAGATCCAAACCCAAGACTGGTCATTTGTAATTTTGATCACAATAATTCCATAACTATGAATGACCAGAATCATCAGGATAAACAGAATATAAGGGTGAATAAAATAAAGGCAAGTCTTCAAACTGTAATTTATTGTTATTTGCATAACTGGTGAGGTCGCCAGTATTTTAAATTACAGATGTACATATCTGGGTCGAAGGAAGCCAGAAAAAAACAATATTACCATTTGTCATGTTTGTAAACACTAGTCTTTGAAGGACTGACGAACATCGTGTAATTATAAGTATTTGGTTTAAAATATTTGATCACAGAACCTTAGAATCAGCTTCTTTTACTCGACAATTTAGAATCGAGTTCTTATAAGTAATTGGAGTGAATAATAAATACTTTTTACTCATTTTAGTACTATTAACACATTAATGACTGGATCTTAAGAAGCTTACCTATAAATATCTAACCTACCTTTATAAATATCTATACCTATACCTTAAATATCTACCTTTTAGAGGCTTTCACATTGACCGCCCTACATCCCCGGACCAAGTTTGTACGATTCAATAAAAAAATAAAGTTTATTTGATTTTCGTTAAGATGAATTACTGAAAACTTCTTTTCATTATTTTCATAACTAATCAACGTAACTTTAAGTACTCATTTCAAATTTTCTCTATCGTTTTCTTCCTATACCACTGCGATGGCACACATGATGGTAAGCAGTCACCGTAGCCTATAGCCGCTAGCAACCAGGGGTATCATTAACGCGTGGCCAACCCTGTTGTTGATGAGGACTCACTGTGCTAGCAGCATTACTGTGTGCCACCTTAGTGGTATAAAAAAAGTATTGTTCATAAAAAGGATTAAAAGTATGTAGCTTAAAGTATAAGCATTCCACATCCTAGGCCCAAAACGCTCCAAATAAAACCGTTTCTCCTTCACAATGGCTGGCAGCACACAAAGGTCCATATTTATCACTGCCGGGGCAAAACTACGTAACTCGCACCATAAATCATAATCACACGGAATCCCTAATCACCGTTAGTTCAATTCAAAGGGCTTAGCCCCCTTTTCAGGATAGACTTATTGCTATGAAATACTTTTACAGGACACTTTACCTTGACCGTGAAACATTTTCTATCCTCACTAATCGCCATAAAAGGTACACACGTTGTCAGGGCTATAGAGAAGGAAATAAAACGCTCCTCCAGAAAAGAAAATATCAGCTAGTAATGTATTAAAAAAACCTTTGAGTAGCTTTTGAACTTAACTTTTAATCTCACGCCGACAACATATATTATGTCGATATTAATCTGAGATTATGAATAAAAATGTTAAATATTATACATATTAAAGACGTTTATGTCAAATAATTAATCAATCAACCGGTTAAACAGGTTAGGGGTCGGACAACAAAGTGATCTAATAAGGGTTCCTTTTTTCATTTAGAGGTACGGAACCCTAAAAAACTTAAATACATAATTCCGGTGTGGCAAAAAACTCGCTGACCCATATGTCCCGCTTCGATTATAAATATGTCCCAATTGAACATCGTTGTAGTTACAGATTTGATTTGTCAAAACTTTGAGAAATTCATTCCAGTTAGAAGACACGGGGCTAATAATACATTCCCAAAGCCAAATAAATACATTAAAAAGAAAATAGTTCCATTTCCAAATGTAACGGCGGAGTAATGTCACCTCCCGGGAGCATTAACATAATAAGCTCGGCATGACAAGTCCTCATAGTGAAGCACGTATCAGTAATTTGTCAGTGTGTGCGTGTCACTCACGTTCGTCACTCATTCAATGGTAAGCAAAGGTCATGGCTGACAATGGGGACGTACGGGATACAGTGCGCTTTGAGCTTTTTGGGTTGTATGGATAAATGCTGTCAAGATTCTAAGCGGTAAAATAATCACACTAATATTATAAATTGCGATAGTTTGTGTGTCTGTACACTCTTCACGTCTCAACGGTTGAATGTATTTGCATTTTTTTTTTTAATATAAGCTGGATTAACATAAAGGATACTTGTTATCCCGTAAAATTGTGTATTTCCCGAAGGAGTACAACTCTGCGGGTAACGTCGCGGGTAAAAGCGAGTATTCAATACAATCAAATGAGGTGTGCAAGTTAAAAGTGACATGGTGTTCCATTCTGTCTGCCTAGCTAATGTGGTGTGACACGACCATAATAATATGTATGGCTTATTCCTAGAACTTAAAAATGTTTCAATGGAAAACGGCTAACTCGATTGATGAATTATATCAGTTACACGTCTGAATTTCACTGAAAAATGTTTCAAATCGTATTTTGCCAGTTATCGAATTGCCTTCGTTTGCCTATTTCTCGTGGGAATGCTTTACTTGTAATGTGAATTGAAAACCCGTGTATCAGATACACGGATAGTTTCCAACTAAATGGCCGACCTCACTTGCCCTGGTACCTTTACTAAGGGAACGTGTTCGAAGTTTTTACGACCAGGTCTTTTATTCCCTCGGACGTCGGTGACGCGGAGAAATTTTCAATTTGGACAAGGTTCCGGGGAAACTTTTTAGATAAAATAATTTTTGCTACGGTCGATCCCGCGTTTTATTCGCCATTTTGAATTGCGTAACGCCGGCTCTGTGGTGCGGGAAGACAATGAATGATGTTTTATGAGGAAAGCGGTGCACCGTTTGAATTGAAAGTGGGCTTGCTTCAAGCTTTAAGAGATATTCATGGCAGCTTTTAGAAAGGACCGAACCTTTTACGTCGTTCAAAATCGTTTTCATCTTTCGAAACATTTCGGAAAAATACTTTCGTTGCTTGATTTAAACGTTAAATAAAACATTGATGATCTAATTTTATACTCGAATAATCAAAGAATTTAGTTGAATCAATGGGGTTAACTCGGCTGGTCATCAAATGTCCAGTTTGACAGTGGACAAATAAAGCAAAAAGAAACAGTAGAATCTCCCGTTTATAGTTGGTTCTACGACTTGTGTAGTATACTTCAACCATACTGGAGCTGCAAATGATATTAATTTTATGTCGTACTGTGCTTCTGCGGTGAAAAAGGATTCCAGAGCTACCCGAACAGGCTTATGCTAGCAGTAAGATTAATAAGTCTTGCTAACAGTAATTCCTTTCATTAAAAGGATGGTAACCTGATGTGTATCTAGGCTGCCAGTATCATACACATATGTCGTAAAAACCGGCCGTTCCATAGATGCATTATGGCGCGATATTTGAAAATGTCATTAGCGTTTTGTTTTCATTAATTGGCGGATAAAACAGTACAAGAGTTTATGTACAGGGCTTATTTTGTTTTATTTGCTGCCTATTTAACGGATTTCTCGCCGACGTACTCTGCCTAATTGGTAGAACATTGGCAATGTTATGTTATAAATTTAGAGTAGCACTTACCCGGTGGCGATAAATTCGCCAAGACGAGCAGTGCGAGGTGCGTGGCGGCCCTTCGAGCAAGCATGGCGAACCGCTAGCGGGGCCAGCCCCGCGCGCCGCGTTTGCCGCTCCGCATACCACTCCGCCACTCGCGGCGACTTGCGACAATCCGCGGCGACAGCGACAATCCACGGTTAATCGCGACAATCGGCAGCGACTTGCGACAATACTAGGCGACTCGCGACAACTCACGTTCACTCGCGCCACTCCACACTACACTCGCGATTTTAACACTCACACACACGTATGGTACTCAACGCGTGGGTTCTAGTGATTTTAGACCTGAAAAATAAAAGCACAGAGTTAGAGACAAGTTAAGTGATGAAATTTGACCAATATACGACCGCGTGAGAATTGCCGTGTTTGCCATTTTGCATGATATCTTAAAATAACGTGCAGCGCTAAAATAGTTCACTTAATTTCAACAACGGTTCAGTTATGAATCGCGCGAGTTCGTAATGAAATTCTCGATGCCCCGCTCGCCTAGCTATCGTTAAATTCTTCATGATATTACGACTGTAATGTACTTGTAGATTGCCGCTACAAAACATTTGAGAATCTCGACCTCTGCGATGAATGTCTGAGATCGAAGCTCGTACAACGCCGGATGTTTGTGTCCGCGTCAGAAGTCTCATGATGTTTCTAAATGCACGCGGCCCAATGATTACAACACTTTCTTCGCCGGTGAGAATATAGGTACTTAAATAAAATTACTGAACAAACACATTTAGAACTAAGAAATTATCATTATAATTCTCTTTGTGCAGATCATAGGAACAATATTTATAACACAAAATGGGACACACATTTAATCTCTGTAGAAAACTCCACGAAATGGTACAAAGTGCCTACAGTTTATGAAAATACGATTCAAATTATAAGATGTGTCTAAGAACACAGCATTAGGACTTACAATCGTCTAATCACACAATAAGATCGACGTGCTAAGTAAAGATCGGGCAGCGTACGAAATACCGGTCTCCTTTGTACTAGCGGTTTGATTAAACAATTCTATGGAACCAAAATAACGTTTTTAATCTCTCAGCGCCGGACGTGATGTAGATCGAGGTCAAACAATGACTCTTCCACCGGATTTTTCTTAGTTTTTGCTAACATAGTAATGGGAATTATAATTGCTGGTTGGAATATTTCTAATTACATTTGTACCTACATACCAAGTCCATATGTTTTAATATATAAAAATTTCTCACCATAGACCAAGATTATTGGCCCTTTCTTAGAAAGCCGTACGGCTTGTGTACCATACTGACATACACTATATCCCCTTAGAGATGTGTACGCTTGCTTGGACTCATCTCTGTCTCTTACTATAACTAAAAATCGAACTGAACTATCTCGAGCTAACTAAGAAACGTAAACAATAAAATTATCAAGTGAAATTAAATATCAAACTTAAAGTACCAAAATTACCTTGTGTGTAATATCGTTGATACCATAACCATATCCAATAACACGTTTGATTCATCCTCAGAATAATAACTACAGCAAGCTAAAAGCGTAGGCTTAGTCATTGTTCTGACGTTCTATCGTCCTATTTACTGACATAAAGAATGTACAAAGTATTCAAAGAGCGAACACACCGCAGCGACTGATCAACTAGTCGGAGTACCACTCTATGGTCACTACCGCTCTATTATAATTATATTGTTTTAAATCTAATTATTATGTCCAATAAGCTTTATAACTTACTATTTGGCAAGTTTCTGTCGCTAAATCTACCGCCAATTTTGATTCGTGAGCAATTGTACGAATTATGAGGTGTTCATTCCTATGCTAACAGAATAATCAATTTTCAGTCTCAAGTTGTTAGCAAGTTACGTACCTATTGATTTTGTGCATGAGCCACTTGTTGTCTAAAGCAATGAAGAATGTTTAACTTGATTCTATGTAAATTTGCTATAAGGCGAACACAATCAAACACGATCACTTGGTTTGTTATAAGTATAACATTTACATTATTAGAGCTATCACGAATAACATCGATTAAAATGGTAAATCGAACCCTAGCGATATTCACATTTTTCAGACGACAAAAAAAATGTCTAAGCAAAACGTCAAGTGTCAATTTTTATCTCATGTTGCACGTGGAGTGTTGCCAGCATTAACCATAGCTAATTTAATCGACTAATCAAATTATAATTAAAATGTATTGTAATTTCTTAATGTATATAAAATATTACTTTATTTATTTAAATGTATGCGGGTCATAATATGAATACTGCAGTACATTAACATAAGATACTAGAAGGTAGCATTGCGTATCTACCATAATAATATTATGAAGGTGAGCAACACAGACAATCATATTAGATAACATTGATATATCTATGGAAAGGGCTATGCTGGGTGTTTCTCTGCGAGATCAAATCAGAAATGAGGAGATTCGCAGAAGAACTAAAGTTACCGACAGCTCAACGGATTAGCCAGTTGAAGTAGCAATGGGCAGGGCACATAGCTCGTAGAACGGATGGCCGAAGGGGCCGTTAAGTTCTAGAGTGGAGACCACGCACTGGAAAACGCAGCGTCGGACGGCCCCCCACTAGATGGACCGAAGACCTGATAAAGGTCGCTGGCAAGCGTTGGATGCGGGCTGCATCGAAACGGTCTGCGTGGAAATCTAAGGGAGAGGCCTTTGTTCAGCAGTGGACGTCTATCGGCTGATGATGATGATTTCATATCAATGAAATTCAATTATATATCAATATAAGGTGTAATTTTCGAGATCAAATAAATAAAGTACTCAATGATCGAAAGGTAAAGAGTATTCGGAACCGACGGGCATGTATAAAGTGATTGATGAATGTAGAAGAAGCGAAAGAGTTGTGTCAGTCTAGAGTCTTGTCGTGATGATATGTATGTACATTTAGACTCTAAGAGACATGTAAGCCAATAACGAATACCCCATCCAAATCGGATCCCTAGTTTTAAGAAAATCTCAGATATACAAACATACACACATACGGGTCAAATATAGAACCTCCTTTTTTGAAGTCGGTTAAAAATGTGTACCGTTTCATGTGTGGACTACCTATCATATGGGAAACCAAAACAATAATTTTAAGCCCGCCAAATTTCATTTGAAGTTCCAAACTATTAGAGCTTTCAAACCGCAGACCGACCCGGATGAATGTGGCCGGCAACTTTGCTTTCAAGACAAAACGCGGTCTCTCCTTTCACCGACAGCCTATTACTTTACTTTACGTGATCCCTCCCTAACTCTCACACACACACTAAAAATATTTGAACTTGCCACAGCCTCGGATACAGGAAGTCAGTCCGACCTTTGATAATGAAAATATTAAGGAGAAGGCATTAACTGAGGAATGAGCTCCCCGCCGAGGTTTTCCCAAAGGAATATAGCATGCATGAGGTTCTTCAAGAAGGATGTGGAGATTTTTAAGTTTCAGCAACACGCAATTGATACCCCTAGTTTTGCAAGCAAGCGAAATTATATTGATATCTTGATCATTCTCTTACACTCGACACTGGCGAAAATAGTCTTTGAAGAAGATTGGTTGACAAAGGAAGAAGACAAAGTTAAATTAATATAAAGGCAATCGCCTAGAACTTGTAGATAAATGTATAAAAATGTCTATTCCCAACTAACTTCATTAATTCTCTTGTATCGATTGGATTGTGAATTTCATATTTCAACAAAATGTATAATAAAGTTATGGATATTAAGACGACGAGTGTTTTTTTTGCAAACTATTGATAAAAATCGAGTTTGTTAGCTCCAATTAATGTGGATCCGTTCAATAAATATTATGATAAAAGTATTTGATGTACTTTAAGTAGATTATGGAAATTGGTTTTATCTGAATAATTTATGGGCAGTTATTATTTTTACTGTCGAAATTAAAACGTTTATGATAATATTAGTTTATACTCGCGAAAGTTAATTTAAGATGATGTTTGCAAATATTTAGATTTATCTTAATGATATCATTAAACAAAATTTAAGCCAGCTTGTTGGATGCTGCCAGCTCTCCTGGTACAACTTCAGATGAACACATTGATTTACACCCTATATTAATGTTAGAAAGGGAAGAGATTTGTATTTGTAGTACTGGATCAATTCTAAAAATTCTTTCTCCAACAGAATGCTGGTTACAAATATTTTAAGCGATTGCGGAGTAACCATTTGTGCTTAGAAAAAATATCAATTCATTAATCCTTTTAAGCCTAGTAATGTCACCAGCTACAGCTCCTTTCAACCTGAATACAGTAAGATTCACTTTACAAGATGCCGGGAGAATATAGAATACATTTAATTCTGGCTTAGTACACTAGGAGTCAAAAACCTGGGTCATCATTAAAATTGTTATCGGAAACAAAGAATTATACATTTAAATAAATAGTAAGACGAATATTAATAAATAACTGATATATATTCACATTTTATTGAATTAGTTTTCAATAGTTTAGTAAACCTTTTTTACTTTTATAAGCTGTCATACTCACGCTGATTTTCCCAGATAATTGAGATAATTGTTAGTGACGGCCCATTTGCTCCCGAGTGTTTAATTGTATCTTCAATCTTTATAATACAAGATCTTATAGATTTATAAATAAATAAATAGATGCAACTAAGGAAACGGGTTTATAGCGCGGCATAAACCCACCACTTTATCCCAAACATTTCCGAAGTAATAAAACTTATATATCCCGAATTGAAATAGCCTACACCACATACCGCAATATATCCCGGAAGCATTGCCGTGGGCTGTAGCCTTTGAGGTGGTCAATATTGAGACCAATCCAATTTCAATAACATATTATTTAAGGAATCATGATTGACGAAATCATGTCTTTATTGAAGTAGCTAAAGATCCGACTCTTATAACTGTCATTACCAAATTACCAAGCATCCAATAATGCTTAGCTAACATATTGACGAGTTAAAAGGAAGTTTTACTTCATAGACCAACATTTAGTGGAATGTATTTTCATTCGTTCAACCACAGACAACACTTATATATAATGATTCTAATAATTTATAATTCGATATGACATTACTTCTTCTCAAAAACAAAAATCATAAATGGAACGGCGCAAGCTAATCTTTATTCAAGCTACAACTTTCTCCGGCGAAACAAATGTAATGAAATAAATTAATTGTTGTAGCAACCCTAAAATAGTGTTAATTAACGCCTAGCAATGAATTTTCTAATTTGCATAACGTGGGGAACTGGGGAGTGTTTCAGAAATGGTAGGATGAAAAGGTTGTTCTACGAACCGATTCCGTATGTTAATTGGTCGGCAGTATGGATGTACCACATAGTCATTCGTTACTTATACATGTTAGAATTAAAAATTTTAAAGCACTAAGTTGACACAAGCATACGGCCCACCTGATGGTAAGCAGTCACCGGAGCCTACAATATTTAAGGTCATGCGGCACATCTTCACAGAAGACGCAAGAGTTTATTCCATTTTGTTTGTTGTTTCCTTTCCTTTTTTTATACCACTCAGGTGGCACACAAGCATACGGCCCATCTGATGGTAAGCAGTCACCGTAGCCTATAGCCGCTAGCAATACCAGGGGTATGATGAGGACTTATTGTGCTGGCAACAATACTACTAGCCCAGCGTATCCTCGTGGAGCGCTGGCAACCTTACTTACCGCAGAAATACAACACTACATTAAGTAGTGTTATTTCACTGCGGTCTTCTGTAAAGCGGACGTACAGTTCTCAGTCGGGCGGCTCCAATTTAAATGAGATAACCCACGGGAAATCCCAAATCGCCCTACCTCTCTTAGAACTTCCTCTCTTTCCTACAGTTATACATGTATAATTATTATCTGTATTAATAAAAAGGATAAAATGTAATTTTTGCACGTATATTGGTAATCTCTGGAAGTAGGTACATCGTAATTTAAAATGTAGACTGAGTAACGCAGCCTATTCTTTCTATTACGGTAGGTACAGTAGGTACGGCTAGTACGGTATGGATTAACTAAAAAGTCTTATAAAAGGAGTATGTAATAAGGCACAAATTTAACAAAAATCATGTGTACCTTCTAATCTAATAGAAAGAATAAGATTGAGTCAGTGTCCTTCCAGCGCGCAGCGGCGCCCAGTGGAGTCGGGAACACATACAGTACTGCTGTGTGTGCACACAAGTTTGTTTAACTAGTTATAATAATATTCATGGCAAGTACAAAGGGCTGCGTAAAACATTCCCAGTTTTAGTTTCGGATTCCGCCCTATAGTTAGCTTTGCGTCAGGAATTAATTTTTAGACGTGAAAAGGGTTGCGCTGTTAGAGAGGGTTAAATGAAAGTCATCAAATTTTTACATTTTATAATATCACAAAGTGAGTCTTACAGTGCGGTGAGCCTCTGCTACCTGAGCTGGGCTGTGTTTGACTAAACACTACTTACGTAATGAAGTAAGTGAGTACTTTGTGAGAGGGAATTTTAAAGATGAATACTGAAGAGAGGTAGGGCCTACTTTTGAAGATAAACTAAATAGCCACAGTGTAGTACCGACGGAGCATGAGGAGGATAAATGAAAATGAAATTATATCACAAATAGTACCCATAGGTTATTTATAATAATTACAAGCCTTTTAACATTATAAAGAGGTGTATTTGGATTTGATTAAATTGTGGGAGGGTACCTATTATTTTTACATATTCAGGCTCAGTCTACTCTGAGCCTCCGGTATGGAAGTTTTTAAAAGATTTAAATTTATACAAGCGTTAACAAAAGCTTAACGGACGTAACCACAGACCTACGTTTTTTTATGTTACCATTGAAGCTTCCACAGACCTAGGATTTTTTCGGAAGCTACGTTCTCTGCTTTATAGACCAACAACGTCAACACTGACGTTGTCGGTAAAGTGGAGAACGTTTAGAGCACGTCGGTAAAGCAGTGTACATCGACGGCACGTCGGTAAAGCAGACAGCAGTAAACTTAGTTGTGCGTCGGAGTTGACACGCAAGTTTTTTTTACTTATTTTATTGCATTTTTGCGACGTTTTTATGGAAGAAATATTCTGCTATCACCTAAAATAACAGTCTATTTGGAGCTCGTTTAGGAATGTTCAACACGTGCATATATATCGATACTCCAAAAGTAATTTTCCATCAACGCCTAGATAAGGTAAAGGCAAGGGTGCCTTAAGTGGAATCAATTTATTATTCTCACGTCTCCAGCAAATATTCTATTACTTCAACGTTTGTAACTAGAAGCATAAATCAAAAGACGGACGGACAGAAATATCGTGATTAATATAACCCTAACTACTCAGGGGAGGAACGGAGAAGTTATTTTTAACCGGAGTTTAATCACACAGACTTAACAATCATTCAGCTCGGTGTAGTGTGTTCGTTTGACTTTCTTTGTTTTTTTTTAAAGAGAAATAACACTCACTAACTCTACACGAAATCTCATGCCTACAATCTTGGAATTTGAAAGGTTTTATGTGGGAATTAGGAATCCAAACTGAAATCCCAGAAGGGCTAAAATGGAACTAAGAAGTTAATATCGATACCCACCATTTTTGTAGTTGCTACAAGGTTGCTTCGTAGTGTGTAAAGATGCTAAAAAAATTACAGAAATTGTAAATCCGATACCAATGTCTGTCTGATTTCTGCGTGTCCTAAATTACAGCATTGCAGGCAGATAGGATAATATTTTCACCTTCTATCCCAACTCTACATGAATAATAATGCACTAGATAATTACAATCACTAAATAATACACAATATCATTTCCAGATGTACTGAATGATGCACAATATAATGTAGCTCTATCACGAATAAATCCCAGCGTGTAATCACCCTTAGCACTAAAATAAGCTCAGTTAATGTCGCATACGCTGTGAGACAGTTCATTTGGATGAAGCGCATCCTTAATTGCTTTATAAATATACGCGGACTAATTACATTCACACGTATACAACACTAGCTTTGAAAGGATCTGGACGGAGGAATGCGAACAAAATGCAGAAGGTCTTACAATGCGTCATAATAATATAATTTTGGAGAATATTTTGCAGTTTACCAATTCAGCAGGTTTAGCCATGTTTACTATCAACAATATAGAAAACGAAGGAAATGTATGAGAATTTAAAACTTTTACGCTATGTCACTAGGTTAAGTTTTTAATTCCCAAACATTTCTTTAGTTTTCTATAGACGATTGTAGATAGCAACCATGGCCACAGGAACTGAACATAGACTGAGCTTCTTGTCAGGTAGTATTCTGAACCGGTGGTAGTGACATTTATAAGTGATTTATCAAGGCTTTAACTAAATAAACAAGTTCATTATAGATTTTCAGATTCTATTAAAGTCCTCCTCATTTTAATATTAGGTTGGTGTGGTAGTGAAGCTCGTCATCAGTTCTTTGGTCAGTTTTTTTTCAGTCAATCAGTTTTTTTTTTCATCAGATTTAGATTTTCGAGCAAATGCCGAATATAATTTACATAGTAATGTTTTTGATATGGGTATCAAATGAAGGGGCGAAATGACCTCGATGAGCAAAGAAATTTTTTTTTATTACCCACTAATGTAAGCTTCTTTAAAAAAAGATTTTGGTTTATAACTTTGCATATCTCGTCAAGCATCGTCATTCAAAGCAATTCCACAAAGACAAGGGCCTCCCAAAGATCTACCCGCCCGGGGCCTCGCAATGGCTAAGGCCGCCCTGGATCTATTAATTGGTAGTCAATGTATAGGGTATATAATATACTCCAAGGTATAGGCTAATGAGATCTCTAATTCCACACCATACTTATATACCTTATTGTTAGTAATACTGTGTAATATTATTGCAATGACCAACGATCGCTAAACCAACAAAAGTTTGATGATTGTTAGGGATACGATGAAATAACATAAAACGTTTGATGTTTCAACCGCTCTCCAAAATATTATGATAGGCCTTAACAGCAAACAACTCTCAATAAACTAATATATTCTTTGGAAACAATTAACATTCTAGTTTCCATGGAGATTAGCATCTTAATCTGTGAGAACTGCGCGTTGCTGTCCTTCGTAATCCTTCGTAGGGATTACTGCATAAATATGCGTTTTATCTCAATAACAAAGGACTTCACTACATTCCCTTAATTATTACGAGCTGCCGCGCGATTCTCGCCTTTGCAGCTATGGTAATAACGTGGCAGGTTTAATGAGTACAATCAAAAGTTTTCCCAGATCCGTCCCAGCATAATGGCTCCCTACATACATTATAATGAAAGCCCGCTCATACGGAGATTACGTTCTCCATTTTTGTCCTTGCATTAATTGCTATTTGACAGATATAGAACATTTGTATTTTGTTGAACCTTTTTCGTTTGCGAATATTTGCCTGATTATAAACTCGCCAGTCTGCGCCCAGGGGGATTCTGCTTGATAAACATCTATTCATTCCTTATTTGCCAACTAAATAAAAATATATTTTCTTCTACTTTTTACTGATATATATTTTACAAAGCCTTATAGAGGTACTAGCTTGTACCCCCGGCTTCGACCGAATTGTTATACTATCCCTTGGGAACTACACAATTTTCCGAGATAAAAAGTATCCTTTAAGCTACCATTCCACATTTCATACAAATCCATTAAGCTGTTGAGGCTTGAAGAGGGCACAAACAGACAAACTTTCGCATTTATAATACTGGTGTGATGTGTTCATTAATCCTTCCTACATACAAACCATGTCGCAAGAAGGGCAAGCAAGATAATATCTGAACGGCTTTGCTCCCGGGAATTCTCGGTTTCAATACCGGGAAATATCAGTACTAAAGAGCGGCCAGTACCGGTATCATAAATCGACTCACTGATACTCCCGATTGTAACTTCGGTTGAGTACGGAAGAATATGAAATGGCTTAAAATCTCGCCTACGAGTGCATATAATACGGATTAGGTCTGTTGGCTCCATTGGATAGTTCCATTAATGTCTCCAACGGGATTTCCGAATCCTTATGGCTCCACTACTTGTGTAATGGAACCAACAGGTTTTTGAATTTTGACCAGCGCCAACAACTAAGCATTAGCCTACAGAAGTCCGTTTTTACAATAAAATCCCACAATCTATTACCGAATTGAATTACGATAAGTTTAAGACTTATGTCAAAAGAGTTTTGATAAATAAAGCCTATTATAAAATTAATGATTATGTAAATGATAAAAATGCTTGGAATATATAGACTCACTCTGCACAAGTGGCTCCCCGCTCCTGGTAATTGTAATAGTTGAAATATGTATTTCATGAAAGCAGTGACAAAACCAACTTGGTAGCTTTCATTTTGATATTTGTAATTTCATACCAATGTCTAGAAGAATTATGTTACAAATTGTTATATAATGATTGTTAAATGAAAAAAAAAAGACAGAGTACTGAGTTTCTTGCCGGTTCTTCTCAGGTGGCTTTTTTTCCGAACCGGTGGTAATTTAGACCATCATAAGAGCCTTATTAGGGCCTAAACTGAATAAATGATTTTTGATTTGATTTGATTTGAAGACATAATATCAACGTCCTAATTGGTATGACGTGAAAAAAATTTTAAAGAAGCGAGTGATAAGTATAGTGGAGACGAACCGCGGATCGTTGGCACATAATTGAACCGTGAATACTTCATACGAGGGCCGCGGGGGCAGGATAAGCGGGCGGTTTAGTCGCGCTATGTCTGCTGCTTCATGCTATGACCTGAATTCAATGTTTAATAATCCACTCATCCAAAATCTTATCAGGTATATTGCTGTATATCTTAATCTGAACACAATATAAAATAAAGTCGATTACTTACGCAACGGATTTAAATGCGATTTTCATTAGAAGTCCGAGTTGATCCCGGGAATGTTTCACACTTATTCTTATGGTTTCACGTAGTACATGCCTTTTATCCTTTTATAGTAAAGAAAATCTACTCGAGATAAATCCGTGCAAAGCCGGGGTAGGTCACTAGTTTCTTATATTTGGTACCTTATATTAAACTACACTAATAAAATGTAGTTCGTTTAGTTTTAGGTAGGGTTGCTTTAGTTTCAACTGTCTAAGCTTCTAATAGTATTCTAGCTTTTGCCTACAATTAAAGATACTATTACTTATGTAACGCATTTTCCTTTTAATTACATAACAAAATGTTTAACGGACTTTTGACCACTAGATGTCGCTGTAATGTAAATAGGCATTATTAGCACGCGCGGTAGAGAGTCTCCGTCGCTGTGCTATATATCTCAGCGACGGAGACTCTTTGAACGCTCCAATCCGACCACTATCGATGTTCGACCAACCGATTCCATGGAAATCAAAGGCCAAATATCTAGGCATCATCCTCGACCAAAAACTCACCTTCCGTGAGCATATAAAGACAGTGCGCAATCGCGCCGTCTTTGCCCTTGGACGACTACATCACCTACTAAATGCACGCAGTAAATTGTCCCTCAAGTATAAGGTGCGAATCTACCTTGCGTGCATTCGCCCAATAATGACTTACGCCGGCGTGGTCTTCGCACACACGGCCAAGTCCCATATCCATAGATTGCAGGTGGTTCAAAACCGATTCTTGCGCAAGGCTACTGGTGCACCGTGGTACATCCGCAACAGCCAACTCCATGTGGATCTGAAACTGCCTACCATCAAGCAGTTTCTAAAACAGATGGCCAAACGTTTTTTCGACTCTGCCGAAAAACATCCCAACCCGCTGATAGCAGCGGCCGCCCGATATACACCATCTCGAATATCGAAACGTCGTCGACCGAGGCATGTCCTCCTCGATCCCGACGATGACACCACCCTACTCCAGGAAGCCACTAAACGCGCACAAACCGCAAACCGACCCCTATACCGCCCTCGTCGGCGAGGACCGTCGCACTCATCCCGTCTTCTTTGTCCCCAAAGCCAGTCACGGCTCCGTAGCCCATCTCTCAGCAACGCCCCTAGTTCAGTTGCTTAGATTAAGTCCCCCTTCTGGCTGGAGGCCTTAAATGGCCTCGCCACTTTAGTCCGGTTAAGCAGTAAAAGTTCCCTCGAACTAACTGCGAGAGACCATATTCTTAAAAAAAAAAAGACTCTTTGAACAAACCGAACATACCGACCAGGAGCTCAATCAAACCAGTAAACCGGACTACGCATACAACCAACTAGTTTTATTTTATTTACCACCACGCACAACAAGACCTGCTGCTGACTGCCTCCACTCCCAGGACTGAGTACGGTGTCATACATTTTATGTAAAAGACAACTAAACTGAATAGCGAGTGTCCTTTTTAATTGGTAATTTTTTTATCTGGTGATATTCTTACAGACGTTGAAAACATTTACCAGGCTTTGACTTGAGGAAAAATACTGACAATCTCTTAAAAACTCCCAAAAACTTATTCCGCGCGGATGAAGTCATGGCAAACAGCTAGAGAACAGTAACCGCAATACTTAAAAGAACAACGTCTAAACAATGTATCTCACCGGACATTGCACAACATCAACCCAATTCAGCGAGGAGCGTTTTACAATACTATAATGAACTTTACTGCTGTCTATTTAGTCAGTGACAATAAACACGTTTTATTCAGCTCACTATCTTACTGCAGTACGGCTCATAAAGTGGTGAAGTAGCAAGTGCTTGGATTGCAACTTTAACTGCAGCTGGGTCACGTAGCAAAAAGGTTCCTGAGTTTGTCCGTAAAACGGCTGTTTACTCTTTACTACTTTACATCTATGTGCGCTCACATCACCTAGTCATAACAGCACATGCACGCTGCAAGCCCTCAGCGTAAGTGGGAAGTAGCTAACACGTAAAATTCATAATCTTTTATTTGTTTTTATACCACGGGTCATAAGGTGGCAAACAAGCTTGCAGCCCACCTGATGGTAAGCGGTCACTCGCGCGTTGTCGACCCTAAAACGTTTATTCACTTTAGGCCCTTGTGAGTGTCTACGTTACCACCGATTCGGGAGAAGCCTGGGTTAAACCCGCATGAAACTGAGAGCTGTCTTTTGCCATGCACAATCATAATTTATCAGAATAACAATTAAAATTTAAATAATTTAATTTAGTTGTAAACATCGTTACAGACATCGAAATAAAAGCTACCAAGTTAGTGTCGTCACTGCTGTGAATAGAGCAACGAATCAAACATTCAACCAAACACCAATGCTGACTACCTCTGAAGAATTATATAATTAATACGTGGCAACTATCAACAAATGTGGTTGACTAATGAAGGCGTATTATAAATGTGGTAACATAATGCATGTGCATGTGTAATGAATACATAATATTAAATGCGAACAATTCGGCTTGGTTACTGTTCCATAATAAAGTGGTATCATGAAATTACATTGTGAGCAAAACTGCAGTATTTGGCTGTGCTCAAATGTTGTTGCAGCTATGTCTTTTTATGTCATTGTGTTTAATGTATCTTATAATAGCGTTTATATTGTGAAAAACATATAAAGGAATATATTTTTTATATCATTTTTATTATTTTTTCTTTTTATACCACTAAGATGGCACACAAGCGTACAGCCCAGATAGTAAGCAGTCACCGTAGCCTATATCCGCTTTGCAATACCAGGGGTCACTAACGCATTGCCAGCCATGTTGTTGATGAGGACTCACTGTGCTAGCAGCATTACTACTAGCGGAGCGTATCATCGTCTTACCGCAGAAACACAACACTACATCAAAGTAGTGTTATTTGACTGCGGTCTTCTGTAAGGTAGGCTCCAATTTTAATAGGAACACCCTCAGGAGATCCCATTTCGCTCTACCTCACTAAAATAAATTAAGTTGGAGTCTTTTAAAAAAAATACCCTGACAACTATAATGACGCAATCTTCTCATAAATGTAAAATCAAACTTGTAATATAACATTCAAGTTGTATCTCTAACAGATTCCCGTTCCATTAACCCTGTTCCGCATTGAGATATCACGTCGGATACGACACGCACATGCAGTCAACTTATCTAGTTTATCCCACCTTACTTGTTTTAACCGACACTATCTTTATTATATTATGCCCATAGCAATAATGACCTGTGTAGGTACAGTTATACAGACAGGACACGTGATCATGCAATATTCATCGGAGGGCGCGCACTGAGCGGAAGTACAGGATACTTCCTGCGTTGTATCGCCAACGATATCCCGCCAAACCGCCACTGTAGGATTACTATCATCGTTTAGTAAAAGGCATTAAAAGGCTATGTTGCTTGATAATGAAGGCACGAAATAATATACAAACAAGTTGATATAAACCATACTTGCTGCAGTTAACATTTCTCGATTCTTCGTTGCAAAATTGCATATATGTATATGTCTCACGTATAATTTTTAAGTTTTAAATAAATTTTCACGCTGATGAAGGATTTTGAAGTTATACAACTGGCTGCGCATAATGCCCGCTGCTCGAATTTTGATATTCGCACGCACACCTGCATACCTATAGTAAAAAGAGACAGTCGTTGCATGGAGGGGGCATAACGCTTTTTAGTTACGTGACGATATCTACCAGTCAACTCCTTCCGCAACTATGTTCCAACAAGGGAATGCAAACCTTTGTCATATTACCGAAGAGGCCTTCTTCGAACACTTCACATATTGACCATTGAAAAAAAAAGTATCTTAGAACCTCTCAAAATGTCGAAATTTTCATATGAAATTTTAGTTCCACTTTTCGCCGTAGCAGCGCTGTTCCTATACAATCGCTGCCGACTATTTTTATAGTCGGAAGCGATACAAATACGAAGTTGATAGTAGTTCTTATTAAGGCTGCAGTACCTACTATTAACAGTTGTTAGTTACCAGACCACCGCAGTTGGCTGGTGGAAGGTACCGGAAGTTTACTTAGTAGGAGTTTGTAGGTACGTGACCTGATAGTAGGTGGAACTACACAATTACCGCTCCGAATGTTTTGCTTAGGACTAATGATTATTGGATCAATTTTGGAAACATGGTGTTTACTCATGGCTGGACGGTTTACTCTACGACAATAATAATTATGGAATCAAACCTTGATAGTTATAATACAATGCACTATTATTACATAAGAATGTATCCAAACTAAAATGTAAGGTTAACCTAATTTAAAAGTTCTGTATCTAGAGCTCAAAGAATATTTTTGCAAGCCAAGTAATTTCAGAAGAGGTTAGAGTAAAGAAATCTAATTACACTCTTAAAAATAGAATATAGTGATTCCATACCATAATTTCCTACTTAATATATGTATGACTAGTCGTACTTATGTAATGTTTCATACTGACGTACATATAAAATAGTAAAAAAAACTGTGGGTAAAACTATAAACGCACAAGACATATTACGCGGCAGATAAGAGGCGGTATCGCTTACAATGTGGGACGGAGGGAGTGTCAAAGGGAAAGTTGTAGGAGTATATATATAATCCCCGTCCTGGCGATATTGGAATACCAGGGACTTCGCCCCACTTCCAATATCAGTGCAGCGAACGTGAACCCCGAGATCCGTGAGCCTTTGAACAGAATTAGAGCACTAACACTAACTTGACACCCGACTGGTATTTACAAATGATATATTACAAATGATAATTCAACCAATAAGTACATATGATTTTTATTATGTAACCGTTTGTCGATCGATATATACCCCATTGTTGAAGCAAGATGTATTTCAACCGTAGACGCTGACTAATGATTGAATGACTCATTGATATGTTATAAGTTATCGGAATGAGATACGAATATGGGTTTTTTCTTTTTTTAAATGGTTAACTATATACTGCTTTCGTAATCTGTCAATTGAGGATTGTTTAGATTCATAAACACCCAATTCTCACCACGCTAAGCCAACTTTAAAAATGTATGAGCGCCGTTAACGTTCAAATATAAGCCAGGAATAGATTTAGAACGCAGTGAATGAAATACAACCTTCGGCCTTTATCGGAAGGCATAAATCCGAGAAACAGGGCACGGATACCGAGGCCATTCCCAGATACACGGCATTAATATAAACAACACTTCACTCCCAACGACACTCGTCATGTCCTCTGGAGTATCGAGGGCATCCCCAATCAAAAGGAAGTTCAAATTTAAGATTGTCTCATGACCTTAAGTATAACATTCTTGAATACGTTTCAGTGGTTCAAGTTAAATTATTTGAGTTGAACTCGGGTAACCTCAATGAAGGAAAGAAAAGTTTAATCCGCGCCTAGACTCAAACCAAAGACAGATATAGCCACAGTGACTGTTTCTCTGAGCATACCATGCCGAGCAAAATTGTGTATTGCCTCGGGTTTTACTGATAAGGGCTAAATTTGAAATGGTTATGTCAATAAACTATTCAAACGCATATTCAACACGTTGTAACTCAGTTTTAACTCGTTAACTTCCCGGAATTTCAGTTAGAAGTACATCCAAGTGAAATGTCAAATTGAAGTTAAAAAACTTTCGGCGAGTCGAGATAAAAGTTTGCATTTTAAATGCAAATGTATTCTCTTCAGTGAGCTCCGTAAACGAGAGTTCATTACAAGTTATCTCCGAAATTGTTAAATTATAGAATAACGCAGTAAAGAACCACTGATGCGCTAAAATAGGGGCGTAAAATATTACAGCGTATCGACTTAAGTTTTGAAACGAATATTTTTCACCGAACTTACAACGCTGTATAAAAATAACTAGATAGATCTAGCACTTTGTGAGATGTTTTTTAAACTGATGATAAACGATGTGGCATATTAATTTTATTTCTAAATCCAGCTAGTTCCTTTTAGTAAATGGTTAATACTATGGTAGAATACGGTAGAATACGTCTGATCATGTGTTAGTTTAAGACCTTATGTACTGTATTCTTGGAGATAAATTTAGCTATATCTTTATCTTTAAATGTTTTTATGTATATAAACACCATTTATAAGAAAATTTAATGAGCTGTGAATCTTCATGCTAACCTTTAAGCACGCTATGCTGTTCCAATCACTGTTTGTAAAAATAACAAAATATGTGATCAAAGTAATAATGTACCTACTTTTTTTCAAAATGTCCACATTAAAAGGGCTTCAGTGCCGGTAGCAGGAACATTGTCGACAACGTATTCGAAAACGTAAGTCGCGAAATGTCAAAAATGTCATACTAATTTTTAGGTCCACTTGTCACCGCCGCAGCGCTGTTCATTTTCCAATACAAAAATAGTCGAAGGCGATACGAAAACGTTGTCGATAATGTTCCTGCTACCGGCACAGTACTCCACTATACAATTGCAATACTATACAATTGCGATAAACGGTGTGGTCCAAAATATTTTCCATCAACTTTTGTTGAAAGTGGATGCGGGTGTGCATGAGAATTTAAATAAAGCTATTTAAACTCTCCTAAGCCACGCTATTCGGACCATTTTTTTTGCACAGTCAACTATAAAATATACATTTATATAAGGACAGTTAATACGACTCATAAAATGTTTATAGCACGAACAAATTTTAAATACATTAGCATAATAATTAATTCCACATTACAGTGCGTCCCTGGACGAATCCTGTGAATAAGAATTTAGTTATTTATGTACCGTTACATATTTTTTATGTAAATATAGGCACTCCCGCTCTGGCTACCCAGGAATGGACTCAGTGCGCTGATTTTAGTCTCCTATCTTAAATTTATTTTAAAATAAAATAAAAAAACAATCAATTGTATCGGGCGTAGCTTTAAAAAGCTTGAAATCCTCAACCAATATAATTGTAGAGAGATTCGGAATTCAACGCAAATAAAAGTATTTCTTTAAATACATTTTAAATATATACATTTAGCTTAGCCGGCAATTGAACCGATCGTAAGCGGTTTATTGCTTTGATATTGACTACAAAAATATAGTGTATTTTTGCGGAATTTGTTGTCGGTATGTCTTACTTTTTAAGTATAAGAACATTTCTTTTCAAAGCTCACTTCAAAGTAAATAATTATTTTGTATATATTTCATCTGTCTGAGGTATGTTATTGTTGTAGCCAACACAATGCTATTGTCGACTAATGCATGTCTGTGCATGACAGTGATGGATTTATTAGCCGTATAGCATATACAAGGCGTTCATACATACTTTCTCACACATATCATCAGGCAGTCCCTTTCGGGCTAAGCAGAGTATCAAAATCTGAAATGCACATTTTTGTTTTCTGCATTCATCAACCTCGTCACATATATTATGTATGCTAGCCGTTAAATGGGTCTTTCGCGGCCACTTCTTCCACTCACATTCGTTTAGTTTTTTATCTTGTGAGTTATTTCTTTCAATATATCCATAACAACATAGCAAACCTTTCTCATGTTAGCAATTACAACCAAAGATCAGTTGCTCTCCGAATACTGGGATCGTCTCCACATTCAACATAGATAAATTAAATTCTAAATATATTTTAATACGACCGAATTCCGGCCAAGTGAACGGTCCACTGCACCGTGGTATGTACGGAGGCTTAGTTTTGCACGGATTACACCATCCATCTGTTCTACATGGACATGTGTTGTGTGGTTGTGTGGGTGTATGTAGTATGTGTGTGTATATGAGCAGAACACGCGGCTAATTATGTGCATTAGGCGATAGCGGGCGAAGGTTCGCTAATGTGTGTATCGGGGACGGCCCGTGACCTGTTTGCCGATATTAGTGCCGCGCGGCCGGGCTGTGGCCACGGAACAAGCGGGGAGGAGCACACAGATACATACTTGATTATAAAGTTATATACACGTGACGCCAAGTCCTTATTGAGGTATGAGAAGTAGGGATGAATGTGATAATATGACAAAATGAAATACTTGCGTATATAATAATCGACGTGTGTTCCATGTAATTACACGTGGTGGTTTCAACTGTGGAAAGATAGAAACAGACTGATTTCATAAGAGCCGTGGTGGCAGTGTGTTCGAATCTCACCGGTCTATACCAATGAGTTTTTCTAACTTAATTGCAGTGATAATCACACCACGAGCTTTACGGTGAAGAAAAACATCGTGAGAAAACCTGCATACGTTTAAGAAGTAATTCAAAGACGTATGTAGCGCCTACGGCAACAGACTCACTATCTGTCACGTTGGCACCAAATTTTATTAACTCCGGTATAGTGGGTCTTGTAACAAGAGGTAGGCAGAAGGCCTGCCACTTCGGGGACCCAGGTGGGAAGGCATGAAGATATATGTAATGTTTATTTCATATTTTAATTAAAAAAAAGGCAGGCTCTATCGATACCACTGAGAACAATAAATTTTGAAATCCCATTTACAGACAATAAAACTTCTTAAACTAGTTGGTTGTATATCAAAAACGCTATTTCCGTTTGGTGGTGCGCCAAGAATGTTGGCAGCGTTACTTCACGTTACTACACTTATTGTATTAATCTGCGAAGCGAGAAATAACCGTAGTTACATAAATACGTTACAACCAAAAGATCATTCTATCAACTTTTGAACTGAAAATACATTATTTATACAAGTGGACATATCTCATACATTTTCAGGGCTACTTCGTCACATTGAATTAATTGAATATAGTTGGACGATATTTATTTATTATAAGAAGGTAAGATGGATGATATCGACACAGAGAACTAGAAGGAACCACTTTTTATTTCAGTATCCATAATTCAGAGCTCCGACTATTCAATTTCGTGGACTACACCTAGATTGGAATAACAAATGAAATAATGTGGTGACTAACTTCAAATTTAATTTTGCCTCAATATTTTTGAGTGAATAATAATAAATTCTCCTTTGCATATTTATTGTCGTGTTCATTAAAATGTTCTATGCTAATCATATATTGGACCCTCGGTGAGAAAGTTATAATTAACTCCACATATCAGTACAAAATATTTTTAAAGTGCTTGATTAAAGGACTTGTAGTCTAGTCGAGATATGGATTACTCCCTAGTTTTATTTCGCTCATCCATCCCGCTGACGCAGGAGCCCCACCGCTAGGGCGCCCTCTCTAATATTGAGCCCACTTTACATCGGCACGCGGTGTACATTGGCAAGCGAGCACCGACTGGGTACTGCACTGTATTAACTAAACATTCATCACGGATTAACCCTCTATGGCACAACACTACCCTACACACTCGTCACATCTTTATTAAACCATCTACCTAATTTATTTAACGACATACTCATTTATAGATACTTACTGTCATCTCGTTGAGCTTTGTGACCACTGTAAGATATACTAAGTCTGTTTTGCTAAATATTCAATAGACATTGATTTCGTTTTCAATCTACTGAAGCGTTTCATGATTTTTTTTGTTTCCCCAAGCCGTTCATTATTCATTTGTAATTTTCATTTAGGAATCAGCCAGTATGACCGTATACGTAATACCGAAATCAGACGTCGTCACGGTCTAAGATAACGGACGTGGCAGGTTGAAATGGCGATGGGCAGGCCACTTGGCTAGACGTGATGATGGCAGATGGAGTAAGTCCCTGACGGTGTGGTGGACACGTGTGGGTCTGAGAAGCCGAGGCCGGCCGCTTGCTCGGTGGTCAGAGGATATAACAAACATCTGCGGCAAACTATGGACGCGAGTCGCACAGGACCGGAATACATGCCACTCTGAGGAGGAGGCTTGTACCCTGCAGTGTGATCTAAAGAAAAGCTGATGACGATGACGAATTTTCATTTGGAATATTTATGTAATGATGGAAAAAAATAGGGACGAGGAAATATCGTGAGCCATTGCTCAAAATAAACATTGAACGGCGGAGTGGCGTCTCATTAAACACAATCGATTACATTCCATCTGGCGGCTATTGTCGAGCGTTTAGGTGACAAAAACAATAGAGAGATTTAATTTCCTGCTCCACTCATAAAATATTATTTTAATCCGACACAGCGCCGGTTGAATATTCAATGAATGCGGCTCCGCCATATTTTATTTGAGTTTTTATGCAAAATAACACTGGATCCGAACCGGACCGTGCTGCCGGATATTTTTAATCAACCCACGGCTCAGCCGGCGTGCAGTGGACCAAGTCACTCGAGCAATTTCCTTATTTCGTCCGTAAATGTGCCTCCACCGGGATTTGCATTTTTATAAACCAATAAATACGTATCGAGGCTCGGAGCATTGATTTCCATACATTTGTAACTGCCACTCGACTTTGTAAACAGAAACTTGCTCGCGCAATTTATAAGGTTCGGGCGCGAGGAAAGGAATAAGGGATACATCCGCGAATATTTATATTGCGAGATTATCGCCGCAATAAGTTGTCCTTACGACCGCGGATCCTTTAGAAAAAGTTAAATCAAAAACGTGAGGCGGCGACAAACAAGAGGCGCGGGAATGGATACGTGCGGGGGATCGCGGGGGTCGGGGGGTGTGCAAAAGGAACAAAAAGTGTCCGAGATAGGATTTATAGCTGCCACGTCCGTCGTCGCGCGATGCGTGCCAACAAACAGGTCTGGAGAAGCTACGGGGTCACTTTTTCATGCCACTAACCCAAGGCGGTAGACAAACACACGTCTTGACTGCTATTATGCTATTACTGAAACTAATGGCAAGCAAGTTACTGAAGAATGAACGGTTTCCCAGCGCATACATGTGGCAGCACTGGCGAAATATCTCGCACATAGTGCGTATAAGGTTATTTGAATATCTGCTCTACTGGAGTAGTACCTACATGCAGCTACGATGTTCTTACGAAGATTACAATTCACAGTTTCTAACGAAATATGTTTAGTGTTCGACAAAATTCTCCACGAGGCACACATTTACAATAATGATTCATACGTGTGCCACAAATATTAAAAGCTGATGGTAGTTTTAATTAATTTATAACTAGCTTACTTCCCGTGACTTCGTCCGAGTGGAGACCAAAATAAGTTACGTACGTAGTAGCTCACAGTAGATATTATACTACGTAGTACAGGTCGCGGCACGAAACTCTAGCGCTGAGCGAAACGTGGAGGGGATAGCTGCGCATGGGTACCATCGCGCACGCAATACAAATTAGTAATTTAATTGCTTAGTTAAAAACAGCAAAATAATGTTTTAATGTAAAGTCAAATAGTAAGTCTAGCGGTGAACAAAATGTGGAACTTAACTGCGTATGGGTACTGTCACGCACGCAAATATTACTTCATGTTACCTACAATATAATTTTTAACAAGTTTATGGGGAGTAGAAAAATAAATACACTATCGGATTTGTAAATTTTTATATTAAATACCAAATAATAAAAAAAATTATATTAAGTCCGAATTACATAAGAACCTACTGAAGTTTCTTCTCAGGATAGAAGAAACCTGCGAGTTCGGCAGGGTGTGGACATCAGACACCGCATTCTCCTTTCCGATATCTAGTCCGAATCAGACAATGGTCTTACACCTTCAATAGTATCCCAACAGGGCCTTTTGCTTACTGAGGGCCCCGGCTCAGGGCTGCTTCGGTCGTCGGCACTAACAGCGTCATCGTCATCAGACTCACCAAGGCTATCCTCTGAACTGTCACCATCAACGCGAATGATGAATTCTTCTGTAACCAAATCCACGACATGGTCACTCTTGACATATTGCTCTTCTATGTCCTTTACCTTTTGGCATAACTTTCCCCAATCCCAAGCACCCATCAGCAAAACTTTTTCTTGAATTAGTTCTATACATTTAGCAACACTCCACTTCACATTTTTACTGCCTACATATTGCTTTATGTCAGACCATGCCATTTCGATTGGATTTAGATCTGGGTGGTATGGTGGCAGTCTTAGCACTTGATGTCCTTGCTCTGCTAGTATCCTGTCAATTGAAAATGTTTTAAATCTATCTTTGTTAGCCCGTATTAAATTGTATAGTTGAGGTTTTAGTAGAGTTTCCTCATATTGTATGCCCTTTTCAGTAAGCCAACCCTGCATGTCAGCTTTTTTGGAATTAGAAGTGGGTGCAAGGTCCCATTGTTTATTATGGTATGATGCGTTGTCGACTACCACGACAGAATTAGGCGGTAAGTTCGGCAATAACTGTGTCCTCAGCCATTTTTCGTAGTTGTCGTAGTTCATATTGTCGTGGTAGTCGCCTGATTTCGCACCAGCTTTAAAAGTTAACAGTGCGTTCGGTATGAACCCAGCCTCTGATCCTGCGTGGACAATGACCACCCGCTGTCCTTTGGAGATAGGTTTTTTGAGACCTTTTGTAGTACCATCGGTCCAGGCTTTTGGAGCAGAGTGCGATGAATCTACGTAAGATTCATCTGTATATACGATGGGCCTTCCCTCTTGGCGATATTGTTTTATTTTGCGTAAGTATTCGATACGTAGTAAACGTATATTTGAACTTTCAATCAGTACTTTTCGATTGTTTTCAGTATTTTTCCACCGAAACCCTAAACTCTTAATTATTCGTCGAAGACTTCGTTCTGAGCCTTTGAAATTTATATCTTCCTCTAGCTTCTTTCTCAACTTTCCGACGGTGGGAAGTTCATTATTTGTCCTATGAAAGTTATGTATGCACCTCTTTATTAATCCTTGATCAAAGTTATCAATATCTGTGACCGGTTTTGATCTGGAGCGTTTTTTGCCTGGTGTTCTAAATACTGATAATAAGTCGGAATTATTGGCTTCAGTGGAGATTTTCCTTACCGTTGCTATGGACGTCTTTGTAGATTCAGCTGTCCTTTTCTGAATTTTCTGTAAGTCACTAATTATACTATTTAATTTTATATTTCCCGCCTGAATAACTTCTGCAGTTTGTTTTATTTCACTTATATCTACAGTGCTGCGGTCAGAATCGAGTAAAATACTCGCAGCTTCGCCAATTTCACTTTGAATTTGTTTCAGGGAATTAATGAAATCATTCGATTCCCTTTTCAGAAAACAATGCACGTCAAACACCATTTTCCGTGCCTGTCTTTTCAAAACAGTATTCCTTCTCGGCCTCGGCATTTTCACTGTTTAAAAACTGTTCAAACTTAATCAAACAGTGAATAAACTAACAAACACAACAAACAAATCAACAAAACAAACTTAACAAAAAACAACAACAAAAATTAACGATGACAACAAAACAATTCAGAACGCGACTGTACACTGGAAGTGCGCGGAGCGTCGTATCGGCACGGGGGACGGAGTACGACTGGAGAGCCAATCGGCGCAACGCACGCTCGCCCTTCACCCCTGTACCCCGCCAAGACACCTTATTTTTTACTTCTGCGCAATAACGGTCAGCGCTAGAGTTTCGTGCCGCGACCTATAGTAATACAGACGAAATTATACGATATTTTCTTTCGACGTTTATCTGCTACGAAAATTGAAGACCCCACTACGACTGAGCTACGAATCTCTGCGTGAGTCTACGAAGGCCTACGCGCTACGCCATACTCCATTAACCGAAGAGTATGAACGGATATATAGTTGACACAAATGAACGTGAAACTATTACCAACTTTATTTACGGTCCGAAACCTGACCATCTATAGAAATCGAAAGAAACAACAGCATAAGCGTTTTTGTAATAATAAGTTCCTTTTACTCTCACGCCACGCTCACAATGTAGGCACGATGTGTTTTTAAGCGCATATAAATTTGTAATCGCCTCTTCGTTTACTTCAAATAGGCTATACATTGTATAATGATAACAAAACAGATGCTTAATATCAATTGAGATGTCCTTGTGAAAGTATATTGAACTAATCGTATACCTTACGGTTCGTTTACTTAAATATTTTCAGGTCGATTTTAAAGGTTACCAACATCACTAACATAGAAAAAAATTGTCGAAGGACAATTATCCTTTATTCACTCTCTTCAAAACTCGTGTCATGTAATCGTATAGAAACCCCATCAGATTCCCAATAAAATTAATTTCTGCGATTATCTCCCCCTAATGATATCCATCGGATGCCAAATTTTCATACGGATTTATTTGATTGGACCAAAATTTCAATCACGATCAAATTTATTGTATATTTCGAAGGTATTACTATTATTATGTTTCTCTGAAATTCACGGAGCCTCATAAGCAATACTCATAAGGTCCGGTCCTTTGTCTAGGCTTGCGTGGGGATATATATCCAACACGTAAAGGCCCGTTCGAGAATTTTAATATTAGGTAAGGGATACACGTGGCGAGTATCATACCCGGAATGCATAGTGATGCACCCGGGGATGATCCTCGCCGAGTGCAGAGACTATTTCATGGGGATGGAAAACTAAAATTGGGCTATTATGGTGAACTGTTAATGGATTGGGATGCTGGGCTATGGGATGAGACTACGGACGTCTGCCATGCAATATGTCTCAATATTGGATAAAAATTGGCAGACGGTGACTCGCCACCTGCTAGATGGGCCCCCCTTACGTGCGGCGTATAATATGCCGCTGAGGGGCAACATGGGCGCAGGCGGCTGAAGGGTGTCGAGAGGTGTGCACCGGTTTCACCATCGCGGGTACTGGCATACAGCATACAGCAGTCCCCGGAGCGGGTTTCCCCGCTATTAGCATATTGAGCACTTCCACCCTTTCGAGCATATAGCTCTCGCGCTCCACTCTGGCCGGCCAGTGAAGGCAAGTCAGAGGCGGGGCTATTATTATTATTATTACGCAAGCGTTCAGACTGCTTGATGGTAATCGTTCACCATAGTCTAAAGAAGCTTGCAATATCAGTAGTATTACTAGCGCGTTCCCAGCCTTCCTACTAGATCGGACTCACTGTGCTAGCAACGCGTTATCCTTACTGCCAGCAGCGTATCCTCGTGGAGCTCTGAAAAATTACTCACCACACAAACACAACACTACATCAGAGTAGTGTAATTTGCGATGTTCTGAAAGGTGGAGATACTGTCTCCAGTTTAGCAGCTTAAGTTTTATAGGAAACTAGCTTTTTCCCCCGGCTTTGCACGCGAGGTAAAATCAATAAGTCAACATGCACCTATATAGAAATGAAATGTAACTACGTTTAACTTCAAAAATACTATTTATTTTACCTCTTAAGGGTGGTATTCCAAAAACCCTTCCTTAGTGGATGCCTACGTCATAAAAGGTACCTACTGTAAAAATATCAAGTCTCTAACCCCAGCCGCTTAGGCTGTGCGTTGATATGTCAGTCAGTCAGTTTCTTCTATACTAATATTATAAAGAGGAGAGATTTGTATTTTTGTGTGTAATGTGTATGTTTGTATTGAATAGGCACCGAAACTACTGGACCGATTTAAAAAAAAAACAAAAACTTGTTCTGTTAGAAAGCTACATTATCACTGAGTAACATAGGCTATATATTATACTAGCTCCCCGCCTCGGCTTCGCTCGGGTAGATAAAATATTTGAGAAATGTCTACCTTCATATATTAAGCTTCCATATATTCTAGACCGTGCGCCTATCATATAAGGAAGCTTAATAATAAACTCAAGTATAAATACAAAAGCTAGTTCGTGTAGTAAGAGTGTAGACATAAGATATTGTAGCCGTCCCCGGGCTGTACCCAATCCACTTCACTCAATTATGCATCGAGTAACCTTGTTACACAGACACGGTTCAATATCGTTAAAAGACATTGTGCATTATTAATAGGGGAAAGAGTTTCATTTTGTGTGTTTTACGAAGATTGTCTCGTTATTGGACGGCGTAGGACAGTTGTAATTCTGTAAGTGTGGTCGTTGACGGCTTTGTACCAGGATTAATTCTCTTCTTGTTTTTTTTATAATTAATACAATAGTTACATGCAATAACTAAACAATTTAATTACAATCTCGTGAACAACTCTTCAAGTTTGATGTGTTCGTTTTTCAAACCAGTAGTACATTTGACGGGCATACTATATGTATTAGGGACAGAATTAAATGAAATAGCTTGCTTGAAATCACCTTGTTTTGTCTTAACTATGAATTCATATGTCAAATACATAGAAATATAACAGATAAAAGGATCTTTAGTTTACCCCGACATTAAAAATGTTCCGTTTTTATTTTCTTTTCATATGGACCTCCTCAAAATAAAAAAAGTGTAATCGTCTAACCGTTCCCGTGTGAAACCGTGACAAGGACAAATTGGGATTTATTTTTATATATAGATAATGACATTGACCTGCTATAAACAACACAACATTCTAAAATAGACACCAATTTCTGCAAAGTTCAATACCAACAAAATTTAATAAAAATGTGAAAACAAACGAAATTAGCTAAGTTTGTGGCGCACGCACAGAAATTGGAGCGCGCTTTACTGAGAGATTTATTATTTTACTTTATGACGTCTGTGATCAGGAACTTAGGCCATCTATCACCGAGGCGTGCCTCACGGCCGGGACTTTTATTGTTCTTACCAGACGCTAATCCCATCAATAGTATGGGATTTAACACGCTTCACGAACACGTAAACGGTGATTAGCCGATTCGGCTGGGAAGTCATAAGTTTAAAAAAGAGATAGGGCGAATTGGGATCTCCCGTGGGTATTCCCATTAGTATTTGAGCCGCCTGACTGGGGACTGTACCACCTTACAGAAGACCGCAGTCAAATAACACTGCTTTGATGTAGTGTTATTTCTGCGGTTACCAATGTTCCACGTAGATACGCTGCGCTTGTAGTAATGCTGCTAGCACAGTGAGTCCTCATCAACGACAGGGAGGCAACTCGTTAGTATTGCTAGCGGCTATAGGCTACGGTGACTGCTTACCATCAGGTGAGCCATATGCTTGTGTGCCACCTTAGTGGTATTAAAAAAGTTTTTCGTCATTATACCGGCTTTTCAAAATGTTTTTAGGCTTTCGTGGGTTGGAAAGTCGATCAGTGTTAAGGGAAATATTAGTGTTAAGTCATTGACTTTCAAATGGCATTGGTATCAATACAAACCATACGCGTTGTTTCTAAATGCCAAACAAAATTACATGCCACGTAATCTTTTGTTTAGGTACAGACAGAAGATGTTTGGAATCCAAATTGCTTCGTAATCAATAACTCTTTTAAGGCACAGTTGAATTAGGGCCCTATTCAGAAGAGGATAAAGTTGACCTTGTATATCCCACGCGAGTCTGGAGAAAATTGTTAGATGAACGAACAAGAGGCAACATATACTTGGGATTCCTAGTTAGTAGTTAAGGTTCTATTATATGATAAATCGCACCCCGAGCCTCATTCCAGGAAATGCACCAATATATGGAATACTAGTTTTTACCTTCGGCTTCGCCCGCGTGATTCTAACTGACAGCCTATGTCCTACCCTAGGTTTATAATCTATCTCATCACCAAATTTCTTTACGATCCGTTCAGCCATGTAGTCGTGAAAAGTTAGCAAACAAAGTAACAGACAGAGTGACGATCGCATTTATAATATAAGTATCGTCAGTTGGGTAATATTTTTAGACTGTACCAAAAGGTAAAAAGCCCGTAGACCTCTGTCGGTCGCACCTACTCTGTCACATCTCTAGCACTACATAAGCTATCGAATTGAAATTTGGCACAGATATAGCTCCTGCTCACCAGTTTAAAGGAGTAATATCTTCACGCGTTCCCACAAGAGTCCTCGAAGAGGTAGGCAGAGGTGTTACAACACCCACCGATGATAACTTGGTGCCAACGTGACAGATGGTGAGTCCGTCGCCGTCTCTTAGGCCCTACATACGTCCTTGAATTTCTTTTCAGACGTATGCAGGTTTCCTCACGATTTTCCTTCACCGTAATCCTTGTGGTGTGACTCATCACTGCACTTAAGTTACAAAAACTCATTGGCGCAGACCGGTGGGAATCTAACTTGCCTACAATAGCAGGCTACGCTTCCTACCACGAGGCCACCACGACTTTTTTTAAGGAGTTTTTTTTTATTGTTGCTTAAGTAAGGTTGCCAGTGCTCCACGAGGATACGCTGAGCTAGTAGTTTTGCTGCTAGCACAGTGAGTCCTCATCAACAACATGGTTGGCACCCCGTTAGTGATACCCCTGGTATTGCTAGCGGCTATAGGCTACGGTGACTGCTTACCATCAGGTGGGCCGTATGCTTGTGTGCCACGTTAGTGGTATAAAAAAAAAAAAGCTGGAAGGGACACGTTTGTATGTGTTATACTTATGAAAATATAATGACCAATAATCAGGTAATATACCATTTTGGCAATAGTTTTTTTTCCATTTAAAGCTTCTATCTTTCCCTTCGCTATCCTGAAGCCGGCAAAATAATACAGTTCTTTTGGATATGAACAAATAAAACACATAAGCGTTATGTACTACAATTAAAGTTGACAGTAACGTGTGGGTAGATTCTGAATAGTTATAATTGTTTACAGTCAGTGTTGCGTCGTGAGGTCTCAAACGGGGGATATGCTCGTGCGACCTATTAGTGTCGCTCACAGGGATAATTAAATTTATATCACAGATAATTCTGTACAAGCCTAGCAGTCGGAATGCTCGAGAACCCACCCAGTGATACAGTGTCGAGCCCATTAGACTGTGTTATTAAATAACTTGAGACCAACTTCAATAATAACCCTCAATCATATTATTCACCCAGATTAGCATCTCCTCAGAAATTTAGATTAACCAAGTTTTAATCTTAATGTAAGCTAGACTAGGGTATGTTAATATATTCGTTATTATGGTAATCGTATGCTCTCTTCACTGAAACCTACACTATGTCATTAATATGTTAAAGATTTCTGTGAAATAAAAGTCAAAGGAACAATTTAATAAGTGCCCTCGTGAGTCTCTTAACATTGAACTGACATCCAAAATTAACGATATCATTCATATTCCAATTAATTATTATTATTATTATTATTATTATTATTATTATTTTTATACCACTTAGGTGACACACAAGCATACGGCCCACCTGATGGTTAGCAGTCACCGTAGCCTATAGCCGCCAGCAATACCAGGGGTATCACTAACGGGGTGCCAACCATGTTGTTGATGAGGACTCACTGTGCTAGCAGCAATACTACTAGCACAGCGTATCCTCGTGGAGCACTGGCAACCTTACTTACCGCAGAAACACAACACTACATCAAGTAGTGTTATTTCACTGCGGTCTTCTGTAAGGCGGAGGTACAGTCCCCAGTCGGGCGGCTCCAATTTAAATGGGACAACCCACGGGAAATCCCAAATCGCCGTACCTCTCTTAAAATTTTAATTATAATTTATTGACGTTATTTTACCAATGAGTACTTTCAAATCTTCAAATCTACTGTCGGATTAGGAGAGCTGTTTAATGCTGAGAAAAATACGGCAAGAAAATCAGCAATCACTTTTTAAAAATACATTTTAGTTGCCTTCGTGACATTAATATTGGCAAAATTATAGATAAACGATTACTTTCACTTCCTTGACAAATCATATTATGGCTGCCATTTACGTCCTGACTTCCCTCCGAGCTACAGATATTGCCATATTTACAGTACACAGCATAAAATAATGTCGCTTCCCGCTGTACCTATCTATGCTTACATCTTTAAAACTTCGGGACGGATTTTGATGCGGTTTTTTAAATAGATAGGGTGATTCAAGAGGAAGGTTTTTATGTACAATTCATTTATTTTGTAGGTATTTAACTTATTTGGCAAATACTGGCCGTGCGAAGCCGGGGCGGGTCGCTAGTCTATAAATATAAATACATTGGTGCATATATGATAAACCTTGTCAAGACAAAGTTTATGTGCAATTTGTTTTAAAGACCATCCACCGAAATCGTCTGAATAAGCTACTTGCACCTGTACCGGGCGGGCGGATAGTATGATATCGATATAGTATACACATACGGTCATACAGTAGTAAATAATAGATCATAATAATAATTTCCTCAGCATGGCCCACTCCAAACATTGTTCAGAGCGACACAAAGAATTCAGGTATTTTTTATTTAACTAAATATTGTTTTAAAAGCCTACTAAAATAATTAGCTGGTAGTAGAATTTTAATTAACGTTTTCTATTAAATTACTTTCCTGGAATAACAAACAAAACAAGTTAGAGTTTCGTCTGAAATTTTCACAAAATGTATCTCTTCGTTATAGGTTACTGCGGTACATACTTTCACTCTCTTGTTCCAGATCCGCAAACGGTTCAAGTTGGGCTGGGGTGGTGATGCAAGAGTTATACACTTATAGAAGTCAATAATTCGCTTCTTTTACTTCTTCTTCTTCCTAAATATGGCAATCTCTTCATTAACTTTTCTTGTGTTATCTTCTTAGAGTTTATCATACATTCTCTGTTACTGCATTTTTTTGCTAAGATTCAAAATTGTTTATTTAATTTAGGCCTTGCACTTATGTCTTCTTTACCAATAGATCAATAGATAGGTGGCCTTTAAAGCTCGAATGGAAATAATGGTGTTTAAAAAGAAATGGTTTATTTAGTACCTACACAATGCATATACTAAAGAATACAAATCGATATAACCGACCAAGCATCGACCCAAGTGCCTTGCGACTCTCCCACGGTTGCTTTTTTCCAGCGTTACTTCACTGACTATTAATTCGATAACAGATCCTACCCTACCTACTTATAGATAAAAGATCTGACCCAAACCAGAATCATCCAGGAGCGAGCTGATTTCGTATGTATCACCGCGACTTCATTAGGTTCTGCTCACAATTATCTAAGAACAGAAATATGTGTTGATATAAATAAAAGAAATAGATTTTATAAAAAACATTGTTATGTTTACCGCCGGTACGATACATTTTATCCTGCTGAGCAACAGAGATTCAAATGCTTTTAAGAAAAGTACCTGTAAGAATATATCTCATCAAAGTCTGTAGGTAAAGAACGCTATTTTTATAAGTATTCTTCTAGGTGTACGGCCGAGTAAACGACATTCAAATTTGAAGGCCCGCAACTGTTTGAAACGTCGTCAAAATTTCGTATGTAAAATCTGAGGCCACTCAAAATTAATGTAGCAGATTTGATTTGTTTCAGTATTCGCCCTCAAGTCTGCTACCCAGTCCACGTGGAAATAGGACTAATTAAAACTATTTACAAAAGTCCTATGAAATAATTTATTTTTCGGGATAAGAGACACCTATATTAAGCTCCGCATCGTGGCCTATAGGTATGCCTAATGTTATATATTCCATTCCGTTGTTATTGTATTACGTGTGCAATCCAGAAAGTGTTCGTATAATATATCAAGCTAGGGTCGGCAACGCGCGAGTGATACTCCTGGTGTTGCAAGTGTCCATAGGCTGCGGTAACCGCTTACCATCAGGCAGGCCGTATGCCTGTTTGCGACCTGAGTGGTATAAAAAAAAAAGCTACAATAGCACAACAACACAATAAGCCACGTATCGTTTATTTATACAAATACCATTCGTGAATTAGTTCAAATGAAATCGAAAAGAAATGTAATTAAATTGGTCGAGTGTCCCCATTAACCTGTCAATCAGAGTACGGCACGCACCGCAGGGAAGCGGGGTCGAGTCCTGTGCCGGGCCGCGCCTGTCACTAGCCCGGGACCTTTGATTATAAAGCCCGGGACAGACATTATCTGATCACTAATAAACATGTCGATCATTATTACAATATTTTCAAATCCTAATTAGAAAGTACAAAAACTTCAGAAATGCCAAAGGGTTTTCTGAAGAGTAAATTCTTTTGAAATTGTAAACTAGAGCTTGTAGCTTCCAATAAGCTTTCTTAAAAGATGATTTTTAACTACTTCTTAGTAGTCTACAGTGGTCTCATGATTTTCGACAATGTTTTGGATTTTATAAATCGATAATAATTTTACCTTTTTACCTAGAAAAATAAGCTTTTAAAAACCTAAGAATTTCCCATAAGAAGGTAGTTTCTTAAACTCATGTTGCTATGTTTAATATTACGTACACAAAAAGGCCCGTGTCACTTGCCCTGTGATGTGGGTTACTTTGAGAATACATTTGGAATGCATAGAGCCTACCTACAAATATTTTATTTAGACAATGGCCAGACCTTTTCAATTTAGGTTGAGAGACAATTTTCTAAAACCTAGTAAAATCTTTAGAGCCTTATACAAAAATATCGATATCGCATTAAATACTCCCATTACTAGTAACAAAAAACCTAAAATAATATTTCAAAGCATCATGTATATAAACCCGCTCGTAACCTGCGCAACTGTACATGTGGACAAAGTTTGAAATGTAAGATTGAATATCCAAGACACGTTGCATATATTATAATTAATAATCCAGAGGAACAATTAAGAAGCCACACGATTCGCGGTAAGCTCAGTTGACTTGGTTCAGACTAAATAATTATAATGCATACCATTTTCTAAAATACATTTGTATTCGCTACTACATTTTTGATGACATGTCAAACTTCAGCGCCTGGCGAGATCGAGATGTCCAAAGCACAAGCTTAGGATAATAATGTAGGGTACAGCCCTACAGTATTTGACATCTTACATGAAAAAAACATATTCAGATATTTTTTTAATACATATATCTGCAATATAAATACTTTAAAGCCAAATGTTTTATTCAAAACAGTAAAGTCCGACAGCATCCTACTTCAATAAATAATTCTCACTGCATTATAGTCTGTGGTAATATCAAATTAAACATTCACCAATGACGCGACGGCCCAATGAAAAGATACTAACTACAGAATATTAGCAGGTTCCTATATATCAAATGGGAAACCCAGACATAGGTAAGCCTTTCATATGATTAAGGTACGACAATGTTTACTTAGATCGTAATCGCATTTGGGTCTTTCATGTCGTAAACCAACAATATTATACAGTTCCAGCCGACATTACAGTCATAAGAAAATATCAGTTCGTTATTTCTACGGTGAAAGCCTGTTTATATCTACCAAGGTATTACTGCGAGCGACTTATAAAGTCATCAACCCAGGACCAAACCCCAACAATTCGCCAGACGTTAATTGGTAGCTAAATCACGCGACCATAACGTTATAAATCAGTGATTGTTATTTATATTTATTGCTCCATAAGAGCAAGTCACGAAGGCTGTATAACTAGCAGCTGTGTACTCATCTACTGATAATGCAAACCACAGATCACACGGCAATTCTCACTCACAGACGGACACATACACTCTTACGTGGAAGTGCACATTCACTACGCGACATATGATGCGTACCGGGCTTATGTGACGAGGAGCGGCCGGGACGAGTTACCCCGGCGGAGGTTGGGCGCGCACTGCCGGAGCCGGCGCCCTAGGCCCGCCAAATCCCCCTCCCGACCCACCCCGCACCCCGCACCCCTTCAACCCCGGAGGCTGAAAATCAAACGGGTTTCTTGATAATAAAATTTTAAAAAATGATTACCACCGAGAGTTCTAACCCAAGCACGCTGGCAGGATGTGTCGACGTAAAATTTGCCGTTACTTGACTTTATTACCTGAACCAGACTTACCGTCTGAGCTTCAAAAATGTAAGAGAGCCAGTAAATATATAATATTAAATACGTGCGACGGAAATTATTCAGAGTATCCCTGATTCAGCCATTCTGGAAGTATCAAAAAGGTTGGCCTCAATAAGGTATCAGTCAGCCCTTAGCCAGTAGTTGACATCACCTGGGCGCATTCTGTTTCCCGATATTTCTGAATACTTTCGCACCGAAATTCTCGAGAGCTACCATAAGTCGGAAACAGTGGATTCAGTGATCTCGTTTCACTGAGTCTCGGCAGCCAGCCAAGCAGGTAACTCATACAATAAGCACAGCACCGGCTAGAAAATGTTCAGTAGGATTCAGCAGCTTGCTTTTAATATATTACTAAAATATGTTTCATTTGTTACATGAAATTTTCGACTATGAATGAAAATTCTAAAGTGCAGCAAGCACATGGGCTATAGTCGCTAAATATCAGGCGAGTCGTATGCATGTTTGTCAAGTAGTAAAGCGGACATGTATTTCTCACTAGTTTTCCTCTCGCGACTTAGTCTACTCAGGTAGGTACTGTACATCGTAGGTCTATAACAACATAATGAGACAACTTAGTTCTAAGTTCCACGATCTAATATTAGGAAAACATAAGCAGGACCTTTTTTGAATACGGTTTTTGTAGGCCGCTAAATTCAATAAGATTTTCATGCAAAGTTAGAAAATCATTCGTTCAAAATACGAAAAAAATTAACTGTTTCGGCTCTAGATGCATTTAGTCTCTGAAAGCACAATATTTAACTACACCTTAATTTATATTGGAATCGAACAGAAACATATTTTACAGAGGCTGTTAGTGTAAGTAAACATGGTGGGTGGAACTTTGCGACCAAAAAAGTGACGTCGGTTTTGTAAACATATAGTGCGTGGACAAATAATATTCAGTGTATTCGTTGTATATGTGTGCGTGTAGCTGTGTATATGTACACTGCAAGGCGTAGTTTGCTTCACTTCGTTGTTCGCAAAGTCCCATGTGACCTTTTATTCGATCTCGAAGTCCCTTATTACCCATACATAATGCTAAACAATCATTTAAATAACTATTCCTTTAATCGTGAATAACGAATCCAATTAGGATAAGTTTAAGAAGTTGCGTAACACAAGTGAAACACGTAACATCAATATTGACAGTAGGAGCTGTGAGTTGCGCCGGACGGATATTAAATTCTCAAATCGACTGAGCGCCGCGTCAGAAGTCAAACAAGTTGCCTTCCAATAATCCACAATTCGTACTCCTAATAATTTACCGTTACAATATAAATTGGTTAATATATTCAATGGTGTAGTGTAGATACTCAACCAGTTATTATATTGATTGTGTGTCGACAAAAATGTAAGTCGCTGAACTTTTTGTTTGAACGAGCACAGCAACATACTTATGTAACAATTTACCAGACGTGTGATAGCATAAATATGTTTAAAACTAAATAAATAAATAAATAAAATACATTATAGACACTGTCAAATACATTATAGACACTGTCAAATACATTATAGACACTGTCAAATACATTATAGACACTGTCAAATAGTAGAATAAGGATTAATAATTACCACGAGTAGGATAAATAATATTGTATGTTATATATTTGTACATAAATATTTTTTAGGGTTCCAACCGAACTCTTTTATCCATCCGTCTGTCCGTCCGTCTGTCTGTCAGCGGGCTGTATCTCATGATAGGTAGATAGTTGAAATTTTCACAGAATGTGTATTTCTGTTGCCGTTGGCAACCAATGATATAATAATCATTGATTGCCGCTATAACAACAAATACTAAAAATGAAAATAACGAAAAAATTAAGGGGCTCCCAATGCTCCCATACTAGAAACGTATTTTGTTGGATTTTGCCATGTTGTTTGCCAAAGTTGACATGATTGAGAGTGTTCTTAGCTAAAGTTAGAGAAAATCGGACCAGCCGTTTGAACATCATTCGTTTTTTTCTTTTTGTAAGTGAACTGTGAATTCTTATAAGAAAGTTCTTATTTAAACCTAATATAGATTTGGTTATTTGTGGCTTAAGGATACAGGAGATCAGAGAATTTCAAGCTGGATTATTTAATATCAAACCTTCAATAGAGTCTAACCAATGTGACCAATAACTTGTCTCATACTGTACGTGGTTTACTAAGAAACGATTAGTCGGAAAGCCGAACCTTAAGGGCTGCAAGAGTTAGTAGTTCCACAGGGACGAAGTCTTGAGCGAAGAGCTCGATACGCGGAAATACGTTTCAACAAAAGACAAACATCATACTATTTTATCAGCATCCGTATCAGTATCTGTTTGTTTGCTTTTCTATATCTTTATATATAAAACAAACTGTCCGACAGACTTTGTCCTGTCTTAGCTATGAATTATTTTATATGTCAAATACAACATAGAAAAACGGACCTTTTTATGCCGCAATTTTAAATGTTCCGATATTTATTTTCAAAATTTTCAGTTACCATCAGTCGAGCCGTGTACTTGTATGCCACCTTAGTATTAAAACAAATTTCGCTCTCTGTAACCAGTTTGGTCCAAGTTGCGAGTTTTTTTTTCATAGAATGATATATTTTTATAATATGAATCACAAAGCAACATGTGGATATCTACTTGGATTAAGATTAGTCTGATACACTTTAATCCTTAATTTCACATTTCTCATTTATAATTAATATTCAGTTTGGTAGATTTATAAGTGGTAGGCCCCTTATTTTAGGTGAAGGTGAGTGCCAGATCAAAAAATACATAACACAATGCAGCCCATAGTCTGCTGCCATTTATCAACGGACATAAATTAAATAAATTTTTAGGCCAATTAAAATTTATTTCTTTTTTGCACGAGATCAAAGCGTTTTTCGACTCGTTTGTTCACGGCGGGTCACGGTGCCGGCAGCATAATGCCGGCTCTACCGCCCATCGTTACAATGTCTATACAAATAAAATAACTTTGACAAAACTAGGATAAACTGATTAAAAGAGACAGAATCTGTCCTGCAGGTAGAAGAACTATCTCCTGGACTGAACTAAATAAACTAGGTATTTTTATTATCATTAGGGAAAGAATTTATATCATACGAAATATGTTGAGAATGCCATTATACTTAGTAAAATATTACACAGTAAACCTTTATGATTCATCCGGCCATTCCGATTCAACTTTCGACGCTACAAACATACGAACAGATTGCTATCTGCTATGGGACTTAATTTTATCTACACTCATAGGATTTTCGTGCTAAATATAACAATGTATTTCCATCGTAGATGCCATTTCTTTAATTCAAATAGGAGCGCAAATATTATATTTAATTAAAATGATTTCCTCAAGCATGTCCTTTTCTGAAAGGGTATCCACTGGCGAGAGTTCTCAATATTCTAATCAATCATGAGGCTCAAATCGAAAAGTAATTAAACAGTCCTTTCACATCGAGAGCCGGTGCGACGTCTAGATAAGTACCGAATTATTTCTATATCGATTCTCAGCGATTTGAAATAAAACGTGCAAATTAATTCCTCATTATGGTTTCAATCTGTGCCAGGTTTCACAGATCTAATTAACGTGGAATTGTTGGATTGAAATTAGTACTCTCGTTAAATGGTGTTGAGTTTTAATATTAGCTAAAACCCACCCTTGTCTCATTACCACAAAACATTCATAACTGAGCGGCTTCGGATCCCTACTAGCTACTAGCATACACGGTCAATGCTGCGACCTCATCAAAACCACAGAATACCTAAAGTACCCTTTTATTATGCCAGTCGAATATCAAGCAGCTTACTAACATAATTATATAGCGATATAATGTGGGTGCAGCGATGTTTGTAACAGTTCTGTCTTCATGCGTCAAGAAGGTAAAGAAACATTCGGTATACCCAAACCTATTTGGTTTTCATAATCATTACATTCATAAAATTGTACGAAATGTCATAATATATAATTCAAACGAAAGGAACCGCTTTCCACGACATTCAAATCATAATTGTAAGTCAACAGAGACCGTGTTAAAGAAAAGTTACAAAAATCCACAGGCAACTTTCCACTCGGCAAGAACAACGGAACTCGGCGGTCCTCGTACTTACATTAGCATCGAAGGGAACTAATAAAAATATAATCGTTTTCCGGACGAACTGAGTCCGCAAAGTTGCGAGTAATCACTTTGGGTACTTGATCCTTTATCAGTATCACGTTCTCAGAGCATTTGTCTATATCTATTATGATGACGCGACGTTTCATAGCTTTTAGCCACCCTCTAGCGAACCTACACAATCAAAGTAAGTTTATCAAACTATTCAATGGTGCCAATTCTGTTGTTCAAAATTACTAAACTTAACTAATTTGACAGGTCTAAAAGTCTTGCTAACCCTTTCTCATGTGCGGGGTTAAATAAGGATGGTAATATTTTTAGACCTGTCAAATTAGTTAAGTTTAGTAATTTTGAACAACAGAATTGGCACCATTGTCTTTGTCAACTTATTTCCTTAGTCCACATATCATCACGCCAAGTCCCTCACGGGGTAGGCAGAGAGTATAGAGCGCCATTTCACTCTAGACTTACACACCTCATTTGCGTCTTTCACATTCATCAATCTTTTCATACATGCCTGCCGGTCACGAGTACAGTTTGGTACTTAGGTAATTTGATCATGCAGATTCTGCTGACGTATTTAATGTCATAGACTGTTTGCTAGTCTATAGACAACCACAGGAGGCATATTTTTGATACCAATTTATCAGGAAAATGTAAACAAACACAATAATATCCCACTCAAAAGCAATATCAATCAACAGATCTCTAAGTAAGACGAAGTCTCAACAAATATAAAGCCGCAACTGTAGTTCGCTAACTCGTGGTAACTCCATAAGCTAATTGCGAGTCAGCTTACTGAACTAGCCAATCGCCGCTGCCTTAAACGACTGTTGTTTCTTTCTGTTTATTTACAAACACAACTTGGCTCCCGATAACATATGACAGCACTCTAATTGTTAAACGGCTGTTAACAAGTCTTAGCTATTATTCTGAAGCTCTATCTACCTATACAATTTGGTGGGATTAAGTTAAGACAGCTAACTAATGAGTGAGATGTGTTAGACAATTGAGACAACCGATTGGGTTTATGCAAAATCTTTGGAAACATAATAATTATCATCACGCCAAGTCCCTCGCGGGGTAGGCAGAGAGCATAGAGCGACATTTCACTAGAGACTTGCACACCTCTTTTACTTCTTTTACATTATCTTTGACGACGGGTACCATGGCTATTGAAAAGGGCTATTAAAATAACCCTAGTACCCTAGGCTACAGGACCATAACACTACAATTTGGGTCATTGAGTTACGAAGAAAGTCGTTCTCGCAAGCATTGTATTTTGAGACACTATCGCCGAACTAAATCCACAAATTTTAAATACAAATCAGGTTTTAGTTAGACTGAACAAAAACAAAATCCCAACGTAGCCCAAGACCCTTATCCAACATAAGCCAAAATCATACTTTTCAGTCCAACCTGACCCAGAAACCGTACTCACTGTGTATAAAATATCTAGAATTCTAGCCCGTTTGTTGTTCAAACATTTTTTTATATCAGACGACACATTGCTTTTCTGTGAGATAGGGTCTTTGTAAGCGTGAGGTCCTTTGGCTTAACCTGCCCCAAATGATATCTGCAAAGTAAAATGGGCTGAAGGAACATAAATCCCCATTCTAAACGTTACTAGCAGCTATTTATACATCGCACGCATACCTGAAGCAAACAGACACTCTAATCTAATTTCATGAGACATGCATCTCAATGAGGCTACACTTTGACCGTAAGAAGCACCAGCGTAATTAACAAGTAACAACCTAGCCAAAGCCAATTAGCTCAAACTAGCCTAGATAGTTCCGCACTTACGTTCCAGGGAACCTGCGTCTATTTCAAAACTCATTCCCAACTTTACAAATCAAGACAGCCAAGTTTAGAATAATATAGCCCGGAGGTACTGAGCTCTGAATGGTTCGTACAGCTTACCAAGCGGATTCGGTTCCTGAGTTGAAAGAAGTTGGGATGCATTACACTTTAATCTAGTTGATTTTTTTTTATTTTTCATTTAGCTAACTTTGCAAACATATCACGCCAAGTCTCAGGGCAGGCACAGAGTATAGAGCTTTATTACACTCTTGATTTGCACACTTATTTTACATTCACCAATCTATTCACAACCACAGTTTCAGTATATCAAAACCAACCTAGCTTATCAGAGACGTGTCGTAGCTTATGTTCAATTTCGCCAGCAAATTAACATTCGCACAAAGTTTAAATAATTTAAAACAAGATACATAGCCAAAATAAAATCGAAAACGTGTACTTACATTGACTACTTTAATTCAAATATAACCAATGTGGCAAACCCCACAGTTAACGAGCGAATCAACAAGCGTCGATCACGCGGGCTGAATTTAATTAAATATCGCCTGTTTGGAGACCTTAACTTGTTCGCAATGTTTTACTAAACAAAATATACGTGCTATGTAAAGAGCATGCCGATACACAGCTCCAGGTGTATTTAATTCGATTAAACGTTGAATTGTTTTCAACGAGATCAACACAATCATCTCCAATTATAAAGAAATTATTATACCACTAAGGTGGCACACATAATCATACGGCCCACCTGATGGGAAGCAGTCACCGTAGCCTATAGCAGCTAGCATTACCAGGGGTATCATCAACCCTGTTGTTGATGAGGACTTTCTGTGCTTCCAGCATTACTACTAGCGCAGCGTATCCTCGTGGAGTACCGGTCACCTTACTTACCGCAGAAACACAACACTACATCAAAGTATTGTTATTTGTCTGCGGCCGGGTTGCCCCAATTTTAATAGGAAACCCCAAGAGAGATCACTTTTCCATCTATCATTCTTAAATACAAGTGACAGTAACCACCTAAGTATAAAAACGATTCAGACCACAACAGCATTGCTAAAAGTGGTGATCAAAGACGAATCAGGAATATATACGGAGAGAATTTCAGTGTTTAAATGGTTCTGAGATGTAATAAGCTTAATTCGCATATTAAAATACGAGGAGAATTTCCTTACGTACATAATACGGGAGTACATACGGACTTAAAATATTGTAAATATTTCATTAGCTCGTGTGAAGTAAATTATAAAAGCTACTTACTAGAAGCCTACTACGAAAGCTTATGGCACAGACAACCAGAGGATTTAATGGGATCAAATTATCGAACCAATTTAGAGCGCTAGAAATTTGATAAGCCTTGCTTTGTGAAACATGACATGTGTGAGCCGTAGTAGCTAAGTAATGATAATAATTAACCAAGGGTAGCTCGCGATCTGGTCTGATGTTCATTGACTAGTTATCCCACATCCACTTTTTTTTAATGTAGCACCCGGATCACCTGAATGCTCTTGTGATTCTCTTGACAGTGAGAGAGTGAGAAAACCTGCAAATACAAAAAAAAGCCTCTTTTACATGGAATTTAATAAAAACTGCCATCGTTTACGTAAAGTAAACCAAACGAGTTCAAAACTCGTAATAAATAGTATTATTTAATTCTGAATTTAAAAAAAAATTAGATTTCTAAGGATAAGACGCAAGTTTTTACATAATATGCAGTAAGTATAATATCGCCTTGACTCTCTGCTCTGCGGGAAGTTAGTACAGTAATGTACCGACAAACTTCTTCAATGCGCGAACAGAGGCTCAAGCACCAGTGATTTGAGAAAAAAGTATTCATATCTCTAACATTTCTATGGTCATCATTTGTATATGTATGTCCGCTACAATATCGTACGTTAAAACAACTACATTTTGCAATGCGCAGCGTATAATCTTCTTGCGCATCACCAAGTTATCTTTGTTGATACCATAACAAATCCTAGAACTGTGGTTGATACCTAATGAAGTTTCGTATCAAAATCGCCGCCAGTCGTCTATCGTAGACACGATACAATTACGATACGATTTCGCAAATCCTTTGTGGTTGACCTACAGTGGGTAGACATCTAGCTAGTGTGGGACCCAAGTGTAGCGAGACACTGCCGTCAATGATGCATGCTCATTCCCCGTTCATGAATACAAGAGTGCTGTCTGTGTGACGTAGCGACTAGGGATTATACTCTTAGGACAGTTGTACCTCATAAAGGGTCAACACAAACCTCAAACAATGATATTGTACAGGCATTACGTAAGTAAGTAAGGAGAAAATTATTCACGGAGCGTCCGCATTCCTGAGGAGATATGACACGGTCTGGAAATGGGAATATTGGGAACGTAAGTATTGTGTCTCGGAACAGGGCGGATCGATACCCACCAGTGTCGATAATTTTACTCGATACATTGTTAAGTCCTGTAGACCGAGCAAGAATAACTTGCGACTCTGTATACGTATCGTCTTCGACTATTCTTGAATGGGAAAATTAACAGCGTCGCGGCGGCGAAAAGTGGAACTATAAATACATATATATTGGAAAATAAAAAGAAAAGGTTTTTATAACTTTCAAAAAAATATAATTATTAAGTCAATCATAGCCAGTTGAAACATATTATATTTTGGGTCAAAAGGTTCATCCTAGTTCACTTGTCTGGCTACCGACTAAGAACTTGACTAAATTTACCGAATTACGATGTCATCGATGAGTTCCCATTTCTAGGCTACACCGACATAACATTGACACTTGCTAGACTTCGTTGCAGGCTCGACTTTTGACGATGACCTGCGGTTATTGTTACGAAGTAAGAACTAGATCTCATACTGATCAAGCGAGACAAACAACTACACAAATTAAATGCCAAACATATGAAATACCAAAAAAACATAAGTTTTGGACAAATTAACATCGAACTACATAAATACAGCAAAAAGCTAAAACGTACACCCTGCTAACGTGATAGAAAACCACAAGCAACAAGAAATACTTAATGAATGGCTCTTTGTATCGGCTTAGCCTTCTCAACGACTTTGATACCAGTTTATGGCGGCCAAGTTCCCGGCAACACCGTAAAACTCAATCAAGTGTTACGCGGAGCTGCGGCCCTCTACGATCACTATTGAAGGGAAACTTTACAAGGACATCATCTCTACTATATACTGGTGATGTTAGGGGAAAGGTATAAGATATAATCTTTCTGCTAGAGAAATATATAAAAGAAACACATCAGTGTTACTTATACAATGTATCGTATCACTAACTCACACTAAGACCAAATATGTATATCACTAGTTCATTTAGCTCAGTATCCTACGACTGTGACCGACCAACGAGTCCGACGACACCTACGACGTTCGGCTCTTTGTATCATGACAGAGAGTGATAGATAGAATAGATAGTGTTGATTTAAATGAAAGAAAATTATGACAATGATTTTTAAACACAGCAAGTGAAAATTTATCGTGAAATCTAAATTAGAGCGATATTTTTTACTGAGCAATGAGCAGTCTATGCTAAATGAGCTTAAATAGTGATATATGTATGGTACACGTATCATTGTATCAAAAAGATACATATATATCTATCTTTTCACTTCGGTGATATATTAACTAGAAGGCTTAGAACAATAATGAGAATAAATATAGAAAAATAAGTTTCTTTTAGCGCCACTAATGAGCGCGCACACACATCTCGCCAGTCGATGGACAACACTACGCTAGACAGAGTATAGACACCAAGACTTGACAGTTTAATAAATACACAAGTGATATTCTGTAACAAAGCTGTCAGACTGAATCTGCGTCTGCATATGTTCCTAAATTTTTGATGCGAGATGTCAAAGACCACGTTGTGTGTCCTTGTAGTTTGACAACTCTCATCAAACATTCAGCAGAGATCCCAGACGTTGATATTTGATAGAGAACAGCGTCATTTTAGTTAACAAGTCGCTGGCGGTAGCCCCTCTATATAATTGGCAGTAATTACATGCATCATTAATAGATTTAAAGCATATAGGACCGATATTATTACATGTAGGAAAAAATAAAGGAAAAATCACAAGTCATTGAAAATCAAAAATCAATATCATTTATTCAGTTTAGTCCCGAATAAGGCACTTATGAAGGTCTAAATTACCACCGGTTCGAAAAAAAAAGCCACCTGAGAAGAACCGGCAAGAAACTCAGTGCTCTGTCTTTTTTTTCATGTAACATGAACATAACATGAAAAACAAAAATTTCTTCAAACAATCTCCTTTACAATGTAAATTAGCGAAACAATATTACCAACGCGAAAGGAATTACTATCAGTCTCTCTGAATACAATAGTGTAGTCTTTCTCGACAGTATTCATTAGAAGAAAATATAAACTTAAGTACCTCATCAAACATTCAACAGAATACTTATTCCTAAAAGAAATTCTCATAGCAATAATTTGCAATAAAAGCAGTATAAAGCAAGTTCTGGGAAGTGGGAGCGGCGGCGGCGTAGTGTAGCGTGAAATGCGGGCGGTACGTCGCATTCACAGGACGAATCTCAAATCCGGTTACGTGGCCTTTCGCGGAAACCTTCTCGATAAAAAGCAAAAAGTTTTATTCGAATCGTGCCCATTCAGAAGTTCCGCCGAGTTGCTTCCTAAAACCATAGATGGGGCTATTTAACTCTTCTTACGAATGTGCGGCGGTCAGCCATTACTAGCGAACCGTGTCATAACAAGAGATCATGATACCAGCTATACCCATATTATAAATGTGAAAGTAACTCTGTTTGTTTGCTACCCTTTCAGCACTAGACGGCTGAACGGATCGTAATAAAATTTGACAAGGAGATAGATTATATCCTGTGGTAACCCTTAAAACAATTTGCTAAAGGGTTTACAAAATGAAAGTAACTTTTCAGTTGGTTCCTATATAGGTAGCTACAGTACCTACTGTACAGTGTGCCTAGTATTATCATCTTGTAGTTCGACGAAAAGTATAGAATCACGTGTAACCTTGCGGAAATTCATATTTATAATACACAAAATATGACCTTCTTGATCATAATTTGTATTTTATAAATATGAATTTCGAGGAAAAAATCACACCTGTGAGGAATTACGCTGGGAGGGATACACTCTGGGCGCAGACTTGAAGATACCGTATCGTATAAATTTAAGCGGAATAAAGCAAATTACACCATATGTTTTAATTCATAAATTATCTTTGACACTGAATGGTGCCTAACATGGTAAATTACCTACGCACCTGCTGTACCATGGGTACCACTAACACGTTGCCATTGAGTGGAATATCGCTCGCAGCGCAAGGAATGAATAGGTCCCCTTACTACTGAGGAAACACATAGTAATATGACGTACCAAGATTAGTAATAACAGTAATAGAGTACGCACACCGGGTACACGAGTCCTAATCGTACTTGGTCGGTTTAATTCACTAGGTAACGACGCGTCATATTGTAGATCTACATGCCGGGCCATAAAGATCTAATTATCATCCGAGCCCGCATATATGGAGCAATAAGAAAGTTCTCCGTTCCACCGAAAATAATCTAAATAAAACGTTAACGATGGCCGTTCCCTGGGATTTTATTAGCGAAGTAATTAAACCGTACATTGCGTTACGCTCCACGTAGACAACGCGCGCTGAATGTACAAGTGTAAACCCCGCTCATAACTCGTTAGCGACTTACATAAATTGTTAAACTGCTTAGACTCGCAAAGCAGGCTGTATAACCGACCTGGTTATTACGCCTGCCTTCGAACAACCACAAATGTACCGACTTTCGTCTTTGTTCAAATTGCGTACTATGTTAAATTAAAACTCAGAAACTGTACTAATTATGAACGTAATAGCATTTTGCGTGATTCGTGATTGTCTAAGCCTTAAGAATGTGCCTAGAAAGTTTATACTGTAGACAGTTGTAGGTATGATAATATTAATTTACAAGCAAACATTACTTTAATTGTTTCTTTACAATAAAGTTTAAATAAATACTCAGGCCTCGAGTCCATAATTTAAATTTGTGTTATTAATTACATCTACATTTTATTAATTTGCCTAACTACATTTACGCGTGAGACGTGGTGGCTGTGTGGTTTGAACGATGCCTGCTATTCTAGCGACGCACGTTCGAATCTCACCGGTCTGCACTAATGAGTTTTTATATCAAAAGTGCAGTGATAGTCTCACCACATGCTTTACGGTGAGGAGAAACATCGTGAGGAAACCTGAATACTTCTGAGAAGAAATTCAAAGACGTATGTAGTGCCTAAGAGACGGTGACGGACTCACCACCTGTCCCGTTGGCACCAAATTATCTTCGATGAAAAGTGGTTGTAATACTTCTGTCTACCTCTTCGGGGAGGATCCCCGAAGAGGTAGGCGTGAAGTACATTCAAATTTTGTAGAAGAGGCCTTATTATATAGGTAATATCCCTTAAAAGGAATTCCAGCAAAACGTACATTAATATATTATCATCCCATAAAACCTACACTTAAATTTGAATTCTTAAATGAGGGGTGTAAAGTAAAATTTGTGAGCACCGCGATACCCGGTGCGATCACGCGACGACGCCCCTCCGGGCCGCGCTACGATATCTACCAAACAATAAAAACTGCTACCTAGGGCTGACGTACATACTTTACAAAATCACTTATTTATTTCACCTAGAGATCACCTAGTGATCACAAACTGTGACCATCACATTCAGTTATACGTGTGAAACATTTTACTAATGAAATAGTAAGCATTTGATATGATATTTCCACACGGCAAAGTGGTGAGAAAAATCGCGGGCTCAAAGATCATGCATAAATACAAGTAATCCGTGAAGTCAGTATTCAATAAGTGTAGAGTGAGTGCTGTAACCCCTGCGAGCTGCGAGCGCTGTGATAAGCAGGAGCACGCCCAGATCCGGCGATAGGCAAGTGTTTATTGTAGGTGGATTTACGGTGCTTCCACTGCGTTGTGCGATAGCCCGGGGCGGGCCCTCTGCGTTGTGCGATAGCCCGGGGCGGGCCCTCCCAACAATACTTCAATTACGATGTCGAACAACACTACACAATCCAAGTAACAAATACAGGGTTGGCAACGAGTTAGTAATACCTCAGAGTAGATAATACACTACGTACAAGCAATACCCTGGTATTGCAAGCGTCTATAAGCTACGGTGAGCATGTTTCGGCGACAAGATGTAATATTATTACCTACTGGCTGTTACCCGCGACTTCGTCTGCATTCGTAGGCTATGTCCTTCCCCAGGATACAATCTATCTCCTTGTCAAATTTGATCACGATCCGTTCAGCCGTTTAGTCCTGAAAAGTATTAGAATGGATTATTAAGGAAATATGGATTGGACGCTACGGATGAGTGACGCAATGTCTATACCTTCGCTGTTCTAAGTATGAACAAACATCAGGCTGTACGCTCACTTGACAACTTTGTAGTATAAAAAAAATGTGTTCCCACAGCAGTTAAATAGTGCCAGCAATACTCCGGCAGGTACGGACCACACAGACATAGTATAAAGAGAGGGGAAGTAGGTTATCTTCATACAAACGCACCGCGCGCGGCTTGTATGTGTGCGCTATTGTATCTATGTGTCGACGCACGCACACTTTAACAAAATCTCGACCCGTTTCTCAGTGCGCCAGTCGGGGCTAACACTGCACAAGGTTCGCGCGCGCGTCACGGCTTTTCGGCACCGCTAAATGATTTATTCATCAATATCATCATCAAAATGTCTGATAATCGCAGAAGAACGTATTGCTGTGTGTTTGGGTGTCTTAATAATTCATCGATTCCAGACCTGTCTCTGTTCAGATTACCTATTGAACAGGAAAGGTAAGTTAGTCACTTATTCTAGCATAATATAATTTTACTTGATGATGAGATACCTACGTACTTACATATTTTTTGTTTGTATTAGTTTTCTATCACACAGGAAGTAAGTAGGTTCATGCGGTTGCTAGCGAAGCGCGAACAGCCGCGCCTAATATTTAGCTAAAAGTGACAACCCTAAGACAGTAGGCAATTATATCGCGAATTGGGCCGGAGATACCCTGCTCCCTCTTCTTTATACTATGACACAGACAGTGGTCGGAAGTTTAATTTCCTCGCGCCAACACACTAGTATTGAATTATTTGATTTAATCGCGACCGGACTGTTGGTTTTGATTAAAATATAGCACTGCAAAGTGATAAAGGGCTAATTTTTCTTATCATTCATACATTATTTTATTACTTTAAAATTTAAATTAATCATAAAGTACTCACTGTACTATTCGTAGCGGTGTTGCTATGATTTTAATAAAGGCGCTTAAATTTATATTCCTATGTTACCTACGACAAAAAATAATATCAAAAAACGTCCCCATCATTTCAGATTGTCATTTTAATATAAACTTAAGATATTAAGATATAAACTGTGACTCTTAGATTTAGGTGATTTAATAAATAGATCGTTCGGGTCCGTTCCTATAATAAAATCCCACAATCCATTACTGAGTAATATTACGACTCGTGTCAACAAACCATGGATAAATCAAATACAATTTCGGATTATTTATTTAATAAGAACGTAGTCTAAATTAGTAAGATTGCAAACATTTAAATAATTAAGTCTGAAAGCAGTGGCAAAACCAATTTGGTGACTTTAATTTCAATTTATGTGCATTGTTGGAATATGTTTGCGTGAATGTTTTGATTTGATTAAAAATTGGTGATTGAATTTTGAATTGTTGATATTATGCAAAAACTACAGTTGCTTTGCTGAGTTTATCGGCTGTCTCAAACTGTTTTTTCAGACCGGTAATAGACTACGACATTCACCGGAGCCCTAAAGAGCCGTAGGATACTGCAACCGCCTTAAATCAAATGGATCGTTGGTTTGAATTACATTTTTGTACCAAAAAGTGAACACTGAGAATTAGGACAGTCTGCATATAGAATAGTATATGATTCGGTTGGTTAGTATATATGTAAAGTGAAAAATATTATCAAAAATAAATTAGCAACAGCATCAAGCTCTACTTCTCAGGAAATACGGCAAAGTGAAGTGGCAACAGACCGGTCCTGCTAGCGACGTGGTCACTGTCGAATAATTAAAAACACTACATAATTTACAGATAAATACGAAAATAGTTTCAGGTTTAATTTAGAATGAAATATGCAAATGAAAATGTCGTTAAGGGGCATTCTGGATAACGATTTCATACAACGATACAACGAAAATAACGACGCATTTTTAGGGCTCCGGAGTCATTCTAACATCCCCAACCAGTTCAAATCATTTTATTGGGAGCGAAAACAAGTTATCTAAAAGGCACTACGAAAAATAATGTTCTTTCTGAGGTCGCTGGACTCAAAATAGTGTAAAGCCAAATATATCTCTTAACACGAGAGCTACCTAACGCATTTGTTATATTCTTTGATGCTCTCAAAGATTTTAGATCTGTCTTAAATATTTTCAGGAATTGGTACTTTATAGTTGAAAAGTTAGAAAGGGACGCACTTTCTGCCACTTCACCACGCGACAAGAAAAGTAAAAATAATAAGAAAAATCTGCTGGAAGGGATTTCTTTTGAAATAAGCAGTGACCTTGTACGATATATTTCCTTCTTGTAATTTTTTTAATTTTAATTTACTGTTTGTAAATAAATTATTAAATAAGTAAAACAAAAACACGGACAGGGTGGCAGGAATAATATTAAGACATTATTGCCATTTGGCTATGGAACCCTAATATATTATGTATTTCGAAATATATTTAATTTATAAACTTCAATACTATAATAACTTTGAATAGTCACTGAACGCCATAAATGAGTTATGTTTTATAATATTTAGTCAAAGCGGTACCGGATAAGGTAATCTAAGTTTCATCGTCATATTTAATATCTTAAGAAATCTTCTCCATTAAAAATGCGGTAAGTACGAGTATATGAACGAAAGAGTAATTTACAATCTGCTCTCAAAGAACTCCGCCTTAACTCTCTCGGGTAACTAATTAACAGAAGTGAAGTAAAATTAAAACAAAATGTTCTGCCTTGGCGCCGGGTGGTTGGTGGTAGACCACTTTATTATTATAGTACCCTTAAACATCTGCCAACTTTTGACACCATATTAAGTTTTCTTTTTATACCACTATGGTGGCACACAAGCATACGGCCCACCTGATAAAGCAGTCACCGTAGCCTATAGCCGCTAGCAATACTAGGGATATCTGCACTAACGAGTTGCCAACCATGTTGTTGATGAGGAGTCACTATGTTAGCAGCATTACTACTAACCCAGCGTATCCTCGTGGAGCACTGGCCACCTTCCTTACCGCAGAAACACAACACTACATCTAGTAGTGTTATTTATTATATATTTCTAAAATATATATATTGCGGTCTAAGTTGATAACTTACATCCTTACATCTAAATATATATAACTCAAAAGTGACTGACTGACTGACTGACTGACTGACTGACTAACATAGTGATCTATCAACGCACAGCCCAAACCACTGGATGGATCGGGCTGAAATTTGGCATGTAGATGTTATGTCGTAGGCATCCGTTAAGAAAGGATTTTGATTAATTCTACCCCCAAGGGGGTAAAATAGGGGTTGAAAGTTTGTATGAAAATCCGTCGTTTTAGAAGTTAAACGCATGAAAATTGGTATTTGGCCTTTCAGTTAATAATAAATAAGTACGTATTTCAGGATTTTTGGAAATCCCGCTCCTAAGGGGGTAAAATAGGGGATGAAAGTTTGGTATGAAAATCCGTCATTTTTTAACTTGAATCCGTTAAAATAGGTAGCAGGGGGCAATAGAAAAAAAAATAGAACTTTAGATTTAGGTACATGTTGACTTATTCAATTTACCATGCGTGCGAAGCCGCGAGCAAAAGCTAGTCATTAGATAAGGCTCTACAAGTTATACCCCTTGTATTGCAAGCTTATTAACTGATGGTATACCAAAGACATTGATTGCCCTCCCTTACAGGTCAAATATGTTATTTTTATCACTTTTGAAGAAACAGTGCAACGATTATAATTTTCAATTTCAAATTAATATTGTTTATTGAGTTGCAGCAGCAGCTTAGGAATGTCGCCCTTCACCACCTGTTGAAAAAGCCTTATCAAATTTGGTTCAATAGTAAAATAAGTATAACTCGTAGAAAATGTAGATGCGCGTTGCCGACCCTATACTGTAATATTATTTTCAATATCAACAGTGTGGATTAAAAATTAGATTAACTAATCTAATTCAACTTAATTGTAGCGCCATCTCATGAGGCTGAAACAACATGCGAAATTCGTACAAGGAAAGGTCCAAATAAAAATGCAAATCCCATAAGCTGTTTTCAAAGAGTGGGCTGGCTTGGCCCTCACAAGCCTGAATTGAAATAAATATCTATAAACCTCGTTTTAACCGTGTAATGGTTTATTTTTGTCTTTTCAAAAAAGGTTACCTACCTTGTTTACGTTTCATTACACTGGAGCAATTCCCGAAATTAATTTAATGTTTTTAAACATTATCATTTCCGAGATTCTGTGCATTAAATGTATGATTAAAAAATATTTGGTACTTTTTTAGGCATTACTTTGGTAGGCAGATAATAAATTAACTCAAATATAACTTAAAAATGGATAGATAAGTTCGTATCTATTTGTTATCATACCTCATGCCCCCTAAAACGATCACAATGTTCATCTTACAGCAAAAGCGGCTCTACAAAATTAATCCGGTTTTATGCCTTATCGAGAAATTGTACCCTTAGAATCTCCATGGTTTGCGAAAGCTCACACCCCAGTGGTAAATCAAGGCTTCGCGCCTCGTGAAAGGTCAAGATAAACGAAAACAATTCCTCGACACAATTTATTGGAGCCTCTAATTAAATTTAACGATACCCGTGGATGCAATCCTTAATAATAGCCCGACATACACAGCTAACGGACAATGGACAAAATATATGCGCGGCCTGTCCAAATTCCCACTGAGACTTTTATTTACCTAAGATTCATATATTTAGGATTTAAAAGTAAAATTAAGTTCATTAAAACAATGTTAAATTCCCTAAAAATTTAGGGCTAGGGACTAGGTAGTTGTGTTTGTTATCAGTTTTCTTACAAGCGTAAGTATCGGATCTTCGCAGCCCATTCTGCAAGGAAACTCACTTTCCTATGTTAAACCAGTGGTAAGATTTTTTTATTTACTCTTCATGTAAATACAGATAGCGCAGACGGACTTAATTCCGTAGACCTAATTTTATTATATAAAAAAATATAATTTCAATTATTTATATTTTGGTTCATTTTATTCGAAATTCATGTACGCAAGTAGATCCGCTTTGTTGAATTTTATTGTATACCTAATGCCCCAAGATCGCTACGCAGCTGGGTCAGACTCCGCGAAATACCATCTATAAACATATACCATACATTTTTAATGCCTGTCAATTTCATGGATACAGTTAGGGTAGAAATATGGACCGAATCTCCCATACTTTAGAAAACTATAACACTTGGGAAAATGTCTTGAAAATAACATGTACAAGAATGTTTCAAATCTAACTTCTGAAACGGAATATCGTCATCAATTTATCAACGTAGAACAAAAGCATCAGCGAAGTGTTGAACATTTACAACATCACAATTATATTAGCTAAAAGCCTTAATTAAAGTAAATGGATTCATATTTTATTCACTGCGCCTCTACCAGGGCAAGGAACAAATAAAAAAGTAATGATGGTCGGATTTGCAAAAGAGGAAATTGAAAATGTTATATTCATTCTTCTTAAATTCTCTTTTTTCGTGTACACCAAGCGGAAGTATTCAACAAAACACTGCCGATATAAAAACATCCACATTCTACGAGTAATTAAAAACGGCATCAACACTTAAATTAATTATAATTGAACCAATAATTAATTATGAACAGTCAAATTACCAATAATGACCTTACCTATGTATTAAAATGTATGATAGCAATTTATACTTAAAACAGTCAAGTATTCTGCCACACTGCTAGCACATGACCCAAACTTGTGGCCCATATGGTCTACCACTGTGCGTGGCATGAGTTTCCACGCACATTCCATATTGTGAAAAGAGCTCTCCGCCATAATTTTCCTAAGGGAGTATGTAGTAGGTAATCGCTTACCATTAGACGGGACATGTGCTTGTTTTGCACAGGAAAATATTTAACAAAATAACATTCAATACGATATCAATGTAGTGTCGTATCGCGCTGGTGGTGGAATTAATTATGAATTGAGTTGTCTACAACGTTTTAATGTACCTCAGCCAGACTCTGGTCCCGGTGGAAAACACGTTAGTTATGAATTTAGAAACAAAATTAATGATATACTCTAGGTTTATGTGGGGATCGCTTGCAATTTCATCTTACAAAGTGTGCACTGTGCAGATTATAATCACTAGTAATGACGAGATTGTGGAGTAATTTGATAGAAGAAAAGCGTAGTCTCTTATGTTTTTATCTTCAGATATTGGGATGACGTAGTGTATCAACTTTGCAAGTAAACAAACCAACATTGACACTAAAACAACAATTATCACACAGATAAGCATCAAAATAATCGTATTTTTAAAATCCTTGTACCTAAATAGGACAACATGTCAAGACAACAAAGTCAAATAAGACGGCTATCTTGTTAAGTTGAAGAGTTCTTATTGACCTTCCGACTCCATACAATATCCAAAGACTTGACACATGAATTACAATTAGATATCAGTAAGTGGCTGCAAAATTGATTAAAATGTTTGAACCGAAAAGACGATTGATATTATATGTGTACGGGAAGGACAGATACGGTTGAAACAAGTTGAAGAAACGCTTGCTTGTATTACAATAGTTTTACAATTTATTGTGACACATTTTACGGGGGTTAAACTCCAAACGTCACACCTCAACCTGATTGGAATCGCATTATTTTATAATATCACGAATGCAATAAACGAAATTGTCGCGGCGCGCGCCTCGCGAACAAATCACCGTGAAATATTGTTATCGAAATTAATAAAATTGAGCCCTGTTCTATCTGATACGAGGGGAGCCCATCTCGATTTCGTTCTGTTTTATAGCACTCCAATTTCATTTATACAATAGCGTATGTACATCGTGCGTTCCTGTATCTGCTTGTATTGTTATGAATTTATAATAGACACCTTACCTAAACTTGTCTGGTTGGTTATAAATATTGTTTCCTCTCTATATACATATATCTTATCAAGAAACAATTTTCATATATAACGACCATAGATTGCAGCTCAAATCCAAAGCTATTTAAAGGAGACACATTTCAATAAGAACTTAAAAAAAAAACTTAAGATTTGAAACCGTACCAAAACACACCACTGAAACACAATAGTTAAAATCAATATAAAAATACTATATTCATCAGAGCACAGATCGTCCTATAATATCTATAGTATATATCCTGTAAAAAACACGACAACAGGAAGTAGGTACCTTTACACATTCTAAGTTCAGTGCTAAATCAGGTGACCAATTAACAAGAGCTCGTGTAAACAAATTAGTTGGACATTCGCTTGAATATTTAAAGGGGGCGACGCAAGTGCGCCCTACCTACCACTGACGGGCTACTTAAAATTTAACACCAAAATGCATTACTGGCAAATTGGCGAACTCTTAATGTACAATTAAAGGAAAAGGTACTTGTATCTCCAATTTGTTTATTTTAAACAGCTAGAGCCATATTTTATGTAAGAAACATGGTTTACACTTTTTCAAAGTATTAAAATTCAATTCTGTTGGCGTAACACGTTTTTATAGAATTCTAATATGGCTGAGCCATTTATTACTTATTCTTAGGGCTGTGCACGCAAATAAAATGACCATAGGTTTCCACAACAACCAATGAAATGTCATCGCATCTAAATTATTCTAAGCATCTAAAGAACCAGCGTCGTTATTGTAGTAAAAATAATAAAAAGGTATTTATGCCGTTGAAATGTGAAAATAAAATAAAAATATACATCGACATATTAAAAAACAATTAAAACACTTAATTACAAAATAAATAGCAACCGTAACAATAAAACGCATATTTAATTTTTAAAAGCCTAATTCAAAGAAGCAACAATACCGCCCTCTATACTAAATAGGCCGAAGCTTAAAACTGTACTAAGTGTTGTGTATATTGTGCTTATAAGTCAACTTAGTTTCAAAGTTAATGGCTAGATGACGCTGTTTACAAATCTCAATTTATTCATATCGAAATGTACAATAACGGAAACCACAGTCTAAAAACGAAACGTAATTAGCAAATAAATTTACACACTATTTTGTAATACATAATTAGCTATACGTTTTTGATTAAAGAAACACTAGAGAGCGCCAGTATAAAAAAAGTTATGTTATCCACAGAATACGTTTAGGGCATTCTCTTCTATTGTAAATACCTATTTAACATATTCATTTCTTATGTATACCTAACCTAGGTACATAAGTTGTAAGAAATCACCCACTCCTGGCTATCAAGCCGCCACCTAATCACTTACAAAACATTTTAAAGTATATCTAGGTTTTAAACACATTCATTATATATTGGCAAAACCTCAAAACTATAACTAATGCTCACTAAACTAAAGGCAACGCGGCCATCGAGATATTCCACAGTAATTTTTAAATGCATTTTTTCCGTAGGTATTACAATTATTTTTTTAGACACATAGATCAAGACAATTGTAAAGCTTGAATGATGCATCCCTGAAACAAATTTTCTTCTGAAGGGGTGAGTATATTTACTCGTAAAATAGAAAATCCTGAAACAGAAAATTTAATTTATGTATCAATGTTCTACCGGGCCACACCCCAAATACCGAAATCGACAATAACTTAGGAACAAAGATCTACAATCACGGTCAAAGGACAGAATGGAAATGATCAGACATAAGAATAAAAATCCAAATATAATAAAATTTAATGTGCGTTAATTCGTAAGCTTAGCGTCTTCTGGGCTCGGTACTCCAGGTGCTCTGAACTTAAATCTACCTAATATTTTGAGAGGTAGAGAATTTTGATTGGGATCTTCCGGGGGTTCTCATCAACAACATGGTTGGAAATTCGTTAGTGCAGATATCCCTGGTATTGCTAGCGGCTATAGGCTACGGTGACCGCTTACCATCAGGTGGGCCGTATGCTTGTGTGCACCTTAGTGGTATAAAAAAAACATATAATGCAGGCAGTTACTGACTATAAGCAGGCAGGCGCCGAGCAGCGCCGCCTTGTACCGCACGTCAAGGTCCCCGGGGAAGTGCAGGCGGTAGGCGTCCAGCCCGGCCAGCGCCGAGCGCAGCGACACCTGCCGCTGGACCACGCCCACGTGCCGCTTGCACACATCCATCACCTACACAACATCACCAGAACCACCGATAAGCGCGCTACACACGTTCAGATTTAACTGTACAGTCGAACTGTGCAGTTAAATCTGAACGTGTGTAGACACCAGGGGCGTCAGTTATAACTGCACAGTTTGACTGTACGTTAAAACTGAACGTGTGTAGCTCGCTTTAAGCAACACAGCCTGCGGCGGTAACAAGGTAACTTAAAACCTTAATATTTCGACGTATAACTCGCCGAAATTTGAGATTGTTTTGACAACAAAAATTTCTTGTTTTTTGCAGACCTCTTAAACTGCCACTGCGATAGTGGCGCAAGGTGAGGTAGATGCCCTTTGTGTGAAAGTATTTAGCTAGAAGCTAAGTACCTAATGTGGTGAGTGGGTACCTCGTAATCGCATTTTCCCGCGGTGACGGAGGGTCCCTTGATGCGCAGCACGGGCTGGTCGGCGGGGCTGTTGACGGAGAGGACCGGCTTGAAGAAGGTGGCCTCTTGCCGCACGATGCTCACCACCCGACCCGACATGCTCACCTCCATCTTATCCGGTCCGAACGTGTGCGGCCGCCGCAGAGAGATCACCTGACCATTGACCGACCACCATCAAACAAACCGATGAATAACCATAACATTGTGTTAAACATTGTTATATCATGATGGTTACATGAAAAAAAAACAGAGCACTGAGTTTCTCAGGTGACTTTTTTTCCGAACCGGTAGTAATTTAGACTCTCATAAGTGCCTTATTAGGGCCTAAACTGATTTTTTGAACAAATACTAATGGTTTTACGCGTACATTACCTACTCCGCGCTCCCTTGACGCCACTTAACATTCGACCGGCGCGGCGTAGTCTACACTAATCTACACTAATATTATAAAGAGGAAAGATTTGTATTTTTGTGGGTTTGTATTGAATAGGCTCCGAAACTAATTGACCGATTTCAAAAATTCTTTCACCGTTGGAAAGTTAAATGATCACTGAGTAACATAGGCTATATATTATACTAGCTGCCCGCCCCGGCTTCGCACGGGTAGACAAAATATTTGATAAATGTCTCCGAAACTAATGTCTACCCGTGCGAAGCCGGGGCGGGCTGCTAGTCACTGATAAACATAAAGCGTACCGGTGCGTGAGGAAGCCAGACGGTACCCCAGACATCGGGGGCAAGAGGACGCCGCACTCCTTCACTCCGCGCCGCTGCGCTGTCTAGTGGGAGTTGACCCCCTAGTTACTCCTAATGGGAATACTAACCTGACACATAATATGAATATATTACTGAGGTCCACCCAACCAAAAGAAGTTCTCAGAAAACCCAATGGAATCGCAGTTTTTCATTCCTTTAAGTAAGAATGTGTTTCATGTGATGTGTGGCCGTCCACCTACCTCCTGCTTGTTGATGTCGCAAATGTCTATTTTAAAATTCCTGGTTCGGTCGTTGGAAAACCACAGCACGTTGCCGCGCTCCTTGGCCGTCAGTATGGTGGTGTTACCAATCTGGAACTCGTACTTGTTGCGCATTGAATTTTGTTGCTTCACTTTCACTTCGCTTGCGGACATCAGTTGCTGAATGCCTGCAATGCAATTACCGCCATCAATATCCTTGATTCCTGGTTCAAAGCCAGGGAAAGACAATATTTTATGGTAAAAGCTTTGGTAAAAGGAACCTATTTGGTAGTTCCATTTTCTAAAATAAATATTAATATATTCCATTTTATAAAACAGTATTAAGTAGAGTCTTTATTAATAATTATTCTATTTATAAACAATATTTACAATAATAAAAATAGAAAAACCTTTTTCCTCGCTCTGGAACGTGCCAAGAACAATGTGGAACTTTTTGAGCATGAGGAGTGAAAAATATATTTTAAAGCAAGCAAATAAATTGTGACGATGGAGATTTCAAATATCGCACATAATATTATCTTATTTATTATTATTTAGCCCCTTCACTAGGAGTGGTGGGAGAAGGAATTCCAGAAAATTGAAATTAAAGTATTCAACTCTTGATACGGATAGGAATAATCCTTGAAGCCGATTTAGTCATCATTTAAAAACAAGTAAAAAGGTTTTCGGCTTTTCACGTATTCTGTGGTTTCCGCCGTAGCGTTGTACCTCAGCATAATGACTAAAGCTCGCTAACGCCGTAGTACAATACGAATAACAGCGAGCTTAAGTTATTATTCTAAGCGAATAACCATCTCAACTAAAACCACGAAAGGCTAGGGAATCAGGCAAAGCGGTTGAGATTATTCCAGTGTCTCGTATTTTGTGTTATAGTGACCTTTAGTATATATTTTCGGTGTCATTTTGTGCAGCAAAATTTCCTTTAGTGACTGATTTATTGGTACATTAGAAATAATACTGTAATATGGGCTGTGTGTGAAATGAATCTATCATTTTGGTTACTTCTGACCTAGGCATGTTGCGATCTGCTTCTGCGGTGCATTGTCTCTATGGCATGATACTAGGCATTTTATTGCAACAAACACAAAAAAATAGGAAGTCGATAATTTTCTAACACTCGACTCGACACCACAGAGTACATAACCACTACATTGACAACGGTATTTGACGACGATTGATTGCCATAGGAAGAAGAAGAAGAACCTTACACGAACTCTCATAACTAAAATTTATTTTTGCTAATCCCATAACTCGAGAACTGGACCAATACGGCAATATATTTTCATACATAATTATCTTCCTTAAGGCACATGGAAAGTTTTAATTGAGAGAAAAAACATAAAAATTGCGTGGATAATAGTAAAGACACACGTTCGTTCTTCTCGTATTAGGTATACGCTCGTATACAATATTCTATTCATAAAATAACAATTTTAAACCGTGGTCAGGCGTTGTTCTGACGGAACACCACACAACTTTGAAGGATTCTGGCAAAATCAACAATACTTTTGACGACCGGCCCTGCGTTAGCACCACATAATTATCACCTCCTGCCTGCCCAATTAAAAATGTATAATTTATAATATATTTTTATAGACAATAAAAGCAGTTCATCTCACCCAATGGCACTGCCATTGTTTATTATGAAGGAATGTACTAAAATTGTACGGTATGCTGCTCGTTCCTTCTAGACTCGTCAATTTCCACGAATAATATTACTAATGAATCGACTTGTTTCTTCGCAATGTAATCTAAAGCATATTATCAATAAACTGTACACCTCGGAAGTTAGTGTTTACACTACACTAAAATATCATACTGACGATAAAGTGGAAAAACCAACATTAAATAATAATTAAGAGGTAGTTAAGATAATAGACAACAAATCGCTTACCATATTAAACACCAAATAGTTACCAAGTTAAATATACACTAAACTGAACAGTTGTTGTTCTGATACTTAAGGACAGCTTGTGAGACCGGTTAATTTTGATAAAACTGAACGCGCCTCTATCGCCTCTATGGATAGTCTCGTCCCACTCGCCCATAAAGCAATACTGCAGCGGTTGTATTCTTTTGGATACCGCATGCACTGCCTAAGTGCGCTAAGGTTGCTGCGTATGTTACGTACGCCACAACCAATCGAATATTATACTATTTATAATAAATACCTTTACCCAATGATATTATACGTGGAAAAACCTTTTTTACTTATTATATCATTAAGTATACCACTATATTAACGACTCCACAAGTATACATTGACACTATGGTCTGTCTCGATGGTGGAGATCAATGTATATTAAAATACTAGCTGTGCCCGCGACATCGTACGCGTGGAATTAATTTTGTTGTTTTCATTTGCACCGTACAATGACTTATAAAAAAATATGCCTAAATTATGCTTATAGCATCAGCTACCTTTCAGTGAAAATACTGTTCAAACAATTCCCTCCGTTCGGATGTTGTTCACAATTGTTTTTGGTCATTAGTACAGTGTTTACTTTCATATGCATATAGTAAAACAGTTACAGCTGTAACTATTGGTTTGACATAACAAACAGACATTTATAATTTACTAGCGGCCCGCCCCGGCTTCGCACGGGTAGACTTTTATATCAAATATTTTGTCTACCCGTGCAAAGCCGGGGCGGGCAGGTAGCCTATGTTAATCAGTAATAGTGTAGCTTTCTAACGGTGAAAGAATTTTTGAAATCGGTCCAGTAGTTTCGGAGCCTATAGACATTCAAATATTTTGTCTACCCGAGCGAAGCCGGGGCGGGAAGCTAGTATAATATATAGCCTATGTAACTCAGTGATGATGTAGCTTTCTAACAGTGAAAGCATTTATGAAATCGGTCTAAAAATAAAATTTAGGTGTGGACTACCCCTAACATTTAGGGGGATGAAAAATAGATGTTGGCCGATTCTCATAGATACCGGATAAGCACAAAAAATTTCATCAAAATCGGTCAAGCCGTTTCGGAGGAGTATGGCAATGAAAACTGTGACACGAGAATTTTATATATTTGATTTATTTGTATAGTTGTAGTGTATAAATAGGTTATTTAAATAGGGTTCAGCAAAAAAAAAAACCATAAAATTTATAGGTAACTAATTTAATTCCAAGCGTACGAAGCCTTTAAAATTATTACGGTCACGTATTTGATTTTTTTACTTTGGGCGGAATCCTATTTTTTTCCAAAATTAAATTTAATCTCAGCGACTGACGCCTTCTTTTCAAATCGGCCCCGCCCGTTCAAATGTTATTGACAAATTCAATTGGTTTTTATATTTTGTACGTAACCCTAAACATCAATTTATCAGGACAGACAGACTGACAGACAAACATTTTTTAATTACTTTTTTGTCATTAGAAGCGTGTTTACTTTCATATGCATTTCGTAAAAAGCTGTTATTTTTATATTACAAGCAGACACTTCAATTTTATTTATGTGTATAGATTAACCAAACACGACATTAATTTTAAGAAAAGTCCTCATCAACAACATGGTTGGCAACACGTTAGTGATATTGCTACTGGTATTGCTAGCGGCTATAGGCTACGGTGCCTGCTTACCATCAGGTGGGTCGTATGCTTGTGTGCCACCTCCGTGGTATAACAAAAAGACGAAAAACTCGGTCCTTGTTTTAAAGTTTTCCATAATCTGTCTCATAATAAACATCTGTAATTGTATTAATTATAGGAACATACTTATGCAAAATAAAAACACTAGAACAATTTTTCATATAAATTTATTTGAATCAGAACATTTATACAAATCAGTCTATATTCTTCGGAACATTCTAAGCTAATCAGTCTGAAAGAAAGCCATTACAAACAAAATCACAGAGAACACTACACTTAAACAAAGTTACTTCTTGTCTTCCTGACTAGATTTATCCTGGATGGGGATAGCTCGCTCCTGCACTGGCTCCGACCTGAACGCCACCAGCAGCAGCTTCCCCTTGTCGAGGTGGCACTCCACGCGCTCCGGGGGGAACCCATCGGGAAGGAGGAACCTTCTCTCAAAGTGACTCCTGGTCCAGCCGTCTTCACGCTTTACCTCTTTCTTGCCCTCAACCAAGATCTCGTTGCCGACTGTCTTCACATTAATCTGCTCTGGTGAGAAATTCTGAACATCCAAATGCACTTCAACTTTTTTCCCGTCGACTTTTACCTCGGAATCGGAGTAGATACCTTCAATCCCGTGGTGGTCGTCCAAGGGAGCTAGGGCTTGTCTCATAAACTTGACAGGGTCGCGGAAGAACGGATCTCGAGCGAACACTGAGAACGGGTCTTCTAACACTCTGGCGACGGGGTCCCGGTACGCTGCATTCCTCAAATGTCGCAACCAATACGGCGCCAGAGACATTTTTGTTTATTTTCTTCTCGTTGCTTAGATTCACGTCTCGCAATATTATTTTCAACTGACTGACATTTTCCGACGACCGGCGCTTTATATAGCCGCGCTAACGGCGACATCTGTTCTCAAGATGCTACAGGAATCATCGCGAAGTTTCGAGCACAGTGTGGTTTTATATGGATATATTTTAGTGACATCTACCGCCGAGTAGACGAAACTAAATAAAGTTTAAGTGGTTAAGATAACTAGCGGGTATAAAATCAAATTAAAGTTAGTAAAGGAAACTTATCACATCGTAAATAATAATAATTCATTTTTTTACTGTAAATTAAAACTGATAGAGTACACAATGAAAGCATAATTAGTGCCCAGTGTATTTTTAAATAGAAATCATGACAAACGTTACGCCATCTCTTGGCTAATAGGAGCGATACCTCGCATTTGCTAGAAACTGCTAGAGTTCATTGATATAGTCCCTACTTATTACACATATAGGACTTATGGAGTAGATATAAAAATAAATTATTGCATGTGCAATGTACCTTTGTAGGTAGCTATTAAGAATGATAATACATATATAGATTTAGTTAACAGCGTTTATACTTAATCAAAAGTCTATAGTAGTTACTCATCACTTGAATATGGTAGCATCATGTCTTTTTGTAGAAACACAACTATAGTCGGTACACGTGGCAAAACGAAAATTTGATTGTAGACGTAGAACTCTACCTCCCTAGGAGCAGTGGTGGATTTACAAGCAAGCTGAGATCGAGGCTAAGCCGCAGTTGAACTATCGATAGTATCGATACTATCGGAGTCAATACGATCGATACTATTGTCGTATATCAATAGTATTGCTCTGTATCTACTATCGATGTGATCTGAGTTCGCTTAATAGTCGGAAGTAGAAAATTGAGCTTTGAGTAGCTCGTAAATTTACCAAAAAAAATTTTTTTTATGCAATTTCATTAATTACAACCAAATTGTTCCATTGTACAAATAAAATAATCTAGAAGGTAAGGGCGGCCAAAATTTACGGCCTACCTATATTTGGAGAAGTAATTCCGCCATAGGAGAGTACAGGCAAAACACAGGCGACGGCTGATGCAATCCAATATGTCAGTGGTGCACAGATAGCCCTGATTGATAGATCAAAAACCCTGATAATAATATGCCGACTATGCCGTTACTGGTGAACATTTGCACACTATGACAATGCGGATCTGATCCACATCGGTTGTAAGGTAATTAGAGCCTTCGGATTAGCGTCATCAATGCGTCAGATGAAATATTCGGCATGTGTTTACACCGTGCACAGCAACCAAGGGTGACGAACATCAATAAATAGAAACGCTAAGAGTCCAGACACTCAGATATATCTTACACAGTTTCTATCAGGGCGCCATATACCCTTTTTATGAACGAGTTACTTCAATTCTATTCAAAATACCTCAAGAAAGTAGGTATTATATTTTTATGATTCCGTAATAAGACTGGTGTCCGTTCGTCCTTCCGTCTGGCTGTCAGCGGGTTGTAGCTCATGATCCGTAATAGGAAAACAGTAGAAATTTTCAGTGTGTATTTCTACTGCCGCTTTAAAATCAAATAATTAAAAAGAGGGCGGCTCCCCTACTAGAAACGTGTTTGCGTTTTTTTGCTCTATCTTAATAATGGCAACAAGTAGATGCTTAAAATGCTCATAGTGTATTTTTATATTTCCTAATAAAGAATCGCGAATTTACTATTACAAACATATTGCAATAAGTGCAATAGCCGTGTCTAGGGATCGTACGGCAAAGTTGAGTTTGTCATTTAACCTAGATGCCTTAGGTACGGAACCCTCGGTGTGCGAGTCCAACTCACACTCACCGAAAATATGTATATCCCAAAGTAACAGGCCATTAAACTATTCATAAACCTGGGCTACTTCATTAAGATGAACATAATTTATTTAGCCCGAACTCAGCCATCAAGCTAGCCTTCACCCTTTGCCTTAAATATAAACATACTAGCTTTTGTGGTAAAGTGATTAAGTCAACATGTACCTATATTAAAATAATAACTTTTGCCAGCGTCTACATTTTCATGGATTGAACTTTAATGACGGATTTCCATACAAACTTTCAACTCCTATTTTACCCCCTTAGGGGTGGAATTTCCGAAAATCCTATCCTTAGTGGATGCCTACGTCAGAAAGGGTTCCTACTGTCAACATTTTTAGTCTCTTACCCCACATTTATGATATATCAGTCAGTCAGTCAGTTTCTTCTTAATATACAGATAAATAATAAAATATTTTTAATTATACTAAAGTTGTACTACGATTCCAAAAATAGCAATGTATATATACATTAGAGTAGAGCACTACATTGTTGGAGCAAACAATTCGCTTCGGCTCCCTAATCACAATATTATATAGATACACTTGTAACAAACGTGCGAACTACGTCCTCCACGCTAGGAGGGGCTTCAGTCGTGACACATCGTCTATAAAGGGGGAAGCGGAAGGTTATATTACTGAACAAAACTCAAAAACTGTACAGACACTGACGCCTCTGTAACAAACACGCATTAATAAAGGTTACATATTGAAAAGAAAATGGATAAAATAATAGTGTTTGTGCTCTTGTTGTCGCTGTCTTCTGTCCTGGGCAATCCTGTTTATACAGAGAAGGGTGAGTACCGTCACATTTTATCTTACATTTGTTTTAGAACACAATCTGAGTGGAATTATACTTTTTTTTTAAATATGGTTCGCTTGGTTCGGGGTTTGTATAAAGCGAGGGTAGGTAAGGGAAACTAGCCTCTAAGCCTAACTATAACAGAGTATTAAATGTAATGTCAATTAAATGATATAAAAAATATAATCATTGACTTTCTCAGACTCAGCGTTGGCCACGCATACCCTCAAGAGACGGTTCATCAACCCAACATTCGAGCTGGGAAGCAACGCTGACGACACCTATAGCAAAATGAGGACAAAAAGAAGGTAATTTGCATACATACATCCCGCCAGATCCATTTCGGTAGGCAGAGAGCATAGAGCGCCAATTCATTTTTCATTAGGCACCTCTCCAAAGTATTTTAATCCATGCAAAACATACAATTTCCTCAGAACAATTACAGGGAAGATTCTTTTGAGGCGGTTAAATAACATTTTCATATTTCTCAAACTATTAAATGATATTAATGAAACATTTTGTATGACATTAATTATTTCCAGCGCCGAGGACGATTGTGAAAAGCTTCAACTGTGCAAATTACACGCCAGCTCGTCGCGTAGTTTTATCGCAGCATTCGAACTTTACTTCGTCAAGTAAGTATTGACGTGTGACGTCAATCCATACTAATATTATAAATATAATATAAATGCACAAGTAACTCTGTTTGTTTGTTTGTTTGTTTGCTACCTTTTCACGACTAAAGGGCTGAACGAATTTTGACAAGGAGATAGATTATATTCTTGGGAAGGACATAGACTATTAATCTGTAAATAAATGCAGACGAAGTTGCGGGTAACAGCTAGTTATAAATATACTGTGTCTCAACATTATTGCTTCCAAGTTTGATAGCCGCGGTGCAGGATGTCAATACGTATTTTGTTTAATCTTCATGTCTTCAGTGTCCTCGTGGGGTAGGCAGACGTATGAAAGCAGACAGCACTTCTCACCGGATATATTCTAGGTTACAGTGCGACACACTCCACCGTATCTTAGTCGCCGTAATTCTAATCCCAGACTTTTTTATACCATTAAGGTGGCAAATAAGCATAATACGGCCCGACCTCTGGTGTTGCAAGCGCCCATGGCTCCCGTAGCCTATGGGCGCTTGCATCACCAGAGGTATACGACCCTAGACTATAATAATAATATTCACGCCTTCCCACAAGGGTCCCCAAAGGGGTAGGCAGAGCCGAAGATAATTTGATGCCAACATGACAGATGGTGAGTCCGTCGCCGTCTCTTAGGCACTACATACCTTCTTGAATTACTTCTCAGACGTATGCAGGTTTCCACATGACGTTTTCTTTCACCATAAAGCATGTGGTGTGACTATCACTGCACTTAAGATACAGACCGTGCAGACCGGTGAGATTCCATCTTGCTTGTCGTTAGTCAACACTTCATACTACAAGCTACCACTATTAGTTTAAATTGTACACCAAATGATGCCTAATGTTGCTTTTCTCTACAGCAAAGAAAATGCGAAGCTTTGGGACCACCGCGCAAGGTCAACGGCGGCCTGCGAAAGGAGATTCAGTGGTTGCTATTACAGAAAATAACTACACACTACCACAACCAATACAATATGTACATGTCGTACAGCTATGCAGGGGCCCGCTATATTGCGTGCATCGACAATCTATTGCAATCGACCGTCGACACGTAACACTCGTAATAATATATATAAAATAATTTTTAAGGCTGTATGTCTGTCTAATAATGTACCATATTTTAGAAAGAAAGAAAGAAAGAAAACATTTATTCATAACAACACAAACATATACGAAAGTAATACAAGTGTAGAAGAACATAGTGTCGTTATGAAACGGCCCCAACTCAGCATGTGCTGGATGTCTTGTGTAGGACAACCAGCGCTGATCTTCCGTTGGGACCGGTCCGTGACGTCACTGGTGTCACTGGTAATTGTCACAACAGAGAGATATAATAAATAAAAAGATACAATATAGCAGTAGGAAGAAATATTAGGAAAATCCAATAGCATAGCAATTAGATTTTCTTAATATTGGCTTACATGTTATAAAAGGTAGAACAGATAGTGCGCAGACGAACAGTAAAAAAAGGTAAACGGAAAAAAAAAAAAAAAAAAGAAAAAAACAGAAAAATACAAAGAACATATCGCAAGCATTCGGCTACGCCGTACCCAGCCGAGCAAGCACGACTAGCGAGCACGATTTAATTCGCGTTGACTCGCAGCGAGGACGGACGCATTCTTACGCGCTGTACGCGCAAGATAAAAATTCATGAACAGTGTTATACATATTTATAATTTAATTTGATCAGCGAGCGAAATTCCACAATACATTTTGTTTTGAATGCGTGAAGCCGAACAGCGTTAGCTCGCCCACTGGTGCCCCAGCGCAATATGTCTATACCCATACATATTTTAATTCTTATTGATCCTTTCATATAGTGTTTTTTACATTTATATACATATAATATATAGCTGGATATATTTATTAATTCTCACTATTACTGTTTTGTTATAATAAATTGAAATATACTACATATATATATATATATATATATATATATAAGTTACACAAATAAATAAATCCTCATTGAATCAACACTCCATTTTATTTCACCATTACCATTGCACAATACAGTATAATTCGATCGCCATAAATGCAAAATTAATATAAATTAAATCAATCAGACAATATCATAAAATAATAACACTGAACAATAACTGTCCATTCTCACTTGTAACATTACAACTATTCACTACAATACAATATATTAATTATAAATTTAAATATTAATAATTCATTTTCAGCCATTATTATTATTATTATCACCCGTCGCCATCGTTCTAAACCAAGCAAAGCTTGTATATCAATACCAAACTGATAGAATATATTATACATACTTATTTTTAACCCCAGACTCAAGAAGAGAGGTTTATAAGTTTAACTGGCTGTATAGTCTGGCAAAAGAGTATATAATAATAGGGGCTGTACTGTGTCGTTCGTATGTCAAACCGGCACAGCTCGTATAGAGCATCAACCGTCTGGATTGGTTTATTTACAGTACACGTCATAATATGGATTACATTTTGTGAAGGTTGCCAGTAGACAAAATTTAATTCCGTTTCTAGTTTTTTTTGCCAGACTGTATCTGTGACATCTAAACGGACGAACCGATTTTGGTTTAGCTTCTTTTGTTTCAAAGGTTACTCAATGGAGAGGGTGTTCTTAGCTGTGATATTTGGAGGATTTGCATCGGGGTGTTTTCAATATTTAATTTGTGTAATTATATATTATCATACGTACAAATTGTTCGATCACCCAGTTGTTACATTCGAGGCTATTATTGTATATTCAGTTTGTTTTGAATCACATAAGATGCACCTAAGACAACAGAGTATACACATCTATTCGTATATATAGTTATATTTACAGTAGGATCATTCTTACTTCATATATTATTTAATGATGTACCTAATTGGACTAACATTGAAACATGCAGAGAACTAAATACATTGTTGTGATACAACACTGGAATGATTTAAAAATGAAATTTACATAAAAAAGGGGGGGGGGAAATTTAATTATTCTAGTATTTTGGAATTTAATAATCGCCGTGATTTGTCCGCCGAATATAGTCGGAGTCATCATTAGATGTAACTAATTTTACAAGTGACTGTCTTATAAAAAAGTAAAGTCTCTTTTGGAGCTTGTGAGATGTCTGAAATGGGGAAAAAGGAGCTCATTTACATTTATCCTACCTTGACATTACCAACTTATTTCACAGAATGAACACACATAGGAACGTCTCTGTAATTTGTTCACGTGATACTGAATGGTAAATACCGAAACGCCAGTCAAATGTAATGCCGTATTATTATGAGTGACCTCCGATTTTAAATGCCAAATTGTTATAACGACATTTTAAACATTTACGCTAGCCTTGAAAACTTTAAACAAAAAAAAAATCATTATTGGATCAGTCACTTACTGCAAGCTAGGTATGTGCTAGCATGAACGTAGTGCTTTAGATAGTCTTCTTTTTGGGCGGTCGTTTGCCGACAGCGTTGACGGCGGACACGATCTGGTCGATGCCGTCCATGGTGGGCGGCGAGGCGCGGGCCCTGGGGGCTCTCGGGGGCCTGGCGCGCGCGCCGAGGGCCCCCAGGGCCCCCAGGGCCCCGGCCAAGCGCGCGCGCAGCTGCCAGCCCAGCGCCACGCACACCAGCAGCGGCACCACCACCAGGGACGTCTGACGGACTTCTTGTTCGCTCGATTTCACCTGCACGACATATTCACTGTCCTCATTAACATTTTGAGTGGATATTGATTAACTATGCGGAGCGAGGTGCATAGTTGCCGCATATGATATGTAGGATTGTCAGATTTACCCTCTTGCGTCGCTAATATTTAAAGGAAAGTAGTAAATTCAAGCAATCAACTTGCTAAATTTATTATATAACATTTCTCACACTCAACTAACGAAAATATATTACGGGATCCAGATCCCGTAATATATTTTCGTCCCATGACCCTCCCATGAAGGCAAGAGAAAATATGTGACACATAAATAAAATAAACTAAAAGTATATACGAGTAACAACTCACCTTCGGATTGAAGCCAATAGTGAAATGCTTGAAGTGTCCATCGGAGTTGAAGTAGTGCATCTCGTCGGGGTAGTCGTGCGTGGCCTTGGAGAGCGAGGAGAGCAGCTGCAGCACGTAGCTGGCGTTGTCGGCGGGCAGGCGGGGCAGCGCCAGCAGCACGCCGGGTCCCTCGGCCCCCTTGGGCCCCCAGGCCCCCTCGAGGCGCGCGGCCAGCAGCGGCGCGTGCGGGGCCGCCATGGGCCACAGCGCCAGGCGCAGCGTGCGGTAGAGCTCGGCGCGCGCCGCCCGCACCAGCACCGTGGCGTCCGTCAGCTGCTGCGGCTGCACCGCTATCAGCCGCACGTCCTCTATGTCGAGCTTGTCCTTTATCTGGAACAACTCGCGTCCATTACGATCTCATTCAAACTTTGAACGTCTGTAACTACATGCCTCGCGCGAGGTATTCGTTATATTGACGAAATTGCAGAGGTGAAACTCAGAATCAGAGTTTCTTTAATGACGATTGTCACTGTATACATAAATATTCATCACGCCAAGTCCCTCACAGGGTTGGCAGTGGTTGGAGTCGATAAGTAGATTTTTCAGGTGAATAAATATCTATTGTGACAAATCATTTAACAAGTGTGTAAGAATAACATCCTATTGGCATGAAATGTATCCAACATTTCTAGTAAGAGTATAAATTCGTATGTTATATGAGGAATCGTGACTGCCTCACGATCAGCGTGCTGGCGGAAGCCTGAACCAACATGCTTCAGTTCGCTCTGTTATCGGTAACGATTGTTCTAATAACGCCTAACGATATCGATATAGTAATAAACGATTGATAAACTTAAACTCAAAATGATCTTTATTTGACTAGACTTTTCAAGTACTTTCAACCTAATTCAAACTAATCGTCAGAATCTGTCACCGAATTCGGAAAGTCGTTTTTTTGCAGAGAAGAATCCGGTAAGAACTACAGCAATTACTCTTTTCCTATACAATACATAATTAACATTTTTTTTTTACTTAACAAGAATATGATAAAATATGCTTACTTCAATAGTGGGCGGTGCTTTAACAAGCTTGAGGCCTGCGAGCTCGGGGATGGTGGACTCCTTCAGTTCGATCGTGTACACACAGTTCGGCAGGAGGCCGCGGATCCTAGAAATTAATCAAAATTACAGGAACATGAACACTCACGCAAAGGCATAGAGAAGTACTACAACTTATAGAAATGTGGTGCTGGAGAAGAATGGAGAATACAAGTTGGACTGTAAAAACTTTGTTCCGTAATTTGGGGGAATGCTTTTATCTTCTGTACTTTCCGCCTCAATCCGGCCTTCATCTTTGATCGAATCCATGTCCAAATATCGCATACATGACAAAAAGATATTCTTGACGAAAAGAGGGGGGCATTCCCTCCCCTTTATCTTCTTTCCTCCTCCGATATCCTGGTCCATTCTATTTCCCATATATATATATATATATATATATAATCCTAAGGTAACTTCTTGATTTGCCTAAATTCCCCCCCCCCCCCACCCCAAAACCAAAACCTAGATAGGTCGTAGTGTTCAGGTTGTAGGATATGAGTGTGTTACCTGAAGTGTCCCTGTTGGTCTGCCTGCCCCTCGGGCTTGGCGCAGCGCTCGGGGTCGCGGCGGGGCGCGGCCTGCAGCGCGGCGGAGCCCCACGCCGCGCCCGCGAGGGACTCCACGCGGCCCACCACCGACCACGCCACGCGAGAACCACTACACACACACACACATCATATATCTTTTCAAAACCTACATCACAAATCGAATACTACTGTGGGGCGAGCGAGGTGATCATGCTCAGCCACCGCAAAGGGAAGATCTTCCAGCCAGGCGGGTGTTTTGCCTGGGGAACCGCGGCTCCGACTGTTCTAGTCGGAAACATGTATATATGTTGAATTGCGTAGAAAACTTCGCTAGCGTGTGGCAGGATTGTGACGTCATTTGTTGAATGTTGTCCTGCTAGTTAGTCGATTTCTAACGTTGGTTTATGTAGCCGTGAGGTCGCTACACTACACTTCTAGACGTCTACTTTACCACCAATTTGGAAAAAAGCCATCTGTGAGGAACTAGTACGAAACTCAGTGCTCTGTTTTTGATCATATTTTTATTTTGTTTAACAAAATAAATCCTTGTTGACCTAGTTACAATAATCAAATTGAAAAGTACCAAGTCGGTTTTGCCACAATTTTCATGTATAATTATAAACATTTCTATACTATTATAATTACGATATTAAGAACTGGAAACCACTTCTGCAAAGTTAACAATACTAGCTGTGAGTCTACTGCCAGGACTACCGACTGACTGACAAAAAACAATCTGTCCGTCTGATATGTATGTATGTATGTATGTACGTGTGGGGCGTGTGTGTGTGTGTGTGTGTGTGTGTGTGTGTGTGTGTGTGTGTGTGTGTGTGTGTGTGTGTGTGCGTGTGTTTGTACCGGAGTGTGATGTGGTGGGCGGCGCCCTCCGGCAGCGCCACGAGGTGGCTGGGCGGGGAGAAGCGGTACTCCTGCATGTGCGGCTTGATGTAGTACTGGTGCGGGGCCAGCGACGAGAACCGCAGCCGCCCGTCCGGCCCGCTCGCCGCGTTGCGCCGGTACGGGCCGCCGCTCACCGACACCAGGCCCTGCACACAAACACACCTCACACAACCATACCGAGTACTACCCGCCCTCACACACAACCATACCGAGTACTACCCGCCCTCACACACAACCATACCGAGTACTACCCGCCCTCACACACAACCATACCGAGTACTACCCGCCCTCACACACAACGATACGGAGCAGTACCCGCCCTCACACACAACGATACGGAGCAGTACCCGCCCTCACACACAACGATACGGAGCAGTACCCGCCCTCACACACAACGATACGGAGCAGTACCCGCCCTCACACACAACCATACGGAGTAGTATCCGCCCTCACACACAACCATACGGAGTAGTATCCGCCCTCACACACAACCAAACGGCGTAAGACCGCCGATCTCTGCCAACTTGTGTCAGTATGTTAGTGGTACCTGGAGCGGCGTGTCGTCGTGGTCGTCGAGCAGCTGCACGGTGATCTCCGCCAGCTTGTGCGCCAGTATGTCGCCGTGGTCGTCGGGTTCGCTGAACACGTACGACTCCTTCTCCGCCACCACCGAGTACCGCTGACTGGCGTCCAGCGGCCCGAAGCTGTACTTGCCGTCTTCACCAGTCACTTGCGTCAGCTTCACGTTGTCTGACAACATTAAGAAATATATTTTATTCATATAAACCGGCAAGTGCATGTTGGACTTGTGCATGAACGATTTTGTACCATCGTACAGGATTTAAAAACATGTTTCTAGTAGGGGAGCCCCTTTTAATTATCCGTAATTTATTTTTTATAGCGTCAACTGAAATGTAAATTTTGTGAAAATTTAAACTGTCTATCTATTGCAGTTCATGAGAGCCCGCTGATAGAGACGGACAGTCGGACAGCGGATGCGTAATAATAGGGTCTAGTTGGTTACCCTTCGGATACGGATCCTTACCAAGTAATAGAGGCCCCCGGCCTGATATACCTGAGGTGAGTGTGATGGTGACGGCGGCTACGGGCGGGCGCAGGCCCCCGGCGAGCGTGAGGCCGGGCCGGGCGCGCAGCGTGAGGCCCCCGGCCTGATATACCTGAGGTGAGTGTGATGGTGACGCCGGCTACGGGCGGGCGCAGGCCCCCGGCGAGCGTGAGGCCGGGCCGGGCGCGCAGCGTGAGGCCCCCGGCCTGATATACCTGAGGTGAGTGTGATGGTGACGCCGGCTACGGGCGGGCGCAGGCCCCCGGCGAGCGTGAGGCCGGGCCGGGCGCGCAGCGTGAGGCCCCCGGCCTGATATACCTGAGGTGAGTGTGATGGTGACGCCGGCTACGGGCGGGCGCAGGCCCCCGGCGAGCGTGAGGCCGGGCCGGGCGCGCAGCGTGAGGCCCCCGGCCTGATATACCTGAGGTGAGTGTGATGGTGACGGCGGCTACGGGCGGGCGCAGGCCCCCGGCGAGCGTGAGGCCGGGCCGGGCGCGCAGCGTGAGGCCCCCGGCCTGATATACCTGAGGTGAGTGTGATGGTGACGGCGGCTACGGGCGGGCGCAGGCCCCCGGCGAGCGTGAGGCCGGGCCGGGCGCGCAGCGTGAGGCCCCCCGGCTGGCAGTCCCCAGTCCCCGCCACTCGCTGCGGCCCGCTCGGTGAGAACAGCAGCGACGACGACCGCGCGCTCACCATCGCCACCTCGCCCTGACCATCATACAACTACATTATTACCGTTGTCTCGGGTAAACACCGGTAGAAGTTAAAGGGTCACCAAACTAATTTGACAGGACTAAAGTCTTTCTCATGTGCGGGGTTAAATAAGGATGGCAATACTCTACGATCCGACGAAATAGTTGACTTTAATGATAACGTACAACAGAAATAGCTTTAACAGAGACCCAAGCATACATAAACACACACGAGTAACGATGAAAATTTTGTTTATGTTCTCGACACGAACATTGTTTCGCAAATTATTACCAAAATATTGAAACCAACTATATTAATCGTTTTGACAGGATTTACTTTGACTTTGACAGCACTTATTTTTTTTGTGTAATTTAGGTTCGTGTGGCTTGAGAGAGTTGGCAATAAGTGTATGTCAGTGTGCGTCGGCACAGCGTGAGTGACAGTTCCGGTATAGCAAGCGTCTATAGGCTACAGCGACCGCTTACCATCAGGTGGGCCGTAAAAGGGTGTTTCCCAACTTTTTTGTTAAAAAAAAGTGTTCTCACATCGGCCAAGTACAGCGTGTGTCGGAAGGCGACCCCGCCGTCGGGCTGCGCCTCGGGCTGCAGCGGGCCGAGGTCGCGCCCGTCCACCGCCAGCGCCACGTCGCCCGCCGCTGGAGACAACACCACCACCACCACGGCGTGCGACACCGCCACCAGGTTCACAGACTGCAGTACACACGTACATAATATACTTATAATATACATTTTTCCACACAAAATAGTGGAAGGTGATACGAATACGTAGACGCAATTTATTAGTGTCCGCAAAACAAACAGTAACTTCAAGCGCTAGGCCTTAAATGTTGCCACTTTGGATGTCAACTTTAATCATACTGAATTGCAGCTCAATAGCACCGTTTAGATGTCCAGAGGAAGCAAGTGAGGTAAGGTAGAATGGGTAATCTACGACATAAAAAAAAAAAAGTGTGTATATACTGGTGGTTTGTCAGCGGATGTGTCGACATGGTACACAGGCGGCTGGTAGCGATGGCAGCCACGCGGGGTGAGCGAGTACTTGCCGGCCAGCTCCACGCACTGCAGGCTGGCGCCGCGGGGGACCGACCACACGCCGGCACACTCGCCCGACTCGCTGCGGTACTCCACCTGCGACACGACACGCACTTCACATATCCATACATACACTACAAACATTTATGTCGAACAAATTTACCCTGGAGTGGGTAGCGTGGTATCTGTAGCGTGTGGCGAGGTAACTGTAGCAGGTGTCGTGGTACCTGTAGCATGTGGCGTGGTACCTGTAGCGGGTGTCGTGGTACAAGCAGCGGGTGGCGTGGTACCTGTAGCATGTGGCGTGGTACCTGTAGCATATGGCGTGGTACCTGTAGCATGTGGCGTGGTACCTGTAGCATGTGGCGTGGTACCTGTAGCATGTGGCGTGGTACCTGTAGCATATGGCGTGGTACCTGTAGCATGTGGCGTGGTACCTGAAGCATGTGGCGTGGTACCTGTAGCATGTGGCGTGGTACCTGTAGCATGTGGCGTGGTACCTGTAGCATGTGGCATGGTACCTGTAGCATGTGGCGTGGTACCTGTAGCATGTGTCGTGGTACCTGTAGCGTGTGTCGTGGCACCTGTAGCGTGTGTCGTGGCACCTGTAGCGTGTGTCGTGGCACCTGTAGCGTGTGTCGTGGCACCTGTAGCGTGTGTCGTGGCACCTGTAGCGTGTGTCGTGGTACCTGCAGGGGATGGTCGGCGTGCAGGCGTATGGCGTGTCCGGTCTGCTGGAAGGCGGGCAGCTGCAGGTGTCGCTGCGCCACGGCGGCGTTGTGCGTGGCCTCGGCCCAGCACAGTCGCTCGTCGCTCACCGAAACCTCCACGCTGCCCGGCAACACCTCCGTGAACGAGTACTGCCCGTCTGAACACAACATCCGCCGTTACAATACACTACACACAATCACTTTGTCCCTTTTCACGCAGACCGAGTCTGACGTGCAGTCTCGTTGTAGGACGCGTGCTCTAATGATACGCAATGGAAAGCAAACATATACATGCATACATCAGGTAGTTAGTAAATGCATATAGGAGCATGACGCTAAGCCGACCGGTATACGAGCTGTTTTTACTGGCAGAGCTCTCTAATGTTACACATTGATCATTTTAATTTTGATACAACTTACTTTTACTCGCGACTTTGTCGACATATTACTAGAAAAAAGAGCAAGGTTTTTTTTTGGGTTCAAAGTTAACCTTTTCCGTATCCGTGAAAACTTGTGCAAAATTCCAGGATGATCTATCGAGTAGTTAACACGTGAAAGCGTAACAATGGAACTCACATTGGCGCGTATAATGAAATCTAGAATATGTATGCGAGTAACGTGTTAGTGTTACCGATGGCTTGCGTGTGCAGCGGGTCCCCGACGTATCCCCCGTCCGGGGAGAGCGCGCGCAGCGTGACGGGCAGCGCGCCGCACGCGGCCGGGCGACACGACACCACCCCCGACACCGTGCCGCGCAGCACAGAGAACGACACGCCGCCCACCGGACCATGACCCACAGACACCGTCTGCTGAGCCGGGAAGTACCTGCACACCCCGGACAACATACATTAGCCGGCTAGTACCCGCGCACTCCGGGGACATCATACATTAACCGGCTAGTACCCACGCACTCCGGGGACATCATACATTAACCGGCTAGTACCCACGCACTCCGGGGACATCATACATTAACCGGCTAGTACCCACGCACTCCGGGGACATCATACATTAGCCGGCTAGTACCCACGCACTCCGGGGACATCAAACATTAACCGGCTAGTACCCACGCACTCCGGGGACATCATACATTAACCGGCTAGTACCAACGCACTCCGGGGACATCATACATTAGCCGGCTAGTACCCACGCACTCCGGGGACATCATACATTGGCCGGGTAGTACCCACGCACTCCAGGGACATCATACATTGGCCGGGTAGTACCCGCACACCGGGGACGGCACACAATCACATTACTATTGTTAGTCAAAGACTTGCTACTAAGAGTGTCGCCAGCCAGTGGACTGGGAGAGGATAGATGCACAAAGCCAACAGATGGGGTTGCTATAAAATTACAAATATTCTTGAAGCACCCTTCAATACGTATTTAACACATGACTTACTGCAAGCCATCCCGCTGCTCCTGCTCCGAGACCTCCACTCTCGCAGAGTACACTCCGGGAGGCAAGTATGTACACCAATTACCTGTTTGAAACAATCTCTTATTTAATCACAAGACATAATAGTGTTACCATCCATTATAAATATAATAAAAGGTAGCACTATACAATTTGAATTTAGGTATACTATAAAATTAATGGGAAATCTATGCTCCTTGCAATATGTTTTTAGAGTAAATAATGTTATTTAAATACTTGTAATAATATTGCTAGTGTATTTTTTATTGCTAGAAACACTAAAGAACAATTTAAATAAGCAATACATTTCGCCAACTTTCTAAGAACAGACTGACATTTTTACTTAGTACTATTAAACTATTCAGCCGTTTTCACACTAATGCTGTGTGGGTTTTATTGAATTAGGTCAAATGTATGGGTGTATCAAGGTTCAAAGTAACGGAGAGTGTGTAACGAAAGTTGTTCTTGCTAAGGCTAGAGATTAGAGTGGCATTTCCGTGTTGGGTGATAAGTGGTGTAGTGACCGTCGTCATCGGGCGTGACGCGCACGGGCCGCAGCGTGGTGGAGTGCGGCGCGTGGGGGGCCAGCAGCACGGCGCGGGGGGCCGGGGGGGCGGGGGTCGCGGCGGGGGTCGCGGCGGGGGACGCGGCGGGGGACGCCACGCCGCACACGCGCCAGCGGACCGCGCGGGCCGACACGGCGCGCGCGGGGCCCGTGGGGGACACGCTCAGCTGCACCTCCTCGAACTCACTGTGCTCTACCAACATTATATACAACACAATATTACACCACTCTTGACCACACATGCAGTTCCCATAGCACATGCTTAGCTTAGTTTGGGATGGGATGGCACTGTATCTAATAATAATGCCTGGGCATTCATATTATCATTATTATATTATTTGAATATGAACAGAAGATGAAAAGGATATGCTAGTTAATTCGGACATATGGAACAAAATACTAACAAAAGAAATGCAATAAAATTTACTTTGGGTTCCTTTAATTTATGAAAATTTAATATAATCTTCTTCACTGATTAAACACTAAAACCAAAAAAACAGACTGGCCAAATTTTAAAAGCAATTTCGAATAATGGCCTCCAAACCATTTTAACCAGATTTTTAGTTTTTCTGAAACTGGTTTAGTAAGTCTTAATCTGAACCCAAATTGTAACAAAATCTCACCATGTTGGAAGGTAAGAGCATACACTCCTGGCTGCATGTTGGTCAGTGTGAATTTGCCGGCGGCGTCTGTGTTGCCGATCGGACGGCCGTCTAACAATACCCGGGCGCCGGAGACCCCGGTGCCGCCTGTAGTGGTTAGAACTGTGCCTACCATTGTAAATCCAATCACCTAGAGATGCAGTATTATTATTAATTTCTTTCAAAAATAAATTTCAAGGAAACAAGATTTAATTTGATGATGGTAACATAACTCTGAGTGAGCCTACAAACTCTACATAAATACTCATTTGTTTCCCTCCTCCCTAACTTTGGGATATCAAATGTAACATCTGCTCATACATTTTCAACCGACTTAAAAAAAAAGGAGGTTCTCAATTCCACTGTATGTTTTTTTTGTATATTTTTTATTTGTAAAAATCTTAAGACCAAATTTTTTTGGGGTACTCAGAATACAGGAAAACTTAGAGTGAGCCTAGATCAAGTTGTGATCACCATATAAATAGTACATAACAATATTATTTAGTAGAAAAATTGTCCCTTACCTCAAATGCATTCTTTATATACAAGCTATCATGTAACACAGTGAAGGGAACAGTGTCTGGCTTCACATGGTAAGTAACAGCCACCTGGCCGGGTGTGGTGGCCAGTACTAGCAGCTTGTACTCCCCAGCTGGCACCACACCAAATTTAAACTCTCCCGAGTTGTCAGTGATGGAGTGACAAATAGGAGAATCTGGTACACCTTGAAGGAGAGCTGTGTTGCACCCTTCTACTCGGAATTTTTGATCCTGTGCATTAAATTCATCTTAATTAAAAACAAAATATTGCAGAAGCTCTATTCATTTGATAAGTATAGTCCAGTTATGAGGAAAAGTTGCTTTTAATATTTATAATATTGTGCGTAATGACCAAAAACTTAAACACCATTAAAATTTTGAAGGCCCACTAACTGTTTAAGTGTCATCAAAATACAATCTTGCATATAAAATTGGAGGCAACTTAAAATTACTGCTGCAACAGATTTGACTGTTGTTTTGGTACTCCGCATAATTATAAGTGTAGAATTTTCTGAACTCACCTCCTTTGAGTATAAAAGTACATAAAGCCCGCTTATAGGGCTACCAAATGATGAAATTGAGCCAGTCACATCATAGCCTTTTACTGCAAGCACTCCTAATGGCAGTACTGTATTGCCTTCCTTTACTTGTACCACTGCCTGTGAAGGATCCAACTTCCATCTGAAATTTTGGTACATAATTATAATAGATTAGCATAACAGAAAAATTAGACAGTTGTATTTTTTATGACATTCAGTGCACATAAATAAATATTAACTCAGTGTTTTGTCTATTTAATATAAAACTTTCACACTTATTTTGTTCTGATGTACTCAACAAAAAATCAGTCAAATTGGTCAAGCTAATTCTCAGTTTTGTTTAAACAGATAAGAACTATATTTTTTTATAATTTACATTAATTAATTATTGAAGTAAATAAATAAAGATTAAGTTAATATGTACATATCATATCATCACACCAAGTGCCTCACAGGGCAGGCAGAGTATAGAGCTCAATTTTCGTAAGTTAGACCTTCATAAGTGCCTTATTGAGGCCTATACAGAATAAATGATTTTTGATTTTTATTTTTATTCCACTCTTAACTTACACACCTCTTTTTCTTTGTTCAAATATATCAATCTTTTCATACATGCCTTCAAAAACGCTTATACCATATGTAGGGGCAGTATACTTGCCTTGGATGCGAGGCCTTCACAGTATATTTCCCTGGGATGACAGGTGTGAAATGAAAGTTGCCTCCATTAGTAGTGACTGTGTTCCTCACATCACCCTTGTCATTCACCAAGTGAACATTAATTCCATTCGGACCTTCTTTCTGCCCGGCCGTGATCACTTTGCCAGTAATACCAAACCCATTGAAGGCAAAGTTGATGTCCTGGCCGGTTGAGCAGCGGTCAGACTCGCCATCGACCGTTATGTCCACCTCGGAAGGCTCAAAACTCCATCCTGCCGGTGGGTGCACCTTTAGAACATAATCTCCCTTATCATAAAGAGGCAAAAAGTAATAGCCATTCGTCGGAGCGCATTCAGTTCTCTCCTTCAAACTTCCTTGTTTTGTGTACCTGGCGGAAATAGAGAAATAAATCAAGAGCAATATATTATTATTTGATTAATTTTATGAGATTCTAGTTGGAACTTGGTAATTTCAAGATTTTTAGGTTAACTTACAATCCAATCTCGATTTTCGAAAAATCCAGGCTAACATGACTTTTGACAAACCCACCGCATCCTAAAATATCATTTGCATTACAAACTAATGATAGTTTTACTAAAAATAAAAGTAAATATAAAATTTTATGCTCGTAAGCAATGACCGCCATTTTTGAAGTTGTTACATAAGTGTTGCCAACTGCAAATTAAAATAAAAAGTCGACAGAACATAAATATGTAATCACTTTGATCACGAAAAACTTAGAATGAGACTTCTTAACGCGGGTTGGATTCAACTTCCCATGGAACCGACAGACCTCAAGGGATTCTCACCAGGGAATTGTATTTACCTATAATTTTTCAAAGCTCACTGCATTAAGAGTACACTCCGTATAAATAATTAAATATGTAACAAAAAAAGTTATTTCGCTATTCTATCATATTCGGTGGTCTAAGCTAATTGTCTGCTAGCCATAGTACGCAATAAACCTAGATAATACACTTGTACAGTCTACGAGACAGGTACACAAGATATTTAGGTAGTAACCTAATCCTAACCCTGACCCTACATACCTAGTTATTTAGTTAAAGTACCTATAACTTTTAGAATAACTATAGGAGGTACCACTTCATTCACTTCAAACTTTATCAAAATCCAATGTCTATCTATAGCTGCATCCATGAGTATTTATATAAGTATTTTATTTGCAAAGTACCCAGTGTGTGCTTTTTTCAAAACGGGTTTACAAATAAATAGGTATACATTGTAAGTGCAACCATTTTATTATTCTGCTACATTAAAGACCTTATGGATAATGTAGACCAAATAACAATCACTGTGCAAGTTTATGTGCATAAGTTCACAAAATATTATATCTGTATCAAAACAGGGATGTACATTTTGTAATAGAAAACAAAATAAAAATAGACTTAAAAATACATTTACTAAATAATATAAACACAGAGCTATGTCAATTTCACTTATGAATTTTATGTAGCCACAGCTGTTTTAGTTTTATTCTGTATTGGTAGAAACAGTTTGAACTCTGCTGGTAACTCATCCTCGGAATACAATCTATCTGAGAAGTAAACTCTTCTAATCCTACAATTAGCATGTATTTGGACTCTAAGGGTTTCCACATAGTTTGTTCCATAGGCCCTTCGAGTAAAATCAGCTAAATTGAATTGAATCTGATTCCAGCCTTCATCCAAACGCATGGGCATTGTACAGATGAATGGCTTCACACGAGTAGTTGACTGGTAGTTGCTGGCTCTGAACCTCCTTCGTACATTTTTGTCATCTAAAACCTGCAAAATATTTAAGGTTATAAATAGATCCAAATAGAATAGGGCTCAAATGAGCATGAAAGTAAAGGTTGTAATGGTAAAAAAATATTGGTCGACTCACCTGTACTTCAAAGGTAAAATACTTTTTCAGGTTTTTGATGATCATAACGAGAAAAGGAAGTTTTATGCCGAGCGTCTTCTTGGGGTCAGCCGGGCATGTAATATAAGTTGTGCTAACATTGGTCCCCACTATTTCAAGCACTAGACTTTGTATGTCGTTGTCTGTTATCCTCTTTATGTGCCCATTACGAACTTTCTTGTCCCAAATTTGCAAAGGTTTACTGCCTATGCTGTAAAGAATTGACAGGAAACCCGACTGAAATGTGTTCTTGAACATTTCTCTTTAATTGAGCCGTAACTACAGTGTACCCTTACATTTATTAGGTAATTAACTATAAAAGTTTAATCGATATTGAATATTCTTTCGTGGTTGCATTACAACTTGACAGAATGACAGTAAACACGAGAATTTAGTTTGTAGCCGGCCATTGATTGGCCATGCGTTTGTTATCAACATAGGGTTACCATAGCAACGAAACTGACAGACCGTTGACAAAAAGAGTTGACGTTCCTCTCCACAAAGTTCCAAAGCCTACTGATTTGTCTCAGTTTTGTATCCAGACTGTTTCGTCTATTGGTACAAGATTAATGTATTAAAAGTAAAGTATTAATCCCATAAAAAGATGTACTACAAATACAAAGGTTTCAATTGAAAATATACGATCACATTACTTACGCACGTATACAGTATAATAAAGATATTGATTTACTATGAAATTAAAGTATTGCTCTTGTTGCTTAGATAAATATAATTAATTTGTTTATATATGCATGCCCTAGGCATATAATGACTATTATGATTTTTTCACAATGGAACAATCTATGAAGTAATGAAACGTCGATATTTTGACAGTTTTACTTTTTTATTTGACAATTTCATACGTGCGATTTGATTTGATAGTGTGTGTGTGCGTGCCGTTTAGGTAGAAGGCGGGTGGTGCATGTGCATTTTAGTTTGCCTTATTCTTTATTTCTGGCTATATATTTAGCCCAATTCGAATAAAATGAACTTATAAATCTGTTTTATATACTCGCTATGGTATGAACTTTAGATTTAGCCTTAATTTGTTGTGTGATTTTAGACTACAGTGAATAAATAATCAAAAATGACGGAAATGTCATCAAAGAGGTAAGAATAGATTCTAAGATACAAAATAACTACTTGAAAGTTTACCTGACGTCGGTTTTGAATTATTTACAGAATGTATGTGCTATTTACTCACGCAATGTTGCCTAGCTCAACTATATAAGATATTGTAACTATGTGCTAAAATATACTTTTCTTCTTTGTATAAAAGTGGGGATTACTACTCTAAATACTTCCTTGGTGTTAAATTATACAATATTTAATTACCGGTAGGAAACCATTCTGTATGTAAAATATGTATAGAAAATAAAATAGTATCAAAACTTGCTATAAACTGGTCAACATGGTTAAAATGCAGTTACACTGACATTCGGTGTCATTATTTGAAAAATGGAATAGCAGCATTATACTTCTCAAAGACAATTGATTCAAATATAGAATTAATGTGGTGAGCCCTGTCTTTCCATAGGAAAACAACAATTTAACAAAGATAAAAGTATTATTATGTTCTGAATATAATTAGCTGTGTTTATCAGTGAACTGTCTCTTCCCAATCTACGAACTATAAAATGTTGTTCCCATCCTTCTGGGATTTGTTTTTAAAACAGGTTGGTTAATTTAATAGAAACAAACTGTTGGCGAGGTATGACACTCATAATAACAAAAGCTGGTGTCCGTATGCATATTACTAACCTTTATTATCTAAGAGACAATAGAAGGGGGTCACAACCTCAGTAATGAGGAATATGATGCAAGGAGGATGATAATGTAATCCATTTTAAAGCGTAGCTTTATTTACCTTTATTATATTACTCTCCCTTTATGTGAAGCCGGGGTGGGTCTCTCCCCACCCGGCTCCACACGGCCCTACACAAAACCTGAATGTATACATAGAAACCTTCAGGAATCACTGTCTATTAGTGAAAACTGCATTATAATCTGTTGCGTAATTTAAATTATTTAAGCAGCATACATGTGGCAGGAAGTGACTATACTTTGACTATGTTAAGATTCAAAAATAAAGAGAACTGGTACATATATGAATTTATTGATGAATTTTAAAGAAGCTAGAAAGGTGTGGTTAAAAGTGAAATGACTCTATACTCTCTGCCTACCTATGAAGGTGTTGGAGTGATGATATTATGTGTGTATGATATGTATTCCAATAACTAAAAATATGAAAGTGTCTCCTCGGATATGTGTGATATCAGTGAGTATCACTTCAACATGCACCAATTATAGTTATATACAGATGGTGAGACGGGTGTGGTGTCCTCATCAAGTACAAGAGCTTCCAAAACTGAAGGTTCCAAATTACAATAGGCACAGTTTCCAAGCTTAAAACAATTAATTATTGTCTTACACTTCTTGTTTTTCTCTATGTAATAGTAGAGAAGAGTAAATAATCTATCTATCTATCTTCTAGCTATGAGGCTGCAGTAGGATCTTTTGTGATAAAAAAGTACAATCTCAAAATAATATTACAATATATCTCTCTCATAATAATTTTAGCAATAGCAGATCTGAATGATCCCCTAAGCATCTTTATTAGGTTCGTACTACCTAGGTATATGGTCTGTTATTTGAACTCATTGATTCAAAGAATGAGTCAAAAAGGCTTTGCTTCGATTTCGCGCGCCAGCCAGGTCGCTGAACCCGCATGCAGGATTATTTTGGTACTTTTTTTTTTTCCATTGTATACAGGATCCAGTAGATAAGATATGTATTGTTATATTCGCTTTTATATGTAACTTAATGATAAACTCTATCATGTATCATGTTAGAAAAAATCGTTTACGTTTTTCTTGCTGGTTTCCCACCTGACTAAGGGGTTTCTGCATCCTGTAGCATAGGCTGTCACCCACAGAGGGACCTCCCACCCTAGTTGGTATAGGCCGTATTCGATAGGGTGTGTGCTTTGGGTTAGATATTATTTCTTCGGTAACCTTGCGTGCGCTCCATATACTGCTACTTAGCCAGGTGATTCCTCTTAACATGGGCTAGCAACGCGCCAATGACACCCCTGCATATTTGGCTATCTTAGGATGCGGTGAGACAGTTGATACGCAATACGCTGGGCACATTTGTTGTGGAAATTTTACCCAAGGAGGTACCCAGCTAGCAGAGATGGCAGTCACTTTGTACATGATCTCATGATCTAGTTACCGACCAGCCCCATCGGCAAGTGCAAGTGCGTTACGGCCTCTGAAATCTCGCTCGGTAGCACCACGTCTATGCTATGACATTGTTATTTTGTTGTTTTTATTTTAAGCCATTATAACCTTTCGTTGGGAAATTAACTTATGTACCGTCATGCGATTTAATGAATGCAGTACGTAGGTATTCCGGGTTTATCCCAAGAACTAAATTCGCTTGACATTCCGATGCACTGTGTCAATGTTTCTAATGGACAGTAATTAAGTGGCTCATTGAATATTATAGGTGAAACATATAGGAGGTTGGAATAGGGTTTAGGTACTAGTTAGTTCGTATATGTGTACTAGTTGATACCCGCGAATTCGTCTGCATTAGCCTATGACCTTCCCCAGGATATAATCTATCTTTTTGTCAAATTTTCACGATCCGTTCAATCGTTTAGTCCTGAAAAAGTAGCAGACAAACAGAGTTACTTTCCCATTTATAATATTAATTAGTATGGATTTATTATTTTTCTATATACAATTATGACCATCTGTAATTGATAAATGAGAAATAAGAGTAGTATTGCGCTGGTGTGTAATTCAATTAATTAATTTGAGCATTGGAGTTATCGAAAATACTTCCTTCCGTTGCCTAACAAAATGTCGATACTCTGCCAGGCACATACGTAGGTAGGTACGTCACACAAATTGATTTTCCAATGGAGCACAGTGAGCATGCATTATTTATGGAAGACAATGACAAGTTGCTAACAAGGGCACATTGCATACCAGTGGTCAGCCGTGACGCAGTGAGTCAGAGCAGTGGACTGCGCGCTGCGCTGCGGTACCAGGCTAGCCTCCTGCTATATTCTATATTGCTACCACTACCGATGCTAGAGACTCCATCTACCTAACTACATTCCTCAACATAGCTACCGTAAGAACATGATGAGGTGAACACTACAATATCTCAGCTATTGCTGTGGGTGATGTAGCCAATTTAGAGAAATTATGAAACTTAGCTAATCACGCTATTGTGATAAAACTTGTCATTTTCATAGCTGACACGCAATTGATCTTGAAGCCTAAAAAGGGTTTTAAAATAATACGACCTATTCATCCATTTCCAAATCCACCAAATCCATCAATAAACATTGCTATATCTGTGCTGCATAGATGTAGCAATGTGATATGTATGTATACACATACCTATACTATGTTATACATCTACTAGGTTAGACATCTGTTGAATAATGGCATCATCGCGCAGATATATGGTCACTAAAGCAAGTCGATAAAGAATCTGTTAATATATCCATTCAGAAGTCTGTAATTTGGGGCCATGTCGCGAAACAATAATAGTCCTCGTTTTGTGACCAACGGAACTTGTCTGCTGCGCGAGCGCACTGTTAGCAAAACGCGTGGGGTATGTATCGAAAGCGGGATTATAAACTACTTTATTTGTCCAGTTTCTGGGTCGTCGGTCTGGGTTGACCTCTCTGGCTTAAGAAAGCAAATGAGTGCTCTCTAAAGACGTCATTCTTGTGTAACTAATGTAAGTAATGACAAATAATTATCATGAAAACGTGATTCACCTCCGCGTTCTCACATTCTGATAGATAAAGCGTTTTCCGTACAGTTATACAACAACAATGTTGGGTGTATTGTACTCTCCCACCACATATAATTGGCTCGGTTTCCGTAGACTGTGTGTCTTCAGTTCATTGTACCTACTTGCGAATGTAAAAATATCGCAAACGGAAACTAAAATATTTAAAAGTTTAAACTTTGCGAGGAACTGACGATGTCGCATTTTTTTTCATATTCTAAGTAATTTGGATTTTATGTGGATGATCTCCATTTACTATTGCCTCAGAGTAGATAATATACTACGTACAAATATTGCCGATGATCTGAAGATTTTCACAAGTTTCATTCTGCCCAAAAGAATAAATATATTAAGTACGAGTAATCTGTGCCTGAAATCAGAAGGGCCATAGCATAAACCTGCTAATACTTTAATAAAGTAACCAATTAAATAAACAAGCTCATTCAATTCCCGACCACATGAACCATAACTGCACGAGGAATGCGATACCAATACAAAACCCTCAAGAGGAAAATATAAAAATAAATGTTTCAGCCAAACGATCAACACGCGGGGTTCTATTGACTAATGAACATTAACTGCGAACCAATAAAAAGGTCAGGGTGTCGATGTAACGAGCTGGATCCGTGTATTATTTATAGACGGACCAACACGCGGTTTTATCTGTCTGCAGCCGCCATCGCCCACCCAAATGTGCTGCGTGCGTGACATAGGGACTGCCTAAAAACTAATGTACCGTTCTGATTTATTATGATTTCCATCTTTTTCATCGTAAGGAAGCCTCGATTCCAAGCGTTGCATGAATAGCATAGCCGGAACGGTAAACAACCTTTGATTCCTGCTGGTGCCAGTCAGGATGAAGTTTCCTTGTCGCTCTCATGTTTACATAATGTTGCTTGTGTATCTTCAATATTCAGATTAAGCAGGAGTCCAAGGTCCTGTTTGACCACTCGATCCGCGATTATTTTGAGCTTTGAACACTTAATCGGATGCAGAAAATCAAATATAAAGTTACAAACCTAGTCAGTCTCGTAAAAGTCGTCGTAAGAGACAGTCGCTTCGTCGCTCAGGTCCCGATACCTGTAACGGGAAGAGATACGCGAGTTTATTTCGGGATTCCAATTTGGAATGTTTGTCCTAGACTTTGCCGGTTGCGGAAATTGTGATGTGTGCTCGCTCGCTGGTACTTCACTCAGGAGATTATTTATAGGCTCTAGGATCTGATTTTCGAAAACTGAACTCAAACACAGCTAATATCTACTCGTACAAGATAACTTTGTATAGTACACGCGGTACACGCCACATGTAACCCCGTTTTCGAGATAGAAACGTGGGGACTGTTTACAATATAAACAAATTTTCGACAGTGTTTGTGTATCGATGTTCAGGACTGTAAACAGTTTGGTGAATGTTGAAAACGTGTGCAAATACAACTTCAACATAAGCAAAGGACTGTTTTGTTAAAATCAAAGGACACATTGAATATGGTAGGAGGACAGGTCCCTCATGGACAGTGAGGGTAGGCTGGTGTTCTGGAAGAGCGGAGTCTGGGAAGGGGGAGCCCCTACTCTCAACTGCAATACCTGCAAGAAACGGCGCGCAGATAGGATGAGTGCCAATGAGCGCTGCTCGCAAGGGTGAGTTCTAGGATCACGCGAATATAAACCAGGATGAACTTACTGAGCAAATCTTTCCTAAAAATGGCAAAATCCGTAGTCTACCGTAACAGGACAGCTGTCGTCAGACGGGATGTATGCTGGTTGAAAAAAACAAAGATCATTCACGCTTTGACTATCAATAAGATGCGTTCGAGCGTCCCTTATTAAGCGAAAGTCGGGTTATTTTATATGAATCCGCTTTGAAGTAGTTACTTCAGTAATTATATTTGCAAAGCAGTATAGCAGTGGCAGCGAGTAACTACTTGCTATCTGCATTGCTTTGCAAATATAATTACTATGCAGATATTCTTGATACACAAGATGCTCATATAAAGTTGGTGTCGTTCCCAATGTTTACATGTAAATGAAACCCAGTTCACAAAAGAAACAAATGTTTCTCTAAGGAATGCAATTAAACCGTCCTTAGCTCAGACCACTGCAGATGCCTGCAGTGTTTGTACGTAAATAGAGTGGTAATTTAAACAAATTCGCTGCATTGTTTCAGATAATAATTTAATTTATTCTCAACCAATCCTGAATTAAGGCTTGTTCCAAACCAATGGTAGAAGATGCAACGGTTTTTTTATTGCATTTATAAATGGAAAATGCTTATGTCTATAAGTATAGACAAGCAAATGAGTTTATCTGTTAACCTTGAATTTATTAGTTTAGATTTAAAAAGTGTTATATTATCCACTCTGAGCCTATGATTTATTGTCAAAAATATCAAGAAAATAGACAGAGAGCCGACAGACTGATTTATTATCACATTTTACAATATTACTGTGATTATGTTTGTAGTGTTTGTACACATGACACTAACAGCCGTGGTGGCCTTGTGGTTGAAGCAACAGGCCTGTCATCTGATGGGCCCAGGTTCGAGTCCCGGCCTGTACCAATGAGTTTTTCTAAGCTTAAGTACAGTGATTAATCACACCATGAGCTTTTAAAAAAAAAAGAGGTAGGGCGATTTGGGATTTCCCGTGGGTTATCCCATTTAATTTGGAGGCGTCCGACTGGGGAATGTACCTCCGCCTTACAGAAGACCGCAGTGAAATAACACTACTTGATGTAGTGTTGTGTTTCTGCGGTAAGTAAGGTTGCCAGCGCTCCACGAGGATACGCTGGGCCAGTAGTATTGCTGCTAGCAAAGTGAGTCCTCATCAGCAACATGGTTGGCACCCCGTAGTGATACCCCTGGTATTGCTAGCGGCTATAGGCTACGGTGACAGCTTACCATCAGGTGGGCCGTATGCTTGTTGTATGCTTGTGTGCCACTTTAGTGGTATAAAAAAAAAACATGATCTGTAACATGAATGAGGAAAAATAGAATGCGAATAAATAACACAACGTGTCTGCGTTTTCCTCAAAAAGTACTAGGTAAATCAAACCTATTTTAATCATTACATGACACATGTATCGGTATCGTATATATATGCATATGGAATGTATGCGGAAAGTTGTATGTTATTATATAACAATGGAACAAAAGAGTTAAACACAATGTACTTCTTGAAATACATCTCAGCGTGTTTATCGCAAATTGTACTCTTCCTTCACAAGAGTTCCGTTTAAAGCAAACCACTTCTCAAATCCGTATGAGTGTCATCGACCACCTTAAGATTATGTTCCTACGTTTTTTTTGGTCAGTTGGTTAATATTTTTTTAACAATTATGCTTTTAGGATTTTCTCAATATTTGGACTTTTCGTTTCGGCTGTTCTTTGGTAGAATTTATTTATAGCTGCAATCAGCATAACTGCAGTACTTGCTTGTAAAGGTTGTAAATTTTTAGGTTCAGGAACAAAAGAAGTCGTTGAACTGTGGCTCTTTTTCTTTTTGTGTCTGCTCTTTGCCCTAAGTTTGTGTTTTTTGTGTAAGCCTTACTCGACCCCAAGCCCATGTTGGGTAATAACAAGGGCTTCCGACCTCCATCGAAGTCTGGAAACTTATTTTCTTTTTTAAAGTTCACGTGATGAAGGTATGTACTTATATATTTGTTTGTTTCAATGGTATGCGTTAATCTTTTTACAAACCTATTGTTTTGATTTATAGTTCATATTTCCGTAACCTCAACCGATGTGTTGGTCCAGTCCAATTTTAGAGTCGGCGTTACCTGGTCGCTCGTCAGTTGAAGATGCGTGAGGTCGAAGCTAACATTAGAATTTACTGCATTCCAACAATTTATACGGCGACGGTAGTCTGTCCGCAAGCTACGATGGTGTGATCTCTCCGACTATCTCCTGATAAATGTGGATGTGACCATGAATTGGACAATATAAGTATTCATATCGCATCATAGTCAAGGTAGCAACGAAGGACAGAAACTACGTTGGTAAATAATCATCCTTCAGCGATGATGACCCGTCGGCTGCCATTTTTGGAATGCGCGTGCGCTTCTGTAGTGCGAAGGAAGAGCTTTAGTAACGCCAAACGTACGCGAGTTCATTATGACATTCCTATTTTCTAATGCTGCAATTTCCAGTCACAAATTGTTAGTTTAAAATCCTACGAATTTTTCCAACGTTTTATTAGATTCATTACGGAATTTATTCTAGTGTTCGTAGTTAAATATTAAAGTAAAAGGACGCCATAGCGGGATCGAACAGCCAATGGCTCTGTAGCAACTCTGATAACTGGTCGTTACCCTTCGCCGACGATTCTATGTTATATTACATCACTGGTTTTTATCGTTCATTAACATTATCTATCGAACTACATACTATACTAAATATTGCTTTCTATGCAATGTTTACATGTATGTTACTCAATCAGGCAAAAATGGATTTGATGCTACATAGGTAGACCATATAGATAGAAGAAATACTCATACGGGACATTCTAAATCAATGCGGACGAATCTCGGGCAAAAGCTAGTTGTAATAAGTCAGGGATTTGATGTAGTGTGAGCTTGCATACATCTTATAGATTTAAGGACATGAAGTAAATTTAAATTTCTTGTTTCTGCCCTGCTCCCATTTAATTGGGTTGTCGGGGAAATATGTAGTTATACTGCCCAACTGCAGACTCGGACACCACAATTCTCGACAGACTAGATATATCTATCTATATAGAAGGAATAAAATATATGAATAAGTGTTTATTTAGGTTGTGCAATTCGTTTTTTGTTTGCATAGTTAGAGCCACAGGAATCTTAATATCAAGAGTTAGAGAATCATCAATCCCTCTTAAATAATAATTAAATGATCCCAAATTTCAATGAAAGGCGGTTCAAATCAATAAATACATTTAGACTTAATTTGCACAAGTTAAAAGTGCAGACCGTCTAGACTGGGTATAATTAGGGAAAGTTATCAATGAAATAATGAACTGACGATTTAATAGAATTTAGGTAGGTGCCAACAAGTGCTTGCCATTCGGGTAGAGGATTTTGAATTTCTTTCCGGTTCTTCTCAGGTTGCTTTTTTTTCCGAACCGGTGGTAACGCCCGATTTATTATGTTGAGACACCAACAGTTTATACGAGGAGCGTGCCTGTCAATAAACAAACAGTTCTTGATAAACCACTCGATGACCGCATTCGTAAACTACTAACCACACGTGTTAATGATAACTAGTCATAAACAAAAACATCCAATCAAGTTGCACGATCGTGTTCTAACGTCATTCATAATGTTCAGCTTCACTTCCAATCTCCCCCATAAATTGTATTCCATACCATTGCTGAATAATGCGTGAACTACTAAGTAATTTTATTTCCTCATATTAATTTCTTATTTTGAACCAGAGAGTGCTAAATATTCTATCTATATCTATACTAATATTAAAAAAGGAAATATTAGGTCCTTACATATGAAATTGGCGTTTTGTATGGGAGGAACAAAAAGTCGAATATTTTTTAATATAATATATTTAATTAATCAAAGTATGAACCATTATTTTCTATGCACTTTTGCCATCTCATAGGTAGTTCATTGATCCCTTTACTAAAAAAACCAGTCGGACGGGAATCAATAAAATCTTTGAAGGCGATTTGGACTGCCCCATCGGAGTTGAATTTTTTCCCTTGCAAGAAGTTATCCAAATTTCGAAAAAAATGGTAATCTGTTGGAGCAAGGTCCGGGGAGTACGGAGGATGTCTTAGACTTTCCAATTGAAGCTCTTCTAATTTAGTAGCCGTCTGTAGCGCAGTGTGTGGTCTAGCGTTGTCGTGAAGCAGCAGTGGCGTGGAGCGATTGACCAGCCTAGGTTGTTTAGCCGCTAGCTTTTCCATCATGGTTTGCAATTCCTGACAATAGACATCAGCCGTAATAGTCTGGCCAGATTTGAAAAAACTGTAATGAACAATACCGGCACTAGTCCACCAAACGCTTACAAGTAACTTTTTTGGGGTTAATTTTCGCTTGGGGCAGGATTTGGCTGGCTGGCCAGGATCTAACCATTGCGCTGAGCGCTTCCGATTATCGTAAAGAACCCATTTTTCATCACAGGTAATGATTCGGTTTAAAATACCTTCATTATTGTGCCGGTTTAGTAATGTAACGCAGCAGTCGACGCGCGTTTGCCGGTTTGTTTCAGTCAATTCGTGAGGTACCCACCTTTCAAGCTTTTTAATCTTCCCAATTTGCTTCAAGTGAATTAAAACAGTTTTATCACTAACATTGCAGCCTGCAGCTAACTCGGACGTGGTTTGCGATGGATCCGCTTCCACAATAGCCTTCAACTCTTCATTATCAACTTGAGTCTCAGGCCGTCCACGGGGCTTGTTCTGCAGGTCGAAATTTCCAGAACGAAAACGTTGGAACCAAAAACGAACTGTGTTTTCTTTTGCAACACGACCGCCATACACATCATTCACCCTTCGAGTTGTTTCCGCAGCACTAGTGCCACGGCGGAACTCGTACTCGTAAATAATGCGATATTTAAGGTTTTCCATTTTGTAAAATGAGTGACGCAAACAGAAAAAAACAGAAGAAAAAATACAAATGAATGACGATCATCGAAGCACAAATACATGAGTCTATAGCTGTACAAATTTGAATTTGGAATTCCTTACCAAAGAGGAGAAATTCGTGATTAAAGTGGCCAGTACGAAAAACGCCAATTTCATATGTAAGGACCTAATATGTTTGTTTTTTGTGTATGTTTGTATTTAATAGGCCCCGAAACTACTGGACCGATTTCAAAAATTCTTTCGCCGTTAGAAAGCTGCATTATCACTGAGTAACATAGGCTATATATGTTTATACTAGCTGCCCGCCCCGGCTTCGAACGGGTAAACAAAAAGTTTGATAAATGTCTACCCGTGCGCTAGTCTATACTAATATTATAAAGAGGAAAGATTTGTATTTTTGTATGTATTGAATAGGCTCAGAAACTACTGGACCGATTTCGAAACTTCTTTCACCGTTAGAAAGCTACATCATCACTGAGTAACAAAGGGTATATATTATACTAGCTTCCCGCCCCGACTTCGCTCGGGTAGACAAAATATTTGATAAATGTCTATAGGCTCCGAAACTACGGGACCGATTTCAAAAATCTTTCACCGTTAGAAAGCTACACTATCACTGATTAACATAGGCTAGCTGCCCGCCCCGGCTTTGCACGGGTAGACAAAATATTTGATATAAATGTCTACCCGTGCGAAGCCGGGGCGGGGCCGCTAGTATTATATAAAATACAATATAACAAGCACAAATGATAGAGACTTATTTATTTAAGAATTGTAGGTTGTTTTTTTATTCCAGCTTGCATAAACCTAGCTAGTTAATGAGCTTTTTAAAATGTATCATGACCTTAAAACCGCTTTGTTACAGTGAACTGAAAAAACTCTCCGAAGAGAGTCTCACAAGGCAACCGGAGGAGGTGTTCGATATCTTATGTAAACTAGGAGAGGGCTCATATGGCAGCGTTTATAAGGTACCTACTTACATTACATCTTTCACCTCAATATTGTTATAGATCATACTTGGTTCCTACTGGTACCTCACGACAAGAGCAACAAATAAAAGAAGGCCTACTGCAACCAGTGCCGGTAGCATGAACTTTTTCGACAACGTTTTCGTATCGCCTTCGACAATTTTTGTATTGAAAAATGAACAGCGCTGCGGCGGTGAAAAGTGGAACTAAAAATTAGTATGACAATTTTGACATTTCGCGAGTTACGTTTTCGAATACGTTGTCGACAATGTTCCTGCTACCGACACAGATGTTCTACTTTCTACTGCCTCGGATCCATATATGTATTGTTTGTTTTTTAATAAAATCTCGGTTATGTTATATATGATGCAGTTGTTGCTCGCAACATAAGGTTGGCAACGAGCCCAAGGGCGGATCCAGCTCTCAAGTCAGGAGGGGTCGTGTCATATAGTCGAGATCTAGTCAGGACACGCTCCAATTTACATTACAATAACAATAATCCAATAACAAAGATGTTATTTTACACATCTTATTTAGATGTTTGATTTGAATCAAATATCAATTTTATTTCCGCTTTGGTCTTCTATCGAATGAGTTATGACTGCCGCCAATTGAGTGGATAGACCCAGCCCAGGGGGTGTCAAGACCCCCCTTAATCAGCCCTTGAACGTGCCAATGAAAGCCATGGCAGTGCAGGGTACATTGATAAGTATCGCATGTATGCATGTTACAGGCCCTGCACAAGGAGAGCGGGCAGGTGCTGGCCATCAAGCAGGTGCCGGTGGACACGGACCTGCAGGAGATCATCAAGGAGATCTCCATCATGCAGCAGTGCGACAGCCCCTACGTCGTCAAGTACTACGGCAGTTACTTCAAGAACACCGACCTGTGGGTGAGGCGCATCGTCCTCTCACACCACATCATAATCCTCTAAAAAATCCACCCCACTATCAGTTCTTTCCGCCATTCTGCTAATATTAAAAGATTGTGCCGTAACTAAAAAAGGTAGGACCCAAACTTTAAATTGTAAATACGTATCTTGTAAATCTATCTGTCGCCGTCGCACAGCCTAGTAACGTAGTGATTTTTACATATCTCGTGACGCGTTTCGTGCTTATTAGCGGTACCACAGTAAAAAAAGTAGGATGTTCCATGTTCGATTCAGACTTCGAATCCAAAAGTATAAATAAAAAAAAAAAATGGCATTCGTCATGCACGATCGCGATATACCCCATCGAACTGACAACATACTATCTCAAAAATACCTTGATTGAACACCTGTGTTCCAGATAGTAATGGAATACTGCGGGGCAGGGTCAGTGTCCGACATAATGAGGCTACGCAAGAAGACGCTGTCTGAAGACGAGATCGCCACTATCCTGTGCGATACGCTCAAAGGCCTGGAGTACCTGCACCGGCGGAGAAAGATCCACAGAGACATCAAGGCTGGGAACATTTTGTTGAACACCGAGGGTCATGCGAAGTTGGCCGACTTCGGAGTGGCGGGACAGTTGACTGTAAGTTTGTTTTTGTACGAATCCTGCCTGAATTTTAGCGGTCATCGCAAGCAACGACGCTTGTGATATCAGGGTATGACGTGCGCGCTCCCAACCATATGTTGAGAAAATCTCTAGGAGAGTAAAAGTCAATCAATCAAAATCAATACATATATATAATGTTTACCTAAGATCTCGGATCTCAATCTAAGAAAATGGTTGCTTACTAGACTCTTGCCTGTACTTTCCCGAAACGTTTTTTAAACCTTAAGATGCTGTTCTGTTTCTGAGGTAAAGGTAACGTAATCTGCTTGAAAGTCTTGAGTGAAAGTGAAAATCTGTTTAGAAACTTTGGATATAGAGAATAATCTGGTTTACATTTTATCCCGAAAAATCAACGAGTTTTAAGAAATGTTAATCCTAATCAGTCAGATGAACGAGAAGTGTATTTTAAAGTGACGGTAACGTTATCGTTATGGTGGTGTCAGGACACGATGGCGAAGCGCAACACGGTGATCGGCACGCCGTTCTGGATGGCGCCCGAGGTGATCCAGGAGATCGGCTACGACTGCGTGGCCGACATCTGGTCGCTCGGCATCACGGCGCTCGAGATGGCCGAGGGCAAGCCGCCCTACGGGGACATCCACCCCATGCGCGCCATCTTCATGATCCCCACCAAGCCGCCGCCCTCCTTCAGGTTACTGACCTACCCGACACTCGCATTCTTATTTTCTTTCCATTTATTTACTTGAGGGTAATGATTTTTTATACCACTAAGGTGGCACACAAGCTTACGGCCCACCTGTTGGTAAGCAGTCACCGTAGTCGATAGCCGCTGGCAATACCAGGGATATCACTAACGAGCTGCCAACCCTGTTGTTGATGAGGACTCACTTTATCAGCACAGCTGTAGTGGCACTAGCAACCTTACTTATCGCAGAAACATAACATACACATATATATATTTTAAGCTCGCTATGTAACCTAAACCACTTGACGGGGTCACCTTCATAATTTGTAAAGATGGACTTCATAGATGGTAAACGGTTAATGTAGTCTATGGATTCTTAAGTCTTAACACGAGAATCAACTTCGCACTGCGCGGTTCCAAAGGAGCTCACAATCAAATTATGGAATGAGCTCCCCGCCGCTGTTTTCCCAAAGGAGTACAGCATGTGGTTCTTCCAGAAGGGTGTGAAGAGATTTCTAAAAGGTCGGCAACGCGCGAGTGATACCCCTGGTGTTGCAAGCGTCCATAGACTATGGTCATCGTTTATCGCATCTCATGCGGGCCGTATACTTCGCCACCTTAGTGGTATAAAAAAAAATGGGGAACGACTTGCTGTTTGGCCCTTGGCACTATTATTGACGAATCCCATTCTGCTCTTGGTGGTCATCTAAATGCAAGCTATTTATAATTTGATTGCCAGGGAGCCGGATCAATGGTCGCCAGAGTTCATAGACTTCGTGAGCCAGTGCCTGGTGAAGATTCCGGACGAGAGAGCCACGGCCGAGTATTTACTGACGCACGTGTTTATAGGTGAACAACATTCACTACATTTATCAAATATTTTGTCTACCCGAGCGAAGCCGGGGCGGACAGCTAGTATAATATAAAGCCTATGTTACTGAGTGATAATGTATCTTTCTAACGGTGAAAGAATTTTTGAAATCGGTCCTTTAGTTTTGGAGCCGATTCAATACAAACGTACATACAAAATACAAATCTTTCCTCTTTATAATATTAGTATAGATAAGAATTTTGCAACGCATATTTTGCTGAGTGGGTTATTTATTCATAGACCGATTAGGGGTTAATGCATGGCGAGGCATTCGATCGCCTTTGACTGTATGTCGGTAAATTAATGCAAGTGAACCGTCGCTGGTATCCCAGTGAGTATGTATAATGTATCTCAGGCAACGCGAAGCAGCCCAGTATCCTGAGCACGATGATTGCGGAGGCGCGCGACATCCGCGAGTCGCAGGCCTTCCGCAACGCGCACCGCGCCACAAACAGAGCCTTCGCGCAGGTACTATATTATATTCACGATGCTATATACATAACATAACGGTGACACCACGAGGAAGCGTGAGGACGGAACTCTAGTGTTATATATATTGATATCAGGGTGGGGGGGACGCGGAGGGCACCATGAGGAAGCGTGAGGACGGCACTCTAGTGTTATATATATTGATATCAGGGTGGGGGGGACGCGGAGGGCACCATGAGGAAGCGTGAGGACGGCACTCTAGTGTTATATATATTGATATCAGGGTGGGGGGGACGCGGAGGGCACCATGAGGAAGCGTGAGGACGGCACTCTAGTGTTATATATATTGATATCAGGGTGGGGGGGACGCGGAGGGCACCATGAGGAAGCATGAGGACGGCACTCTAATGTTATATATATTGATATCAGGGTGGGGGGGACGCGGAGGGCACCATGAGGAAGCGTGAGGACGGCACTCTAGTGTTATATATATTGATATCAGGGTGGGGGGGACGCGGAGGGCACCATGAGGAAGCGTGAGGACGGCACTCTAGTGTTATATATATTGATATCAGGGTGGGGGGGACGCGGAGGGCACCATGAGGAAGCGTGAGGACGGCACTCTAGTGTTATATATATTGATATCAGGGTGGGGGGGACGCGGAGGGCACCATGAGGAAGCGTGAGGACGGCACTCTAGTGTTATATATTAGGTCCTTACATATGAAATTGGCGTTTTTCGTACTGGCCACTTTAATCACGAATTTCTCCTCTTTGGTAAGGAATTCCAAATTCAAATTTGTACAGCTATAGACTCATGTATTTGTGCTTCGATGATCGTCATTCATTTGTTTTTTTTCTTCTGTTTTTTTCTGTTTGCGTCACTCATTTTACAAAATGGAAAACCTTAAATATCGCATTATTTACGAGTACGAGTTCCGCCGTGGCACTAGTGCTGCGGAAACAACTCGAAGGGTGAATGATGTGTATGGCGGTCGTGTTGCAAAAGAAAACACAGTTCGTTTTTGGTTCCAACGTTTTCGTTCTGGAAATTTCGACCTGCAGAACAAGCCCCGTGGACGGCCTGAGACTCAAGTTGATAATGAAGAGTTGAAGGCTATTGTGGAAGCGGATCCATCGCAAACCACGTCCGAGTTAGCTGCAGGCTGCAATGTTAGTGATAAAACTGTTTTAATTCACTTGAAGCAAATTGGGAAGATTAAAAAGCTTGAAAGGTGGGTACCTCACGAATTGACTGAAACAAACCGGCAAACGCGCGTCGACTGCTGCGTTACATTACTAAACCGGCACAATAATGAAGGTATTTTAAACCGAATCATTACCTGTGATGAAAAATGGGTTCTTTACGATAATCGGAAGCGCTCAGCGCAATGGTTAGATCCTGGCCAGCCAGCCAAATCCTGCCCCAAGCGAAAATTAACCCCAAAAAAGTTACTTGTAAGCGTTTGGTGGACTAGTGCCGGTATTGTTCATTACAGTTTTTTCAAATCTGGCCAGACTATTACGGCTGATGTCTATTGTCAGGAATTGCAAACCATGATGGAAAAGCTAGCGGCTAAACAACCTAGGCTGGTCAATCGCTCCACGCCACTGCTGCTTCACGACAACGCTAGACCACACACTGCGCTACAGACGGCTACTAAATTAGAAGAGCTTCAATTGGAAAGTCTAAGACATCCTCCGTACTCCCCGGACCTTGCTCCAACAGATTACCATTTTTTTCGAAATTTGGATAACTTCTTGCAAGGGAAAAAATTCAACTCCGATGGGGCAGTCCAAATCGCCTTCAAAGATTTTATTGATTCCCGTCCGACTGGTTTTTTTAGTAAAGGGATCAATGAACTACCTATGAGATGGCAAAAGTGCATAGAAAATAATGGTTCATACTTTGATTAATTAAATATATTATATTAAAAAATATTCGACTTTTTGTTCCTCCCATACAAAACGCCAATTTCATATGTAAGGACCTAATATATTGATATCAGGGTGGGGGGGACGCGGAGGGCACCATGAGGAAGCGTGAGGACGGCACTCTAGTGTTATATATATTGATATCAGGGTGGGGGGGACGCGGAGGGCACCATGAGGAAGCGTGAGGACGGCACTCTAGTGTTATATATATTGATATCAGGGTGGGGGGGACGCGGAGGGCACCATGAGGAAGCGTGAGGACGGCACTCTAGTGTTATATATATTGATATCAGGGTGGGGGGGACGCGGAGGGCACCATGAGGAAGCGTGAGGACGGCACTCTTAGTGTTATATATATTGATATCAGGGTGGGGGGGACGCGGAGGGCACCATGAGGAAGCGTGAGGACGGCACTCTAGTGTTATATATATTGATATCAGGGTGGGGAGGACGCGGAGGGCACTATGAGGAAGCGTGAGGACGGCACTCTAGTGTTATATATATTGATATCAGGGTGGGGGGGACGCGGAGGGCACCATGAGGAAGCGTGAGGACGGCACTCTAGTGTTATATATATTGATATCAGGGTGGGGGGGACGCGGAGGGCACCATGAGGAAGCGTGAGGACGGCACTCTAGTGTTATATATATTGATATCAGGGTGGGGGGGACGCGGAGGGCACCATGAGGAAGCGTGAGGACGGCACTCTAGTGTTATATATATTGATAGCAGGGTGGGGGGGACGCGGAGGGCACCATGAGGAAGCGTGAGGACGGCACTCTAGTGTTATATATATTGATATCAGGGTGGGGGGGACGCGGAGGGCACCATGAGGAAGCGTGAGGACGGCACTCTAGTGTTATATATATTGATATCAGGGTGGGGGGGACGCGGAGGGCACCATGAGGAAGCGTGAGGACGGCACTCTAGTGTTATATATATTGATATCAGGGTGGGGGGGACGCGGAGGGCACCATGAGGAAGCGTGAGGACGGCACTCTAGTGTTATATATATTGATATCAGGGTGGGGGGGACGCGGAGGGCACCATGAGGAAGCGTGAGGACGGCACTCTAGTGCCACACCGCGACGGCACTGCGGAGTTGGCGGCCGACCTCGGCACTATGGTGATCAACGATCCGGAGTCAGACCTCGCTACTATGAAACGTGAGTCCAAACCATTAGTTAATACCCCTGAGTTCCAATTGATTATAAACTCATCCACATTTGACTGCAATGGTGAACTTAATGGGAGCCGTATGAGATGTCCTTGATGTTGCAAGAATCCATAGGTTGCGGTAATCGCTTACCATGAGGCGACCAGTATTATTATTTTTTACCAAATAGATGCTGACTCAGAATGTATTTATGTAAAACATGTGAAAGTCCTGTTCTATCACTAAATAATTTTACCCGGTCAGAAAGCTGACTATAGACTGTTTAGGCTTAGTATTTAGCGGCCAAAAATATATTAAGAATAGAGTACATCGACATGTAGCGTTAGGAACGGGTCATTGCCACCGGGCACGCGCTTTTCAGTACATTCGCTATAAACACGTGTGAAGATCGTGGCATCGTTAAACGCGTAATTATATCGTACCCCATTTCTTTGAATAAACAGTTCTCTGTCCGATACCTACTAGGAATCTTAGCGATTTCACAAAATCTCCGACACGGAAATAAACTCTTGAGTTCAAATGTTATACACTTTATGTAAAACTATTGTACCATAGTACATACTATGTCTTCATTTACATAAACACATAAAGTTGTTAGGTTAGATTGTATAATAAAATGTACCCTCTAACACTTTTGGCGATTGGCGATGGCATTGGATATGCTTTCGAATTTTTTTGGCTTTTTAAATTAATTCAAAATGATCAGTCATAGGTATTTTGTTTTTATGATTTTATGTTGTTGACTCAATGATGGAAAGGTAAAGAGTCCGAATCGGCGGGCCTGTATGAAAAGATTGATGAATGTAAAAGAAGCAAAAGAGGTGTGTAAGTCTAGTGAAATGTCGCTCTATACTATCTTTACCCTTGCGGGACTTGCGTGATGATAAACGTATGTATGTAAGCATGCTCTTTTGTTTTTTCTAGGTCATGACACGGACCCAATGGACACGAATAAACCAAAGTACCGGCCCTTGTTCCTGGAGCATTTCGACAAGAAGGAAGTGAACCACTTGAGCGTGGGCTCCGGGACGAACGGCACGCTCACCGGACCGCTGCGGCCGCCCGGGGACCTCGCGCCGTGAGTACACCACCACTCATACATACTATAACACATGTACTGTGCCGGTAGCAGGAACATTGTCGACAACATTTTCGTATCGCCTTCGACTATTTTTGTATTGGAAAATGAACACCGCTGCGGCGGTGAAAAGTGGAACTAAAAATTTGTATGGCAAATTTGACATTTCGCGAGTTACGTTTTCGAATACGTTGTCGACAATGTTCCTGCTACAGGCACTGATATTAGGAAAGCTTTCAACTACGACTCCAAAACATAACTCTCATAATGGCAATATGTTCGTTCATACGAATTTTTATGTTTATTCCCACAAAATATCACGGACCGATCTTTAAAGGCAGATATTGAAGTATCTTGTCGGATAACGAAGTCTAAATGTATCGACCCAACAACATAAAGTGATTATTGGTTAGTTCGTTTGTCTTTTATTGTACTGTTGCTAATTATTTATTTAAAAAATTGAGTAAACCTCTTACACCACTACGTGTTGACGTTGCTACTAATAAATGTATTCATGCGTACACTCATATCAGTACATTCAGTACGTATACGCACGTGGCTAACTAAAGCCTTGCTCTTCCTGAAGACTTTGTTTGACCTCTCAATATTCGTACTCTAGTGGGGCTTAAGCTGTACAAACAATTTTAGAATGCAATCTTTGTGTTATTTTTCAGGTTGGAAGGCGACACAGAGAGTGCGGTGAGTCCGGCGCTCGCGTTCCAGCGCGCGTTTGTGGAGGAGGGGAACTTTGAATTCGTAAGTCAACTCCACGTCGTGGCGCTGCTGCCCCTCGCCGGCGCCCCCCGCCGCAGTAAGTGGCCCCCGCGCCCCCCGGCCCCCCTCGCCCCCTAACACGTGCACTGCTGCCCCCCGCCGCAGTAAGTGGCCCCCGCGCCCCCCGGCCCCCCTCGCCCCCTAACACGTGCACTGCTGCCCCCCGCCGCAGTAAGTGGCCCCCGCGCCCCCCGGCCCCCCTCGCCCCCTAACACGTGCACTGCTGCCCCCCGCCGCAGTAAGTGGCCCCCGCGCCCCCCGGCCCCCCTCGCCCCCTAACACGTGCACTGCTGCCCCCCGCCGCAGTAAGTGGCCCCCGCGCCCCCCGGCCCCCCTCGCCCCCTAACACGTGCACTGCTGCCCCCCGCCGCAGTAAGTGGCCCCCGCGCCCCCCGGCCCCCCTCGCCCCCTAACACGTGCACTGCTGCCCCCCGCCGCAGTAAGTGGCCCCCGCGCCCCCCGGCCCCCCTCGCCCCCTAACACGTGCACTGCTGCCCCCCGCCGCAGTAAGTGGCCCCCGCGCCCCCCGGCCCCCCTCGCCCCCTAACACGTGCACTGCTGCCCCCCGCCGCAGTAAGTGGCCCCCGCGCCCCCCGGCCCCCCTCGCCCCCTAACACGTGCACTGCTGCCCCCCGCCGCAGTAAGTGGCCCCCGCGCCCCCCGGCCCCCCTCGCCCCCTAACACGTGCACTGCTGCCCCCCGCCGCAGTAAGTGGCCCCCGCGCCCCCCGGCCCCCCTCGCCCCCTAACACGTGCACTGCTGCCCCCCGCCGCAGTAAGTGGCCCCCACCCTCCTTCCTTGAAATGATCCTTGTCCCAATGCGCAGTATGTCTGTCCCTGGTTGTGAACAATAGATCTGCTACTGATGTTTTATTCGAATAACAGTGCACGCTATCCCTCTGTGATAACTTATTCACGTTCTTACAAGAGTTGTGCTTTGAACATATAACATCCTTGGCGCTTTGAATTATAACCTAATACCAGCATAATCCTAACATATTTATGCCTTTATGGTGCTTCCACGCTGGTACACTAAGAGACCAAAAACCTTCACTGGGCTTAGTTGGTAGACAACCTACGCTTGTCCTCCTCCAGTGTAGGCCGTATCTGGTGGCGCTGGGGACTTCACTTTGTGTAATGCATGGATGTGTAAGGCGGGGTGTGTTCCGCTGGGGTAACTTACTAATGAATGAAGTGAATGATTTTGATAATGTAAGTTAGTTGAGAGTTTACTGTACATTTTGCCTATTCTATCTCTGGCCAAACCAGATGGTTAGTTTACCACATTACAGAAGATCGTAGACAAATGAAACTACTCTGATGTAGTGTTGTTTCTGCGGTTAGTAAGGACACCAGAGCCCGTATTCTGTGTGAAATTATCAATCTCATTTCCCACTACGATTAGTGAAAGATAATAGTGTGTGATGTGTGTGTAGCTGTGTCTGCTGGAGGAGCGCGAGCTGGAGCAGCGCGTGGCGCGGCTGGACGGCGAGATGGAGGCCGAGATCGAGCAGCTGCGCGCGCGCTACTCCCGCAAGAGACAACCCATCCTCGACGCCATACACCTCAAGCGCAAGCGCCAGCAGAACTTCTAGCACTTCGCACTGACGCAACACTACAACATGACAACACTAAACAAAAAATTCCTTCTAAATATAAACAGGTATTCTAATTTTGAATCTACAAAACAATGTTCTTATTTGTTTACAAACTTTAACGGCTATTTTTATGTCGTTAAAATATAAAAAGGTATTCTAATTTTGAATCTTCGAAACAATATTTCTGTTTCCGAACTTTAACGACTTTTGTGTTTGTCGAAAATATAAAAAGGTATTCTAATTTCGAATCTACAAAACAATATTTCTATTTCTATTTTCAAACTTTAAAGACCTCTTTGTATGTCATATAATAAGAATAACCGTTATGTTCGTACCTCAATGAGTAGAAGTGGTGGTATAGTTGGAGCACGGTATTCCTAATGTCCAAAGTATTTACATGTCGTATGATCGGCCAAATATTAGTGCCACATTATTACCACCTTCAGTGTTCTTCGCGACATATACGAAACGATTGAACCTTGAATTTGTGATTACGATTTTCTTATTCAGTGAGAAAAGATACCGTCTGTTGTGTATTAAAAATATGACGTGTTATGTAGGTAGTATCGGCTACATATTATGTATTTGTTACTTTAAAATCAACGCCGATTGAACCATTTTACGGATCTCACGTCGCTGACCCAATTCTTCGCATTTTTGATTGTGTGTTTTGTCACAAGAATGAACTTTACTGAGAGTGGATGATTCTCCTAGCCTAGATTAAACGTAGGTTGTTATTGTAGAATACTTTAGGTGTAATTAAAGTATGTAATAACGCTAAACATATCTCGGCGCGGCATCCGCTAGATGGCGCTGGTAGTAATGTTTGAACATAAAACGATTTATCTGTATTGAATTATTTATTTAACAGTAATACGCATATAACTTTAATATTCAACATCATATAATATGTTATTTAATAGACTCTCTAGCGGATAGTACATTTGCTTTATTCTGGATGAACTAAAATTACTCGCGGTATTTTTTATATTTCGGTGCTTTTAATTGGATTATTATAATAGGCAGACAGACGGACAGTGCCATTGTCCAACACATTCAGAATCAAGTGAATGTGCGCCAGGTTACGTAATGTATTAAGTTCATGACAATATAATTTTGTAGATAGGTTATTATGTAGGTAATTGTAGTGCTATACATTAATCATAATATGATACCATCGTTTTGTTTGGTGGATTGGGAGTTTGGATGTTATAAGTTCCTTGTGTTGAGATCTCAATTGTGTTGCGTAATGTATTGTATCCTATGTGCGTATACTTTATATAGCTGGCAAACTGCGTCGTTTCTACAGGGGGTCTACAATGGGGGACGAACGAACCTTTCGTTTTAACGGAACGGCGGTTTTCTTACCACGTAAATGTTTCGAGTCCGATGACCGCAGATTATACTACTAGGGTGGCACACGAGCATACGGCCAATCTGATGGTAAGCGGTCACCGTAGCCTATGGCTCACGCGTTGCCGACCCTTTGATATAAAGTCAGGCAGTCTAGAATGATAAACCAACATCGATTGTTACGACAAAAATGAAGGATCTCAGAACTTAGGACTTATACCAACGAGTTCGTGGTAAGAAAAACGCCTTTCCGTCAAAAGGAAAGGTTCGTTCGTTTTTCATTGTAGACCCTCAGTACGGGTAAATATGGACATTGAGGCGACTCAATAATGGATTCTGTACAAACGAAGTACGCAATTATGTCCTTTCCAAGTTATATTTAATTATTATGATTAGGATCGAGATGGATGCTCTTTTTCTATAAGCCTAATGATGTATGCTAGAGATATTTCTACATTACAAGATTTTATTATGAAATTTGTATTTGAAGCAATAATATTTCCTATAGGTGCATTTCCAACATTGTTCGTTACAATGATAACTAAATGAACATAAGATTCTATAGCGTGCGGGTATACCATTTAGGTACTATTAATTTCCAGTCATATTTATTGAAGAACATATTATTATTAAATCAATCATTAGTCGGCTTTCTTCAATCAATTTACCTAATATTATACAAACTTTTAGAAGTGCCATTAAGTGAAGCAAAATATAAATTTATAGTATTTTCATACTTGAAGCGATAGACGCGTAAATATATATATTGTAATATGACTAAGATATGAGATTAGTGTTCGATGGCTGGCGAATGCGTTTAGTTAGTGCCATTTGTCTGCGGTCATTCTATATAACAACGACGTATTAATAAAATATTGTATTATTTTCATGCAGTATTTAAATCCTAGTGGGACCCGCTACAGAACTTATCAGTCACGAAACTAAGTCGGTCGAGGTCAAAATAAAAAGCAAATATTCAGTTTAGGCCCTAATAAGGCAATTATGAAGGTCTAAATTTATATGCAATTACGATCAGGCGGGCCGTTTGCCACCTTAGGCCGTAGGTGACCGAAGGTCGGAGGAGAGTACCAAGAAACTGGTAATTTAGACCTTCATAGGTGCCTTATTAGGGCCTAAACTGAATAAATGTTTTTTGATTTTGAAACATCGATTACGATGCGATTATTGTCTCGAGTTGCATTCATGCAACACCGCTGCGGATCCCACGGGATTGTTTTGATGAACTGTGGCCATTTACCAATCGATTTTGTAAGATTGTAGTTATAATTTTTATTTTTTTTTGCCTCAAAATTGTGCTGATTTAACATAATTAGTGCTATAATATGTATTCAAAATTGTATTTTTGCACTCTGACTATATTATATTAGTGGTATAAACTGACCGGCCTATACATAATATTGGAGGTATTTTGCTTATAAAATTTGTACAGGGTAAAATTAAATTTATAAATTAATATTTTATATTACCTTAAATTGCTTGGATCGCAATTAGCTGCTTCATATAATTTGTTCGTATAACAATAAACACATGAATTCATTATTTATGGCTAAGATTTATAGTGAACTATTGGCACACGATTAGCCAGAATGTAATAAAGCCAGCATTTGTTAAGTATTAATCATATCATAGTGATGAGTGAGAACTAGACATGTTACAGACAAACGTTCATGGAGACAAGATATTATATCAGTATTTGTATGCTGTAAAGCTAAATGGTAGGAATATAAAATAAAAGAACGGCCAAGTTAATAACATACGAAAATCTCATATCAAATGTTTAGTCGGTTATCTTTTTACATAGGATTATCACATAGTATTATGTATGCAAGGAACAGATATTTGTATAATATTCCTGCCATTCAGTTGTGGATCATATTGTAACTAAAAACAGACTAATTTAAACCATATTTCGTTTCTGTATGGTGCAATATCGAACAAACTGTAGTGAAAAGTTGTTGATATGGTTTTGTTGGGTGTACAAATAGTTGTTGATACACGTGTGTTCAGGGATATGTGTTGCCATAGAGCCGTATGTACTAGTAGCGAGGCCATGTAGTTAATACTGTTACTTATTTACATTATGTAATTGTTTTGATATAAGTAACCTAACGGAACAAGAACATATATCATTTATGTCTGAGACATGAAATGCGTCAGCGCAAGGACAAGACAATTCTGATATCTCTGCAAACAGTCTACAGTATACTTGATTATGTATAAATTAATGTAAATAAGTGAGGGATATAATATATCACGATGGACTCGCGTGCGCGTGCGGCGCCGCCTGCCTTGTGTAGATTGTTGTAAGAGGGAAGTGCACTTTGTAATTCAGTAGCTGTTGAGGTGTTGATAGCTGTACGCATTATATTTTTGGACAAACAAACTCACTGATTAAAAGATTTATTATACAACACTTGTTTATTTACATCGATTTCATGCCTCTATTTTAAATAACTAGCCAAATACTTTTAGCATGAATAGAACTGTTTTTTAAAAATTAATATATTGTGTAATATGTAAGTTTATTTGTGTCTAACTTATTCTAGGGAAGGCTAGGGAGAGGGCCTTATGAAGGAGGTATTATATAAACAATAATATAGTACAATTAAAATATGTAAAAACAAATAGTTTATTGAGGAAATCAAAATACTTGTACAATGACTTACATCAAAATGATCAATCCGTGGGTTTACGTTCTGTAGTTCCCAGTACCTTCTCCGTCGCACGATACAATTTATAAAATTTAAACAAATCACTTTTTCGACTAGTAAAATTTCGAGATAACAATTAACAGAATAAAAATAAAACAAATCATCAGCCACCATTGTCAAGCTGGAAGTACCAATCTATACCGATTGTAGACCTCGACATATCTTTACAACTATTTTTTATTTAATATACATAATAGTGTGTATAAACCGATCGTTCTTAAAATATATTACAGCCAATCATATACAAATAAAATAAAATCTTTTAAAAACAGATCTGGAAAACATATTCAAAATCATTGACGCAAGTTCGGTGGGCACAATGCTACAACTACCAGTCAAAATACACTATTCACTATAACATAAATAATACTAAACAATCTCCTACGTAAATGCGAGTGAACGATATCTACTTAGTTTATCTTAGAGATATATAATACGATTTTACTATTCTACATTCAAATTGGAATCACGTTGTTTACTACACCTACAGTCAGCATATGAATCGCGCATCCTATGGTGTACCAATGTTGTAGATCAGAATACTAGAAAGGACAGTTCATATTGAATAATATGAATTAATAGGTACAGAAGACGATTAGAGAAGCACGCTCTAGTTATAAAGCAAACGGGAACCACCTACTTACCACCTATTAGGTGTTCTGTGGTCAAGGTGAGGTGAAGTAACTATTGTGTAAGTGGGGCATGAAGCGATTGATGACTATAGAGGAAGCGAAAGAGGGTGTAGTTTATTCTTGGGACAAAGTGGCGGTCGTTACTCTGAATACCTTGATAGAGATACGGCGCATAATTTTGACTTTAGCTACAATAGAAAACAGTCTTAAAACAGCAGTATAATTATATATGGTCTTGCCTTTTTGAGATGCGATTGTAAGTTCTAAATAGATTACGTATTTTTTTATAAACATGACGGAATGCAACTAGTGTTCCCACATTAACTATGACGGCACCAAATGTTAACATACCTAGTAAATGCGATGTTTTAACTAGACACCTAATATGTGATGGTACGTGGTTTATATTATATTTACAATTTCAATTGATAAGTATTCTAAATCGTTGTCTATTCTATGCTAGCTTACATATTGTTCCACAATTACAGACACATGCCAGTTTCAGGTTTATTCGATTAATCAACAATTTAATCGATTAAAATCAATAGATTTATATAAATAAATAATTTAACTCGGGCAAGGGCGGATCCAGCTTTCAGTTCAAGGGTAGTCACATAGTTTGACTGAGGTCTTAGTCAGTTTATCAATAACAAAATCTAATTACAAAGTAAATTGTATTTTACATTTATATAATATTATTCTTAAAGAGAGGTAGGACGGAGGATCTCTCGTGGGTTCTCCTATTAAATTGGAGCCGCCTGGATGGGGACTGTACCTCCACCTTACAGAAGACCGCAGTCAAATAACACTACTTTGATGTAGTGGTATAATATCCCTGGTATTGCAAGCGGCTATAGGCTACGGTGACTGCTTACCATCAGGTGAACTAGTTGGTGGACCGTATGGTTGTGTGCCACCTAGTGTTACTCTTTTAACATAGTGGTACTCTTTTGTCTTCTCGCGAGTTATGACTTCCTCCATTTAAATTGGTAGACCCAACCCAGGGGCGTTATGACCTCAATGACTCTCCTAGATCCGCCCTTGACCTCAGGCGACTTATACCATCGTGATCAAGAAGAATGCTATGCCATGCACGTCTATTTATAGGCGTCTTGAAATTATAGAAATTAAAATTGTGTGAGGAGCACCACACTCATTTTGCAAGATGTAAAGGTAGATCACCTCTTTTTTCTAAAACTTCATACAATCACAAATACATACATAACTTTACAATTTGTATGGAAAGCACAGTCCAAATTTGGCAATGTCCTCATACATGATCATAGGATACTTCAAATCAACTCCGAAAAATATGGTTGGGTTGGCTTGTTACAGCCAGTACCCGTTAGTGACTATTGTATAAATCACGCTCCAATTAATAAATTTAGCTTACACACGATCGCAGCTGCATTGGAATATTTAATACATAACCAAGATAAGTTGGTCACTTATCATACTAAACAATTTGAATAATAACAATGAATTCTCTGAGAATCATATGAGATGCCCTGTAGCCTCTTGAAACACCCTGCGGATGTATCGTACGCCCTAGCGCGAGTGTCGCCGTGTACTAGTGCTTCAGTATTATCTGACAGTACAGGAAGCTGTCCAGCACTGCGGAGGACAACATCATCAACACATCATTATTCACATCAACAGCACAAAAAATCAATAATGTTTGGTTTATCAACCAGGGGGCTGATCATACACAATAAAACATACTGTTTCACTGAATATGTAGAAAGTGGCTTCATATAATCTAAATGAGTCTTGTAAATGTTTAGACCCACATGGTATCTCTGTAAACATATTTCACAAATAAATCACAGAGAGCTGGAACACATGTAGTAGCTCTGTGCAGTTTTAAGTGACTACTTGTGAGGTTGTGGATTGCACAGCTGCAGTAATAATGTGTTCGCCAGTGACACTGATGATAAAATCATAACAGTAAATACATCATAGGCACATGTTGATTGAACAAGACAAAAGCTCAGACTCAGTTGGGTTGACCATCATTTGAGAATGGAGGATGATTGGACGTTGAAATTAGCATAAATGGTACAGCCTAAAGGCCGATGGCCCATCCACAGACCCCATACTGGACTGGACTGATGAGGCAAGTTAGACCCAAGTGGGCACTTATATATTCAAAGGCCAAGACTGAGACTAGGAACCTACACCACAGCAGTAAGTAAGTAAGCATGTAGATCAAAATAAATTAAAATATACTCACAATATTGAGCAGCACTTATCAGCAGATCATATATCTGCAGTGGCCCTTTTCCCTTCATCACAATTTCACTGACAAACACATAGATCACCCGGCTAGTCTCAAACAAGGAGTCAAGCAGCAGCCATGTGGTGACACTGCGTGCATTCTGACTTGCCCCACGGTTCACCACCACACAAGAATTCAGGAACCCTATTGCACTTGCCACCACCATGAGACTCGATATGATGTAGTGGATAACTGCAAATGTATCAATAGAAATGATTACAAACTTTACACTTGACCTATCTTAACCACATTCATGAAAGCAGTGATCATATTAATTATACATTGCATAAATAAGCTATGGTGTCTCCTTACCATCAGGTTGGCCATACTGTAGATAGCTACCTTAGAAGAATAAAAATAATTTGATAATAAGAATTAATATACTTACTCAAATCACTGCCAATCAAAGGTAATTCTAAGTAAAACAGCTCTGGGTTTATAAAACGAAGAAGAGCAAACACAAATGCTGTGGCAGATGAGATCTGGAAATAAAATACGACATCTCTTAAATTAATAACACTTTAGTCTGTTCATGTATTACCCATGATTTATACATAATGTGGATCCATCAAGTTTCAGTAAAGCATCATATAAATAATGCACTGAATAATGTGATAAACAACAAGCATACATATCCATCACTTTCATCAGGTTAAATAAGTTTATTGAAGAGAGGACATAACATAGTTAACTATAAAAATCCTAATTATCTAATCATGATAAACTAGAGTTTAATGATTATTGAATATATAAAGTAAACAAAATTAGAGCAAATAGAAGATAGGAGTCTTCAATGTGTTATATTATACTTCCAATAGGAAAGGTTAATTGATTCAGGAATGGAGCTTACAAAAATCTGAATATTCTTCTAGAGTTTTTTATTTGATTGTGCAATGAGTTGCTTTGATTATGTAATAAATTTGTTTATATTGATAAACTTACAGAAAACACGCCAGCGACAACTCTGACGAACATTTTGATATCCATCATTGGAATTGTCTTCAACTGTGTCGACATTGGGGCCCACTTTATACGGTATCACTATCAGTGTTATGAACTAGGATCAATTTGTTATTCATTGATTGTAGCTTGTATTTTGGGCATTAGATAGAATCAATAAAAGCGCCGTGTGATCCGTATTTACGCGCTAGACGCGTTCGCCCACACAAATCATGAAACGAAAATAAAGACACGCTACGATACGACAAACAAAACTACCACAACACACAGTACACTATCTAGTACCCACACCACATAATTATACATCGAACTGTCATTATAATGTAGTCATGTCATTGTCATTTGTCAGTCAATCAAGTAAAAGTAAAATATCAAACAAAAGAACAACATCCATCTAACAAAAATGCAAATCGCAACAATAGCCCCATAGTTTAAAGAGCCTAGCATATTGTATTTGGGTAAAATACACGTTTGTATCGCACCTTGGCTAACAAAATAAGTTTAATGAAATAAAATTATTTGAGTTCGCGGTAAGAAAATAACGTTATAGGTCGCGGCACGAAACTCTAGCGCTGACCGTTATTGCGCAGAAGTAAAAAATAAGGTGTCTTGGCGGGGTACAGGGGTGAAGGGCGAGCGTGCGTTGCGCCGATTGGCTCTCCAGTCGTACTCCGTCCCCCGTGCCGATACGACGCTCCGCGCACTTCCAGTGTACAGTCGCGTTCTGAATTGTTTTGTTGTCATCGTTAATTTTTGTTGTTGTTTTTTGTTAAGTTTGTTTTGTTGATTTGTTTGTTGTGTTTGTTAGTTTATTCACTGTTTGATTAAGTTTGAACAGTTTTTAAACAGTGAAAATGCCGAGGCCGAGAAGGAATACTGTTTTGAAAAGACAGGCACGGAAAATGGTGTTTGACGTGCATTGTTTTCTGAAAAGGGAATCGAATGATTTCATTAATTCCCTGAAACAAATTCAAAGTGAAATTGGCGAAGCTGCGAGTATTTTACTCGATTCTGACCGCAGCACTGTAGATATAAGTGAAATAAAACAAACTGCAGAAGTTATTCAGGCGGGAAATATAAAATTAAATAGTATAATTAGTGACTTACAGAAAATTCAGAAAAGGACAGCTGAATCTACAAAGACGTCCATAGCAACGGTAAGGAAAATCTCCACTGAAGCCAATAATTCCGACTTATTATCAGTATTTAGAACACCAGGCAAAAAACGCTCCAGATCAAAACCGGTCACAGATATTGATAACTTTGATCAAGGATTAATAAAGAGGTGCATACATAACTTTCATAGGACAAATAATGAACTTCCCACCGTCGGAAAGTTGAGAAAGAAGCTAGAGGAAGATATAAATTTCAAAGGCTCAGAACGAAGTCTTCGACGAATAATTAAGAGTTTAGGGTTTCGGTGGAAAAATACTGAAAACAATCGAAAAGTACTGATTGAAAGTTCAAATATACGTTTACTACGTATCGAATACTTACGCAAAATAAAACAATATCGCCAAGAGGGAAGGCCCATCGTATATACAGATGAATCTTACGTAGATTCATCGCACTCTGCTCCAAAAGCCTGGACCGATGGTACTACAAAAGGTCTCAAAAAACCTATCTCCAAAGGACAGCGGGTGGTCATTGTCCACGCAGGATCAGAGGCTGGGTTCATACCGAACGCACTGTTAACTTTTAAAGCTGGTGCGAAATCAGGCGACTACCACGACAATATGAACTACGACAACTACGAAAAATGGCTGAGGACACAGTTATTGCCGAACTTACCGCCTAATTCTGTCGTGGTAGTCGACAACGCATCATACCATAATAAACAATGGGACCTTGCACCCACTTCTAATTCCAAAAAAGCTGACATGCAGGGTTGGCTTACTGAAAAGGGCATACAATATGAGGAAACTCTACTAAAACCTCAACTATACAATTTAATACGGGCTAACAAAGATAGATTTAAAACATTTTCAATTGACAGGATACTAGCAGAGCAAGGACATCAAGTGCTAAGACTGCCACCATACCACCCAGATCTAAATCCAATCGAAATGGCATGGTCTGACATAAAGCAATATGTAGGCAGTAAAAATGTGAAGTGGAGTGTTGCTAAATGTATAGAACTAATTCAAGAAAAAGTTTTGCTGATGGGTGCTTGGGATTGGGGAAAGTTATGCCAAAAGGTAAAGGACATAGAAGAGCAATATGTCAAGAGTGACCATGTCGTGGATTTGGTTACAGAAGAATTCATCATTCGCGTTGATGGTGACAGTTCAGAGGATAGCCTTGGTGAGTCTGATGACGATGACGCTGTTAGTGCCGACGACCGAAGCAGCCCTGAGCCGGGGCCCTCAGTAAGCAAAAGGCCCTGTTGGGATACTATTGAAGGTGTAAGACCATTGTCTGATTCGGACTAGATATCGGAAAGGAGAATGCGGTGTCTGATGTCCACACCCTGCCGAACTCGCAGGTTTCTTCTATCCTGAGAAGAAACTTCAGTAGGTTCTTATGTAATTCGGACTTAATATAATTTTTTTTATTATTTGGTATTTAATATAAAAATTTACAAATCCGATAGTGTATTTATTTTTCTACTCCCCATAAACTTGTTAAAAATTATATTGTAGGTAACATGAAGTAATATTTGCGTGCGTGACAGTACCCATACGCAGTTAAGTTCCACATTTTGTTCACCGCTAGACTTACTATTTGACTTTACATTAAAACATTATTTTGCTGTTTTTAACTAAGCAATTAAATTACTAATTTGTATTGCGTGCGCGATGGTACCCATGCGCAGCTATCCCCTCCACGTTTCGCTCAGCGCTAGAGTTTCGTGCCGCGACCTGTAGTTAGACAAGCCCGATATTTGCGCCATCTATCGCCACATCATACCTGCGTTGCAAAAAGGTAACTGTACTGTAGTCTCGTCTAGACAGTAGATGGTACTAACAGTTACTCAAGTCCACATCAAACGACTTCCTTAGTGGTTATCGCTGCCTGCACATCGCACGCCCGTTAAAACGCTTGTAAACCGCGAGTTGAGCAAATTGTTTTAAATTGTGGTAGGTATATTTTATTTATATGAAATATTTCAACGATGTATTAAATGTTCATTTTTAAAAACGTGCAATGTTCCTCTTTTAGATATAAGAAAAACTGCATTTTTAAGGTGGGAAGTCTCAAACTTACTAGCGTCTGCCCGCGACTTTGCCCGCGATGAGAGGAGCCTAACATTTTCCGGAATAAAAGAACCCTATGTGTTAATCCGGGTTATAAAGTAACTGTGTTCCAAATATCATAAAAATCCGTTCAGTATTTTTTGCGTGAAAGAGTAACAAACATCCATTCATCCATACTCACAAACTTTCACAATTAATAATATTAGTAGGATTACCCAGTAGGATTTTACGAAAATGCGCAGGTTTTAAGTAATAAATACATGTTGCTATGTTACTAAGTAAGATGAGGGTTGTACAGTGGGTTTGTAGCTTTGTATGCAGACAGCCAGTTCCTATTCCTAGCAACATATTATATCCGCACAAATGAATACACTATGTATAGTGAACAAAAAAAACTACTGTTTTTTTTACTTCTATACACAAATTTATTTATTAGGTACTGTAAAAAAACATGAATCGCTTGATCCAGTCTACATAGCGTGTTCTCCGCAGCATTAATACCTAATTCGATGTGGTAGTCAGCGTGCATTTGTCCCTTATGACTGAAAATATGATTAAATTATTTTCTTTGAGTGTAGGTGCAAATTGCAATTAAAAAGTATTTGAATGTTTTTTCACGCTCATCAACAATCATACACATGTGACACAGCATTTACAAGGGGCCACATATTGTATGCAAACCCCTTGTTTAAAAATAAACACGTGGTAATTTTTTACCGTCGTAGGGAAATAATAATAAATGTTTTCTGCAGGCGAAAAACGAGCGAAAATTAGAAAACCCCGTCTTATAAATTGACAGAAAAAAAATTTAGTTATCTCGAGCGACGATCCCAACTATTTAAAATTTGGAATTCGAACGAGATTTAAGGGATGGGGTGATTATTATAATAATGGTTGAGGCACGCGTAGTCATTAGCCGCTATTCACCGAGTAGCCGCTCAATTCGATTTTCAAAATTTTGTGCCAATTAATTCGATTATAAATTTACGAGTTGTTGGCTGTTATAAATTTCGTTTATTCCTCATTCCATATTCTCTATTGACTAAGTTGATTTACAATTTGGTTACAACTGTTATATTTATGATCACAGTTTTATGATTATGCATTTTGGATTGATTCCACGATTCCGACTCAATAAATTTTAATTTAATTGTAATAAAAAAAATTCGACACATTTCTTTATTCTTGATCTAATCGTGATGAAGTTACACAATCACTTGGGGTTATATATTTTTTGCATGGCATTTATGGGCTCACTGCTTGTTACTAAAGCCCTGTGTACCCCGTACACAAATAGGGTTTTTTTTATATAATTCTTCGATATGCAAATAAGAGGATCACTTGCTATCTGCATATAAATGAAACACTTAACCAAAGTACCTTTATTATTTTATTCCCCGAGTAGATAGTTGCTATGTTCCACACAATACAACACCTACATCACTAATATATAATGCACCAAATAATTATAATATAATATTATTTAACAATTTGTGAAAGCTTTCGGTTATTGTTTTCTTTGCTCACTTGTTTAATTGTTGGTCAGTTGTGGTCAATGTTAATTGTTGACTTACGGTCGTCGATCGAGGCTGGTGGCCGTATACTGTTGCAATAAGAGCTTGCTAAAATTGGGTTGGAATAACAAAGGGTCTGACCCGCGGCAACTAATTGTTAAGCAATAAAACGGTATGGTCACTCGAGAGCACGGGGCATTTTGACGCAATCTTCATTATTGAATTATAATGGCCGCTAGGGGCTCTTCTATATGACTCTTACTACAGTTGTACGTATTTTTTTCCTGCTATAGCACAAGGGAAAGAAACCATTAGCAAAAAATGTTGCGAAGTTCCTACTCGATATTTATTGCTACGATACTGTCTATCACTAATTTACATGCAGGCAAAATTAGATTTAGCTTAAACTGGACGATTTAAATTAAAATAAATATATACACCAACCAATCCCTAGTAATCTCTATAGCTGCACTTTCCTTAAAAACATGTATTTGAAAGCGTCATAGTTCGCCTAAGATAAAGAGTGATTTTTGTCAGGTCTGTATATCTAAATTTATCGATTCATAATTTTAATCGACGTGTTACCGTTGATTTACGTCACTTTTTTTAGCTGTCAAAAGTCACCTTTTATCTTAGCCCCACTGTAGGTTACTTTATAACGTCAGGTAGGTTTGTACCTACGTGTTGGTCTGCGTACTGTATTGGCCAAAGGACCAATGAATATAATTATGTATTCAAATGTTTACAAATATAACTCACGCAAGTTCAATGGGCCGTGTATGCCTGTATGGCTATACCTATTGACACATGTACGCCATAATGGGAATATGTGCACCGAATAATGGGGTAAAGATTATACTACAAAAATAATATCTATAACATTATGTAATATCGGTAAATAATAATATAACGAAACTAGATTGTTATTGATAATAAATATAATTAAATGTAATGATAATTCAATTCGTAATTGGCACATGTTCACTTCTTCCTGTGTCGATTGCTTGTCGAATTTTATGATCGATTGTAACCGATTGAAACCCAATCGATTCAAGGAGTAATAGTATTTGAGAATGAAAATGTAATTGGCAATCACTAAATTTAAAATCAATTTTACTTGTCAAAAGTAATTTAAAGTAACACTGGAATTATTTACATAATTAAACGCAAGATAGCGCAAGAGCTAAAATTAGTACCCAGGTTATCTATGATTTTCAATCATAAAGTATACCTTTCTTGTTCCTTTAAAAATATAATTATTAAAATAATATTAATCATACAAAACTTACCAATTCTCTTGTAACCGCAGTGTCTAAATTACTTCTGTAAAATAATAATAATTTTACCATAGTGCTGTTAAAATAAAAAATAAGTCTATTCAAAATGGTGAACCTAGACATTTTGTTTCAATGAAGAATATAATACGGTAAATAATAAAGATCAGCTTTAGACAAAGAACATAATTTATTCTGAGATTTCAGTCTAGTCATGAACAAAATGGTTGGCAGTGATGCCGAACTAGGTATTCATTTCGAATTTCAAACAACATGCAATCGGTCCCATGGTGTAATGGTTAGCACTCTGGACTCTGAATCCAGCGATCCGAGTTCAAATCTCGGTGGGACCTGTGCTTTTTGGTTCTGTTCAAATAAGTCGAAATTAGCTGCGTGACTTATTTTGACTTTACGACATTACATTTCAAGTCAGTTAAAAATACCTCGGTCCCGACAGTAAGCAGTATGAAAATAACAATGTATTATTTTTACAAATAGGTTTTAATTGAGCGAAAATGCAATATGGGCCATCAGCGTCTTCACTCCTTTGCTTTTGTACTCTTATTAGATGAAATATTTTTTAAAAGTCCATACCTGTCAGTCCTAAAATCATTATTCTAATTTATTCGCTAAACATTAATTTTATTCTAAGACCAAAAAGTTCTGGCTGTCTAAGTTTACAGACAAAGAGTCCCGACTGCCTAATAATAAAAAATATTGATGATTAGTTATGTTCTGATTTGAAAATGGAACACTATTTAAAACCAGAAAGTTGATGTAGTGAGAACAAGTGAACGTCCCGTGTCGCACACGTGTCGCACGCGCGGCGGACACGCGACGCGCTCCTCTAGCGCGTGCCGTAATGAGCACAAATATTTAATAGCTTTTTTTATTATTGTGAAAAAACTTAATCTCTTCTAGTGTTCTGTTGTGTTCGTTAACTTAAATGAAGATTGACTGTGCAAAGGACTTAGCGATATTGCGTTTTATTCTCTTTGAATGCTGTCTACTTGCATGTTTACTAATTGCTTGTTTCGTTTAGGTTTAAATTAAATTAATTAACATCGGTGTATTATATTGTATTATTGTAGAGCATAACTAACATAGTAAACTGTAATATCTAGAACAGGCAAAAATGTATATATTAGGCTCCTGAATTCTATGTTATTTCCAACATTTCGGGTTTCAATATATTTTGAAGCGTTCGAAATATTTTTATAGGTATCTGTCTATATTTGTATCAAAGTATGTATGTACAAGTAATGTTATCATAGTTATAAATTGAAGACTATATTTAGCTTTGTAGATGAAAGGAAGAGACATACAATATAAGATAACGAAACAGCTATTGTCGGAGCCGACAAGAAAACCTCTGGATTTTACAAGAGGTATTTATTTTCTTACAATATATATTATGTTTTGCCGCTGAGCTAGGTATGTAGTAGCGGTTGTATTCTCTTGGGTTGAAGAAGAAGTTGAGTGACGCGCGTTTTGCCGCCACTTGCTAGTGTTTTGACGTAAGATGACAGCTACTGTTTGGCGCCAGTGAGTTGACGTTTGACATTGTTATTGTATACCATCTGGAGCGTGTTCGGAGGCCAACAGCTATTATATTTATTTCATATTGATGGTGTTTCCGTCATCGTTAAAACATGAGAATTGTAGTAGAAATACAATATATAAAGGCATCTATATATGTATTAGACGCTTAGCTTTAGTACGCGAAATATTGACCTAATAGGTATCTATTCATCCTGTAGCTATCTTCCACTTGATAATAAATCCTAGCTTTTACTATCTCTACCATTTTGACCATCGCTAAAATTATAATCAATCAAGAATCAATTATTACAAGTGAAACATAACTACTGCATATTTACACGAGCACAGTACAAGTGAAAGCATACCTTGTACTCTTGTTTATAGGAATACTTTTCCATTGACCTACTATGTTACTTAGTGATTTATTAGTACGTTTGATAATATCAGTACAATATGGGGATATGCGATATCGCGATTATTGTACAGCACGTGCCGCCCCCGTGAGAGCGGCGCGCGCGCGCATTCTCACGTCGCGCGAGCAGCTAGGGGTGGAATACATTGTTTTAGGGTAAACATTACCATTTCAATGTGCTCAGTTATTTGTGGACACTTGTTTGATCGAACCAGCGTTAGTGGTGGCTTTGATTATATGGTGGTGGTTAATCAACAACTTTTTTTTTATGTTGTTGTTCTTTCTGTTTCAATATTAAGTATTTAGTGAAGCGTTGTCAGGTATTATACGCTTGCGAACTCATTAGTGGTGGTCATGCTTATAATTTGACTTTTGACCTATATTATGCTTATGCGCTTTTAGTAAGTCGTGGGGCTGCTAAAAATATAATTTAAAATGAAGCTTGAAAGAATTTTATGAATTCTTTTAGTAGTTTTGAAAATATACGTACAAACAAACTACTGAAACCTGGCAAACGTTATACTATGGGTACCAGATAACTGGTGAAATACTGACACATCTCCTTTTTTAGGGTTCCGTACCCGAAGGTTAACCAACGGAAGTTACGGAACCCTATTGGCTATTACTAAGACTCCGCCCGTCTGTCTGTTGCGGGCTATATCTTAAATGATTCGTAATAGCTCAGAGTAGATAAAATACTACGTAATAGCAAGATAGTTTAAATTTTCAGAGAATGTGGACATTGTGGACGTAGTTCTGTAGCCAATATAACAAAAAATTATCATAAAAAAAAATCTTAGCTCCCTTCTTTCCTTCCTTAGCTCGTTTCTAGTAGTAGAAACGTACTTTTTTGATATTTTAGCTTGATCTCAATAACTTAAAGCAAACAATAATTAAATGTTCTTGTTATATAAATGTTTGCCCTGACGCGGTGACCGAACCGCATAGTACCAGTGTAAATATAGAAATAGCAATAAAGACTATTTTGAATCTGCAGCCCACTCCTTAGCGGCTGTAATCATTTGCCGAGAAATCTAATTTAGTTCTAAAGTTACATTGCAGATTGCAGCTTTTCATGTTATGTAAAAACATGATATTGCGTGATAATCGTCTACGTACAAAAAAGTACAGGATAAAAGTTGGCTAATGTTTTTTATCAAGCTCTTATGATTGTTGGTATGAAAGAAAGTGTATATGGAAAGGAAAACATACATCAAAATCGGTGTGCTTTATCGACCGGTGACATTCATTTCTCTAAGTAGTGTCTGTCTGTACCAAGTCGCCAGTGTATCGATTACAAGAACTGCGTCTCAGGATATTGGCTATGATGGTAGTTAACCTACGGGAAAGTAGTTTAAATAAGAGTAAAAAAGTAAATTGATTCAAGGAACCACATACAGTTTTGTTATGTCCGTCCATCTGACCGTATACCCGAAGGTAAGCAGGTAAGGTTGCCATTGCTCCACAAGGATACACTACGCTAGTAGTAATGCTACTAGCATAGTGACTCCTCACCAACAACAGGGTTGGCAACTCTTAGTGACATTCCTGGTATTGTTATAGGCTACGGTGACTGTTTAACATCAGTGGGCTGTACGCTTGTGTGCCACCATAGTGATATAAAAAATTACATCACTGCTATTTGGTTCATTGTTTATTACTAATCTAATGCATATTTGACACTCACTTCCTATTTTTTTATAAACTATCTAACCAATTATTTATAGGCTTACGTCATACTCATGTCCGCATAGTTTCATGAAGCTCAAGCTAAAAAAAATAAACAAGTATTTTTAATAACAACTTCAGCGTTCCGCCTTAGACGACCTCATATCGAAGATGGCTACCCCTTCCCCCGACATCCTGTGCAGATATAAAAATACGTCACTCCACTGTCTCGCCGCAAATAGAAAAGTGCATCAATGATGTAGATTCACTAGATACTAGATGGAAAATGATCTAGTCAGAGGCTACTGGTACATACCTACTCGGTGTTTGATCTTTTTGATTGTTTGATTTTGAAATTTTAGGGTTGCTTTGTGACGTAACTTGGATGTAATTGAGATGTAATTTTACCGCTATCGAAGGACATATTCCAAGCAATCGCGTACGTTCGTTTGTTCTAATTCAATCTGATATTCATGCGCCCAGAAAAAACTACATTTCAAAAAAGAACAAAAAAAAAATCTTGTCCTGCACACCCGTTTTGGTCCTACATTACTAGTATTCTAGCGAAGCGGTTGTATTCTCTTGGACTAGAGACTCTCTTATCTAGAGAAACGCGTCCTAAAATCGGCAATGTAACAGACTAGCTGTTTTCCCGCGTACCAATATAACATACTAGCGGCCCGCCCCGGCTTCGCACGGGTAGACTTTTATATCAAATATTTTGTCTACCCGTGCAAAGCCGGGGCGGGAAGCTAGTATAATATATAGCCTATGTTACTCAGTGATGATGTAGCTTTCTAACGGTGAAAGAATTTTTGAAATCGGTCGAAATAAAAAAAATAATAATTTAGGGTTGGACTACCCCTAACATTTGGGGGATGAAAAATAAATGTTGGCCGATTCTCATAGATACCGGATAAGCACAAAAAATTTCATCAAAATCGGTCAAGCCGTTTCGGAGGAGTATGGCAACGAAAACTGTGACACGAGAATTTTATATATTAGATTTAGCCTTTTTTACTCAGTTATAATGTACTTTCTTTTTTTAGTTGTGTACAATAATATGAATCTTTCCACTTGTACATCCTTCTGTACTGCTTCTAGTACTCACGACCACATTGCTTATCTGTGTTTACTTTGAATGCCTTGGTCAATTGACCTTTCTAGTAATTGTACATTGATGTATTAGTATCACGCGGCAGTCGGCGTGCTCCCCACGTATCGTATCGTCTCGATATCTGAGCACGTGCCACGACAACCCTTCATTTCTTAGTATTACTATCGGTAAATTTATATCGATATTATTGCTCGTCGTTTGTAACGAGTGGGGATTCGGGTTTATTAATTATTAGGTTATTTGTGTTAAGTTCTTCTTCTTCTTCCTAAGTATGGCAATCAATCCCTTCAGGGACTATTTTTGCCAGTGTCGAGTGTTAGAGAATTTTCATGTTGCAAAATTTCTCGTGTTTGCCGCATTAAAATGCCTAGTGTCATGCATTCTAACGCCCAATGGAGTTTCTGGAGACAACCCACGGCAGTAGCAGATCGTAACACGCCTTTAGATTAGAGGTAACCTATTGACCAAAATGATAAATCACTTAACCCAAAAGTCGTATTATGTCATTATTTTAATGCTCCTATAAATCAGTCACTAAATGAAACTTTACTGCACATATCGACACCAAAAATACACATTAAAGATCACTATAACACAATTTACGACACACTGGAAAAAATCTCAACCGCTCCGCCTGATTCCCGCCAAAAACTCCTTGTGTTAAGTTAATCTGCTTTGGAAGCGGAGTTATATTATCGAGAGGTCATACTCGGAATGGGATGAAAAGAGGTTTTGTCATAATAGTTAATATGGCCAGCTTCCCTTACAAATAAATACCATAAGGTAATAAAGCCTATGAAATTTAATATAACTAAAAATATCATAATTTATGTAATGAATATAGAAACATACATACAATAGAAGGAAGGCGTGGCAGGAGACGACCAAGGATAAGTTACATCAAGCAAGTTAAGGATAAGAGAGCCATAAATAGCCGTACAAGTCGAGGGAGATTCATCGGCTGCGCCTATTAAATGAGAAGAACCTCCAACTCTTAAATGAGAAGAAGAAGATACATACATATCATCACGCCAAGTCCCTCATGGGGTAGCAGAGAGTATTAGCGCCATTTCACTATTGACTGACACACCTCTTTTGTATCTTCACACTAATAGTTCCTAGCACCTATACTGAGTCAGGCCATTGACGTCATTAATTAACCGCCTTTCGGTCCCAAAATAGCGTGATAAAAATATAATAATGGCATATTCGTAGCATGCTACCATGGTGCTACGGTCGTAGCGTGTGCTACGTCACTGGTGTATGGGCGTGACGTGCGTAGCCACGTTCGAATAGCATAGGTATGTATATATATATGTACATACATTACAATTAGTATATATACATTGTTTCATTAATTAGGTCATCAACGTAATCATAGATAGTCGCGAATTATTTTTAATTTATATAAATACACACCTTTGGACCCCTCAGGCATCCTATTAGTATATAGGCTTTTTGCAATGTACTTAGTGTAGATAATCGAAGCACTCGTGATGCACTATGACCTAAGTCTAGGAAGCGTTTCGTTAGCATTACGAAGAAATGAGTCTCTTTTTTAGCCAGGCCTAGTGAAGGTTTTGGATGTTTCCTAATTCATCTAATAGAATGTGTTTTGATAGAAAACATCACATCCTACAAAAAAACGGAGCAATTATTTTCCTATTAAAAAAAAACGTATCGTCGTCATCGCTTACAGCGGGCCATGTATTGACCTACTTAAAATGGCTGACATAGGACCAATTAAGGTAACTGGAGATGTAGTTCTTCACGTCAAGGACTGAAAAGGTCAAGTTTTGTCCATCATTATTTGAGACAGTGAAATATAAAAAGCTTTAATGCTATAAAATATCTTTTAAATTCATTGTGTTCAGATTTACGCGCTTGCCTCTCTAAAATTCAACCTTCAGTAGACTTGCAAAAAATAAACTTGTCAAAGAACACTTATGAAAAACGCACAGCCTAAACGGCTGGGGTTAGAGACTTGAAATTTTAACAGTACCGTTTATGACGTAGGCATCCACTAAAAAAGGGTTATTGGAAATACCACCCCTAAGGGGGTAAAATAGGGGATGAAAGTCCGTTGACTTATTCACTTTACATGGTACACGGTTAAAATTTAATAAAGTCATACGCATTCCTGGATAAGCAGTTGATCACTGCGTCCCTAGTGGGATATAGTGAGTCACTCTGTTATTGTACTGGTACATGTTGGAGAATGGCAGATTATATTTACAACTTTATTATTGGATTCAGTCATTAATAGACGATTACGATAGTTTCGGTGTTTTTAAACTCATTAGGAGCTCATATAATTATACGAGTATCACTAAATGCTGGGCAATTCTCTCAGCGAATAGCAGGTCATCCTTACTACATTTCGGCCACTTTGTCATCAAAATATGTATAAATAAAAAAACCAGCCAAGTCGCATTCACGCACCGAGGGTACCGTACACACTTGTAGGAAATGTATCAAAGTATAATATACGTTTTATGTATACTTTCGCCCATCGAAGATTGCTCGATGTTTCAGTACCTAGTATAAGTATAGATAGACAATAATTTGATTGTGGTGTGGACTGTAGATTAACTGCATGCATTTCAATCGACAGAATCGATATGTATGTGAGCCACTCGGAACTACACTGCCCCTGAATACCGACCGATCGAGTCAAGAGAATCATAACTACCGAACACTAAATTAGATCATTATTCGCGCGATTCTGAAATAACTCAAACGAACGCAGCGCCGTCTACTGTCGAATAGAGGAACTGATATTTTTATAATATTGTTATTGCTTTTTTTGTTATTGAACTAGTATGCGAAAATTTGCGACGTAAGCGGTCATATCTTTTCTTCATGTTGACTTACAGGTTTGATATTATCAGAGCTGAAAGAGACCATAGACCCGGGTATTTGATATTAATTTCATTTGATACCTTACGTTCTTGAAAAAAAGGTCTTGAGAGACAGACGGACAACTAAGTGATCGTATACGGGTTCCTTTTTTCATTTTGAGATACGGAGCCCTAAAAATGTAACCGGCCATTGTCTATACATGGAACATATAGAAAAACTATTATCGGGATCCTTTAACAATGCAATAAAACCCAAAACAACAATTGTAAGATTTTTTGTCTGGGTGTGTGTGCGGTAATCTAAGAGACGGCTTAATCCATTTGGATGCCGTTTCCACTAATAACAAACAGTACATGTGATAATTAGTACCGAACTTAACATTTAATGTTATTTCAACCAGATCATAAATAAAAAAGTTATGTATTTTGAAAAATGTTACGAAGGCGTTTCATTAACTATATAAACTAAAAAAAATTGTCACGTGTACGAAGTCGCAGGCACAGCTAGTAAACAATAGTTATCTGGAGGTAAATAGCAAATTAAAAAAGTAATTATCTATGACGACGTTGGCCTTGCTGTTAATTATGTTGTCACTATTTACCATCAGATGTTACGTACAGACGGACGGAGCGATTTCTTAGGAAGGTTTTTATATATAACACACCCGTGCGAAGCCGGGGTAGGTCGCTAGTGCCATATTAATATTTTTTATGAACTAGTACCTAAGCTCTTTGTTGCCTCGGTGAGTCCTTCCGCGTTTTGCATTTGTTACAGACATCTCTTAATCTGACAAGTCATCGTTTCTCAAGGCAAAGATATTGTTTTACGATTCTCAGATTAAAAATAAGTCTAGTACAGTAATAAAGAAAGCATTGTCGTTTACAACATAATTAGTGAACAAAATCTGTATACATATATAAAAGAAGAAGCTGTCTGACTGACTGACTGACTGACATATCAACGCACAGCCTAAACGGTTGGGGTAAGGGTATAAAAATTGTATTTGTTTAAATGCTGCAAAACCATTGTGTCGATTTCGTGAAAGGAATATATAGATTGCCTTCACAATATAGTGCACATAAAAGGGCTATATACTACATAGCTGCTTATCAAAACGAGAGTATTTCAACAAGACCTGGCGAAAAATCTGCTAATGATAGCGTATTATTTACAAATACAATGAGCCATAAAACATATTTATGAACACACCGACGCAGTTGGCAGAGTGACAGACCTTCGTTATTATTTATATCACGACGAGGCTTACTTAACTCTCAAAAGAAATACTTAAGTGTAATACAAATATTATTCAGTAGTTATAGCAAGTTGTTGTTGATTTTAATATGGCCCAGCGTGGCGGCTCCACATTCACCGTGATTTGCATTCAAATCTCATAAGATCTCATAGTACTAGGCTGCCGGGTAAACTGTGGACTTAAGACAAAAAAAAACGGCTAAGTGCGACTTGGACTCGCACACCAAGGGTTCCGGACTAAAATCAAATTAGGTTAAATGAGAAACTTAACTTTGCGGTTCGATCCTTAGCCACGGCTACTGCAGCTACCGCAAATAAGTTGTAATAGTAAATTCCCCCTTTTTTGGTAGCAATACTTGTTGCCATTATTAAGATACAGCAAAAACAGATTTAATTTATAAAGGTCTCTATACAAACTTTGTTGTTAATATTTTTAGATTGGTGTTAATATATTATAAAGATATATTTCTTGTTTTATTCATGAATAAGGTTATAATAACTTCGTTTATGTATTCTCTCACTATTATGGCACTGCGTATGATAACTGACAGACGTCTGGAACTAGGACTTAATACTCACATTGCTTTTATAGACCTAGAAAAAGCATTTGACAAAGTCAACTGGAAAATAATGATGAAAGCGCTAAAGACAGCTGGTGTAGATTACAGAGAAAGGAGAATCATATATGAGCTTTATAGAAAACAAGAAACTGTGATAGAGTTAGGAGAAGAAAAAAGAAAAGCAAAGATAAGGCAAGGCGTAAGACAGGGGTGTCCACTTTCACCATTAATATTCAATTTATTTGTAGAGTTAGCAATAAGGAAGATAACAGAATCAGAACAGGGAGGTATAAAAATTAACGGTAAAAGAATACACTTTATAAGATTTGCAGACGACATTGCGGCATTCGCAGAAAACAGGGAAAAACTAGAAAAAATTATGGGCATCATGGATACGATATTTAAAGAATTTCACTTAAAAATAAATATAAATAAAACCAAAACACTGACGACATCCAAAATACCTTACAGACATACACCTATCAAACTTAACAATAATGCAATAGAACAAGTAAATAACTTTAAATATTTAGGTAGTATTATTAACAGTGATTCCAGATGTAGTCACGATATTAAAGCCAGAATTGCAATAGCAAAACAAGCTTTTAATAATAAAAAAAGGCTTTTTGGATCTGGTATGAATAGAAAAGTTTAAAAAAGGCTTATCAAGACATACGTATGGAGTATCGTACTGTATGGATGTGAAACGTGGACACTGACGCAAAGAGACAGAGAAAGGTTGGAGGCATTTGAAATGTGGTGCTGGAGGAGAATGGAGAGAATAAGTTGGACAGAAATGGTAACAACAAAGGACGTTCTGAAGAAGGTAGAAGAAAAAAAAACGATTATAAGTACGATTGAAAATAGGAGGGGCAACATGATGGGCCATTTGTTACGACATGACGCATTTATACGAAATATCATAGAGGGAAAGATCGAAGGAAAGCGTGGCAGAGGAAGGCCAAGGATAAGTTACCTGCAACAGATAAAGACGAAGGCTAACGTTATGTCCTGCCAAGAGGTCCAAGAGATGGCTAACGATAGAACGGCTTCGCGATTGCTCCACCGACAAGAGCCTAGCTCTTAAATATATGATGATGATGTATTCTCTCTATGCAGATGTAAGACATTCTGTACAAAACACAAATGCAATTAAAATTATACAAGAATCAAGTCCGTAGTATAGGTAGTATAACTAAATGATTGCTCTATTTGCCGTCTGATTATGATGTTGCGGGTCACGAATAGTTGTCATAGTCAGCCCACCGACTTACATAAGCTTGCGAAATTAATGTCATCGATGAGATAATTCTATACACAATGTAATTTATCATCTAAAGTAGACGATAATGAAATGCCCTATAAATGCTAATACGAATCTAGAAATACAATGTAAGATCAATTATATAAAGTTAGGTTGCTACCGGAGGATACGCCGCGCTAGTAGTAATGCTGCTAGAATAGTGAGTACTCATCAACAACAGGGTTGGCAACGCGTTAGTGATATCCCTGGTATTGCGAGCGGCTATAGGCTACGGTGACTGCTTACCATCAGGTGGACCATATGCTTGTGTGCCACCTTAGTGGTATAAAAAACATATCTTCTCGACCTTAATCCCAATCGAAGCATTACAGACTAATTAAGTTTCCATTTCAAATCTATATGTTTTGTATTGTATTCGAATGCCAATCAAGATAAAAGTTAGTGACACATAGTCTTGTTTCACACTAAACTGAACGAATGTTTTGATAGCAAACCCTTTTATTGATATGCACATAAACAACATTGCAAATTTACACAATGCAAGATAATACACGACATGGGGTTGTGAGAATAATAAAAGTTAAACGACTAAGTTTCAAAATTGTCCCACGGTGCTCCGTGATGCGTGGCACCAATTTTATAATTCGGTTATCGGTATTTAAAGTCCCTAAGGTGTTTCAAGGTCCGCCGCGCAGGGGTGGCACCCGCACCGGGCACCCACTCGCATCGTGGAGCCCTCATTCATTCCCTCTCAGGCGATAGTGAGGGACGCTCGTCCGTCGCTCTCCACTCGACTCGCTCGTGTGATAATATTTTGAACTTGCAAATTTATAAAGTGTTGAATAAAATGGTGCTTGCTGACTTCTTGACGGAGACTAGGAAACGATGGTTGAAGGTGAGTGTTATTACAAACTATCTTCTGCCCGCGACTTCGTCCGCATTGAGTTTAGAATCCTAGAGGAACCTAACATTTTTAGCGGTATAAAAAGTATCTTATATGTAATGTTAATCCAGTTATAAACTATCTGTGTTCCAATTCCGTTCAGTAGTTCTTGCGGGAAAGAGTTACAAACATCCATCCACCCAATCTCAGCACAAACTTTCGCATTTATAATATTAGTAGGATTTATAATATTAGTAGGATTTATAATATTAGTAGGATTTATAATATTAGTAGGATTTATAATATTAGTAGGATTTATTATATTAGTAGGATTTATTATATTAGTAGGATTTATAATATTAGTAGGATTTATAATATTAGTAGGATTTATAATATTAGTAGGATTTATAATATTAGTAGGATTTATAATATTAGTAGGATTTATAATATTAGTAGGATTTATAATATTAGTAGGATTTATAATATTAGTAGGATTTATAATATTAGTAGGATTTATAATATTAGTAGGATTTATAATATTAGTAGGATTTATAATATTAGTAGGATCTATAATATTAGTAGGATTTATAATATTAGTAGGATTTATAATATTAGTAGGATTTATAATATTAGTAGGATTTATAATATTAGTAGGATTTATAATATTAGTAGGATTTATAATATTAGTAGGATTTATAATATTAGTAGGATTTATAATATTAGTATGATCTATAATATTAGTAGGATTTATAATATTAGTAGGATTTATAATATTAGTAGGATTTATAATATTAGTAGGATTTATAATATTAGTAGGATTTATAATATTAGTAGGATTTATAATATTAGTAGGATTTATAATATTAGTAAGATCTATAATATTAGTAGGATTTCAGTTACACAAATTTATGTGTTTTTATATTCGAGTGTATTGCAACTTTCTACTCCATTATTCATCTTATATTTTGTGAAAGTTTTCAATCAGGAATGTGGTTTATTGTCCTAGTATTTAAGATTCAATTTGTGTGTATGTTCTTGCCAATTGATGATGATCATGTTATTCGTTTAAGTTTTCATGAATTAAATAGGATCAAACTGTGTAGTTTATAGAAGGAATTATTTTGCTAGTATTAAGATAGTAGCTATAAGACCTCAAAGACAGCTATGTGATAGAACAAACATTTATATTTCTATGATATTTTAGCAAAACCTTTGATATAATATCTGACATAAAATTTTGTGTTGTCAAAACAATAGGGGACATTATTAAAATATGTATAGTCTACTATAAAACTTATGGAATATGGAACGTTTTGTTTGTTATTCTGCGTAGAGATATTTTCTTCAATTGCAAAGGTGGTCAATAGATCTACCTCTGCGGAAAAAAGTAAGGATTTATTTCCTTTTGAAAAAATAAATATAAACCTAAAACGTTACCGTGTACTGGATTGTTTGATAGGCAATAAAGTGATAGATTATGATTATTCTAAAAATGTACAAAGCAACTAATACATAAAAAAATATAACTTTTTTTTAGATATAGGTATATCACTTATTTACATTACTCCCGAAGCGAACACAGGAATGTTATATGCAAATATAGGTACATGAATGATATAGGTATATAATGTTGATTACAGATAAGAGGTCTCGGCGGACATTACCATATCAGTTATGGGAAAACAAATACTAATTAGACAATATAACAATGCTTCATCTTCTTCTTGAACCTCTTGTAAGCATTCTTCTAAGAAATACTTAGCTAATCGAGTACAGACTATATTGTTCTCGAATTTATGAACTTAAGCGGTGAGTCTAGTCTAGTGGCTAGTAAACTGAATGCTACGCCACGTGTCACAGGTTCTATATATGATGAAAATTTTACCGTATTTTTTTGCGTGGAACCCTAATTTCTTTTTTATACCACTAAGGTGGCACACAATACGGCCCACCTTATCTGAGCAGTCACCGTAGCCTATATCCGCTAGCAATACCAGGGATATCACTAACCAGTTGCTAACCCTGTTGAGGAGGAGTCACTGTGCGAGCAGCATAACTACTGGCCTAGCGTATCCTCGTGGAGCATTGGCAACCTTACTTACCGCAGAAACACAACACTTCATCAATGTAGTGTTATTTCACTGCGGTCTTTTGTAAGGAGGAGGTACAGTCTCCAGTCGGACGGCTCCAATATTAATGGGAAACCCCACGAGAGATCCCAAGTCGCCCTTCCTCTCCTTAAAACCCTCATAATATAAGATTTTTTTCTAAAATAAAAGAAGTCAAGTTCCTTCTTATATCATCAGCTGAAAGTCCCGCCAATTATTCCAGCAGCTTAGGAGATAGCTGGAACAAACAAACAGAAACACATCAATTCATTAAATGAGTTTTTGTCTGAATTACCGTATATATAATTTCATTTGCATTTAGTAAAAAGCTGCTATATTGGCATTACAAACAGACACTTCAATTTTATTTATTAGTAACGATAGCACTCATGGCCGTGAGTAACATTTTTAAATTAGCAATGAGCTTTTTACGTTTATCTGCGTTTGTTTGCGCGCAGTTCATTCCCTCCGGTCTCCACGCTATCTGCTGCGGCTAGTCATTCATTGATTGCAACATTTGTGTGTGTAATAAGATAAAATGCATTACATTTCACTATAATTACTTTCACTGTATCAGCCATTGCCTTAATTAAAATACTTGAGGTATTTTACCACTATTATTTGAACTAGAAACGACAAATCGCTAGTAGGTTAGCACTCGACTATACCAGCATACAGATCTGTATCATCACATTAAGATTTTTTTAATAGGTCTTGAAAGCACTTACCCGCGCTTAGACTAGAACCTCCCAGTAGCGAAGTAACTTAGTTCCCTAAAGTTATATAATAAGTTATGTCGAAGCGCAGTTAGGACCTACCACCGGATTCCGGATTTAGTATGAATAAGGTAACAAATTTAGCATAACGCAATAAAATAGAAAATACACACTTCTAGCAGAACCTATAGCAAAATTACCGTCCACTATTTGCCGTCCAATATAACAATAAATTATCATTATTGATTATTTATTTATACTAATATTATAAAGAGGAAAGATTGGTTTTAGTATTTTTGTGTGTATGTTGATATTGAATATTAAAGCTCCGAAACTACTGGCCCGCTTTCAAAAAATATTTCAGCGTTAGAAAGCTACATTATCACTGAGTAACTATATATTTTACTAGCTGCCCGCCCCCGCCTTCGCATGGGTAGACAGAATATTTGATAAATGTTTACCCGTGCGAAGCCGGGGTGGACCGCTAGTTTGTGATAAAGTCCAATGTGCTAATAGAAAATCGATACAGGCGGCCATGTTGGACATATTAGGGAATTAACAATGATACAAAAACCACATACCTTATGTCTTTTATGAATTTAAACTTGACCCTACCTTTAATGGTGTATAGCTACTATAAATTATAGTATAGTACGGTGTAGACTATAGTACGCAGTATATAATCAACTATAGTATAGTATCGGAGTACATACTGCGTACGATGATACCCGAGCCGAGCTGCCCCATCGCTCCAGACAAACAGTTGCGTGTAAACAAGTGATGTGATTTATAGCGCAACGCAGATAGCGCTAGTGCGAACCAATCGCGTTGCCTACTCCACTTTGAACCTCCTTATAAATGATTACTGTTTTATTGAGGTGAACTAAATACTCAAAATTATCAGCTAAATATTCACTTTGTATGTGCAATGTGTATTCCTAACATCTATTCCACTGCAGCCCCACGACTAAAATAGGATAGCTTTCTTTTTTATACCACTAAGGTGGCACACAAGCATACGACCCACCTGATGGTAACCAGTCACCGTAGCCTATAGCCGCTAGCAATACTAACGAACTACCAACCCTGTTGTTTATGAGAACTTACTGTGCTAGCAGCATGACTAGCGCAGCGTGGTTACGCTTTCCTGTGTTTCTGCGATGAATATGGTTGCACTGGCAACTCTACATTAGTATAAATCAGCTTGAACCAAAACCCGGTCATCAGCCTACGCCAAGCCTTCAAGTATTGTGTCGAGGTCATCCAACTATACGTACCTGTCTACTAGCCGTCTATATCATGCATTAGTTGGATTATAATATTATAATAAAAGTAAAAGGGGTGACCGCCCTCGCTTAACACTTTCATATTTCACTGTTATTTTTATTGAGAACGGTTCAATGACAGTATTTTATTAAAGTTGCTATATATTAGGTCCTTACATATGAAATTGGCGTTTTTCGTACTGGCCACTTTAATCACGAATTTCTCCTCTTTGGTAAGGAATTCCAAATTCAAATTTGTACAGCTATAGACTCATGTATTTGTGCTTCGATGATCGTCATTCATTTGTTTTTTTTCTTCTGTTTTTTTCTGTTTGCGTCACTCATTTTACAAAATGGAAAACCTTAAATATCGCATTATTTACGAGTACGAGTTCCGCCGTGGCACTAGTGCTGCGGAAACAACTCGAAGGGTGAATGATGTGTATGGCGGTCGTGTTGCAAAAGAAAACACAGTTCGTTTTTGGTTCCAACGTTTTCGTTCTGGAAATTTCGACCTGCAGAACAAGCCCCGTGGACGGCCTGAGACTCAAGTTGATAATGAAGAGTTGAAGGCTATTGTGGAAGCGGATCCATCGCAAACCACGTCCGAGTTAGCTGCAGGCTGCAATGTTAGTGATAAAACTGTTTTAATTCACTTGAAGCAAATTTGGAAGATTAAAAAGCTTGAAAGGTGGGTACCTCACGAATTGACTGAAACAAACCGGCAAACGCGCGTCGACTGCTGCGTTACATTACTAAACCGGCACAATAATGAAGGTATTTTAAACCGAATCATTACCTGTGATGAAAAATGGGTTCTTTACGATAATCGGAAGCGCTCAGCGCAATGGTTAGATCCTGGCCAGCCAGCCAAATCCTGCCCCAAGCGAAAATTAACCCCAAAAAAGTTACTTGTAAGCGTTTGGTGGACTAGTGCCGGTATTGTTCATTACAGTTTTTTCAAATCTGGCCAGACTATTACGGCTGATGTCTATTGTCAGGAATTGCAAACCATGATGGAAAAGCTAGCGGCTAAACAACCTAGGCTGGTCAATCGCTCCACGCCACTGCTGCTTCACGACAACGCTAGACCACACACTGCGCTACAGACGGCTACTAAATTAGAAGAGCTTCAATTGGAAAGTCTAAGACATCCTCCGTACTCCCCGGACCTTGCTCCAACAGATTACCATTTTTTTCGAAATTTGGATAACTTCTTGCAAGGGAAAAAATTCAACTCCGATGGGGCAGTCCAAATCGCCTTCAAAGATTTTATTGATTCCCGTCCGACTGGTTTTTTTAGTAAAGGGATCAATGAACTACCTATGAGATGGCAAAAGTGCATAGAAAATAATGGTTCATACTTTGATTAATTAAATATATTATATTAAAAAATATTCGACTTTTTGTTCCTCCCATACAAAACGCCAATTTCATATGTAAGGACCTAATATAAAAAGACTTTGTGATAATCTGCAATCTGTTGTCGAGGAAGGAATCTCTTTCGACCAGGTTTCGGAAATGTAACTCTGAAATGTATAAACTTTCATTTATAGTTTCACTTTTCGCCAGCGTAGCGCTGTTAATTTCCTCATACAAAATGCGATGCGAATACGTAGTTGAAAGCAATTCGATAGTCTTCCTGCTAAAGCTACCTGACACCAAATTGTAACACTACGACTAGCCCGCTACGAGCTACTGCCTCTCTACCGCTACGCTACGAAAACGAGTCATTTTTTACAGTAAAACGTAGTGGTTATATAGTCTGTGGTGTCGTGCAACTATACTGTGACGTGTGAATGAAAGGAATCACATATATTGGTAGCTTTAATTTTCATACTTGTCCAGATTTAAGAAGACATGACATATATATGACCTCTTGGAATATTTTAAGCTTTGATTTTTCTGCGTTTAAGACTGTCGTATAGAAGTGCCTCTTTAATTTTGTATCTTAATAAGCCATTTTATTACTTCGTAGTCAGACAGAAGTACCGCTGCGCAATAATCGCAGAGCATAATCACAGATACTTGATATTTATAGTTCTGTGAACCTAATATTCTCAGGCGAAGTATTCTATCAAATAACATCCACTGAGCTCTTCTGGAGGCAGGGGTAGCGCAGGTAGTGTAGGCTTCGTTGTGTCCCCGATATGAACTTCGTTTCCGCTTCGTTGACTTCAGTAGTGCGCACAGAGTACCTCTCATAATTCTACTGGGTTGCCTACGTGACGAGAAAAGTATTTTTGTGACTAACTCTATTTCTGTCAGAAAGCGGAAATTTGCTAGCTTATCATATGTAGTTTATTAATTTAATCCTACTTATATTGTAATTGAGAAAGTTTGTGTGTAGGTAATGTATGTTTGTTACTCTTTCACGCAAAAACTATTCAACGGATTTAGATGAAATTTGGACAACAGATTTTTATAGCCTGGATTAACGACCTTTTTATCCCGGGAAAATGTTAGGTTCCTCTGGTATTCTAAACTCAACGCGGACGATGTCGCGGGCAGAAGCTAGTATTAGAATACAGTTGAACTACTGAGTGGTGTGAAATATTAGAAGGCAGTAATTAATAACATTGATCTACCGAGTGGTGTTGGTTATATCAACAAGCGTTAATCCTTACCTAGGGTGCTTATCTTAGCCTCGAGCAACTGAAAACTTACTATATATGTAGGTACACAAGTCAAGTAGCTTTTAATTTCTGTAAGCATGTATTAAACGAATTATATCCGACTTCTCTTGCTTCATGAAAGTTCACTTAAAATACTTAACCACGAAGCTTTGTTTGAAACCAAAGTTGTAAACTTAGACGCACATTAAACTTAGCCCTGAGAAGCCTTGCTTTGGGATTACTTAGAATCAGGCTAATGTTCGACCTAGATCCAAAACCCAGCTCAAGACATTTCATTGTTATTGTGCATTCAATCAAATCGACCCTTCGTTATTGACATTGAAATACAGATTTCTGCGCAATATTTTTGCGAAAATTTACAATATTCCAGTGAGTATAGAAAAATGATTTCAGCTTTCCTCAGCAAATCGTTAGGAACAGATGAAGGTAATTCCTTTCAGAAAGATTTTTTTGCTTACCTTCTCATTCAATTTCTTTCCACTTTTATAATAGCTCTTTACAATATTCTTGTGTTCAGCGAATTGATATGTTGTGTTTAAGTTGTCGACGTCTGCTGTAATGGTGTTCTAGAACTTGTGTAAAAGTCCACCGCAACACATTAGCTGCTATGATTGACATATTTTTATTTTTACTAGTTAAATATGCAATAAAATAAAATATAAAAGTCCAACAGTGTATAAATTAAATAATACTTTTATCTTTCATGCAAATGTGTACGGAACCCTCGGTGCGCGAGTCCGACTCACACTTGACTGGTTAATTTATTTTTTGTGTATATTCGGTAGGTCTGAGAATATATAGGACGTAAACTATTTTTCATACTCCTACGTAATAAGAAAAAAAAAAAAACTGTACAAAAATAAAATAATAATTTATATGTCGAAACAACGTTTGATGGGTCAGCTAGTATACTATAATAAAATGTCACATCAGGAACACGTAGCCACCCCCAGCTCGGTGTCAGTCACCCCGCCAAGGTCCTGTCAGGTTGACGTCGGTGTCGCCCGAGGAATTGCGTCGCAAGTATAAAACAAAAACGAATTGCCAGTTAATAAGTATTATAATTTTAGAATTGGTTTGGTTCGGGGGTTTTTTAACTTTTACGCTTAGCGAACTCGTTAAACGTTCGTCAGTGTACGTATACTAAAGGCAATTAATCGTAGAAAGGATGACACATTAAAAGCCTGCTACTCCAAAGTATTTACACGACAACTCTTGCTATAGAAACACTAAGTGTTCGGACAGTTACTGCCTTGGATATACGTCGCAGGATCAGCAACGCGCGAGTTATACCCCTGGTGTTTCAAACGTCCATAGGCTACGGTAACCGTTTATCACCAGGCGGGCCGTATGCTTGTTTGCCACCTTAGTATATTATTTTTTTTATGTTGAGAGGCATCACTGAGCCAGCTGGGATGAGCGATTAAATATACCCGCCCCAATAGTGAATAGGGACGTGTTGTCCACTTTCGTGATGAAATCCCCATTATCTGCAGTAATGTTACATCCACCTTGCTAATTCTAATATCGTTGGTTACACCTATGTCGACAAATGTACACGTCCGTAACTAGATGCACCGTTACGTGTTGAATAGACATCACATGAAACTTTAATACAACTGAAAAGTAGGTTATGTTAATTATCACATTGACGTCATTGAAATTTTCCATTAAAATGCGTTGCTTTCCTTGGACACGTGCGATAGTAAACGGGACAAGGTGGCCGTGTGTAATACATTTATTATTTCAATGACAATGTAGTAGGTACAGTACGAACTTATCAAAAAATACTAAAAATTACATCAACTAGCTTTTGCCCGCGACTTCGCCTGCGTACAACTAGGATAGCAGGAATAATAATAAAGCCTTTGTAACTCAGAAATAGTGTATGTAAGTTTTTATTAGTGAGAGATTATTTCGTATTTCAGTTTTTTGAGAAGAAAGTTAATTAGCAAACATCATTTAATAACATAAGTATAGATTGCCAGAAGTATTTTATTCTTGTCAATCAATGCAGGCAGTTTAACTGGATCCATAGATTTAAAATCGTTTTTCTTTGTCTGTGTAGATTTGAATTTTATCAATTGTCTTATTTGACTATGTACCTACAGATTCCTTTTTATCTTGTTGAGACGACTTCGGCGTTATGAGACGGAATTTCGAATGTTTGTAATTTGTGGAGTGTGTCACAGCATTTCGTTCCAAACCATTGTATACCGGCATGCCAAATTATCCTATTTATCTATCAGACTGCTCTTGTACCTACGATTTGTTTGTTGTGTTGTCTATTAGATGTGCGTATCGCTAGGGTTGTTATGAGTCGAGGTCGATAACGTTTGAAGTCGTTACTAGTTCTCGTTACATATTATGTAGTGATTTGGCAAAGTAACATTCTTCTATAATTAGCACAGTTTTTTCATAATTCAAATAATCATGTGTTTGTCTAAGAGCTAGTAAACTTTAACATTATATGATCACTTCATTAGATAAAAGACGTAGTACATTATCTGCTCTGAGATAATAGTATTGATATTCAAGAATGTAAAAAATAAGTAGGTGTGTAAGTGCCTGGGCATGATGGTGTATGTAATATAATATTTTTCCAATCTTTACTCTGTCCACAGGCGTTCAAACTGTTCAAACGAAACAACACTCGCAAGAACCCGCGCAATAGAATCTCCCCAGCACTAGTGCGGTCCCCGTCTTACAGCGGCACCGTGGACGCGCGCTCAGAGATCGACCTGCAGCGTTTCTGCGCTTGCAGAGCCTCCATGCCGCCTCTCCCACACGAGTCGTACGAGAACAGCTCCTACTACAGCAGTTACAACAGCTCTCGAATCGACTCGCTAGAGAGTGAGTCGCGCACAAATAGTGCCCGCTCCGATTCAGCTTACGATTCCGCTCGCAGTAGCCCTGCCCACGCCACCGTCTGCTACGCCACCGTCACGTACTTCAACGTCAATGACAGTGAAGACAGCAGCAGTATCCGCACTGAGTACACCCTCCTTGACGATACGGAGCTCGACAGAAATGAAGCGCTGGACGACGATGAAAGAACACAGAACCTTATCAATGAGAGCATCGAACTAGTGAGTTCGTTATAATATGTTAGCGTAACATTTTTTATTATAGTGTTTATGAGTCTGCCAAAGATCGCTATGTTATTATTGTAGAGATAATTCTACGTAAAATTATTTAATTAAATATTTTTAGTTAAGCCAAGCACAGGTGACCGCTCTAGCAGTGTGGGGCTTTGACCACATTTATAAGTCAATAGAAGTTCATAATCATAAACTTTAAGTAGCTGTGTCTGTGGCTGCACGCTTTGAGCTGATTCCTAAAATGCTATTTATAGTGACTCATCTTTATGAGTCACTATAAATAGCATTTTAGGAATCAGCTCAAAGCGTGCAGCCACAGACAAGATTTAATAGAAAATTACTTTTAATTTTCTATTAAAATCGAAGATTTCATTGAGTCAATCTAATTTTGATTGCTAATAATAAAATTTTGCATTTATTTGTACAGCTCCAGACACCGCAATTTATCAGGTTTATGTTAAAACATAAAATATAATTTAATTAACTATACTGAGAATGGTTGAATAAATACATTATTCCGAAGGGTGTGTAAATATGAACCATCGCCCTACCGACCTCGAGTAACTACAGAATTGTTCCATTGATTGGCCAATATTTTACAAAAGCCCTGTAATCATCAAAGGTTGATTGCTTTCAAAGGCCTTCTGAGAATTCTGATTCCAGCAGTTGTTCTTTGTTGTATTTATTCTTGCGCGAATAAAAGTGACAGTCTTATTGAAGATGGCATATTGCCAGTATTAAAAGTAACTTGTTAAAATTTACGTAACTGGTATTGACACGGCTGATTAAATTAAAAATGTAGATCAGTCTTTCTCATACTTTTTTGGTGTACCGCCCCCTATAGTCATAAAATTATAACCAAAGCCCCCGAAATTGTTTATAATTTTTTAAATAGACATATGTAGCGAATTAAACAGTAACGGCTTAGGTTGAGTTATTTTAATTTCGCATACGTTATATATAACTGCACATTTCGTTATACTTTGCACCGATTATTTAGCGCCCCCAATATTACATGTTTCAATCGCCCCCAGCCTCCACTGGGGGGCGGTACCATTTGAGAGTCTATGATGTAGAATTTTAAACTTGAAACATTTTTCAGTTGACTTCTTAATAAAGAGACAATTTGAATATTTTATTTATAATGCATTTTCTATTTTGGTTCCATCACGAGAAAAACATGTAATTATTGTATAGCCTTGGTGGCCTTGTGGTTGAAGCAGCGGCCTGTCATCTGATGGGCGCAGGTGCAAATCCCAGTCGGTACCAATGAGTTTTTCTAGGCTTAAGTACAGTGATTAATCACACCATGAGCTTGAAAAGAGGTAGGGTGAATTGAGATTTCCCGTGGATTTTCCCATTTAAATTAGGACCGTCCGACTGGGGACTGTACCTCCACCTTACAGAAGACCGCAGTGAAATAACACTACTTTGATGTAGTGTTGTGTTTCTGCGGGGATAAGTAAGGTTACCAGTGCTTCACGAGGATACACTGCGTTAGTAGTAATGCTGCTAGCACAGTGAGTCCTCATCAACAACAGGGTTGGCAACCCGTTAGTGATATCCCTGGTATTGCTAGCGGCTTTAAGCTACGGTGACTGCTTACCATCAGGTGGGCCGTATGCTTGTACGCCACCTTAGTGGTATAAATTTAAATACCTCTCTTTGGGATGTTTCCGAAATAGAATCATTTTATTAAAATGTCGCTTTATTTTATTGTCATGAACGTAATTTAATTTTGCTCTTGAGAAGTCACTCAGATAATGATGAGATTTGATGTATATGTATATAACATACTCATAGGATATAGGAGTACATATTTACCAAAGTATATGTGATATAATAATACTGTTTAATATGTAAATATTAATATTTAAGAGTATAATATTGTTGATCTCAATCGTGTCGTAGATAACATTCACTTTGCCTGTCGTTTTCATATCATGTGTCGAAATTAATTTCATACTCGTTGGTCTTCACGGTATATCATACAAGATTATCCTCTCAAGTCTGTACTAATATTATGAAGAGGCACATTATATTTTGTATGTATACGATAATATTTGGATTTATCAGAATCCAATTTTAAAATTATTTTATTGATGGAAATTTTACTATCTGTGAGTAACATGGCTATATATTATATTACTACAAGGGTAATAAGCTAGTTTCTTATATTATATCGTTATAGCTCTACTGATACTCAAGATCATGGATCTCGCCATTTATTTCCTTAAAAGTAATGATATAAAATTTCACAGTTAGTTATTTTTGACGTTCAACAGCAAACTTTTACAATAAATAAATAAAAATTGAAAACACATTAATATTGCTTCAAAACAATGTTAAATTGAGGTACAAGTGAAGGGAAACGAGGAGAAAGGATCACAGCATAAATACGGATAGTCATCTTGAATGGAAATTAAATATCCTTGTCCGCTCACATTGCCTGTAAATAATGCATTTAATTTGCGTGCGTTCCTGTAAATTATATTATAAATTATAACATCGGAATAAATATATGATTTTTTATAGTACTCGTATTGGTTTTATTATGTACATTTTATAAAAGTATCTCAAAAGACATACTCTCTACTTATCCCATGAGGGAGGTGGCGTGATGTTAGGTATTTATGTCTGAAATATTTACTATCATGACTCGAGTACATGAGAAACGTTGCAACCTTGGGGTTGGGATGCTCTTCAGCTGAGGTCTCTCGTTGGCTGGTTGAGGCCTCCCGTGACAGGCTTGCTGGAACATATCTCGCTCAGAGAATCAGCACTGCTATCCAGCGTGGCAATGCTGCCAGCATTCTTGGCAAGCTCCGGAATAACTCTGATTTGGTTCAGATCTTTTATCTATAAGTAGGTAGGTTAAAAAGTTCTATTTTTTGTAAATAGTTTAATATATTTTGTGTCTATTCCTCGTGTATATTATACACGAGGAATAGACCACTTTAAAGAAAAGATGCATATCTTACGTCATTCAGAAGAGTAGGTTCAAGTTTACCCATGGTATTATTTCATCACATGATGGTAGAGACAGAAAGAAACATTGAAATCCAGTGTTATAAACCACGGTATAGTTATATAACATTACCGCGGTTATACTTAAATATCTGCATCTGAATTTTTGATGCCACATGTCTGTCTACAGGCGCACGCAGTTTTTGACATTTTGATCGCTCTCGACGCTAAAAAAATCACTAGCAAATTTCAACGGTGATATTTTACGGAATCGCATAGATTATATTGTATTTGTTTAACCAATATCTTTTGTATACAAACCGATCGTAGTATCTACTAGCTGTGCCCGCGATTTCGTCGAATACATATTTGACTCATACAGCTAATGAACCGCCATCTTTTGATTACGCAACGTATTATTTTTTAAATTAAAACTACGACTACATATTAAGTGTACCTTAGCAGAATACATTAGTGCAAGCCTAATCCAAATCGGCTAAGATTTCTGATTAGCGCGCACAAACGCACAGACAAAAAAAGAAAAATAATTGTTTTGGGTTCTTTTGCATAGATAAAGTCTTCCAATAATAGTTTTCTTCATATATATATCTTCCATGTACGGCAACCAGTTACATTTGTATGTATTGAGTAGTAACTAAACGTATGTAACATGTGTTACTATGGTTAACATTTGAGGCTATTATTTCCGATACCCTCTCAATATTCCTATTACAGGTTTCCATTGAGCGATCCTCAATAGCACAGCTTCAATCCCTGAACGAGTATTTCAGGTTTGCTGGTGATAATGAGAACACAGATCCATTATTGTGGGGATTATATTTGGCAAGCCACTCCAATATGGATTTATTTTCGTCACAATACTAATTGTGTTAAGCATTTGCGGGTTTTTGTGTGAAATCGCTATGTATGTATTGTTGCTGGTTATGCATTGACTAGTATGTACGTATTAATTTTTAACATAAAATAGGTGTGCAAGTGAAGAGTGAAATGGCGCTCTATACTCGTAGCGTGATGATTTTTGTAAAGCGGGCCACACACCTTCAGTGTCACCTTAAGTGTGTGTCGAACTGTGCAGTTAAATCGTAGGTGTGTAGGCAAAACTGACAACTGTGCAGTTGAACTGACGATCTAAACTGAACGTGTGTAGACACTAGGGGCGTCAGTTATAACTGCACAGTTCGACTGTACAGTTACAACTGAAGGTGTGAAGTTCGTAAAATAAGTGAATGTGTCGGAACTCATATTTAAAAACTCATATGGAGGTAGATACTAATATTCGTTCTACCCGCGAATCAAGAAGGAGACGGCCACAGCTACAAGCAATCAGTCAGCCCGTGACCACGGCCGATGCAACTCGGTCGAAAAGTCGGCAGGTAAATAAAAAAAATTCTATATAAGACCCGTATTCATGTCATTAATACGTGTTTAAATCGCGAAAGTTTGAAAAAGCGATTTTATTTTCCATGATTCTTCTCAACATATTATAAACAATGAGAACGCGCGTATGACAAATATTACAGGTTGTAGGCTACCAAATGAAATGTTCATTCTATTTAGGCCCTAAATAGGCAACTCTGCCACAATTGAAAGTTAATTTTGGAAAGAGGAGGCTACTTACTCAAGAAATATGTAGCTTTGTATAAAATTACAGTTGGCTAACATAGATAAAATTAAAAAAATTGCCGACTCAAAAATTTGGTAATCAAATTCAATCCAGCTATGGTGTCTTACAGAAGATTACACACAGGTAAGTACTACGAGCTATCATATTGGGATGGGCTGGCAGTTTACGTACGTCATAAGTCCAGGTGTGCAGACACGCTTCACTGCGCCTAGCTTATGCGACAAACGAACTATTCTGTCTGGCCACGTATAAGGTCAGGCGCTTTACACCAGCGTACCAAAAAAAGTCTCTTCAAGTTAGTTACGCCTAAGTACTATTAAGTCTAATGTTGAGTGACAAGAAAGCGCTGGCAATGTCACTCACTAGCTACGATGATCTTTTCTCTCGCTCTCCTGCTCTGTGGGAGTGATGTCGTGAAAAGGGACGGAAGTGTGTTACAGAAAGCCGAAGACGTCTATGAGCGCGATGTTTCAGTTGGCCGTCAATACCGGTAGCAAGAATTTCTTTCGACTACGTTTTCGAAAACGTAACTATCAAAATGTCGAAACTTTTCGCCGGCGAAGCGCTGTTCATTATCTCATAAAAAATGTCGAAAGCAATACCAATACGTTGTCGAAAGATATTGTTGCTACGGCTACAGATATCAGACATCGTAAGGGACTACTGTCAGGCTGTGGTTTAAGTAGTAAGCGGTCACCCAACGCCTGCAAGTCCTGCAATACTGGAGGTAACACTAGCTAAAGCTTCGCTCATCTTATGTTGAGAGGAAACAGAAACTAGCCACATTAAACAATATTGGTGTTCTCTCTGCCAGCACAGTGCACCCAAGAGGAACTCTAGAAACCGAACTCACAATAGGAACACAACATTACATATGATATGTTAAACAGGTTTTTATTTTTCCCGCCCTCTGTAAATAAGATACGAAATTTATTATTTTCTCTTCTTCCTTCTTTGCTCGTTAAAATAATATTTAAGCCGCCCAGGGACTCTGTTATAAGTACCGTCATAATTAAATTGCGATTAAAAAAGTAATTTAGTTTTATAAAATGTGCTTTAAGGCTTTTAGATAATGTACTTTTAAATTTACCTACTTGAATTCGCTTCCGGGCTATCTGTTGCATATATTAGGTCCTTACATATGAAATTGGCGTTTTTCGTACTGGCCACTTTAATCACGAATTTCTCCTCTTTGGTAAGGAATTCCAAATTCAAATTTGTACAGCTATAGACTCATGTATTTGTGCTTCGATGATCGTCATTCATTTGTTTTTTTTCTGTTTGCGTCACTCATTTTACAAAATGGAAAACCTTAAATATCGCATTATTTACGAGTACGAGTTCCGCCGTGGCACTAGTGCTGCGGAAACAACTCGAAGGGTGAATGATGTGTATGGCGGTCGTGTTGCAAAAGAAAACACAGTTCGTTTTTGGTTCCAACGTTTTCGTTCTGGAAATTTCGACCTGCAGAACAAGCCCCGTGGACGGCCTGAGACTCAAGTTGATAATGAAGAGTTGAAGGCTATTGTGGAAGCGGATCCATCGCAAACCACGTCCGAGTTAGCTGCAGGCTGCAATGTTAGTGAAAAAACTGTTTTAATTCACTTGAAGCAAATTGGGAAGATTAAAAAGCTTGAAAGGTGGGTACCTCACGAATTGACTGAAACAAACCGGCAAACGCGCGTCGACTGCTGCGTTACATTACTAAACCGGCACAATAATGAAGGTATTTTAAACCGAATCATTACCTGTGATGAAAAATGGGTTCTTTACGATAATCGGAAGCGCTCAGCGCAATGGTTAGATCCTGGCCAGCCAGCCAAATCCTGCCCCAAGCGAAAATTAACCCCAAAAAAGTTACTTGTAAGCGTTTGGTGGACTAGTGCCGGTATTGTTCATTAAAGTTTTTTCAAATCTGGCCAGACTATTACGGCTGATGTCTATTGTCAGGAATTGCAAACCATGATGGAAAAGCTAGCGGCTAAACAACCTAGGCTGGTCAATCGCTCCACGCCACTGCTGCTTCACGACAACGCTAGACCACACACTGCGCTACAGACGGCTACTAAATTAGAAGAGCTTCAATTGGAAAGTCTAAGACATCCTCCGTACTCCCCGGACCTTGCTCCAACAGATTACCATTTTTTTCGAAATTTGGATAACTTCTTGCAAGGGAAAAAATTCAACTCCGATGGGGCAGTCCAAATCGCCTTCAAAGATTTTATTGATTCCCGTCCGACTGGTTTTTTTAGTAAAGGGATCAATGAACTACCTATGAGATGGCAAAAGTGCATAGAAAATAATGGTTCATACTTTGATTAATTAAATATATTATATTAAAAAATATTCGACTTTTTGTTCCTCCCATACAAAACGCCAATTTCATATGTAAGGACCTAATATTTATAGTTATTAATAAAGAGTTAGTAAGAATATAATTAATTTCAGTGTGACAAATTTAATCATTTTTATTGTATTAAAAAAACTAACACCTCACCTTAGGTCAAACACCCAAATCACGAATATTTTTTCATTGCGGGAATCGCACCTGCGGCCCTCGTGCGGTGAAATACACGCTAAGCCACCGGCCTTACACTCAGATAAAAAAAAAGGTAGATGGATCTTTGCGAACAACGAAGTGACGCCGATTAAACTACTACTTACAGTGTACATATACAATTACACACACACCTACAACGAAACCAAGTCTAACCCACGCACTAAATGTTTAAAAAACCGGCGCCGGCGTCACTTCAAGTTCCATCTACCCACATTTTTTTATTTGGCTATCAATCTGCAGGTAAAATACCTAAACGTGTAAAATATGAGTATATGTACATGTTTTGCGGCGTCTACAAAAGACACTAATTTGTTTTCATGCCTCTAAGCATGAGTAAAAGTACTACGATTAAAATGCCTTTAGAGTTAGACTAAAAACTAAAGGCCACCACACACAAGGCAGCTCCATAATTAATAAAGGTCCCGCCACACGGCGAACACACGCACATACAAAAACAACGTTTTTGCACCCTGCACCTCTTCCGTAGGAAGTACCGCGAGTAACAAAGACAGAGATATTCCTAACAACAAGTGTGACGGGGAAAGCGGTCGTGGGAAACATAAGGGTGGCGATATCCCATACGATCATTGAAGTGGCACTGTCGTGTTTTACTGAATTTATTCATTCTGACCCCAACATCATCATAAAAGTTACAGTAAATTCGCATTATTTGCTATGCTACGTGTAGACTTTCGCGTATTGATTTCAATTACCTACCTTTGATGTACTGTTTTTATAAGACTCATCTGTAGCCTACAGATTAATTAGATATTAAATATTATATATAAATAAATATAATATAATAGATATTAATTATATTGCCTGTAGCAAGAATACATTGAACAAGTTAAGCAAAATTATTTGTGCTGGAATTTTGAGGTAACTGAACCCGAATAAGTAATCTATAAAGATATTTTATATAATTTGTTTTGGTTATTTTGTAAGCCGATTATATATTTTTTACGTTATAAAATTAATTTAATTTCAATTTGCAAGGTTTGTGTTATGTTTGTTGTTAAATTCCAACAGTAACAACACCTGTTGTCAATAAACATTTAATTGTATAACCATTTCAAAGTTCCCACCCTCTATCGCAATACAGCGCTAATGTCCATCTGTTCTAGGGTTACCAGTTTTAATTATTCATGGGCTTGCAACACCTGTGCGATGTTTATCGCTTCATTATGCGGATTCGGTTAATGCAAGGTCACTTAACCGTTTTTTATATAACAGGTGTGTTGTGTAAGTTAAGAATGCTATCCATTTTCAATTTAAAGTTAAATGAGACCCAAAGATCCATGCCAATTTTAGGACTCATTGCGAATTCTTTCACCATGTTAGGCTTCATTAAATAAGAAAAAAAAATAATTAAAAAAAACATGTTTCTCCTTCTTATTATAAGCAAAGATGGCACATGATGAAATAACGATAACTCCGTAAAAAAAACTACAAAGTAAAATTTATAAAAATAATTTAATCCGTTTTGCAAGCGATTCTCTCCAATTATTTACATAAATATGTACAGGCATATTACATTGTCTAATGTCGCTTCTTCTCGCCTTCACATCGCCGTAAGCGTTACAGATATCAAAACTTTATATATATATTTATTACATTATGTATTAATAATATAAATACAGGAGGTCTCGTGAGGAAGGAAAGCACAACAATGACAATTGAAACCTCGTTCTCATTCGAAATAATAGCGCTTAGCATTCTTAAGATCCGCACGTCTGCGGTCCCCATTACATTCATACAATAGGGATGTTACTTGTGTGTCACACAACACATTTCACTATCAGGCCTCATACTTAGTAGCCGGTCAAAGTAGCCGGCTTGAAATGATTGTTCTGAGTAAAGATTTTATAATATTTTTGTCTAGCCTATACTATCCCACAGCTGGGAAAAAGCCTCCCCCAATTCCCTCCATGTCCACTATCCCCAGCAATATGGACCCAGTCCGTCCGGAAGGCATCCATGTCGTCAAAGCGGAATAACAGTTTTATAATTGCTATTGACATGTCAATAGTACTTTCCGTACTGAGACAGCCCTGTATTAACATTACATTATTCACAACCATATTTCGAGAACATTAACGTCTAGTTTCGTTTGTTTCCCCTATTTGGTAGAAAACATTCGTAATCAGTTAAAGCTTGTACGTTTGGTCCCATATTCTAGTGACTCGATAAACTTATACAATATACTATATCGCTATCACACAACTTATAAATAGTTCTATATATAGTGACTATAATTACAACAAACAGTCTCCAAATAAATTTTGACTCTTTAAACTCTGAGATCGGCAACAGGAGCTCGCGGTCCAATTACAAATGGTAGATTGTTTTTCGTTTTGAATGGCAACATTTGAACTCTTTGTGTAATATCTAGATAACGCGTAGCAAATATTAGTTTATGTGCAAATTGCTGTATTAATTTTGTTGATATTTAATTCAAATATAAAAATGTATCAAATTACAGGGTATTTCAATATTAACTTGATACTAACTGGACCGCGAAACTATAACAATTTGTAAAATAACTTTAATAGGCTAGCTCCGCACCCCACGGTCTGTAGGGCTTGGAGCTGTTCTGGGAGTACTGGTGGTGAGGTGGATGGTGTGGGTAGGGGGTGGGATAGTGGGGCACTGGTGGCGCAGGGTGGGGCCCGGAGGGTACCGGGGGGCCTGGGGGAGCAGGGGGATAGTGGGGGTAGCCTGGCGCTGCTGACAAGGGAGCAGCGATGGCTGTAGGAGCGGCCACTGTAGTCGCTCCAGCCGTAGTTGGTACGTCTTGCCTGTGTCCTAGCTCGGTGTAGCCGTGTTGCGGCTGGGGAGCCACAGGGGCGGAGGGGTATTGAGGATAGCCCCAGTTGGCAGACTTCGCAGCCAACTCCCTTTGTGCTGCGAAGCATTGAAGGTGGCTCATAAGCCGCAGCCTCAGAGGGTCCTGTATGTCGAGTCCTTCACAGCTGACCAGGTAGCGCGCCACCTCGGCAGCACACTCTCGGAACCCGATGCTGTGGTAGTCCATCGCGTAGCGCTGAGGGTCATACGCAAAGGTGTCCAGACCTGCAATTAAAAAGGGAGATTTTTTTGAGGGAATGTTGGCAGTAATATACTGACTAGGGTTCCTAAAAAAACAGTTCGCGCTTTTAGGTTTAATACAATTTAAAGTCCTGTATTGAGCTAGTTGGACGCCGTCCAGATGTTACTACGATTTGCGTATAAATAAGATGCAGACAAAGGACAATCGCAACCAAGAACAAACAAGCCCACTACATTCAGAAGCCCCTACGGTAAGACCCTTGATAGGCAACAAGTTTAGACAGAGATAGCATATATACCACACGAGATAAAGTGAGATGCAGAATAGCGGCTTACGTAACGGGAGCCGTATATTTCCGGACTTCCGATGGGGATGGTAAAAAACCAAAACGAGTTGATCCGCTATCCCCTGCGATTTGTCAGTGAATTGTGTGGAAATATGCTCCACAATAATGCGTCAGAGATCTTCATTGGTTGGCCAAGTCACTGGGTCGTGGCTAAAGGGTGAAATAAGGGTGAAAGAAAATTGTCTAGATGCAGTTCCATTGACTAAAAAGTTGACAATACCTCAGTAGAAGTAATAATGTCTATTACTACTGTCATTTGAATACTGGCTGGATTGAATTACGAATTTTGAAGATGAATAAAGAATCTATTTAGAACTTTAAATTTAGCACATCCAATTTTGAACTCCAAATTTAAAAGAAAACTATTAATACTATGTGTCTTTGTAAAACGAAAAACAATCTTTTTTTGTATTTATACCTAGATAAAAAAAAACTACATTTGAAAAAGGAATGAACATAATGTATTTTTAAACTAGGGGTCTGCTCTTTAATATCTTGATTGTTCCTTCCTTCCGTCCTTTGCAGTTGGCACAATTGTCTAATTGTTTTTTTTCTTTTTACAAACGCAGGTGTGACAACCCTTTGCCTTAGATCACTTCCGTTCCCCGGTTACTGAACACGTGACACAGTTATGCGAAAGTAGATTACTGGGGCTAGCCTTAATGTACTCCTTTATTTTTAATATTTGTAAAGTTTTAAGTACTTTAGGTATCAATGAAATTCGTGAGTTAACTACTCAGTTACCAGGCTGGTATTTTTAATTAATGTTATGTAATTCTCAGGTTTTGCAGATTCAAAAATATAAGACATAAATCTTTTTTTTGTTTTCGTTAAATTCGTATTAAGTCGCCCAACACGTCAGCTCGGGAGCCCGGTGTTTCTTTATCATTGTAAAGCACGAACTACCAGCGAAATATGTTTAATCGGAGGGTAGGCCGGGGTGGGACTCGCCGGGGCCTCTGGTTCCCACGCGACCCTCTGCGCCCTCTGCGATTCGGCGATTATGCGATTAACTTGTCGCTGATTCAGTTTACTGGGCTGTGGTGTCGCGATAAGCCTTGCAGACCAATCGTCGTGACGTGCACCTTCTCATCTCGTTCTAGTTACGATAACAGGGGATTATATCAAATTATATATCCTTTATTAATAACAAACCTACTCAGAGGAGTATTCAATAGAATTAAAGACTACTTCTAGAAATTAAATTACTAATAAACCTATGACTAGTATAAAGTATTTAAATTCTAATGAGAACGAAAATGATAAATTGTCATTTTCGTTCACATTTGAGTAATGATAACTGTTTATTAAATACTAGCCGTTTTCCCCGCGACTTCGTCCGCGTAACAATCTATACAAATATTATAAAGAGGAAAGATTTGTATTTTTGTATGTATTGAATAGGCTCCGAAACTACTGGACCGATTTCAAAAATTCTTTCACCGTTAGAAAGCTACACTATCACTGATTAACATAGGCTAGCTGCCCGCCCCGGCTTTGCACGGGTAGACAAAATATTTGATATAAATGTCTACCCGTACGAAGCCGAGGCGGGCCGCTAGTATAATATACAGCCTATGTTACTCAATGATAATGTAGCTTTCTAATGAAAAAATATTTTTTGAATACAGTATTTTTTAAGCTTATTCGTTAAATACAAATCTTTCCAATTTATAATGTTATAGTCGTGTACAATAGTAGTGTTTGTATTCTGCGAATGAAATTCGCTATTGCAATAGTAATCAATATATTGTAAATTGCAAGACTGGCTGAATAGCTGCCGAGAACGGAGAGGGTGTGCAGCTTTCATCAGGCGACTGGGCGACTGTTATAAAATTGATTATTTAACATATTTAAAAACCTTTTTTGTTTTGCTATTAGCTGGAACAAATCAAAATCACCCATGGCTTGGAACCAATTAGTGGTTTTCACGCTTCAAGAGGTAAATTCACAATAAATAGATGTGTCTGTTACGATTCACATGCTCACCCAGTAGCGAAACCGCATCCTTCGGTATTTCCGGTCACTTACACAGACAGACAATACACCGACACACGACATGACAGTACCAAAATATAGTACATAACTATGTACGGAAAGATGCTAGCCTACTGGCTGTGTAAGGCTGTGTGTTAGATACATAACTTGGGTCTATGTTCGCTTGAAGTGGCCGTAAGTATTCCCTTTGACTGTACTTACACAGTCCCTAAACTTCGCAAGTACGTATACTCCGAGATTATCCCTTTTCCATTGTTATTCATAAACTTCTCGACATTTCACTGGAAATATTTAGTCACAACTTCAGAACGTTAGAATTTTATTTTATTCATAAAAATTTCATATACTTGTATTGTTGCTCAATTAAGTCCACTTTATTTTAAACTATTCACAGCATTACTTACTTAAAAAATACATTATTATCTTTCTGTAAAATATACGAATACAAAATTAACGGAAGCTTTTGTTCAAATAAGCTGCTACCTAATCAAACATTCTAGGGCATACCCCGCGTGACCGACAGAGGGACAATGTAAATAGATACGGCATATCGTTAACATTTACCTGTCGGCTGTAGGGCAGCCCTAAGCCCTTAGATAGCACCTGGCGCCTACAAAAACCCAGGAAGCGCGGTGACTTGCATCGAACACTCTCTCTTTCCGTCTCCAACTGAGAGATAAGGACGGACATGCGGTGCTATTGTATGGTTCTATGACGTTCATTAATTAATGTAATTTTGATAAGTGATATTCTACTTGCTATTTATAAGCAAGGCAAGGAAAAATCTAATATATTAGGTCCTTACATATGAAATTGGCGTTTTTCGTACTGGCCACTTTAATCACGAATTTCTCCTCTTTGGTAAGGAATTCCAAATTCAAATTTGTACAGCTATAGACTCATGTATTTGTGCTTCGATGATCGTCATTCATTTGTTTTTTTTCTTCTGTTTTTTTCTGTTTGCGTCACTCATTTTACAAAATGGAAAACCTTAAATATCGCATTATTTACGAGTACGAGTTCCGCCGTGGCACTAGTGCTGCGGAAACAACTCGAAGGGTGAATGATGTGTATGGCGGTCGTGTTGCAAAAGAAAACACAGTTCGTTTTTGGTTCCAACGTTTTCGTTCTGGAAATTTCGACCTGCAGAACAAGCCCCGTGGACGGCCTGAGACTCAAGTTGATAATGAAGAGTTGAAGGCTATTGTGGAAGCGGATCCATCGCAAACCACGTCCGAGTTAGCTGCAGGCTGCAATGTTAGTGATAAAACTGTTTTAATTCACTTGAAGCAAATTGGGAAGATTAAAAAGCTTGAAAGGTGGGTACCTCACGAATTGACTGAAACAAACCGGCAAACGCGCGTCGACTGCTGCGTTACATTACTAAACCGGCACAATAATGAAGGTATTTTAAACCGAATCATTACCTGTGATGAAAAATGGGTTCTTTACGATAATCGGAAGCGCTCAGCGCAATGGTTAGATCCTGGCCAGCCAGCCAAATCCTGCCCCAAGCGAAAATTAACCCCAAAAAAGTTACTTGTAAGCGTTTGGTGGACTAGTGCCGGTATTGTTCATTACAGTTTTTTCAAATCTGGCCAGACTATTACGGCTGATGTCTATTGTCAGGAATTGCAAACCATGATGGAAAAGCTAGCGGCTAAACAACCTAGGCTGGTCAATCGCTCCACGCCACTGCTGCTTCACGACAACGCTAGACCACACACTGCGCTACAGACGGCTACTAAATTAGAAGAGCTTCAATTGGAAAGTCTAAGACATCCTCCGTACTCCCCGGACCTTGCTCCAACAGATTACCATTTTTTTCGAAATTTGGGTAACTTCTTGCAAGGGAAAAAATTCAACTCCGATGGGGCAGTCCAAATCGCCTTCAAAGATTTTATTGATTCCCGTCCGACTGGTTTTTTTAGTAAAGGGATCAATGAACTACCTATGAGATGGCAAAAGTGCATAGAAAATAATGGTTCATACTTTGATTAATTAAATATATTATATTAAAAAATATTCGACTTTTTGTTCCTCCCATACAAAACGCCAATTTCATATGTAAGGACCTAATATAAAATTCTCGTGTCACAGTTTTCGTTCCCATACTCCTCCGAAACGGCTTGACCGATTTTGATGAAATTTTTTGTGCTTATCCGGTATCTATGAGAATCGGCCAACATCTATTTTTCATCCCCCTAAATGATAGGGGTAGTCCACCCCTACATTTTTTTTTTTTTTTAGACCGATTTCAAAAATTATTTCACCGTTAGAAAGCTACATCATCACTGAGTAACATAGGCTATATATTATACTAGCTTCCCGCCCCGGCTTTGCACGGGTAGACAAAATATTTGATATAAAAGTCTACCCGTGCGAAGCCGGGGCGGGCCGCTAGTGATATATAGATTATGTACCGGTACGAAATTTATACATTGAAATTGGATTACATATAAGTATAGTGGATATTGCAACATACATACATGGAATAAGTTCATATAAATATACCGACAAACAGTTATGACATCACAATCTAATTAAAACTGAATTCTGGTTGCAAATATCTTTTAAATATATATATGTAAGTAAAAAATGTTACATAAAAAGTGTGTTTTTCTACGACGAGGCTTGAGTGCCCTTTAATTGTTATTGTGGGCATCCGGGGCCGAGACCACCTGTCGTCTGGACCCGGAAGAGGGCCGTGGGAATCCGGATCGGGGCCCTTACTGGCATATGTGACCCGTATTGAATTGATGGTCGGTACGTTTTGTGGTTAACCCAAATCATTCAAAATCTTAAAGATTGGAGCTGTAAATTTTTTTTTTTTTACTAAGTTCATCATTATTTTTAAATAAACAATCTTTCTCACCTGTTTCACTATCTACTTATAATAACATTTACTTAACACATTATTTCTATTTAAAAAATAAATCCCTATTTCTCTTGGTCACGGCATCACGCGTGAACGGCTGGACCGATTTCGCTAATTCTTTTTTATTTGTGTTTGTTACGGTCAGGAGAAAAAAACATTGAAAAAAAACCCGGAACGTTTTTAATTTCGCGATAAACTAAAGGTCCTACGTGAATTTTCATCCAGTGCACCATAGTAGGGCTGTCTACGTCCATCCTGCCCGCCATCAGCTGCAGGTAGTGGTTATAATGAGCAAAAGACGAAGGTGTTAGCAAAGAAGGTGGTACACTACCTTAACACTATCCTCACGCCCTTTGCAGTATCGACACCACCTCAATCAAAGGAACCGGTATTATATAATAAAACCATTATTAACGATGACTTTGTGACTTCACTATACAGGCCCTGGTTGTTACTATTTAGGCCGACCGCTGTGGATAATTTACGTCATGTTGAAAATACATAAAAATAGGACTTTCATAGTTCCTTATTCGGACCTAAATTGAATAAATTATTTCTGATTTTGAAACTTATGAAAGGATGAGTACGGAATTTAATAAAAAAAAACGGTACTATTAATATCATAATATATCTCAATATAACCTAGTCATAATAGTATTACTTAGGGCAGTCTGTATAATTGCCTTTTCGATATATACCATTTAATATAAATTCCTTTATTCTGTTTGTTATTCCGTCAATTTCGAACACTGAATTAGAGATTATCGCTGTCATGTCATTTAAATCGCATTCGCGAAACAGTTACCTTGAACTGGGAAATTAATTACTTATGACTTCACTGCCATAACTTTTGGATTTGAGTTAGTGGATTCCATTATCATTGAGACAGACAGTAATTTAATTCAATTGTTTACGCATTTTTACTTCTGAACAGCTGTTGACTAACGGGAGTGAAGTCGATGGTTGTTATTTTTTAAAGTACATATTTATGGTTATATAAACTTATAAGTATTCTTGTTTTTTTTTTTTTATACTACTAAGGTGGCACACAAGCATACGGCCCACCTGATGGTAAGCAGTCACCGTAGCGTATAGCCGCTAGCAATACCAGGGGTATCACTACGGGGTGCCAACCATGTTGCTGATGAGGACTCACTGTGCTAGCAGCAATACTACTAGCCCAGCGTATCCTCGTGGAGCACTGGCAACCTTACTTACCGCAGAAACACAACACTACATCAAGTAGTGTTATTTCACTGCGGTCTTCTGTAAGGCGGAGGTACAGTCCCCAGTCGGGCGGCTCCAATTTAAATGGGATAACCCACGGGAAATACCAAATCGCCCTACCTCTCTCTGTTTGTAGACTATTTATAACAGTAAATATATCCGTTACGTCACGTTAGAGTAACATCTACCGACAGGAAAGCGAATCAAATGAATGCTTTTTACTTTTCATCGCGAACTTCCGTTACGGTTCAATCTTTTATTAATTTGTAGGAAACGGAAACAGGTTGTTTAGTGACAAGGCTTAGCAGTTATGTTGCTGACATCTAACGGACGGTTTTTATAACAACAATATGTACTTACTTTACATGAAGTAAGTTTAAATTATTTTGTATTTTGATATAAGTATTTGCGCAAAGGATCAGCATTGCCATTCAGCGGGGCAATGCTGCCAGCCTTCTTGGCACCCTCCCGTGTGACAACGATTTGGGACAAGTGTTTTAATTATTTTAATTGTTTATTTTAGGTTAGTTTTTTTTTCTTTTTAAGGAGTTATTGTTTCAAAATAATTTTATAGTGTTAATATACTAAATAAAGCTTCAATAAGTTTCATGATTGAATGATGATTAAAAATATGTACGAAAAATTCACAGACAAGCTTCTAAATGGTATACTGAATCAAAATACTACTATTAGGTCCTATTCGCGACTTTGTCTACATGAAACGTATTATTTAAACAATATAAAAAAAAATACGCAGATTAATATTATTAGTAAAAAATATTTTTGTATAATTTCAGTAGTTTTTCAAAATTACGCCCTTGACACAAACAAATAAATTTTCCCTCTTAGGATACAATAACTTTCTCCCAAAAAATTTGCGCGTTTTTAAATATTTATGACGCTGTAAATACATCAGTTTGTTAGCTGGTTTACTAGCTGTATAGGTAAATACATCAGTTTGTTTATATTATGAGCTACTAAAACGGTTCCATACACTGTAACGGTAACGATAAAACGGTAACCAGCGAGCATGCAGGCAAAATGAGCCATTCCTGTTCCAACGTCACATATTGCGTGAGCCATAACATGACATAACTTGTCTTGTGGTAGGAATTCAATTTAGTACACAACTTCGGAGGGTTTCCTCACAACTTTATTATCATGATTGTTTTATTCAATTATTTGCGGGAAGTTTGTAGATGTGGGACGGGATGGCGGGCTGTGATATTTTTAGCTTGCGGAAATTTTACAGAATAATAAATTAATGCAATTTTATTCTAATACTTGCCGTTTCATAATAGTGATACATCAATGTAGCTGACCAAGATTGAAATACTTCATAATGAAGAAAGAACCTATATATACATTCACTACAGCTAAAAATTACTCACACTAATTCCCTATTTACCTAGTGACATTTTTTTTATACCACTAAGGTGGCACACAAGCACACGGCCCACCTGATGGTAAGCAGTCACCGTAGCCGATAGCCGCTAGCAATACCAGGGGTATCACTGACGCGTTGCCAACCATGTTTTCGATGAGGACTTACTGTGCTAGCAGCATTACTACTAGCCTAGCGTATCCTCTTGGAGCATTGGCAACCTTACTTACCGCGGAAACACAACACTACATAATATACTACGTACAGTAATATTTAATTAGCCTTTAGCTAGATTGTTACACCCCAAATTCGTACTCACTCAAATCGTATTGAGCTGTCTCTTTTCGTTTTTTAAGTCCTTCAAATAGAAATGGGTGCTTACCTTTAGCATGCAGGGTCTTCAAGTGGTCAACAGTGAGTTGCAATATCTCGGCCTTCTCCAGTTTAGCGCTGCCCTGCTTCTCGCACGCTGCAGGGACCAGCCTCTTCAGCTCAGTAAGAGACGTGTTTATTCGGTCTCTTCTCTTCTTCTCTATCACTCCTCGCCGCCGTTTCCTGGTCATCAGCTGGCAGGAGTCACCGCCTGGGGACCTGTAACAAAGCAAGAGAGGTTGGCGTGTGGAGTTTTTTATAAAGGTGGCACACAAGCCTACGGCTCATCTGATGGTAAGCAATACCAGGGATATCACTGACGCATTGCCAAGCCTGTTGTTGATGAGGATTCACTGAGCTTGCAGCATGACTACTAGCGCAGCGTATCCTCGCGGAGCACTGGCAACCTTACTTACCGCAGAAACACAACACTACATCAAAGTAGTGTTATTTGACTGCGGTCTTCTGTAAGGCCATAATAAAATAAGCGTATTTAAAAAATAAACTTGTAGCTGCCATCATTCTTGGCACCTTCCCACGTGATTCTGGTTTAGACCAAACCTTTTATCTTTAAGTACGCAATTTAGGTTCTTTTTTTAAAAAGTTTAATCTGTTTTAGGTATATATATAATAACGAAAAACCCGACTAGGCAAACTGTTCATTTTAGTTTTTTTTTAACTTACTACGTCTACCGTTGTAGATTAGAATTACATTTTCACTGGTTAGTTTGAATGCTCGCTACCTTTTAATTACTAAATCATTTAGCTACAATTATGACAACATATATGCCTAAATCATGTAAAGTTTGACTCTGATAGCTTGTAACACGCATACCGACGGTCAGATAAGTACTGAAATTAGATCACAATTGACGTTCTAATATCGATACAGATAATTGGACGTAATAAAAATAATTTAAAATTAAACCATTAAAGTTTCAACACTAATTTCGTAAAACCAACTGCTTGTAAGTAAAGAAGCAAAGTTTTGATACAGTTGTGAAACACACAATAGTACTCTGTCTCTATCTTTATTGGGTGTAGCAAGGATCACAATCCTCAGATGAGCCTTAGAACTAGAACCTAGAAGAACCGGTGGTAATTTGGACCTTCATAAGTGCCTTATTAGGGCCTAAACTGAATAAATTAATTTTTGATTTTGATTTTTATTGAGAATTAGTTGCCGTTATTTTTGTGAAAACATGTATGTATATTGCTTTAACTGATTAAATCTTTATAATAATTGGGTGTAGCATAAGGCAAGATATTTTAAAAAAAATGAAGTACCTTATTAGTAACGTTAAAAGTTATTTAATGTTAAAACAAAGGTAATTCGTAGCACGTGCTACGAGCGTAGCGCTACGGCATAACTACGAACATGAAACTTATCGTTAGATTTACATACATACGTGGTCATAAAACATATATTAATCGAAGTACTTACACGGAGGTTTATATGTATACTATTATTGTTATATATTTGGTGTCGACTGGTTACATATTAAATGAAATATATTATCAAATCTTCACAATACTAATACCATCAAAATTAAAATGTAAGGTCCATTTTGTTTTGAAATTCAAAACTGGTTATTTTATCTCAGCCTAGTTAGGCTTCTTATATACGTTTACTATACCATCGGTTCAGAAAAAAGCCACTTGAGATGAACTGGCAAGAAACTCGGAAACTCAGTGCTGTGCTTTTTTGTAATAAATTGCCACTCACTGCGCATCCTTGCTGCTTTCTTCAGAGAAGGCATCGTCTTCACTCTCGGAGTGCGCCCTCTTGCGCTGCGCGGGCGCAGGAGGCGGCGCCGGCGCCGGCGGGCCCCAGCCGTAGCCCCACTGGGCCTGGCCCTGGATTTGGGATGAGTCCATATGTCTATACTCCATCTCACTATCACCAAGAAACTTTCACAAAAAACTTCTTACGTTATCACTACCACGTGGTATCACGCGGTGGCCACGTGCGCACGCGTCGGCAGCCTGCCGCGAAGTGAGGCCGCGTGCCGCCCGTGTGTCTGCCGCCTGTCGCTCTATGGAGACCACGCTTTATACTCAAACTAACTACTTTTACCGCACTGACAGATCATTTTCAACTCTATTTTTAGCAAAATAAAAGTCATATAGAATGCAGACAATGATTGTAAAAGCGACTACTGCACAATTTTAGATGTGCGTACGCGTCGATTGATTTCAAACATTGCGGAATTGGAATAGATGTTATTTTGACTGCTTTTAGGGCTTCCATAAAGTTAATAACTTCGGTGTATATTAGCTCTCAATTGATTCGTTGTAATGTAGACTTTATCGTATGAAAGAAAGGGTGCAATATTGTGTGCTGGAATATTTTTAGGGTGTATCAAAGTGCCGCGTGTCCGGCGCACGGTGGGAAACTGCGTGGCAATTAGGAAACGCAATTTAATTCAGCGCAGTGCGTCGGTGAGACTGCGGCCGCCCTGGGGGCACTGCCGACCGTGGGACGGACGTAAACATTAAATTCGGTACATTAGTGTACATACTATTATAATCTTTTTACACATACATCACCTCGTGCCTATATACAGTTCCATTTCACTCTTGACTTGCCTTACACACCTCTTTCACATAAATCAATCTCTTTATATACCCGCCGGTATTATCTTTATATAATATACAGTTTAATAGCAGTTGTGGCTGTCGAGTAAAATTTCAGGATTTTTAATCTTCATCTAAAATGCTTTTTCGCAATGAAAATATCGCAAATGATTCAAATCATACTGTACTATCCTCAAAGTAAGGACTAGAGTTATTGTTCTGAGGTACCTACTACTAATCACATATTATATAGAACTAAATAAATAAGTACCTAGGTATGTCAAACAAGCCGTGATCACTTTAATTTATATTTCAAGACTTCTTATTAAATGTACTTATTGAAATCAATTACATTTCATAGGATATCCGTATTTTTGTAAACCACAAATCGACTTCAATCGGTATAGTTCTGGTAACCTAAATACCCAATTACCTATTTAGTGTCCGGTCGCGTGCGCGGCGGGCGGACACGATCCGGACGTGCGATGCGACTTGTCTGATCGTCAACAAATTAGTAGGCATGACTAATTATACGAGAGAGACCCGGGCGTGGCAACATTCACACTCTTAAAATAATTTAGTGGCATAAGGGTTGGCAGTGTAAACAATTTGCGCAATGTAAGGCAGCTAGATGGGTAGCTGATATAATCAAAGTCTCAAATCAAATCAAATGAAATCAAAAATAATTAATTCAGTTTAGGCCCTAATAAGGCACTTATGAAGGTCTAAATTACCACCGGTTCGGAAAAAAAGTCTAGGGTCGTACCTGGACAAGATTGGCGCAGGATCGAAGATAATGTCTTAAAGAGAGGCCATGACAAAGGCTGTGGATGATGATGATGATCAAGGTCTAAATTTAATGCTGCTCCACTTGGATGCTGCACATGTTATATCGTGGATGACATATTATAAAAAGAGAGGGAGGGCGATTTGGGATTAAAAAGAGAGGGAGGGCGATTTGGGATTAAAAAGAGAGGGAGGGCGATTTGGGATTAAAAAGAGAGGGAGGGCGATTTGGGATTAAAAAGAGAGGGAGGGCGATTTGGGATTACCCGTGGGTTTTCGACTAGGGACTGTACCTCCACCTTACAGAAGACCGCAGTGAAATAACACTACTTGATGTAGTGTTGTGTTCCTGCGGTAAGTAAGGTTGCCAGTGCTCCACGAGGATACGCTGGGCAGGCTGGGCTAGAAGTAATGCTGCTAGCACAGTGAGTCCTCATCAACAACATGGTTGGCAATCCGTTAGTGATACCCCTGGTATTGCTAGCGGCTATGGTGACTGCTTACCATCAGGCGGGCCGTATGCATGTGTGCTACCTTAGTGGTATATAAAGAAAATAAATCACACTGTTTCTCCGCCACTATGTCAAGGATATGCGAATATTTTGACCAAATCGAAAATAAAAACCGGTAATTTGAATTATATTAACTCCGTGGGCGGCTAGGGAAATGAGGCGCTAGTTCGCCAAAATAACTACAAAATAAATCTATTAACTATAAATGTACAAACTTAATAACAAGTAAAATAAATCTCCCAAATCACTGTCACGGGGAAGTGTGCCAAGAAGGCTGGCGGCATTGCCACGCTGTATTGCAATGCTTAGCCTTTGGGCTTTCTTGTCGCGGGCAGGTATCGTATATTTTTGAGGTTCCCGTCTGATTTGAGGTAAATTGATGAGCCTCTGGCCTTTAAAACTATGTTAATAGATCAGTATACTCCATGTTATGGTTAAATAATAAAAAACTAATTTAATTAAACATAAGCCCAAGGCCGAGGTAGTAATCCACACTTCAAGGCGAACGGGTTACATGGCGCATGTTATGTCCCGTAACGTAACGCGCCTTGTAGGGTTTGTTCCTCAAGGTACGGGAACAACCTTCAAATATCAAAAACACGCTGTAACATTTCCTTGAAGCGACTTCTTCGGAAAGTATTCATATAACACCTACGTTGTTACGGAACAGGAATGGCAATATGAGTATATAGTGAATAATTATATATGTGGCCTAACTTTGATTTTTTTATCATTATTAATTCAAGTCATATGCCCTTGGTGGCCTAAAGCCCACGTCCAATTTATAGTACTAGCTTCCGTCCACGACTTCGACCGCGTTGAGCTTAGAATCCCAAAGGAGCCTAACATTTCCTGAGGTAAAAAGTATTCTGTGTCAATCCAGGTTATAAACTGTACGTGTTCCAAATTTCATCCGAGTCCGTTAAGTACTTTTTGCGTGAAAGAGTAACAACATCCATCCATCCATCCATCCACACTTAGTATCGATATGTCTTACAAACTTTCGCATTTTTAATATATTATTAGTATATATATAATAATATTATTATAATAATAATATATTTATTTCAAGCTCAATGACTCATATTTTGTTAGTTACAAAAGACTTAAGGACTAGGTTAGTATAATTACATAAAACATACGTATTTTATTGAATCACTGCTTCAAGGATACCGCTCCACCTGAAACCTTGCAGCAGTGATTCACAAAAGAGCAGTCTAGCCTGCTAGCAATCATGCTCAAGATGCTGTTGGCGCTGGCCCGGACCCTGCGCACCAGGGATGCGCATTTCTTACGCATTATAGCATAGAAGCATTCAACGCGGGCTTCAGTAAACATCCCTGACGCGCTACAGAAACGAGGCAGCCCCATCAGCACCCTGAAAGCATTATTATACTGCACGCGAAGAGCACTGTGAGATTTTTGCGTAAAATGAGCCCACAAGCTGCTTGTATAAAAATAAAAAATGCTAATGTTTGTAAGACTCACATCCATACTATAATTCACACTCAAACTTAAAAAGAGTTAAGTAATATATTATATATTAGTATATATATTATAGCAGGATACTGGTCTCGATTCTGTTGTACAAAATCTCTAAACTAAACTAATTTGATAGGACTAAAAGTCTTGCTAACCTTATTTAACCTCGCACATGAGAAAGGGATAGCATGACTTCTTAGTCCCGTCAAATTTAGTGATTATTAAACATTTATTTTATCTACAAACCATAAACTAAATTACCTAGCTTAAAAGACTCGTTTTCTAGTCATGATCACTTTTCAAAGAACAAAACAAATTAAATCCGTTTGAAAAATCCGTTGCGTTTCTTCCGATAATTTATTTATATAAAATTAAGTAAATTTATTAACCTTTCTCTAAGATAAAGAAATTCATCTACAATTCTTTTGTCTGTAATGGTATATTTAAATGTTTGTAAAAAAACTTAGGTATTTCTCATTTTAACTACAATAACTTAATTAAATAGAATGTCTAGCGCTTTTTTCTTAGCATTTGCAATAAGAAATACCTATTTAAATGATAGACGGACAGCTAACATACCTATACTCGACAGGCGAACTAAAGTGTTTGCCGAGTTTGGGTCGCTGTGACACTAAAAGCTTTTGACATAAAATGGATGGTGGCAAGAGTGAGATCATGACATTTTGGGAAGGAGTTATGTATGATATTCAAAACACGATAAATTCGAACAGACTGTGTGTTCGTGTAGCGACCACAGAATGAAGAGTGGTTCCCAACTATTGTTTTCTTATATATAAATTCTAAGCATATATATCTAAATGTTTGTGTTTGTTCAGTGATAAGAAAACAGGCTTCGATAGACGATCGTTCCACTCCTGCGCAAAGATTAACTTTTTTAGCATTCTACACAATAGCTCAAGTGTCGCCCGTTTGTAATCCCATCACATGTCAGTCGATACTATTCTGAGAGGCACAGTACCGATACTAATCCGTTTTACAAATAAAACTAAAAAATAAGCCATTGTAAGTCTCATCTTTTGAAGATTTGCGTTCGGTATTTTGTCAAATTTTTTGTTCGTTTATTAAACTCGTATTACCTACTGGGAGTTAAAAGTTTCGCGCTAGTGAACGTGATTGGGTTAAGCTAAGGACGTTTACCGATTGGCTGCTCAAAGCTGCTTAGCTACGAAGAGATAATCCACTCAACGGAAAAGTGCGAAATTTTGTCACAGGTATAAGGCAAATTAAATTTGATTATCTTACTTTTAAATACAAATAAGAGAACTCGTCGCAGAATATTCAATGTTCGTACTTATCTAGGTATAGATCTGTGTAGTTTTAACAACATTCGCTATTGTATTGGCTAGTGGGATGGCTGACGGCTATACCTACTAAGTAGGCCTGCGTCAATTAATATTTTCAGCTTTAATTAATCATTAGTCTGACAGCTGTTTTAACCCGGGTTACTGATTTTCCCTGTAAAATGAATTGCAAAGGTCAGATGACAGATTTGTTTTGCGTAAACGTCGGATTAACAGTCTGATTGGCTTAGGGTAGTTTGCGATTTGAACACAGTACAAAAAACCGTATTTGTAGCTACAAGTCTGCATCACGCGAGTCATACGGTCATACCCCTAGTTGTTGCAAGCGTCCATAGCATTAGTTCACGCCAAGGTACCCGCTTACCATCAGGGATCCGTATGCTTGTTTGCCATCGAAGTGGTATGAAAAAATATATACTCTTAATGCCCAAAAATATTTAATCCAACATACAAAAAGCTTAGGGCTGTCACTTTTTTCGACTTAAATCATACAGTAACCCGTTTTTGTGGGCGTGAGAACCCTGTGTGGGATCTATCGACAGGTGCCGGCAGCGGCGGAGGCCTATTGTGGCCTATTGTGCCGCGACAATGTCGCCAAACGGGCTGAGATATCAAGTGCCAATGATTTACTCTGAGAAAATACCATACAATACAGATTTACACTATACAAAAATGTTGCAAAGTTTTTATTGTTTTTTTTATACTGGTAAGGTAGCAAACAAGCATACGACCCATCTGATGGTAAGCAGTCACCGTAGCCTATAGCCGCTAACAATACCAGTGATAGCACTAACGCGTTGCCAACCCTGTTGTTGATGTAGACTCTCTGTGCTAGCGGCATTACTACTAGCGCAATGTATCCTTGTGGAGCACTGGCAACCTTACTTACCGCAGAAACACAACACTACATCAAATAGAGTTATTTTACTGTGGTCTTCTGTAAGGTGTACAGTCCCCAGTCGAGCGGCTTCAAATTTAATGGGAAAGCCCACGGAAGATCCCAATACGCTAGCTCTCTTGAAACCAATATAATATAATATTTGTACCAACCCGCGATGTTCAGTTTAATCTAAAGGATAATGATCTTGGTCAATTTTTTAATCCTTTAAATTTGATGCTTAAGTAAATTCTAATGATGCTGTCTGACGAGCCTTTTATGATGGTTTTCATAACATTATTGCCGATTCTTATGCCACAAGTAATTTTCCAAATATTTTATCCATACAATTTCTTTTGACGCGAGAAGCAACCAAACGAATATTAAAAAAAACATACCAATTACGGTCAATATCGACACAATCTACCGAACAAATACATTTTAAGTAAGTAAAAAACATTACCGTATTTGATTTCAGCTCTGCCATAATAACTTTTCTAGCTTATCGCCCTTATTGTAAGCTGTATAAAGTGCATTATCTATTATTTATAATGTGAATGGGGTAGGTTGTTTGCACGGGTACCCAGTTCCCGTGTGAATGGTGGCTTGGGGTCTGTGCGCAGAGGGTGTGGTTACATTATAATAGATCAAACATTGTCCGATCGTTCTCAAATTAATCGAGTTACTGCCGGTATTAATGGCTTTGCTCTCTTAATAATATTGCGATTCAATTATTTTGTACAATCCATTTCGTAAAATTTATAACGAATTAAGGCGTTTTCGGAAATCATAAAGTGTTGCGAGTTCAGAGCCCTTTCAAAGAGGTAATGTCCTACAAAAATACAAGGTCTTCTTAAGTTTTTATTAATACCAATAAGGTGGCAAGTGGTGGACGCTTGCAACACCAGGGGTATTACTCGCGCGTTGCCGACCCTAAAGTGCACACAGAATAACCACCGAGACGGCTTTAATCAGATTTTTTCGAGTACGGTAACTTAGAGTATACATACTCTAAGCACATAACATAACCCCTACCTAGTACGGTTGGATACACTTTGAAGGTGCCGCTCGCTCCCTACATTTGGAAAAAAAACAGCTCTTTCCATCATACCTCTTGGAATCAAGTGTGTAACATGTTTGAGCACCCTTTCCAAGAAATCAAGTAGATAGATATCTATTGGCAAAGTTACCCCACGGTTGCGCGGTCGCGTGTCGTGCGCGCGCGCCGCTCGGGTCACACGCGCTATTGTGGCCTTAATATGAACCTAGTGAAGCGTGGTGCGGTGACAGGTTATGTCATTGATTGGGATCCGCGGCTGATTGGAAGTTTGAGATTGAAGTTACGCAAAGGCATCATGGACGGATATCGGAACTAGTCATTGTTTGTTTTTAATGTCCAAATGTGTAAAACAAGCGCAGGTATTGGCTGGTTACCGCAGCTTAGGCGTCTGCAATCCCAGCTTTGTTACCAGCGCGTTGCCCAGCACTAGCCCTAGTCTATGATCAGTGCCGATAGCATAAACTTTTTCGACAACGTTTTCGAATCGCCTTCGACTATTTTTGTATTGAAAAATGAACAGCGCTGCGGCGGTGAAAAGCGGAACCAAAAATTATTATTATTATGACAATTTTGACATTTCGCGAGTTACGTTTTCGAATACGTTGTCGACAATGTTTCTGCTACGGGCACAGGGTAAAGCGATATTGTTTTTCGGCGTCCTTTAGTCGATGCATTCACGTCACATAAATTGTATTATAGTTTATGATAAACACATAATCACATCAGTAGCGCGAGTATGAATAATTTGCGAACGAACGTTTTCGTATCGCCTTCGACTATTTTTGTATTGACAAATGAATAGCGCTGCGGCGGTAAAAAGTGGAACTAAAAATTAGCATGAAAATTCGCGAGTTACGTTTTCAAATACGTAGTCGAAAAATGTTCCTGTAGGTCCACAAAAAGCACCTGACTACGATTTTGTGTACACTCTTTGAATTAAAAGTTTCAGACCAGCGCCATCTATTATTTTCTTAGGAATTAAGTTTATAACTGCTCAATCTTGTCGTAATTTAGTACGATCCTAATAGTACAGATGGCGCTAAAGTTGATTCTACACGAGTATCAAAATAACACTTGTGTAACTAAGTAGATATACGTAGTATGTGTATTATTTATGGTGATGGTGTAGGGGTTTATTTGAAATCCGTCACAGTGGAAACGTTTACCATGGCCTGAGAGTAGACAATACACTGCGCACATCCATGGTAATTATAATGTTAGCAAATTGCAGTAATTGGAGGTTGAAGAGAATCGCTTCATAAAGTACGTCCTTCTGTTAGTAAAAGCTCAGAGTAGGTTAATATACTTCGTACAAGTAAAAGTATAGAAATCAAGACACGGTTATGAATAAGAAAAGCGATGTATGTTGTACTTATTGTTTAATAGTGTTGTTATTGATATAATGTACAATAGGCGAGTAGTGTTGTTCACTTGTCGTGGCTGGAGCGGGAGTCGGGGTCGGAGGCGGGGTCGCGGGGCTCGTTCATCTCCAGCTCGAAGTCGTCCACCGCCATCGGGGTGTCTGCCAATATACAATCTGTCATGGTCTATCTTTATACAGCCTATTTTTTGGTAGTAATGTAGACTTTTATGAGTGCCTTTCTAGGTCTTCAATTCAAAAATGTGTTTTGTATTATGACAGATTGATCAGTACAGATATAATTTTGGGGGACGTATAAATCTCTATCAAAGTAGTGACAATCGTGTACATACAATAAATTGATTTTAATTGAGTGATTCTTAATTTTAAAAGGGTTTTTTAATGTCCCTTGTCAGTATGGTGGTTCTAGGTACCATTGAACATTTTGTCTGCTACAACCTTAACATCTCTGGGTGTAGGCAAATATGTCTTGATCTTGTTATATATATTTATATCTACATATTATATTAACTTTTAATGTTCCATGGAATGAAAATACGATACTGGCAGAGCTTGACAAAGAAAGCACATCATTAGCTTGGAATTCTAAGTAATGATAGGGCGGTGTAAGTAGTGTGAAGTGTGAAGTAGAGTGGGAGGTGTAGTAGTGTTGTGTGTGTGTGCGTGTGTACCGAGGTGTGCGAGCGTGACGCCGAGCGCGTGTCGGAGCGCGGGCAGCGGCGCGAGCGCGCGGGGCGGCACGCGCGCGGCCATGGCCCGCAGGCAGGCGGCGGCCTGGCGCGCCGTCTCCCGCTCCGCGCCGCCCGCGCGCGCCGACAGGGACAGGTGGCCCGCACACGGCGCGGACAACCTGACACACACACACACATACACACACATACACACACGTCACTACTGACAACTGAAGTGCTACCATCAATAATTTGCGACAACGTTTTCGTATCGCCTTCGACTACTTATGTATTGCAAAATGAACAGCGCTGCGCCGGTGAAAAGTGGAACTAAAATTAGTATGACTATTTTGACATTTCGCGAGATACGTTTTCACTTTCGTAGTCGAAAAATATTCCTGCTACCGGCACAGAAGCTCTATGATAAACCTTGCCCACTCCTGTGTGGAGACTATCTAATTATCTCTACTACCTCGAAAGAGTGTGCCTCGCCTAGCCCCAGAGAGAGGCGATGACATATTATATTATAACTAGCTGCCCGCCCCGGCTTCGCACGGGTAGACATTTATCAAATATTTTGTCTACCCGTGCGAAGCCGGGGCGGGCAGCTAGTATGATATAGCCTATATTATTCAGTGATAATGTATCTTTCTAACGGTGAAATATTTTTTTAAATCGGTCCAGTAGTTTCGGAGCCTACGCAATACAAACATACACACAAAAATACGAAAAATATATTAGTATAGACCACTGCTTGAAAAAAGACAGGATATTTCTGCATAATTAAGATCGACAACGCGCTATTATGACCACTAGTACACAAGCATCATACATCCTCTTAGTATCAAGTAAAGCGTCAACAAGTCGTAGTGTAGCATCAGCACTTTACATATTAGCACGCTGCGCGTCACACCACAAATTGACGATATATGTAAAGCTGCGTACCGGTCGGTCTGTTCTTTCTCCAGTCGCGCGAGCAACTCGTGCGTGTGTCTGAGCGCGCCGGCGAGCCCGTAGTCCTTCTGCGAGAGGAGCACCTCCTCCTCGATGTCGTTCAGGAACTCCACGTCGATGCCCAGAGAGGACAGCGACCGCAGCTGCTCCAAGTCCACCTTCACTGACGATATGTCCTGCAACATCAATTATATGCTGTTGATGCATCGATATCACGTCATTAGAAAGGACTGTGATTGGCGAACGATGACGCGACACTTTGGAAGGACGAATAGGATCACGCTACGCGATGGTGGGGACTCGACGATCAACGGTTTTGTCTACGACGACAAAAAATCAATGCACGATAAAATCTGTACGGGCTGCACGTTTATTTTTTTTTTGTTAATTTCGAAATATTATAGTAGTTTGTCAAAAAACGCAAGCTTTCCTTTTATTACAACCACCTCAAGTAAAACCTGGGAGATATAGACGCAACATATGCATTATTACCGGGATTCATATTACACAATTCATTCATCAAGATTTAACAATAATTTATCGCTGGCACTACATAGTATAAAACAAAGTAGCTTCCCGATGTCTGTCTGTCCCTATGTATATATTTGCTTAGATCTTTAAAACTACGCAACGGATTTTGATGCGGTTTTTTAATTAATAAAGTGATTCATGAAGAAGTATTTTATGTATAATTAATTTGTATTTAGAAGGTGTTTAACTTATATGGCTAACGCTGTCCGTGCGAAGCCGAGGCGGGTCGCTAGTTGAAATTAATAAAATGTTCTACAAAAACTTTTGCAATGCAGAACCATTTTAGTTAGTCAAGAGCTTTGTTTACATTCTAGAGGAATTGCACATTGTGCCTGCTTTAGACTCGCTGATGTTGACTTCAAATAAACCCAATTCTAAGGACCTATCCATCCATCATGGGGCAGGAGCCCTTAGTTTCGTAAAGACACAATGATTGAAACGCAAACTCTGTATTGGAGACGAAAAACGTAAAGGAATGTTTTTTTTCTAAAATTGCTAGGTAAGCATTAATCCATAAATAGCTTATCTGCTAGATACGGCTTATAATGTTTACTATATGCACGATACCGTTATTGGCACGTCAACGCATAAGCTAGCGATTTTAAACCTTAAAACAAAGGCGACAAAAGCTTTCATTCGTATATGTATATCACAAATCCAACGAATAGGGTGAGGTCGATAAAACTAACCAAGTTGTCATTCTCAACGTTTATTGATCAACTCAGATACAGTACCTATTGTATCGCTGTCGTGAGCGTTTCCCAAACTCTATAATTCCGTGGCCCAGGTATTTTAATGTTTCCCCATTTCGACCTGCTACAAGTTTATCAACGATCCTACTGCGTATAGGGAATATAACAGTGCCGGTAGCAGGAACATTGTCGACAACGTATTCGAAAACGTTACTCGCGAAATGTCAAAATTTTGATACAAATTTTTAGTTCCACTTTTCACCGCCGCAGCACTGTTCATTTTCCAATACAAAAAATGTAGAAGGCGATACGAATACGTAGTCGCAAATTGTTGTTGCTCGGGCTGTGGCTGTGGGGACAATAAATAATGTAATTGGTGTGATATGATTGTGAACCTGTTCTTGTTTGTGTGTGGGCGGGTCCGGTTGCTTCCTGTCGGGGAACAACGCCTCCATGTCGTAGAGCGCGGCCCACGGGGAGTCCGCCGCGAAGCGCAACAACTCTTCGTTGCCTTCGCCACACTCGTACGCTACGCCATACAACACACACATACAAACATACATAGACACTCAATACTTACTCACTTACTGCTATGATGTAGTGAAACATGTGAGGACACTAAGGCCGGTGTATTTTTAATTGTGATTTGCACATAAACCCCATTGCACCCTAAAATGTAATACTACACAAAAAAACTTGTGCTGTAAGACATTGCTTCCTGCCAAATTTCATGGTTCTAAGTCAACGGGAAGTACCCTATAGGTTTTGATACCCTTGTGAAATCGAAAAATATGAGAAAATTTGTGACATCAACGGTCATATCCTTTCTTCATATTGAGTTATAGAATTGATTATTTTACAGCCGAAAGAGACCATAGACCCGGGTATTTCATATTATTTCAAAATGATAATTCCACGCGTTCTTGAGATAAAAATTCTTGACAGACATACGGACCACAAAGTGATCCTTTTAAGGTACGGACCCCTAAAACGTAAAAACAACATCCACACTAAAATGATAAATGTGAAAGTAAGTCTTGTTTGTTTGCTTTCTACCTTTTCACTACTAAACGGCTGAACGAATTGTAATGAAATTTGACAATGAGATAGATTATAACCTTGGAAAGGATATCTTGTTTTATCTAGACTAAAACCGCACATCTATCAACTGTCTATAGTACAAGCTTAGCCAAGTCATCCAGATGTTTGTGTGACGATGTCGGAGCATCATCATCATGATCATCATGTTCACCATGTGTGGTGTACTCACGCAGCGTGTGGTATAGCAGGTGGGAGTCGTCCTTGGTGAGCGTGGCGAAGGTTCCGTCGTAGGAGGGCGCGTACGAGCTGAAGGGCCCGTAGTTCAGCGGCTTCACGCCCTTCGCTATGTTGCGCCGGTCCTCGCGCGGCGCTGCCCACAGACACAAACTATGCATTCATCGGTACATACTTTCAAGTTATGTTTTTTTTATGCTACTAAGGTACACGCCTGATGGTAAGCGGTTACAAAATAAAAAAATCATTTGTTCAGTTTAGGCCCTAATAAGGTACTTTCGAAGGTCTAAATTACCACCGGTTGGTTACCGTAGCCTATGGACGCTTGAAACACCAGGGGTATCACTCGCACGGTGCCGTCATCCTATTAGATATACATATGTACTATGTACATCTGGCAAAAATGATCGTTAATGTTGGTCGTAGTAGTGGGTAGTGCGGGTAGTGTGCGGGTAGTGCTTGGGTAGTGTAGGGGAGGAGGTGTGTGTAGTTACTGTGCAGCGTGGCGGAGCCCTGCGCGAGGCGGCCGACGAGCTGGCCGAGCGTGGCCCGCTCGGCGCCGGCCGCGCCGCTCACCAGCCGCAGCGTCGTCTTGCCCTCCGCGTCCATCCGCGGGAACGCTGCAACCACGACTCTACGTTACACATGTCTTTGTCTCGTAGACAAATATAAATCTATAAAATAATCACGGGGTAACAAAAGCTGTATGTATTTTTATTGTATACTAGCTGACCCGACAGGCGATGTCCTGCCTTAGCTATGAATTCATATGTCAAATACACTATAGCAAAAATATCTTTAGATTATCGCGAAATTAAAAAGGTTCTGGTATTTTTGTTTTCATTTTTTTCTTTTCATAAAACCTTCTCCTTACAATAACAAACACAAATAAAAAAGAATTAACGAAATCGGTCCAGCCGTTCACGCGTGATGCCGTGACCAAGAGAAATAGGGATTTATTTTTATATATAGAGATAATTATAAGTTGCTACGCAGTGACAAAGCTTATCTTATCTTATCTTGTTATTAGTGACAAAGCTAGTATGATATAATTGGGATAGACATAGAGTATTGACCTTTTTTGGCGAGCCGTCGCCGGTGCAGCTCGCGGGCGGCCTCCATGTGCAGCTTGACGCAGTCCCCGGCGTCGGGCCGCTCGGGCCCGCCGGCCGCCGCCCCGGCCTCCGCCCCGCCCTTCAGCTCACTGCGCTTCAGCACCTTCTGCTGGCACACAACCCTCACTCCACCACACAACCTGACACTCGCAACACCGCTACACTATGCTCCAGTGGCCTTATTCCCTATGAGAACAATATATTGGTAACATGTCGCTGTTGCGTCCAAATGTGACGGATGTTCGGAGCCGTCGTAGGGAATAATCCCACAATTCATGTAATAGCTATTACACAATTATTTGCGGCTCAAATTCAGACTAACCGAGTTTTCAGACTGTCGACATGTAACAAAAGCAACTTTGTATTACCAAGCCGTGTTTGCTGTCGCGTTGCCTTCCCAGTATTTGGTTAGTGTGTTTTTGGGCCGCAAATAAAGTTGGTAATCGTTAATAAATTCACCCGGAACACGGTATACACGTCTGTGGCTTATCACTATTGACCTAATAATAAAAAGACATAGGATCTAGTACTTATGAAAAAAGTTTCCGGAGCTCACCTATATGAACTTGGATACATGTGAAATTATGTCTTATCTCATTTCTGCACAGCTTAATTTCTATTGCAACAATTTATCGGCTTAATACAGTCGACCAAACGGAGACTGGCGCGCGGTATGATGTATTCATTCGTATTTTGTAGTGTTTAGCTCCGGACACTCAAGCGCAGATCCGAAGTCCATTCATTACTATGTTTATCATTATCGAATTGCACGTGTAATTGTATACAATAGGTAATTTACTTGGCAGTCGAAACATGATGGATTTTTTAATGGTTGAAATCACTTGTACGTTTGGACTGAGTTTCACGCCAGTCTGAATGTTACTTCCAAACTAACAGGGAAATATTAGAAGAACAACACACCATGACAATATAGAAACATTATTGTTAGATTTCTCTCAATTTCAAAGTATGTATTAATGACTAATGTTTTTTTTTTATACCACTAAGTTGGCACACAAGCATACGGCCCACCTGATGGTAAGCAGTCACCGTAGCCTATAGCCGCTAGCAATACCAGGGGTATCACTACGGGGTCCCAACCATGTTGCTGATGAGGACTCACTGTGCTAGCAGCAATACTACTAGCCCAGCGTATCTTCGTGGAGCACTGGCAACCTTACTTACCGCAGAAACACAACACTACATCAAGTAGTGTTATTTCACTGCGGTCTTCTGTAAGGCGAAGGTACAGTCCCCAGTCGGGCGGCTCCAATTTAAATGGGATAACCCACGGGAAATCCCAAATCGCCTTACCTCTCTTAAAATGGAATGGAATTATATGATAATGATATAGTTAATACAATAATTAAAGACAAAACGGTATTTTGTAATGGACTATTCAATATTCATGGGTATGTATAACTTTAAGTTTCCAATTTAGGATTGGTGGATATATAATTCGATAATAATAGTGTATGTTGTATGTAAATGTTGTTCATGCAGTAACGCTAGTGCTATTGTGAGCACACCTACCTCGGTAACCAAACAGGACGCACGGACATCACACGCAATGCAAACCAAACAAAACCAACCACTACGTCGCCTAATTAATGTATTAGAATTAAAATTGTCACCTTTCGGCCGTAAGTCCTAATCGGCTGCATTGCAAAAAGTTATTTCTTATTTATTGAACAAATATCATCGTTGCACTCGCAAACCACCGATACAATTATACTTTAATGGTTCGCCAGTGCAATTATATTCGCAACATAGTCTTTCACCACAAATTAAGCAACTTTTCAAACAATTCTTACACGGCAAAGTTATTTTAAGGAATGTACGAACAAATTTTAAAATAAATTGGTTTATATTACTTGAGGGTAGTAAAAAAACCAATATATGACGTAAATGTTAAGATAATTATCGCTTTTTGTCGTATCGTGAAGAACTACTTTGGAATACGTGAACATGATTCAACTAAGTGCGTATATGTCTGTGTATTGTAGATTGACAAAAATCTTAAGTGTGTTATCTGAATGTTTTATGATATATTATGTTCAGATACTAATGCCTAGTAGTTCAGAGTACTTGAATGTGGCTGTAATATACCTAGCATACTATGTTTGATACTAACGTTACACCTGTCTACGGTAACGACCACACTGCAAAAAATTTAGTAGCATTAGATCAACTATCGACTACGTATTCGACTATTTTAGTATGTGAAAATTAACTGTGAAAAGTGCAACTGAAAATCGTATGAATATATTGAAAGTTGTTCTTGCTTCCAGTACAGATATTTAAAACTATTACAGAACATGTTTAATATCAGAATTATATTCTATTAATTTACCTGGAATCTCCTGCTTAGCAGCTAGGGATTCCAAGTAATTTAACCAATTTAACCAAAATAGTGTGCAGTGTTCCTAGTTCTCAAAGAGACATAGTTACTGTGTGTCACGGTGAGATTTGAACGAGTTTCAATGGAAGTCACAGTAAGCAAAGGAAAAATATCAGACAATGTGTTTTATACACCTAGTATTTGCACTGGTTACAGTAAAATTAAACTAACAATGTTCACTGTTCATGACTATACTCTCTGCCTACCCTTATAAGGACTATGAATATGTATGTCACTAGGCTTCACTTCAGCCGTGACAGGTGCTGGTGACTCAACACTTACCACATCCATCTTGCCAATATCGAAGCCCAGCTGCCGGATGGGTATCTCGTACATGTAGGTCAGGATGTCTCCGAGGGGCCTCAGTTTCTGCGGTGTCAGTTGCTTGAGGCCAGCATGGAGCAGCCTCCGCGCCGCCTTGTGGTACACTGTGCCCGGCTTGTTGTACTTCATTGCGTTGTTGCACATCAACTTGAAGTCACTCTGAGATTAACAATTAAATTTATAACAATACCACATATGTTATGATTATACAGATATATTTATGGAGTTTTAGAATTGTTGTATGATTATGTACAACAATATTGCAATTTAGAAATTTTCATGTTCTCCATACTAATTGCAATGTGATAAATAGTGACAGTGATCAATTTAGCCTAGACACTTGTAAAACCAAGGTTATCACTAGCACATTGCAAGCCTTATTGTTGAGAGGACAAATTTTATAGCTATATTTATGGTATTCTTAATGCCTGCACCGCATATCTTCTAGGATTTCAGCATACTTTATAGAAATGACAAAGCAAGTCAAGAGCGGAATCAGTTCTTACTATCTACATATATCTCTCCATCCATTTGCTATTGACAGAAACCTAAGGAACATGTTGTGTGACTGTGGTGCTATATGTATGCATATAATACTTACAATAAAACAATTAAGGGACTTGTACTCATTATCATCAATCTTCTGCTTCATAGTTGAGAAATCCATAGGTCGTCGGATGATTGTGGAGTACCCAGGAGCAAAGTTATCATTCACTGGCCATGCAAAGAACTGGTGCGGGTCACGCTTCTCTAAGTTACGTAGGAGCTGCTCGAGGAGACGGGACAACGGGTTGCGTTTTTGACTGGCCTGTGTGAAACACAAGGTAATTTTAATTTGGTGTTTATTCATAAGGTGGAAATTTGGTTAACCAAGTTTATTGAGTAGAGCTGAGGCCCTGGAATTTTGTGTACTGCATTGTACTTTCAAGGGCAAGCTTTGAGAGTGTTATTGGTGCAACAACCATTAAAATACTCATGGTATATTAGTTTTTGGCCGCTAATATAATCTGGGACATTTAATGTTGACAACTTCAATTGTAGCTTGTCATTTTATACCGTTTGTACCATATAAATAGTAACTGGTAGTTGATAAAACAATTTCATACAATTCCCTACTCGCTACGCGTACCTTCAGTACACAAGTGCGCGGTTCCCGGTGTGAAGCCGGGGAGTTAGGGCCAGGGCTGAGACGCCGAAGCAGTTTCTTTCGCAGTCCTTCATCATCACTGTCATCGTCTGACAACTTCATCTGAGAACAGTATTTCTAATCAAATAAGCTCATCTTGTCAAGTCATTCTTTCAATAGGGTTAAAACGTGAATGATCACGTTTTAACCCTATTGAAAGAATGACTTGACAAGAGAAGCTTAGCTTATATTACTTACGGCAGGTACTTAGGCAGTACTTGGGCCTGTGCATGACTACAAAATACTATATTAAAAACATGATGTCTAGATTTCCTAGCATTACACTAAACGAGACACAAAATAAAATTTGTTTTGTAGATGCTTTAGGTACCTCGATTTCACGTCTCCTCCGTTTCTTCTTCTTTGGTTTCTCATCTGAATCCTTGTGCTCATCGGTGGTAGAATGTTCCACATCACTCGCCTCTATTTCTTCTTCTAAACAAATAACAAACATCAAGTCAAATTTTGTTGCATTTCATTCAGCAAGCTAATGCTAATGGTAAGTCGTAAGGTGTAACTTACTACAACTCAGTTTTTCTAAGTCTTCCATTGTTAATTGATACTAATTTGTAAGCGGGCTAAAATAAAAACAGGAAAATAATTGGTTTTCACTGATGCAATGGAAGATAAACAAATATATACATATTAATGATTGATTTTACAAATGAACAACACAACCCAGCGAGTCCTGCGACATGAACAGTTAAACTACTAGTGTTGCGACACTTGCGACTCGACTCGTGTCGTATTTTTACTTGAGTGACTCGAGTGAGTTCGTCAAATTGAAATTCGTACTTGAGGGAAAAATAATTTGACTCGAGTCAGTTTGTACTCGAGTCACTTACACTATATGTTATCTCAAGACATAATAAATGGCTTCAAACTTGCAACTACAATGTAAACAATCATTATAGTAGGGCCATGATAAAAGATTATTTTAGATAGCTAACAAAAGTCACGTAAATCAACGGTAACACGTCGATTTAAAATATGGATCGACAGATATATAGACCTGACAACGGACACCTTTTTAATTGGCTCTACCATAGCTGTTTGATGATTAACAGTCTTCAATTTTATTTATTTGTATGTAAGGATAGGTAGATAAAATATAAATCATGCTTGGTATAATAAGAAAGGTGTTAAATTGGTGATTGTGTGAAGGTGATTAATATCTAATTTTAATTTTAAATATCAACATTATCAACAAGTTATGACATTAAATCACTCGAGTCACTCGAGTCACATAATTCTGTTCCGGTCGCATCACTAAGTGAAACCATAGAGATTTAAAACATAGAATAATGCTAAAGAGCTTTTGTTCTCTTCTTCCTCTTCCTACAAATGGCAATCAGTTATCTTCAAGGATTATTTTTGCCAGTGTCGAGAGTAAGGGAGTTATCTAGTTTCTCAATATTAACTTGTGTTGCATTAAAATGCCTAGTGTCATGCATTCTAAAGATTATTGGAGTTCCTGGACTCCAGGAACTCGTACCAGACTTTTAAGGTCAGAGGTAACTTAGTGACAAAAATGATAAATCACCACCCAAAATTAAATTATAAAATTATAGCATTATTTCCAATGATTTATCAATGAAATCAGTCACCGAATGAAACATTATTGTGCACAAGACACCGAAAATATACACTAAAGACCATTAAGTATACACCCACCACAATATAATATAAGCAATAATAAGTTTGTAGTAATAAAATAGATTTTTAGTTTTAGAAAAAATACCAATACAAAGTCTATCATTTATTAGCATTTCAAGTGTCTTCCCGTTTCCATTATTAAGATACAGTAAAAAAAAACCAAAGAACGCGTTTTTATTATTATTATAGCGACAACATAAATACACATTCTGTGAAAAATTCAACTGTCTATCTATTAGTCTATCGATGTATATTATGTACTCTGAGATATAGCCCACTGACAGACAGGCGGACGGACGGACGGACAGCGAAATCTTAGTAATAGGGTTCCGTTGGTCACCCTTCAGGTACGGAACCCTAAAAATAAGATAATATATGATTCTTCGTATACCTATAATCAAAGTTTTCTTCCTTGTGTCTCAAATATAACATTTCAGTCTCGTTTCGGGAAGTGCGTATAGAACATGTGGGACGATGTTCAATGCCTGCCTCGGCGTTAGACATACATACGTTACCTAGTTTATTACCTAACCTGCATGTACGTACAAGATTAACCGTACAGCCGTCTGTTTGTTTGATACTTTTCGGTGTCAAGGTAAGTGAGAAATGGCCAATGGTGTATTACTATACATTTCCTACACACATTGTGTTGTGTTCGGTATTCATTGTATTAACTAACTTTATCCTGCGACTTACCTCGCGTGGAATTAACAATGAAATCTAGATTTCAGTTCTTTAAATTATGCGGGAGCCTTTAGTTCATTCAGGACAAAAACTAGCAGAGATTCTGAAAGTTCTTCTACCTGTCAATAAAAGTCTTGACAAATGGTTTAGTATTTCAGAGATTAGGGTGAACTATCAAACCTAAGGAAAGGAAGACATATAAAGCGCCTTTAGGTTTTGATCTTGCAAGTTACTGTGATAGCCTAGCAAAGTAACCATTTTCTTCGATATCACAGACACATTTTTATTTCATTTTCTTTGTATAAGAGGGGTATTGACAAAACAAAAAAAACTTATCTAACGCTAACAGAACACATGAATTAAAAAATAAAATAAATTACATGCATCGTATAGCGTAGATTTAATACAATGTAAAATTATATTACCTCCAATTCAACCCTGGACGGTGCGCCCACGCACCAACGCGTTGATGTCTAATCTACTTAAATAAGCAATACAGGTATCGGCGTTCGAACTTTGAAACAACTTCCAATACTACCTTCCTGTCCAACTAAATTTCCATATTAATTGATTATGCTCACAAAGTATAGAAAGTATCACAAGGGCGGGTTTAGCTTAGCTTACAAGTCAGGGGTCATTTTATATTCGAGGACTAGTTAGGACACACTTCAATTTATATTACAATGAAAAAAGGTAAATCAAATTGCAAATAAATAAATTAAATTTGTACACTTCTAAATAAATAATTTAATTTATCAAATTAAATATAAATTTTATTTTCTCTTTTGTCTTTTATCGAAACGAGTTACCATCACTTCCGCCACTTAAAACAAAATAGATGTTTTAGGATCTGACGACATTTTGGTTATGTATTTTGTCCATTACATGTCCTTGTTTCGTTATTATTCACTAGTCAATAAAGTCATTTGCAATGATATTAAGTATATACTTCCTAGAATAATAAATTCCAAACATCTGTAGATAAAATTTAAATTAAATTAAAATAATGGTTCTTGAAAAATATGTGGAAAAAATTTAAACCTTCGTAGTTCAAAAGTGTTGTCCACATTCTTCCCCGAGGTTATGTTTATGAAGGGCTGGGGACAAAGGGCCACATTATCTGGACGATCGAATTAAATAGTTAGAGTACGCCGAGTGCCGTGCGCTTAGAGAATGCCTGCATACCTTATAGGGTACACGCGGTAAGGACACTGCGTTTGATACTAGCAATAATAAAAAAGCCGTGACGGGACGTAGCGCAGATGTCAACCATCAATTGTATAGACGCATCCACGCGCACAAGGGAGTCGAAAGCACTGGTGTAGAGGCATGATGGCATAAGATAAGACGTTATGCCGTTTGCCATCACACCATATAAGTCGGTTTTACTGTCAAGACGTGCCAATAGATGTTCAAAAACCTGAATCACTTACCCATGTTTCTGAGTGACTTCCATGGATGGAAGGGGAACTTAGGGGAACTATGGATAGTTCCCCTACAATGCGATGTGTTGACAGGTAGCAATGACATTTATTTATGCTGTAATAGAATTCTTTGCAACATAAGATTGTAAGCGCGGTTAGAAGTTGCAGGTATAGTGACCACTGATAATCAGGTGGTCCTACTCTTGTTAGCCGTCTTTGAGCTATAAAAACCAGCCTAACTTTTTTATTTTATACCGTTAATTGTATCAAAAGTGTGCAACATTCACGCTATCTATGCCAATATCATAAACTGCTTTGAATCTATTCCCAAAACCTTGGAGTGTTCTTCTTAATAGCCGTATGTTAATTTAACAGATACGATCTACTGTTTTGACACTTTTGATCTGATTACGTCATAAGGGGGCCGAAGCTCAAGATCGGATCGGCTGGCATTTCGCAAGCTAATAGTTTTGTAGTTTAATCGTACTATCGTACAGTTTGATTTATACGTATATAATAGACGTATAGGTTCAAACCCCGGGCTATACCAATGAGTATAAATATGAATTGTAGTTTTTCTAGCTCGAAAGATTCTAAGAATAGTGATTAATCAAACCATGGGATTAAAAATAAAGGTAGGGCAAAGTGGGATCTCACGTGGTGATCTGCCTGACCATTGTTCTGGTTGCTTAACCCAAGTATATAATAAAAGCTTAACCCCTAATTTCAATAACTATGCGCGGTGAATTGTACTACGAACCCATGTATGTAAAAAAAACTTGTGTTTTATTTTATACGTGGGGTTGAATCCATCGACCTTACTTGCTATACCAAATTTAGTCCTAGCACCCTGGAATATAATATGAAGTATATTTTATCGCTAAAAATATGTATTATCTTAAGCTTATCGTCATAAGTATCGCTTATTGTTCGTTATGGAATCACACATTTGATCTTGCGTACTAATTGGTAGGAGACCGGCAGACATTTTACAAAACAGAAACTTATCTATTATACGACGCCGTTTGGAAGGTGCGAAGAATAATTTGGACGAATGGTAGGCATGTATTTTTATGTTTATAGAACGATTTATACGTATCGAAGAATCTACAATTAATAGAATACGATGTAAAATAGATTTGTAGACAACAAACCAATAAAATAAATTGAATATTGCGTTAATGATCAAGCCGCGAGCATCCAACACAATGAATTGTCGAATCGCGACGCGGTAAGATTTATGACGTGCGATTTCCTATTACCTCGCGCTGTGCCCACTTTAATTAGCCGATCACACGAAGGGATACACAATAACGTAAACTGATTTTTCGGTTAAGCTCGTTGCACATTGCTTTATCAAGATTGACCTTTTATTCAGGAAAATCGATGGTTCTCGTGGGTAAAGTGTGTGGTTGCGCTGTTGGAGGACCATCCTGGTTATCTCTCTTATAGTCTAAGAATTAACTAAATAAATGTCATTGTATACAAAGGACACAATTTATAAGTGCGTTTGCCGCTTAACATGACATAATTTGAGTTCGGCTAAAGCTTATAGTTATTCTCACTAGGCTGTCTGCTTCAGGGTAAAAAAGAAACCGCTCTAGAAAACTAAAACCAAGTTCCCTCCGTGCCTCAGAGAGCCATCCGTCCCAGATTTATGTTAGGATTGTTGGGCAAGCGTTAGAGGTCTGTCTGATTTTAACCGTAAAATTGGGCGCGATCGTCAGGACGGCAGTCACTTTGTGTAATAGAGTTACCAGCAACATCACGTTAGATCTAGTGCCGACCACAACAGTTTGGGATAAGGACAGGACGATGATGATGTAAGCAGACAGCTGAGACCTCTTTCCACGTTATTTCCACCACACACATTCTCCCTTTCATAAACTCTTTCTCAATTATAGAACGAAAAGCAACCGTTAGTGTTATCTATGTGACGTTCCAAATATGATTTTGAAAAAATTGGACCGTTATCTGTGAAGTTCCAAATATGATTTTGAAATGTTGACCGTTACTATTTGACGTTCCAAATATGATTTTGAAAAGTTGACCGTTATATATGTGACGTTCCAAATATGATTTTTAAATGTTGACCGTTACTATGTGACGTTCCAAATATGATTTTGAAAAAGTAAGACGGTTGAAGTAAATGTTATGGTGTACCAGTATCCAGCCCCTTAGTAGACGCCATGAGTCGATGGCCGACTCGTGGCAGCACTGGCAGGCAACCCGCTGCGTGGAACCTCTGAAAGTGATAGCGTGACTGCATCGATCATTGCACTACCACTCCTCATGCTCTGAACTTGAGCTAATATTGATGACCAGTTCGAAGCTGGCTTGGTGAATAAAACGTCTGTTAGATCATTACATGGTATGTGTGTGGCTTATTTATGGAGGAAATATCTTTTTTTAATGTACAATTTATTGCGAAGGAGCCTTGAGCTTTTAAACTTTCGAAATAAATGCTAAAAAGTTTGATTCCTGCTTGGAATAAGTTGTTCGGAGTTGTCAAGGTACGAAAATAAAAATAGTGTAATTACAAAACTATTATTTCAATATGTCAAATTATTATTAGTTAGCATGCAAGCTGACGGGTATGACCATAATGTTTTCCAAAATGCTAACCTCCCCTTTTTAAAGTCAGACAAAGTACCTTTCCTGTAAGGACATCTTGCAACAAAGTTGTATGGGATCTCAGAATAAGATAAGCAATGTTAGCATGTGGTTCTCATCAATATTTAGCTCAGGTCCGTGTTGTTGATAGTATGATAGAGTAGCAGTCGTGCGCTCGCGCTGCTGATACAATTAATAACGCTCAGATACCGTGTTATAATAGAACACAGAACAAAAACACAATGCAGTAAACTGTTATTTGATAACGTGAAGTTATTGTCAGGAATTCTTAAGGTATTAGGGATTTTTTTTATACTACTGAGGTTGCACGAGCGTACGTAAGGTAAGCAGTCACCGTAGCCTATAGCCGCTAGCAATATCAGGGGTTTTACTAACGTATGCCAACCCTATCGTTGATGAGGACTGTGCTAGCAGCATTACTACTAGTGCAGCGTTCCTCGTGCAGCACTGGCAACCTTACTCACCGCAGAAATGTGTATTAATTGACGAAAAAGTTGTAGGGACATTTTTTAAATAAATTTTGTATATATTTTTTGTTGGTGAACAAGCAAAAACCATTTGATAAGCGGTTACCGTATTCCATAGTCACTTGCAATATCGATGTGGTAAGCTGCCAGCTTGGGATTGGACTTGGGGCAAAAAAGAACAAAAAGGCTTCTGTGTTATCACGTAACACGCCATTATTACCAAATTTATATAAAAAAGTATATAAAAGTTTGTCCTATGTCAGTGTGAGACGCGTACCATCAGGTGAATGATTTTGATCTCGTTACCTACATACCTATACTTAAAAAAAATATTCAGTCAAAAATGTGTGTAAGTTAATTGTGTAATGGCGCTTTGGACTCTGCCTACCCCTAAAAGCTACATACTAGCTGCCCGTACAGACTTTGTTCTGTCAAAAATAGCTTACGACTGATTCTCAGACCTAACAAATATGCAAAAAAAAATTCACAACAGTCGGTCAAGCCGTTTCGGAAAGGTGTGCATAAACTGACCTAAGAATTTTATGTATTAGATGTATGTATCGTTTGTGCAAGATGTCAACGCACCCAGTAGTGATCGCACGCCTCACAATGGATAAATTATGTCTCCACGCACTCTTGCGCATAATTAGCGCTGATTGGCACCACCAGCCTCTTGCCGCTTCCTTCTCTGATAGGGATCTAATCTAAGATCTAAGAAAATATTATGGAAAAGAAATATAATTAAAAGCAAGGGGTCGGCCATTTATCAGATGAGGCTCGAAAAGCCCCCCTTTCGACCCTAACGTGATAAATGGAAGTGAAAGAGGGCCCGAATAATTTACAAGGGGCAAAGAGGATGTAGTGACATATCAAAGTTGATAATTAAACATGTGTTTAATGGACAACCCCAAAGATAAATATCAAATGATTGTCAAGCCAGTATTCGCTGAACGACAAATTAGGGCCTAGAGTATTTTTTACCAAAAACGAATTTAACCCATGGGTCGAATGAGACGACAATATGACGTGGCTACCCTTTGAGCTAAAGAGTCGTGGGGCTTTCTTTGGCTTGAATTTAATCAATATTTCTCAGGGGGACCACGAGCGTGGTCCCGAAAGCCCCATTGAAATTAATAATAATTTTGAGAAGTATTTTGGGACCACCAATTTAGACACAGTTCTAATCATCATTGCTTATGTCAGGAAAGTACAGTCAAAGTGAAAAACTGCTATAATATATTTTAAAAAATATTTACAAAAAAAACATAGCCTGAATGTAACGCATTAGGAATTAGCATGTTATATTAAATTACCAACTATTGGATATCTGGATTTTGAAATCGAATATTTATATTACCCGACTTCAACAAAGCGCAGTCTTAAATACGAAGAACATTACGCAATCAAGGCGGTGCTACTACACAAACAACGCTTATATTGTGTTGTTATTACGTGTATTGTCGACAGGCACAGTTGGTTCAAGTAACGAGTATGTAATTCGACTCTCCCATGAGTACTTGATTGGAAAGTGATGTTATCTCACCAGTTACTTGATATTTGCAAACATTGGTTTTCACTATATTTAACAATCATAGAGGGAAAGAACATCTTTCGACTGGTATTTAGAAACGTTACTATCAAAATGTTCGAACGAAAACGTGCGAATACGAATTTTTAGTTCCAGTTTTCGCCGACGTAGCGCTGTATATCTACTATATAAAAATAAGTCGGGTTTTCCTTCCTGACGCTATAACTCCAGAACGCACGAACCGATTTCCACGGTTTTGCATTCGTTGGAAAGGTCTCGGGCTCCGTGAGGTTTATAGCAAAGAAAATTTAGGAAAAATCCAGGACAAACCAACATTAAATGTCTACCCGTGCGAAGCCGGGGCGGGACGCTAGTTTTTCCATACAAAAAAGATTCGAATACGTTGTCGAAAGCAATTCGATAATCTTCTGTCTAACGCTGCTGTTTTCACAATAGCTCAGAGTAGATATTATATGACAATAGTGCAGTTTTAACTTAAATCTGTGCACTTTGCAGTAGATTTTGATGTTCTACGAGCCAGGTTAATATTATTAATGAACACATCGTAGGTCAGGTGTTTAGTAAAGCGGACTGCTACCTCTGCTACGCTAGTGACGTGGTTTCGATTCCCACCGGAGCAAACATTGATTCGATGCACGTTTAAGTTTGCCTACCTCGTATATATTATTGTAATTAGTATGAATTTTAAGAATTCGGGCATTATTTCAGTATTCTGGTACGCAAAGTACAAGCTGGTTACTTTGCGTTGGATAGACCTATCTGGTAACTATGGAGGGTGGTGTTTGTCCAAAAACAGAATCTACCCAGCAGTCTTAAGTGCTTTCCCGGGTCTCCGAAACATCGCTAGATGGTCTAGAAACAAACAGACACGCACATGATTTAAATTTAGGGTTAAGATAGGCAGGTATCCATATCCAAGCAAATAAATCTATATTTTTCTAGAGATATATTTTTGATACAAGCGACAGTCTTGTGAATGAAATATATCCTTAGTTAGAAACCAGCAAATAATTTAAACATGCAATATTCAAATGTAGTCCTTAGCATTCTGGTAACGTCGGTCGTGGCCTTGAACGCATAGAATACTAAAAGGGGAAACGTGGATCCTGGCTCGATATTTATGTATAGAGGAACACGGTAACCAACGCGGCTAGCATGGGCGTGTAAGACAAGGCATTTACCCCAAGACCCTTACGAGCTAAGTAGACACACGCCGCCGTTCACTTTTTAAAAGTTTCTGTGCAACACTGGACAAAATTTGCAAGGAAACTTTGGTATTCAATGTCCATGCTATGGTGGGCAGGGAAAATGCGAATTTCAAAGAGAAATTGATGAGATCACCAGTATTTCAAGATACTTTTACTTGTGAGTACCAGCAGCAGTAAAAGTTTGGTGAATATAAAGAGGTTGATCTTTTTAGCCGACTTCAAAAAAGGAGGAGGTGCTGTGTTCGCCTTAAGATATGTATAATAACATTCTTCATATCTGAATCTCGATGCAAAAATACATCCACATAATATTCTCATTTTTTTATAACCACTAAGGTGGCGAACAAGCATTCGGCCCACCTGATGGTAAGCGGTCACCGTAACCTATGGAGGCTTGCAACACCAGGGGTATCACTGGTGTTGACAGCCCTAAAATTAAATAAAATAAAAATGAACCAACCGTTCTACGTAAATTAGATATTAATTGGAATGTGTTAATCTTCTTTATATTTTGAACAGGCTTTCTTTTATTGAGTTTTCTGAAGTAATAACTTTTTTTTTGCTAAACGTAGGGCCACGGCAATTTGCAAGTTAAATCAGCTAACTAGGTTACGCAACTTACGCATTATTAGTTAGTGTACTAATTTCTAATTTTACTAACTGATTTAGGGTCGGCAACGCGCGAGTGATACCCTGGTGTTGCAAGCGTCCATAGGCTACGGTGACCGCTTACCATCAGGTGGGCCGTATGCTTTGCCACCCTAGTAGTATAAAAAAAACAATCCCACCAAGGTGAGACGCAGTATAAATCATATTTTAGTCAGGCTCAGACTAGACTTGGTTGACCATAACCTATCCCCGACACAGAAGAGGTCGCGTCCACTTTCCCTCGATCAGCCTGCGATAACATCTTCCATCTTCATTGATAACCGGACCCAAGCCATAGAGTAAGTAAGTAGCGCAGACAATTCATTACACGCAGACAAGGCTGTATTAGCCACAGCCTTAACATTAAATCGTAGGTGCTTGTCCTGGTTTTATGGTACTGGTAGGTACGTATTTGTCTTATAATAATAACCAATGGCGAAATAGTTTCGTATTTATGTATGCATTTATAAAAAACGACAGCACTGATTTTCTTGCCGGTTCTTCACAGGTGGCTTTTTTGTGAACCGATGTCTACTCTTTATAAGTGATCTACTAAGGTCTAAACTGAGTTGTCTTATTAATTTTTGCCATAAATTTATTTTTTAATTACCTGAGGTACATTCAAAGTAGGTACGTTATTTTGCTTAAAACAATATAGGCTTAGGTACATGGTCGTGATAAAAAATACAGTATAATAATTTATTGTTTGCAACATTGAGTTATGTTTTATTTAATATAGATCAAATATAAAAAAAGAATAGGTCAACTATATATTAAGCAATAAAAAGTACATAATATCATAATTATTACATTTCAGTCAAAATACCAAACGCACCTTCTGCAAATCACTGTTCTTTGCCACGCAGTCGACTGCTTTCGATGCGCCCGCGCACTCGACTCGACATAACGGCGCGAAGTAGCAACCTGCGCGCACGCTCGACGCAACGACCGCGCTCGCGAGTGACACTTGTGCTTTCTACGTAAATAAACACAAATATTACCACGAAATATTGACCAGTAACCACGAAAACTACCAGTGACTGTGCAGTGATACGATTATAAGTGTAGCACTACAGAGTTGAGAAGTACCTTTTAGCGGTAAGTGCAGTTATGTTCGCGGTTTCGCGAATGCTATTTGTATTAGATTCGGTGCTTTGATCACTTTGAGATTGTTTTGTTGTAATGTGAGCCGTATTTGTCATATTTGAAACTTTGTAATTCGAATTGGTATAGAAAATGAGGGTACTTCCATAGGCATACCTACCTACTTCGCACAATCGCAAGAAAAACTACCTTCTATTGGAATAATCATCAAAGTCCGTATTTCAGTAACTACCTACTTTCAAAATGAGACCTAGTTTCATAGTCTAATAGCCTAGGTCATCATAACCTATGATTTATGTAGCAAATAGAAAATGTCAGATGTTTGAAATTAAGTATTTTCGTCACAGATTTTCGAACATATTAACAAAGTCGAGGCATGGAAGATTTCCTAAACCATCTTTAAGGAACCCCATTTGGGAGATAACTATTTAAGATGTATTCAATAAACCTAATCTTTACATTTGAGATCTGAACCTAGGTAATTATTATTGGTTATTTTCTTTACAGGGACGTAACTACTAATTAAATTGGTACAATTTAAACTTTAAAAATCTAATAAACAAATTTATATTGACACAAGTTGATTGGAGTTCGAACCTTGGACCGCACTTGTACACACACCGCTAAGTCGCAGGTTTCGGCAAAGTGGGCTAATGTAGCAAGTTACTCGTAATCTTAGGTATTATCTACAGTAATATAAATTCTCTTGTGGTCTGAATTAAACGTTCTTTGACATTTGCCCCTGAACTGTATAGTAAAAGTCATTTAAAATAAATTTAGGCACATTACGGTATTAATAAAACGTTCACTAGTGTGTGAAATGGTGAATGGAATGTGTCGGACTGAGATTTCTCCAAAATTCTTTTGCATATCTATAAATTAATTTCCTTTTTGTATTTGCATTTGGTTACAATCACTTATAGTCACCAGTAGGTATATTTTAACATATATGTCTATGTAATATCATAGAATGCCTTTATGAAGAAGATGAAAGTACTCAGCATACATATATAGAACAGGGTTTTTCAAGAAGGGTGTCAAAAGATGTTTGCAGGGCTGGCAACGCGCAAGGGATACCCCTTTTAAAATCAAAAACCATTTATTTAGTTTAGGCCCTAATAAGGTACTTATGAATGTCTAAATTTCCACCGGTTCGGAAAAAAAAGCCACCTGAGAAGAACCGTCAAGAAACACAGTGCTCTGTCTATTTTGTGTTGCAACGTCCATTTACTACCGAAGCCGTTTACCATCAGACCGAGTGCTTGTTTGCCACCTTGTTATAAAAAAACTAATTAAGTAAATGATGTACCTATGTATTCCTTAACTTAAGAGGATCGCAGCTATTACAGTTAATATTTCACTATAGCTATAATTATGTCCGTCTCACCACTCATAGAGAAAAATAAGTATAATAAAATTACCACCTTCAACAGTCCGTCCGCAAATGTCAAGTTTTAATCATTTTCAAGAAAAGTTCAGTTTAGGCTGCGTAGCCTACCGATAGTTTCGAAAACTTATTTCTTATGCGTCTTATAAATTTAGGATATTTCATAAATGAAATGTTTAAGTATTTCTGACTAGGTAAATACATTTCGCTTGATTATCTGCGACGTTTTTTCAAAGGGGGGTTGGATACATGAACAAACACCATGATTAAGACAAATATGACAGGAAATTGACATACCACAAGTCGTGGCTACCTCATTTCACCAAGTAGGTTCATATTATTATGATTAGCTAATTTCCTACTACTCTTATGTCACTAAGTTCGAGTTGCAAGCAAACGTACGCCCCGCCTGGTGGTAAGCGGTCACCGTAACCTATAGGTATTTTGAATATCAGAGGGTACCACTAGTACCTAGGTTAGCTACTTAGCGGTGTTCGAGCTAAAGCTAAAATAGAAGACTGTATCGAAATCAATATTTTTATTGATTGACCTATCACTTACAGACGAGGTGCGGAAGACATGTGTAGTAACGGCCAACAAGGCACTTCCGCCAGAGGTATTGATTGGCGCATTTATGTAACACCAACATATATATATATTACAACGTTAATTGGCCCACAAGCTTTGGATGAATCGTTACATTAGATACAGTGCCCATGTCCGTGTGCTCGGTAAGTTCCGGTCACACACAACACGCCAAGTCCCTCACGGGGTAGGCAGAGAGTGCAGCGCACCATTACTCTGGACTTGCATACCTCTTTTGCTTCTTTTCTTTACATTCAACATTCAAGCCGTGGTATGAAGCGATGTCTGCTTTTCTAGTTCTTCTAGCGACGCAAGTTCGAATCCCACCGGTCTGTACCAATTGGTTTTTTTTAACTTCAGTGCAGTGATGTGTCACACAACGTGGTTTATGGTGAAGGAAAACATCGTGAGGAAACCTGCATACGTCTGAGAAGAAATACAAGGACGTATGTAGTGCCTAAGAGACGGCGATGGACTCACCATCTGTCACGTTGTCACTAAATTATCTTCGGTGGATAGTGGGTGTTGTAACACCTGAGCTACCTCTTCGGGGACCCTTGTGGGAAGGCGTGAAGATTTGCTTTTATTATTCTTACTACTTGCCTGCGGGAACCGAACTAATCAATAATTAGTAAATATACAGCGTTTAAACAGCCTTGAACTTCCCTTTTTTAACTACTTAACGAGCGGTAAATAGGCAAAGTGGTTACTCGTAGGTTTGTCTGTACGTAGACTCGGTTTAGGCGTACGAGAAAAATGTAAGGTGTTCTTAAAATCTAGATATAAAAAGTGAATGTTACTAATTAGTTTTACCTAATGTTAATAGATTTTATGGGCTACACGCGTTAAAGATTTTATCTAGCATGTCAATTGACTGAGATGTGTGTTAATTATATCTGTAGCTACGGTTGAAAGTGTCAATTACTAGTAATATATAGATTTTTATGTATCAGTTCGCAGGATCGTTAATATTACAATTCTAATTAAGTTGCGACACATTCCAGTTTTCTGACTGAGATAACAAATTAAAATTACATATTACAGGTTTGAGTAAGGCAGCTATCGAATTGAGGTACGTTGCATAATGTAATGCACTCACCCTAATTCGCACGCCACACCCGTTTCCAATGCATAGCGTTAAATACACGACTTGCTAATTTTTTTATCGTCTTTATTTTAGCTTGAATGGCAATTTATACAAGTGACAATATTCCTAGCAATATAACTCAAAATTATCTTTATTTGACAAGACCTTACAAATAAGTTTTAACTTGCCAGTCTACGTTTCAATAACCTACGTGGCATGAATATATCATAATTTAGCTCGTATACCGTATCTTCGATTCGCAAATTCGTCATTTATAGTAATACTAGCGAACCGCCTCTGTTTCGCACTACCAGCGTTTGTCATTAAATTAATACCTTGAAAACTCAAATTTATAATTATTCTACATATAAAAAAAACCTCTTGAATCACTCTACTTATTTTAAAAAAACGCATCTAAATCCGTTGCGTAGTTTTAAAGTTCCAAGTATACATAGGGACAGACAGACAGCGGGAAGCGACTTTGTTTTAAACTATGTAGTAATTAAAATTATAAAGTCAGTGATTTCATCCAAAAAATTTGAAGCTGTCACACTCAAAGAGTATTTCTTTGATGACCGGTGATAAAGTAGACGTTCGTAAGGGGGCTTAAATTGAATAAACGATTTTTGATATGATTTAAATAATGGTAACATAGGTGGTGCAGGATAGACACAGATGCAGACTTTTGTTATCGGGGGCCATGATTCACTTAGGGTCACTGCACACAGGCACACAGCAGTAAATATGTAATGTAAGTAACTAATGGCTACATATACTGTACTATACTATAATTGACAATTAAAATAAGGAAGTAGAAAAAACAGTGCGTTGAAAATAATTTAAACATTTCTCAGTCTTACATACAACGGATGAGCTTAAAGTAACAAACCACACGACAAGTCAGTGCTTGGTTCATTTAGCACGAACTTCACTTCCGCTACTTTTCGGTCATCAACTTAGTTTGACTTACAGGTAAACTTTTGGAAACCGATTTCTTCGATTTGTGTGCTCTTAGATGTTGAGATACCTGCATTAATTTTGTTGAATACTGTTCCCGCTACTTTGCCCGCGTCGAAATTGGATAAGCCAATAATATATATTTCGAATTTTTATCTATGATAATGTTATATTAAAGACTCTGATCCAGGTAAACAAACAACATGAAAAAGTTGTTTAATAAGCTGGGTTCAAATTTTATTTTCAAATTATCGCAGGTTATAATAAAGAAAAAATATATTGTATGTATGTATTTATTTAATGGCAACACAAAAAAGTATATTTCGTATTATGCCAATGTCATGTAGATAATAGAGAGGATCCTCTTGGCAACGTCGTACGGCGGGATAACCACCAAGAAGGTTGGCAACGTCCTTCCTGACAGTCTATGGACTCCATTTCACCAATCACCAGAAAAAAATCTTCATTTTGGTAATTAACAATATTATTTTATTTAATTTTGTTAAACATGTCGTGGAATATTTATCACATTATACGTTGTATATATAATAAAATAAACACCACTGTATCTCACATAATAAATTAAACAATATCAAGACAAGATCAAGACAACATATTCCTTTGATTGTCAAAATTGAAGTCCAAAAAATATAATAAAATAGATTCTTAATTATGTGTCATGCGTCGTTCCTTTTTGAAAACTTTCGCGTCCGCGGGAGCAAGCTGCCAGCAGCATTCTGTCAGGCGTGTTCCAAGAGCAAATCTTCCAAGGAGATTGTATTTGTTGTACTTTGTGGCACTGCGCGATTGACATTTTCACCTGAGGTGTATTAAAAATCTAGTAAATTTGGTCTTACGTAAGGCGTGCTTAAAATATAACATTCGAAGATATTGTAATGATAAGCCCGAGCCCACGGATCCAAAGGTACCTTACGAGTGGCCCAACTGATCATTGCAAAGTATTTGTCGCAACGAATTCGTGCACAGATCATTTAGGATCTAGCTTTAATGCTTAGAGAAATTATGGAGCAAGGTCGGCTTTTTGTCATAATCAAAGACGTAGTGTGTGTGGTGTAGGACAAGTCATCTCGAATCGATACTTTCTGCATTCGATATACATATGTACGTAATAATACGTTTGATAAGAAGGAATCTTGAAGGAATGAAATTAATTACATTTATTTGATTTACACAGGCATTTCACGCCACAGATACCTACATAAACATAATGCAATAGGTTTTTAATCTGTTGTAGGCTAGAATATTTGAAATTTTGAAATACAATTCTAGAGCTTCTAGAGCAGCGGTACTCAAACTTTTTTCATAAGGGCAACAAACACGTGTTAGTCGTGATGCCGATGTCGCGGGCTGCAAAATAAATTAAAAATTGTTACATTGTCGTTAAAAATGAATAATATCTTAACCATTGCCACATTTACAATAAATATAGTTTAAGTAATATCAAGATAAGTGAGCAGGGTAAACTATATAACTGTAGGCTGGAATCATTTGTTTTATCTCCGTATCTGAATGGGTTTGCGGAGTATTGTACCAGCAAGAGAATAGTTTGCGGTCGCGGAACTGTACATAAATAAATCGCTGTCATTAAGCCAAGCACTAACTTCGTCCAACAGAGAAAAACTGGCTTAATCACATGGGTCTAGATGGATTTCCAAATGAGAATTTTCACAGAAACATTGCGGTTTCTACGGATCCAATTAACTTAGAAGATTTTACCACGGTGTTTAACACACATCACTCTTGCTTGACATTAAAGTTGAGTCCTTCATCGTATCTCTGTGTCTGTATTTTACAAGCTTTTATTAAGTTTCACCTGGCCGGTGTGGGTGTGTTTGTCTGAGACATACAAGTTTTGTTTCCATGACTATGCAAGATTACCTAAATGCCGCAATTTCTAATCCAATATGGCGGCGAGTGCTTGAGTTTTATTAATATTAGGTCCTTACATATGAAATTGGCGTTTTGTATGGGAGGAACAAAAAGTCGAATATTTTTTAATATAATATATTTAATTAATCAAAGTATGAACCATTATTTTCTATGCACTTTTGCCATCTCATAGGTAGTTCATTGATCCCTTTACTAAAAAAACCAGTCGGACGGGAATCAATAAAATCTTTGAAGGCGATTTGGACTGCCCCATCGGAGTTGAATTTTTTCCCTTGCAAGAAGTTATCCAAATTTCGAAAAAAATGGTAATCTGTTGGAGCAAGGTCCGGGGAGTACGGAGGATGTCTTAGACTTTCCAATTGAAGCTCTTCTAATTTAGTAGCCGTCTGTAGCGCAGTGTGTGGTCTAGCGTTGTCGTGAAGCAGCAGTGGCGTGGAGCGATTGACCAGCCTAGGTTGTTTAGCCGCTAGCTTTTCCATCATGGTTTGCAATTCCTGACAATAGACATCAGCCGTAATAGTCTGGCCAGATTTGAAAAAACTGTAATGAACAATACCGGCACTAGTCCACCAAACGCTTACAAGTAACTTTTTTGGGGTTAATTTTCGCTTGGGGCAGGATTTGGCTGGCTGGCCAGGATCTAACCATTGCGCTGAGCGCTTCCGATTATCGTAAAGAACCCATTTTTCATCACAGGTAATGATTCGGTTTAAAATACCTTCATTATTGTGCCGGTTTAGTAATGTAACGCAGCAGTCGACGCGCGTTTGCCGGTTTGTTTCAGTCAATTCGTGAGGTACCCACCTTTCAAGCTTTTTAATCTTCCCAATTTGCTTCAAGTGAATTAAAACAGTTTTATCACTAACATTGCAGCCTGCAGCTAACTCGGACGTGGTTTGCGATGGATCCGCTTCCACAATAGCCTTCAACTCTTCATTATCAACTTGAGTCTCAGGCCGTCCACGGGGCTTGTTCTGCAGGTCGAAATTTCCAGAACGAAAACGTTGGAACCAAAAACGAACTGTGTTTTCTTTTGCAACACGACCGCCATACACATCATTCACCCTTCGAGTTGTTTCCGCAGCACTAGTGCCACGGCGGAACTCGTACTCGTAAATAATGCGATATTTAAGGTTTTCCATTTTGTAAAATGAGTGACGCAAACAGAAAAAAACAGAAGAAAAAAAACAAATGAATGACGATCATCGAAGCACAAATACATGAGTCTATAGCTGTACAAATTTGAATTTGGAATTCCTTACCAAAGAGGAGAAATTCGTGATTAAAGTGGCCAGTACGAAAAACGCCAATTTCATATGTAAGGACCTAATATATACCAAGTATCTGAATATCTGCATTATCTCTTGTATATTTCTTTATGAATTCTTTCCCTGAATGTATGTACCACAGCTCGATTCCAATCATACGCTTACAATCAACCCGAACAAAGCACAATTCGCGAAATGATACTAGTTTCACAAGAACAATGCCGCTTCTTGCGGGCCATAACAATATGAGTACATGTTATAACCAGCTCTTATGGCCTGACCTCTGTTTTGTACCACATAGTCTATTGAATTCGCATTATCGTGAGATAGTTTAACTTGATTGATATAATAGCGTATTATTTGTTTGGCAACTGTTTAACACAGAATATGTTGTGGGGTTCGTTCGTTTCTTAGTTAAAACTTTTTACACGACTGCGCGTCGCACATGAAGGGTAGTGTGTTCATAAACATATGTCCTATTAGGCGCAGAGACCAAAGGGGCGCAGAGATTGGCAAATTTTATTCGTGAATAACTCAAGATGCCTGGACGTAGAAATTTTCAGAACGCTCGCAACTGTCATATTCCGCCGATAAAAAAATCTTGTCAATTGAATTGTCACTCACTATCCAGACGGACCTACGGTTGGCCCTTTCTGCCCTGCTGTATGCGCTGCCCCATAGAATGCCTGGCGTGTGTGCTGTCCCATAGAATGCCTGGCGTGTGTGCTGTCCCATAGAATGCCTGGCGTGTGTGCTGTCCCATAGAATGCCTGCCGTGTGTGCTGTCCCATAGAATGCCTGCCGTGTATGCCTTCCCATAGAATGCCTGCCGTGTGTGCTGTCCCATAGAATGCCTGCCGTGTATGCCTTCCCATAGAATGCCTGCCGTGTGTGCTGTCCCATAGAATGCCTGCCGTGTATGCTGTCCCATAGAATGCCTGCCGTGTGTGCTGTCCCATAGAATGCCTGCCGTGTGTGCTGTTCCATAGAATGCCTGCCGTGTGTGCTGTCCCATAGAATGCCTGCCGTGTATGCTGTCCCATAGAATGCCTGCCGTGTGTGCTGTCCCATAGAATACCTGCCGTGTGTGCTGTCCCATAGAATGCCTGCCGTGTGTGCTGTCCCATAGAATGCCTGCCGTGTATGCTGTCCCATAGAATGCCTGCCGTGTATGCTGTCCCATAGAATGCCTGCCGTGTGTGCTGTCCCATAGAATGCCTGCCGTGTATGCTGTCCCATAGAATGCCTGCCGTGTATGCTGTCCCATAGAATGCCTGTCGTGTGTGCTGTCCCATAGAATGCCTGCCGTGTGTGCTGTCCCATAGAATGCCTGCCGTGTGTGTGCTGTCCCATAGTATGTCTGGCGTGTGTGCTGTCCCATAGAATGCCTGCCGTGTGTGCTGTCCCATAGAATGCCTGCCGTGTGTGCTGTCCCATAGAATGCCTGCCGTGTGTGCTGTCCCATAGAATGCCTGCCGTGTGTGCTGTCCCATAGAATGCCTGCCGTGTGTGCTGTCCCAGTACAGGTGGTACAGTACCCCAGTGTCAACAATAAAAACTGGTTTACGCTTATTTATAGAGTTTATTTCCACAAAACGCCACGGACTGAACTTCGAAGAAACATTGAAGCAGCTTGTCGGCTGACGCAGTCACCACACATGGCTTGCTCGTCAAAAGCCGGACAATTAGCAAATCTTGGTGCAGCACGTGTGGATGGTAATGCACGGGCAGCCACATCCGCAGCAACCGCCGCAGCAGCCGCCGCAACAACCTCCACAAGGTCCGCAACACCTGCAATAAAAATCCCCATTACACTTCTGTCTGACCCAATTACCAATACAGAATGATCCGCTTCATCCAGGTCCTATACTCACATCTTGGCTATTTGAAGTGCAGAGTACTTATATACCCAAAAATTATATAAATTTTTCTTAGGTTTTTCGTAAAATTTATAATTTTTTTGAGGTTTTTAATTTTTTGTGTATAACTCGCAAAGGATTTCAAAGTACTGACCTCCTAAAGGAAACGTCCTCTACACATCGACTTTTTACGGTTTGAATAACGAAGAAAATAATTTCAAAAAGTTTATTTCTTTTTAATTAAGTATTACGAACTGCCAGTAACAGTACTATTATATTAAATAAGTTTTGTACGGAATGTAGAAAAAAAATCTCGACCTCTTTCTTTTTAATTTGGTTTATGAAATGTCAACAGCGCATTGACGCTTCTGTCACATTGTTCTTGAATAATATTCAGAAGAGATTATATTACGCTACGCTGTTTGATATAATCAAAGGCTACGGCTATGTGCATTATTATGAATGAATTTAATTCTTTGGTTAATTTCTAGCGGTAACTTCTAACAGGTACAGCTACTAATATAATGCCATGAGTACATTTAGCAGGCAGCAGTGCAATTCTAAAAAACCACTGAACTCACTGAACGAACTGATTTTTTTAAAGTAATTACGCAAACTAAGTGCCAGAATTACGTCGATATCATAAGAATATTTGTATTGCCGGAATAGAAGCGACTTAAAAAAAATGAAATAGCCAATGACCCTAAGAATTACTTTCACTGATAATACTCAAACATTATTGGTGCAATGAATATAATATGTGTAAATAGGCGATTGGGTAGCATTAAATACACGCACGTTTCAAAACCCAAGTAACCACAATGTTACCATGCTCAAATTCTAAAACCTTCAAATGGCAATCTAGTTTCGAAAACCAAACCACGGCGACTGCGCAGTTGCGGTGAGCCTACTTAGACCTTACTCTTGTTGGTTTTGCACGGCTGTTATATTGTATTTTTGCCACAGATGAATGTGAAGCTAAGTGTTATGATTAAGTTAAGCGATTTGAAGTCATTTTAGACGCTTGTGACCATTGATATTATATATGTTTAACTTAGGTAACTATTTTAAATCTGGACATTGATTGTAATTTCTTTTTTGTGTCAATAAACTATCATTTTAAATTGTATGGAACGGTGGTGGAGGTTTTTCGAGTGAGGTAACTCCGGTGCATAGCTACGAGTTTTACTTTGATGGAAAAGGCATATTATCTGCTTTGAGACTTCTAATGGTCTGTCTTATGTCCTGCAACAGTTTCGCTATTAATAGAGTAAGTTCATGTCTCCTAACCAATAATAACTATAAAAAAATGGAAATTAAAATTGGTCCAAAATTGGCGAAAATTTCGATGGAGATACATACAGACTAACATAGAAAAACCTCCTTATGTGAATTCTGTTAAAAGTTCATAATAATTTTACTGCACTTAATTAGTTTCAAGTTTTCTATACAGATGCAAAGTAACACTCGTAGTAAGAATAATTCAAGTATTCTCGTAGAAAAAATTAAGAATGTTTTTGTAATCAGACTAAGAAGGTTTTGAATGTACTCTGTATACTTTTTGTAGGAATCAAAAGAGGCTGTTTAAATCACATTAGAAATGACGTAAAATAAAAAGAAATTGATTTTGGCATGTGCACGCCTGAATTGATAACTCAGAATAAGGACTCGGCTCGCTTACGCTTATAGATCTAGGATAATACTTACGCTAGCTAGCTGAGTCCTTATTCTGAGATTAGCAACTATAACCGAATTGATTCCAACTACACTCCTTCCGACAATTAATCGAGTGGCGTGTGCCACTCGGATTATTTAATCGGGTAAGTCGATTACCGGTGCTTGCGTCACAGTTGCGAACGGGTATCCACAAAAAGCAACCGCCTTTGGTAATGTTTAGTATACCGGCTGCGTATTGCCACGTTTCGCAACACACTTTGTCTTCTATCGTGTGTGACTATTTTTTACGGTTAGTAAAATATTTATTAAATGCAAAAAAATACGGCATTCATAAGTGCCTTATGGCCTAAACTGAAAGAACAATTTTAATTTTTATATGAATTAAATATTGGTTATAAATCAGTGAAGGAAGGTATAGAATTTCGTTACAAATTGTTTGTCACAATTATTGCATGAAGGACAGACAGAGCACTGAGTTTATTACCGGTTCTTTTCAGTTGGCGTTTTTTGCAAACCTGGGTAATTAAGACTTTCATAAGTGCTATTAGGCACCATATTAGAACCTTAACTGAATATTTTCTGATTTTGATTTAATACTACGTAAGTTAATTTTTTATTGATGTATAACCAATATCTTTCCTCTCGCTTTACTGCAATCTGTGGGAGTGATGTAGTGAAAAGGGACGGAAGTGCGTTACATAAAGCCGGGAAAGCGTGCGCGGTAGAAGAGTTGGCCGTCAGATTTTACAAATCATAAAATATGCGACTACTATAAAACTCGCACGTTTTTGTATAGTATTCATATTATAGTTGATATACTATTTTGTAGGTTGCTTTTAATATATGTCGAACTTTATTCTTTTACGCCTTTAGTCTAGTGGTTGGCAAGACTGACTGTGCTACTCCAGGTGGCGTGGGTACGATCCTTTCCGTGCATTGTTTTTGATATCTATTTTAAGTAGGTATGTTTTTACAAAACGCATAAAGTATTATATCATTGTTAAATTATTTTCAGTTATATTAAAAAAAGCTATGTGTAACACAAACTTTCATCCCCTATTTTACCCTTTAGCCTTTGGGGTGGTATTACCAAGAATCCTTCCTTAGTGGATGTCTACGTCATTAAAGGTTCATACTGCCAAAATCCAGCGTTTTAGGCTGTGCGTTTTTTATATAGGTATACAAGATAATATTAATATGGATTTCCTCTGCGCTACAATTACATAGGTTGATTGCGCATCCGTCCGGCTGCATTGGAAAACTGCTGTTACCACGGCCTGGATACTGGCATCTGGCATCCAGACGCCTTGGGCCTTGTGACTCCGTTTGAAAGGTGCCGTTAGAATAGCTCACAAGCGGTGTACCCTCACACATTGCAACTAAACTGGTCTCGCACTTTGCTATAAGGAGTTTCCTCCCACGAATTCATGTGAATCGTTTGAATGAACTTCCTACGGTTTCCCCAAGTGAGTGTAAGTTTTCCAATAATGGTTTGGAGTAGGGTTGGCAACGCGCGTGTGTTGCTACGTTGCTAGCTTAGTGGGCTAAGATTAATTGTATATCACTGGCAATCGGCATGAATTAAGAAATTGATGAATTTAAAGCAAAAGGGGTGTGCAAGTCAAGAGTGAAATGGCGCTCTATACTCTCTAGCTTCTCCTAAAGGAACGGGATGGTATGTATTACCATTATGATACTTATTATATATAAATAAGGATCATAATGGTGATACATACCACTAGAGCACTAGATTTAACCCGCACTTGCAGATTTGTAAACAAAGTGACCTGCCATCAGACTGACGGAACCCATTTCACAGTGATAATCGGTTACCTGAATTAAATAGTTTTTCATAAATCAGCATCACCCAAAGGTTGAGTGGTAGAAAATTCCTACGGCATTAAGTCCGCCTGTGCAAATTCTTTCATGTAGTGTCAATAATTAAAATATGTTGACGGACTTTCTCATTTTGATAGTGAATTATTGCACACGAATAATATAATAATAATAATACATTATCAAAAAATCAAAATCAAAAATCATTTATTCAGTTTGGGCCCTAACAAGGCACTTATGAAGGTCTAAATTACCACCGGTTCGGAAAAAAAGCCACCTGAGAAGAACCGGCAAGAAACTCAGTGCTCTGTCTTTTTTTTCATGTAACAATCATGATATAACATTGTTTATTTACAGCCACAATAATACCGAAGGCTACAGTTATATCTCATTTTAATAGCGTATTTGGGCATATCAACATTTTGCTTTTCATAACAGAGGTCCCCAAACTAGGCAATGCTTGTATCTTGGGAACCGACCCATATCAATTTGTTTACAGATTTACCAACGTTACAATAATAATATAACTAACTTAAATTTATAAAGAAACTAGCGGCCCGCCCCGGCTTCGCACGGGTAGATATTTATATCAAATATTTTGTCTACCCGTGCAAAGCCGGGGCGGGCAGCTAGCCTATGTTAATCAGTGATAGTGTAGCTTTCTAACGGTGAAAGAAATCGGTCCAGTAGTTTCGGAGCCTATAGACATTTATCAAATATTTTGTCTACCCGAGCAAAGCCGGGGCGGGAAGCTAGTATAATATATAGCCTATGTTACTCAGTGATGATGTAGCTTTCTAACGGTGAAAGAATTTTTAAAATCGGTCCAGTAGTTTCGGTTATGTCTACCCGAGCGAAGCCGGGGCGGGAAGCTAGTATAATGAAAAATAGATGTTGGCCGATTCTCATAGATATGGGATAAACACAAAAAATTTCATCAATATCGGTCAAGCCGTTTCGGAGGAGTATGGTAACGAAAACTGTGACACGAGAATTTTATATATTAGATATAAATTTGTATCAATTAGTTTCCTTGAAATGCTGAAACAACACAGAAGCTGCAGCTTTAAATTGGTGTAGCTCTCTTACATTTCCTTGTAGTTAGTGCAGTTTTGCATAATCACGAGGTATTAGAGCAGCTCAAGCCAGGTGTTGCCACACTACGCTAGCAGCGACAATGCGTGGTAATTTGTGTGTTTAATCGGAGCGTGTGAGACGGAAGTGAATACGTGGGAAGAACCTGTGAGAACGTATGAGATGAGTGTAATCAGTTTTACTTTACCTACCTATTTACAATTAGCAGTAGCATTAATCCCTTTAAAATGTTATAGAAGCATACGTTATTGTCACTAGAGTCCTACCCTCTTCCGTCATAGTCCACCGCGTAAGCCCAGTTCGTTTCAAGAAAATACAATCTACTCGTTTGAATTGATGAGGTATATGCAGGTTTCCCAATCTATTCCACGAAAACTCATGTTGTGATTAAGGGCTGTAGTTTAGTTTAAGCACACTGGTACACAGAGATTGCCACCTCAAATGGAAGGTATGTCAACCTACATCACAACTTTTTTTTACCATCCATTGGATTATAAACATTGAAAGCTGGTGAATAGATGGCGGGATAACCCATACATTATATTGATAGAAGATAAACTTGTGCACTATGATATTGTCGATCGATTTGTCTTCATCTGTTAATGTAAGGGATTCTGTAGCAAGAACAACTGTCGACTGCGTATTCGCATCGCCTTGAACTATTATTGTAGGGGAAAATGAACAGCTCTGCGCCGGTGAAAAGTGGAACTAAACATTCGTATGAAAATGTTGACATTCTGTAAGTTAAGTTTTTGAATACGAAGTCAAAAGATGATCTATCTACCTGTACTGTATGGATTCTCTGTAGTTTATTTTTATTTCAAATCGTTATAGGAAGCTTCTACCATCTTCCCTTAAGGCGTGGATATACGTGAATTGGGCTTCATTTAGGATACATTGGAACCATTTTTTTCCGTATCCTTGCAAGATTTTTTTTCAAAATAATATATATAAATCTGCACAAAGTAGATCATGTCCTCTTGGCTTCAAAAAAAATTAAAATATAATTGATATATCATAAATAGATATGCAAAGTGGCCTCTGTTTTTGTAACTTACTACCATTTTTCTCCTAAACTATCAATCATAGGATCTTTTAATTGCCATGAGAGCGCCGGGCGATGCGATGCAATATTATAGCGCAATATAATATTTCGCGTTGCACGAAATTATTGTTAGGGGTGAAAGGCGCACGCGGGGGGCTTTTTCGTCGTAACGCCCACATGACCAAGGTCAATGGCGTATATCCAGCTCTTAAGCCTTGTTGTCCTTTATCTTTTAATCTTAATAAGTATGCTTAATTCAAACGTCTTGTTCAAATGTCAACCTCGATCGAAGTAAACAAATAAGTACATATAAAATGAAAATGGTACCATATATTTCACAGCGACGCTAACCTAATAATACATTGAAATTACAAAAACTAAGTAGGTACTTTCCCAAGAATCTAATTCAGAAGAGAAGTAGCGATCAATGTAAAAACGAACCAGCTTCAGAAATGTACGTAAGCTACAAAAACTGTTTTCTGTAGACGATGCAACGGTTATATTACAATCAGCTATTTCTTGTGGCCAATCAACCGGCGAAAACATGAATGAAATGTGTAAAAACGTTACTTAAGGTCGATTATGAACAGTTATTGTTTAACGGGGGCCCTAAAGCTCAGCCAATTTAGCTGACTTCTCACGATGTGGCGTGACGCTCTGCGTTTAGCGGTTAATTTTGTATCGGTGGTCCAAGGAGGAGGTGTAGCGGAAATGTGATTTTATAGGAGACTCTGTGGGCATTCAAAATACTTTTTCAAAAGTTTTTAGTTAATTTTGGTTATAAATCTATCATTACGATTTTGTATTCGTTTTATTTTAAACTAGCGGCCCGCCCCGGTTTCGCACGGGTAGACATTTATCAAATATATTGTCTACCCGTTTTTAGACTCTTTGTTTGTCTCTGGATATATTCAACCTTAAAAAAACATTTAATAATGTAATGCTACTGTGTCTGAGTAATATAAGATATAACTTAGAATCTCAGAGGAACCAAAAAAAATCCCGGGACACAAACATTTTCCCGGGATAAAAAGTATCCTATGTGTAAATACAGGTTCTAAATTATCTGTGTTCCAAATTTCATCCTAATCCGTTGAGTAGTTTTTGCGTGAAAGAGTAACAAACATCCATCCATCCATACTCACAAACTTTCGCATTTATAATTATAAGTAGGATAACATAAGGCTAAACATATCGTATATGTCCGCGGGCGAAACTGGGCTAGGAATATTAAGCTGGTCGCTTATAACTTATCCTCTGATACTTGAAGTATAATTGTTGTCATGCCTCACACAGGCAAATATGACAATCTGATGTGCAGTTAGATCGCGACATTTGAACAAATTGACTGCTCTAATGAGGGCCGCGTAGAACTAGGCTAATAAAAAATAGTTTTGCACGATGTTTTACTAAAACGAATTTTATGACAGATGCAAAAGCAGTAAACATTTGGAGAAATAAAAATACTACTAGTCTAATTACACTATACATATATGTAATGTTGATGAGTAGGTTCCTTTTGAAAGAGAGGTAGGGTGATTTGGGATTTCCCGTAGGTTTTCCCATTTGAATTGGAGCCACCCGATTGGAGACTGTACCTCCACTTTACAGAAGACCGCAGTGAAATAACACTACTTTCTCGCTAGTGAAATAACACTTTCTGCGATTAGTAAGGTTGCCAGTGCTCCATGAGGAATTAACAACATGGTTGGCAACCCGTTAGTGATACCCCGGGTATTGCTAGCGGCTATATGCTACGGTGACTGCTTACCATCAGGTGGGCTTGTGTGCCACCTATATTCTATTTAGCTAAATTGATTTCAAATATTTTTCAGGGATGTTCATGTTTCAGGCGCAGTACAGACGTACGACGTGATATTTTAATGTTTAGTAGGTAATTAGGTCACTAGAAATAATTATATTTACAAATACGACTACAGGCACGTTTTGTTTCGTAATAACAATGATTGTAATGGGCATGTATACCTACTTTTTAAATAGTGTTGCGTGTGTATATTGATAACATTCACTTCAGGTTGTAGTGTGCATAATAACGTTACTCGTTCGGAAGTACACGTGTAAGTGGTACCTACATAAGAAACAGTTATCACAAATTTGGAATGTTATGAAACCTGTTTCTAAAAAATACATAGAAAAAAATATCTTAATTGAACATTGAACGAATATGTTTTCGAACTTTTAAAAACCTTTGATGATTGATTCATACTTATTAAAATACATGGCAAATAGTTTGATAGAATAATATGCGTCAAACGACTGCGATGCCAAGGGGAGGGAGCTCTCTTCAAATAGTAAAGAAGACCGAATCTTAAGATAGACTCAGCAATCCGTCCGCGAGCTCCATTCTCTCACCAGGGTAGAATCTGCATGCCTGTAATAATCTTTTTTTTATATCACTAAGGCAAGCAAGCATACGCCTGATAGTAAGCGGTTACCGCAGCCTATCGAAGCTTGCAACACCAGGGGTATCACTCGCGCGTTGCCGACCCTTCAGAAATCTCTTCACGCCCTTCTTGAAGAACCCCATGCTGTACTCCTTTGAGAAAACCACGGCGGGGAGTTAATTCTACAATTTGATTGTGCGCGGGAGGAAGCTCATTTGGAACCGCGCTGTTCGGGACCATTTTGGTTCCAATGTGTTCTAGTGTGTGTCGGTGACGAGAAGTTCGATAGTAAAATGTAATAGCAATCAGTGTATATATTCCTGAGGCGGATTGTACAGGATGCCCCAATTGGTTAAATATTGATGACACTCGATCACTTCATACGTATCGATATACAAGTATGCATGGTATGGAACATCGCTGATGTTATCGACAAACACTTAGGGTTGGAACACAATTTACCTATAGACCTTCAACTGGTCTGACTTCGTATACCTACGATCAAAAACTTCCGGCGTAATTGGTACAAAGCCTGCATAATCACATTAAGAAAGATTGAAAGTTTTTGTCTTTACTATGCTGTAGCCTACACAGCCTACTGACATAGTAATGATGACATAAAGCACAAATAAATGTGCGATTTCAGTTGCCGTTATGTAGTATATTATCTACTCTGTGCCGGTAGCATGAACATTTTCGACAACGTTTTCGTATCGCCTTCGACTATTTTTGTATTGAAAAATGAACAGCGCGCGGCGGTGAAAAGTGGAACTAAAAATTAGTATGACAATTTTGACATTTCGCGAGTTACGTTTTCGAATACGTTGTCGACAATGTTCCTGTTACCGGCACTGAACAACATAAACACAGCTATGCACTGGCACGCCACATCCATACGCCTGGATTCTACACTCTCAACCTAAACTGAATAGTTTTTCACACAATAAAACGAAACATGTGAATTAAGTTCTTACAAGCATCTAATTAGTAAACTTTCTACGTGATGTAACTGGACTAATTATTTATCAACAACGACACCATTAGTACATGATGCAAAGTGGATACTCTCCCAAGGTTCTCTCTGAAATTACCTAATGTTACCGAATTGATTGTGTAACGAAATTTCTTTGATTAGCGCAGTATGTGATAATAAATACGTTTGCAGAGTTTTCTCTTACGTGTAAGTGTAAACATTACATGTAAAGTCTTTGATGGATTTAGTTATGATGTATCTCTTGACATGGATGGAACTATTGACCTCGAGATTATATGTATATGTATTTATCTTCTACTTATATAATATACTATAACAAGTCAGCTGGTTGAGGCCTCTCGTGACAGGCGTGCTGGGACATATCTCGCTCTGAGAATCAGCATTGCTATCCAGTGTGGCAATGTTGCCAGCATTCTCGGCACGCTCCCGCATGATTTTGGTTAGGGTCAGATCTTTTATCTATAAGTAGGTAGGTTAAGTTTCGTTTATTGTAAATAGTTTAATTTAAACTGTTGCGTTAGTAAAATTATAAAAAAATCTATACAGTTTATTCATTATTAAAAATACGATAGTGCGTTTAAGTATTTTTGTTCTTTTAAGAAAAACCACATGAGTTTCTTTAAGCCCGAAAATGACATACTAGTAACACAAATTTTAAATCGCTCCTACATATACGTTATCGTGGCAATTGGCATCTCAAACCACTTTACAAAGCCGTCTGCATCTATATTGTTTTGTCGCGTTTCATTCGCAGTTTAAGGGTGAAATGTTTTGGACGCAAATTATGTCGGTAATCAATTCATCTAACAGGGTTTACGTGTGTCTAATCTAATACCTCTTCAGGTTGTGTTTTGCACCACCAGCTCCCACGATGCGTACAATCGGCACAATTAGACATTTCGCAACGTGCCCGGGCTACCAAGGGTAACGATCTAGACTTCTCCATGTGATCCATTCAGAATATACTATTGTTTTTGTAAAAGGCCAAGGTTTCCTTATAAGAATAATTACCGCTGTCAAGTTCGGTGGTCGACGCTATAATTGCAGGGACGAGGCCGAAGTGCGATCAATAATAAAATATGGTTATTGAGATAGAGAATCTTAATCTTCATTTAATTACCGTATGTATATATAACAATGTATATATAAACAAGATTAGGTACAGGATACGTTGTACTTTCGGCTTAGGACCTTGTTATCCCACATCATCACGAAGAAGGTTCTCAATTCCGTTGTTTTTGTATGTGAGCACATTTATTACTGCACACTGATTACTGTTGGAGAAATGACGAGGTGGTCCCGTTAAAATTTTGTGAATAATCTGCTAAAGGCATTTGTAACGTAGTCATTAAAAATTACACTTATTTTTTCAAATTGATTCCAATTCAACCTTGAGGCGGTGGGTGAAAAGATTAGAAAACTATAATTACAAGATGATTATGTATGTTTTTAATGTTACTGATTGTTTTTACTTTGTTTCCTTTTAGTAGAAAACAATTTGCCACGTGAAGAATATCTATACTCGATCTCTGAAGACCATCATAAATTTTTCACAAAATTACAGCAATGGAAGAACTTTGACAGCTCCTACCGAATGATGTAATCATTAAAATTATCTGAACGAATTAGTACAGTGAAATAATTCCTCAGTTGTCAATTCTCTGCCCTCAAAGTTACCGTTAGTCAATTACTCGCCTGTCGGCTGTGCTGCCGTCGAACACAGAAATACTGCCAATTACTGTGACGTCACACGGGTCTGCAACTTACCACCCACGCAATGGTACAGCTTCTGACTCATCTCCCATAGATCGTTAGATTATATCTACTTCCTAATGTGATCGTTATCTATCTATACAAATAAATAAAATTGAAGTGTTGGTTTGTAATGACAAAATAGCAACATTTTATCTGCCTGTCTGTCTGTCTCAGTCTGTCGGTCTGTTGGTTCCGGCAAATTTCCGAAAGGGCAGGACCGATTTAAAGGATTTCATTAACAGATAGCTCATGTTACCAGGCGCAATTTAGACTAATTTTATTTTACATTGAAATCCATGAAATTGTGAACAAAATTAACTCGACGCGTATGAAGTCGCGGCTACAGCTAGTCTGCAATAAAATTACGCGTAAAGATTTGCGCAGGAAAATGTGCCGGTTATTTATTACGATTAGCTTTTAGTCGCGATTTAATACGCGTTGAAATATGGACTTAAATATTAAGTACTCCATATAAATTAAGGATAGCGTAATTATGTACAATATATAGAGCATTTTAACGGCTGATACAAAATGTAAGTGGTAGTATAAGGAAATTTTAGCTTTTTATTAGTGAAAAAGTACTTGGAATCGATTTTAATAGTTCCAAAACATTTCATACACACACAAATGAACATGTAAGCAGGAGCTTCATAAAGAAAGCAGGAAAACGGAAAAATAAGGATTCTTAAATTCAGTCTAAACTCGGCTGTCTACTCACTCCATACATACTCGCCTCCTCTTTAAGATTGGCTAAATACGTGACAAGTTGTTATTACATAGGCATTTTACATAGGTTCTCAAAGTGTACGATATCGCTTCAGCGGGCGCTGAGGCTTTCTGTGGGCGATTGAACATTGTAATATAGGGGGCGCTGAATAAAATTCGGTGGACGGTGGAAAGTGTAATGAAATGTGAAATTATTATAAGGGTCGGCAACGCGCGAGTCATACCCCCGGTGTTGCAAGCGTCCATAGGCTGGGTAACCGCTTACCATCAGGCGGGCCGTATGCTTGTTTGCCACCTTAGTGGTATAAAAAAAAATATATAATATATAAGAAATGCGAAATTAAGATAACTCAACCTAACCTAACCTAACCTAACCTAGTGAGTACATTTTTTTTCTAAAAGTACATCTAAGAAGTTTGAGAAACACTGGTATATTAGGTAAGTTATCGGTCGCAAATAGAACAATAATTAATAAATACTATATGATATTTGCTGTACACTTTCTTCGTGTGACGGATGGTCATTCATTCGTATACTTATTATATCTACTCTGAGGTATTCACAATCCGCGTTCCCCATCACTTCCTACGTTCTTCATCGTGGCTGTAAAGAGGTTAGACTTTTGTTAATGTGCTGCTTGTAGAATTGTGTTTAATTACTAGACTCGCAATTGCAATGGTGCAATTTCTCAAACTAAAATTTCCCCAAAATAGCTGTCCAGACAATTACGAACACAAAAACATCTCAAACGCTCTCAAGTGATGATGTTTCATATCTGCGACCTCAGACTGACAAAATAGGTCCGTGTTAGCATGTGGCAATAGATTAATATGCATATGCCTACATAGATTCTCATAGCCAGATAGATGATTTAGATATTTTATTTTATCTAAACATAAAACACTCACAAAATAAAAGTGGATGTAAACAATGTATATATGCCTCTATATTTGTCATTGAACATAATAATAAAATGTTTGGAAATTATCACACAGCGCCATCTGGCCCCAAACTAAGCAAAGCTTGTACTATGCGAACCAGCAGCCGATATAATACTTATATACTTTTTTTGTAAACTAAGTACACACTTATAATATTCGCCCCGGCGGGTATCGAACCCGCGACCTCTATTGTAGCAGTCAGGTGTCCTAACCACTAGAACAACGTTCTCGAAATATGTGAAGCTAATTTATAATCAGCATAATGCATCTTGTTTTCTTGTAATAATCAATAACTATCTATACAGCCAATGTATATTATAGTATTAGAATAGCTGCCCGCCCCGGCTTCGCTCGTGTGGACAATTTTTTTTTGCATTTATGGGGATGAAAAATAGATGTTGGCCGATTCTCATAGATACCGGATAAGCACAAAAAATGTCATCAAAATCGGTCAAGCCGTTTCGGAGGAGTATGGCAACGAAAACTGTGACACGAGAATTTTATATATTAGAAGATTGTTTTGTGAAAGTAAATCTAAATAGTTGTATGTTATTATGATCACATAAGCTTATATATACAACCTTACTAACAATTTAAGCACTCAAATACTTTATTGAATAAAACAAACATTGCGTAACATTAAATTGAAATGTTAAAGGTAATTTATAGAATTTGGGGTCCGAGACCCGAGTTCAACAACGAAATATAGAGGTCATTGGGGCTGTTGTATGCAAAGTGCTTTCTCCACACAGACGCGACGCGATCGCGCGATAACAAGCCTTACATAAGGTGATTGATCAGCAGTGCCGGTGATAACACGATTAATACATACTGTATTATGTAATTGTCAACGATTGATATTTATCTACAGGCATGTAATTGGACTTTTGTCTTGGTACTTATTTATTACAATTTTCCCGTGATTTCGCCCGCGTTGTATCACGATGAGCATAACAGATTGGCTATTTGATAGACTAAGGGGATAGTGTAGGTTATGTTAAGTGAACTATTTTTTTTACTAATTCAGTGATCCCAGATATTACCCCTTAATTCGTAAAAACTAATAAAGTCTCTTAGGATAGTATTAGCATAAGTTATTCGTATGGTATTAGATACAATATGCATAATTATACAATACACTGACGAGCATAATAATGGATTTAATTGCAATGTTTGAGAAAAAAAATACAGCTAGGTTTTAGAATACTATTGCAACTTAAAAATGTACGCGAGCCATGTATTACCACATTTTCGACGAACTCCCACAAAGCGCGTAATAATTCTACCTTACGCATTAAAGAAAAAAAACATAAACAGCGGCTGGTTCAAAGAAATGAGTGCAGCATTATTTCACAGGGTTGTAATAAAAACCCAATTGTCTTGTGACAACGCATTAAGGTTAGGAATGCAGTCCCATATCCGACCCGGCGTGGTAATGAAAAAAAATTGTGACATTATTATCAACACATCAGGAGTCCCATTTTGTAATAATATACCAATCATTATAACCTCAGAATAATAACTAAAGCTCGCTATCATAAGGTAATTTTGACGCGACAAAATTATAGGAGATGAAAAAATTCGCCATCTTTCTGTTGCTGATTTAATCTGATTGTGTTGACAAATTCCTTGTAAAAATTCTGATCCGGCGATCGAAAGAGCGAAAATATAGCGTTGCTGATGATTAGTTTTCACGTGATGTTAAGGGTTCAGTCGGAGCGTGCTATTTCATTTTGCATAACCCAATTTCAAATGTATCTAGTCTGTTGATAATCAAAGGTCTGTTGCTATAACTTGATTTTCATTGGTTTCAGGTCTGAGAAGAATTGTGCAGAGGTGTTTCCTGTAAATTGTAAGTAATATTAAATTAAAAGCATATTGTTATAGTCAAATTGTGTTGTTAGACGATGGTTGGTCGGAACAAAACACTTAACTACCAATGGACTAATAGATTTCTGTAAATGGATCAACATTATGTATTTCGTTAATATGTTATATATATATATTTATTTTTAAGTCTTTATTTAGGTTGACAGCTAATGATTTGACTTACAAGTTTTTCTGGCCAGGTTTCTCTAGGTACTGCTTGCTTTTCTCCACATCTTCGCGTAGCTTTAACGGCTTCGTTTTATTTGTATGTTTGTATTATTATCAACTAATCATTAGTAACAAATGTATGTAATGGTTTCCGGTGTCGATTGATGGATCTGTGCCACTGGCCACGGTTTTTGTCCCGTGAGCTGGATGCTCGACACACTGGCTCACATGCGCCAACGTGTGATGAAACACCGCTAATGAAGCGTGTTCGCTGCACTTGAGAAATTGCTGAATGTGTGCTTTACCAGGAGCATCTAATCTATCTAGTGTTGCCACAGTTGCCAACCCTATGCGCAGAGAAATGCACGTGCTTAAAGCATAAAGGACGAAAAAGTCTCGTTACCAGAATTTCGCCTTGCCGAGGTTCTGGAGTTCGTTTTCCTTACAGGACTACACTACAAAGCATTAGCGATAATTGACTGCTATCCTCTGCTACCCCACTCTTTTTATTTTTTAATGCAACTGTCGCGCTTGCTGGGCAGTCTCGCACAGTCCGAAAGTCTAACATAAAAAATATCTAAATCAGAACACAGACAATTTCATTCGGTGTTTAAGGTGTTTTTGAGTTGATTTGCTCGGCATGTCTAGTTTACGTTTACTTTTCATTAATGACACCATACATTTCACTGTTTTCGGCACATATAGCTTCACATTTTTCGTGAAAGTATTTGGTCTGCCCATCGCGTAAATAATAACCACAAGGTGTCTCAATCTAGTAAAAACAATCTTTGCGACTTATCAACTAAATCTTAAAAACCTTGTTCATGTATTGCTTGGATGTCCTGGGAATAAATTTGTATAACTAAATTAAAGTCGTGGAGATGGTGGGAATACAATTATGGATGTCTGGGAACAACCCTTACCATCGACTCATAGACAATCATTATGCAACTCAAATTACATTCTCGTATCCTATGACGGTATCAAATTCCAACTTGCGATGCATTATCCACTTTCAGGAAATGGCTAGGCTTTCACATTTGCTCAAATTGTCGCGAAGCAATACACGGTCGGCCGCCGTTCATATCTGCGCGTACGCAATCTGCTCCCGACAGTGGTTCCCACGAAACTGGAGCATTGCTGATCGTTTTATATCGATGTTACTTAACATTACCTTCTAAGTACAAGGTATATGGACTTTACTTTGTACGAGAAATACTTTTGCAATTCACAAGGTAAAAATAAAGAGGGCTGGGATCGCGCTGAGGCGGTAGGTAGTACCTAAGCCTAAGACCTTACAGCTATACTAATGAACTTTCTAATAACCTTTTTGTAATTTAAAGTAATCATCATCATCTTCATCACCAACCGCCAATGACCGATTCAATGCGGCCCGCATCCAACTCTTGCCAGCGACCTTTCAAGTAATTCTAGCAAGTTTTTTTTTTATAAAAATCGTATTTGAAATAAATCCTGAAACGCGAAATGTCGTAACGTAAAACGCGTATTAAACGCGTCATAAACTGCTTTATTTATTTACATCTTCGAATCGAAGTTGCGCTTATTGTCTGTGCTCACTGGTGGTCACTCATTAATTGTGTTGCACTGAGTTGTGTGTAGTTAAATAATCCAAAGGACTTTTTATACAAACTTTACAACAATTTTATTACCAACCCTCTTGGGACACGGATATCTTAGGACAGCTCTATTCCATACACAAATTCAAACAGCAGTGTGCAGAAGAACAAGTCATGTTGTTCCCACAAAATTATATTTTAGCATGTATCACGTAGCGTGAGCTCTGATAACTTTTACAACAAAGATGAGACCAAGAATCAAATGCTAACACAGCTAATAACGCCCCGTAGTGGGACCTTGGCTTAGGGCGTTTCTGGGGACAAGCTAGGGAGCCAGGCTGGTAGTAGTAGTGCTACAATAGAATAGCAAAAACGGTGTCTAGTAGCGAATCTTTGGCAGCCATCTCCGGACGGTGAGCCGCGTACAAAGCGCGTGCGGCGCGGCCGAGCGAGACGCTAAGTTGCGCTCCATTTCCATCGCACGCTCTTGCACAAACTGTGCGTTGGCGCTTGTTTGATATCTATCACCATAGAGCATGTTAATGTGTGAGATGGATACAGCTTGTCGTAGGAAAGATCAAAAAGATTTTCAGTGTCTTGTACCAAAGTATCTAAAGCTACGGTGGCTTACGGTGAAGTGGAGGACTCTGTCTTATTAGTCCGAGTAATACCATCTTTACAGAAACATACTTATTGCATTCGACTCACTTATCACCTCATCATCAAATTGGTGAGGTGCTTCCGGGTTATCTTCATGTCAAGATATATTTATACGACACAATCCATGTGGGGTATAATTCAATATTAAAAAAATCTTAATTTGACTAGACTTTACAGGCAAGCACTTTCAAATCGTCAGAATCTACCACCGGATTCGGAAGGTCGGTTTTGCTAAGTAGAATCCGGCAAGAAACTCAGCAATAGCTGGCGCCACCCTGTTTATCAAAGTTTATAAGATCAAGATAGTTAAAACTTTTTTACATTTACAAAAAACAAAACTTAATCTATCTACTTATAGATAAAAGATCTGACCCAAACCAGAATCATGCGGGAGCGTGCCAAGAATGCTGGCAGCATTGCCACGTTGGATAGCAATGCTGATTCTCTGATCGCTATATGTTCCCGCACGCCTGTCACGGGAGGCCTCAACCAGCCGACGTGAGAGCTCCTTAAAAAGTTGAAGAGCATCCGGGCCCCAAGGACCTTTCGTTTCCCCGCAAATACAGAAAATATGTGCCCTGGACCAAGACATGCATATTTCCGGTGATAGATTACTAACAAAATGATGACATAGAAATAGAATCAATTTTAATGGATTCATAATAATGCATCAAGTTCTTAAATTAAATGTTAACTTAAAGAAAACCCTTAAGTCTGTACGTACGTTATATCCCTTTCCGCAAGGAATTTGCGTCTAGTATACCTACAGTAGTAATCTCCGATTCATCTAGATGTTGGAGCAGGACAGCTGTTTTCTCTGTCATCAGCGCATATACATCGGATTGCCGATAAGCCACTTCACGGGTAATTGGCGCAAATCGTAACAGTTATTGCGGCTCGCTGTTGTAAAGAAATCTTGCGAAATTCACAGTTTTACGGATACTCGTACGAGTTTACCTGACAACCAGTTTTTTGTGCTTCAAAATGTACCGGCTAAGCTATTATTGCATTGGCTGTTGCACCAGAAAATTATAAATGTAAGAAAGTTGTGTGTTAGTAGACATAGTACATGTACGATTGTAGAATATCGTGAACGGTTTGAAACGACGAGTATTTTTTATACCTCTATCTGTTACCCCAGGACTTCGCCCGCGTAGCAATATAATTTACCAGTATAGTATACTATGACCCGTTTTTTCGTAGTAATAAAGCATTTTCCCGCGGAAAAAGTAGCCTATGTTCATCAGGGATAAGGTCGGGTTCTAACGGAAAAAGAATTTTTCAAATCCGTCCAGTAGTTTCGGCGCCTATTCAATACAAACAAACAAACAAATCTTTCCTCTTTATAATATTAGTGTTGATTAGTGTAGGTAGATAGTGTAAGTTATCTGTTTTTTTGGGGGCATTGTGTATAATTTCTTTACCAAAGGGGCGATATACCAAAAAGTTTGAGGAACACTGAACGCTTGAAGGCTTCAGACATTAGGTCCTGAAAAACTTCTAGGTCACGCTAAATACCTACGTATCTGTGTTTGTTAGTAATTTGACCGTAGATTATAACTGTCACGTTGGAACCTAAATTAACTTCAATGACTGATGTTGACTGATGTTGAATGGTGTTGACTGATGTTGAATGGTGTTGACTGATTTCAAACACCTGCCTGTTACCTTGGAAGCCTTTTAGTGGCACACGTGAAGATTTTCATTATTTTATACACGAAACAAGTGCCGAAGAGCAAAGTTATTCTGCGAATGAGCTTGACCGTGAAAGTTATAGTTTTCACTTATCTGCACTGAACCGTATGTAAAATTATTCGTACTGCGAAACACGTTATATAATGATAGACAATTTGATGTATAGGTACTATAAGTAGGTTCATATTTTCTTTTGATAATATTATTTCTGGTTATTACTAGATACTAGGATTTCAAAATTTAAACCGCATTAATTTGTATTTTTTTGTACCACTAAATTGGCAAACAAGCATACGGCCCACGTGATAGTAAGCGGTCACCGTAGCCTATTGACGCGTGCAACACCAGGGGCATCACTCGCTAGTTTCCGACCCTTGAAATGTATTGTTCGATAATGATATAACGAGCTTAAAACTTAAGCTAACTCTTGTTACAAGTTGCTATTGAATAATTTAGAGTTTAGATAACATTTAGCATGGTTACTAGTACGCTTTCATTATCGCTGGCACTCCTAAGTTCAATGCCCTTAGGGCATGGGCCTGTACTTACGGCACTGGATTTTTATTATCATAGAAAGTTATTAGAAAGTGCTTTATCAAAGAGTGTGTGGACCTCTATGTTTACAATCTCATGCGACTTGCGACCTTATTACTTAGGGCACATTTGATTGGGGACTTGTGAGATAATCACTGAAGATAATGGATGCTTTTGTTCGGTAATAGTTAGTCGGTTGGCAGCTGTTGATACCTTAATAAGCAGGGTGCAAGTAAAGTGTGATTATGTTGTGACTGACAGATTGGATGCACGTGGGATGAAACCAAAAGTAATTTTAAAGCTCGTTACGATTTTATGTTTTGAATTGACAAGATTATATTGACTGATTGTCTTTGTTATTGACAGCTATTTTACTAGGCCACTCTGTAGAGAAATAAAACATTTCCAGCCAAATTAACCCATTGAAGAGGTAAGACAAATTAAAAAAAGTAAGGATAAGTTTGTTTGAGCCTGAATCTTAGCCAGCCAAAACTAAGTGTAACAGAAATTTGGTGTTTAGCTGTAGCATCATCATCGTCCTGTCCTCATCCCAAGATGTTTTCATTGGCACTAGATCGAGACGTGACTCGTGCACCCACTGGTGGGTGAAGACACACCGGTGGGTGCACGGGGAATTCCTGATTATGCGTCACGGCTTCGAATCCCGCCGGAGCAAACATGTGTGTTTTCCTTGCGTCTGGGACCTGGGTGTTTAGTATGTATCATAAGTATGTAGTTACAAAAAAAAGTATATTACTTTTTTCAGCTGCCGGTTTGCTAAGTACAAGCTTTGCTAAGTTTGGGGCCAGATGGCGCTGTGTGATAATATCCAAGCATTGTTATTATTATTACCTAAGAGTAGATAATATACGTATTACTAAGTAATTCTTTGCCTTTTATGAGAAAGCTGTTAGTAATGTAAAGTAAAAGTATGATCTAATTAAGAACGCGGAAAAAAAACAATTTCGCAGATAACTTTGTGGTTTGGTGTGTAATTTTAGTTTTGGTATTGCGTTTGGCACTTGCTGGTGGGAAAGTTGAGATGTGGTCTAGGTTCGTAAACAGTTAGCCTAGAACACTAGTCTCTCCTCACATTTGAACTGTATACACTATTAAGCTAGAAGATCATCCTCTTTTAACATTAAGTAGTATACTTATCATAGTGAAAGACGTCCATCAGTGTGCTTTATCTATACTAATGTATATGATGGTGCCAATTCTGTTGCACAACGTACAAAACTAAACTAATTTGACAGTTCTAAAAGTATTGCTATCCTTATTTAACCCCGCACAAGAGAAAGGGATAGCTAGACTTTAAGAACTGTCAAATTAGTTTAGTTTAGTAATTTTGTGCAACAGAATTGACACCAACATAATAATATACATAATCTATATCTGTGCTAATATTATAAAGAGGAAAGAATAAAATTTTTGTGTGTATGTTTGTCCAAGGACATCGCCAGGTCCTTATTCTCAGGATGTTACACTTCATATGCGACAACTTCTGTACTGTGCCGGTAGCAGGAACATTGTCGACAACGTATTCGAAAACGTAACTTGCGAAATGTCAAAATTGTCATACTAATTTTTAGTTCCACTTTTCACCGCCGCAGCGCTGTTTAATTTTCAATACAAAAATAGTCGAAGGCGATACGAAAACGTTGTCGAAAAAGTTCATGCTACCGGCACTGTTCTTAGCAGTAGTTGGGGTGCTTTTATTTAAGATTATCATCAGTCCACCTCCTTATTTGAAGACGAGTTTGTTTCATTTTCCAAGCATTAAAAATGCTTTACTTTCCATCAAGTTATACTTAGCCTTTGCATACTCATTACACTTTAGTGCTATAAAGCGGTATCTAATATACAAAGGAAATCTAGAAACTGAGCAATCAATCCCATTCATGAGTGAAGTATTTACCTACTTGGTTTATAAAGCACTAAGCGTTTTCTCTGGACAATAAACATGGGTAATGCGCTAGAAATCGTCTGTCAGCGGGCTGGTCGTTAAGACTTGACTTTTAGCTAAACAACTTTTACATGCTGCAGGAAATTACGTTTTCTTTTGCCATTGTAGATCTTACTTTGTAAACTTACATGGCATAATGTATGTGATGCATGTAATTACTTTGTTACATAAAAACAACTGTATAATGTTCGCAGTTGTCTTAGGAATTATTGAGCATAACATTAAAATTATAACATAACTAGCCGTTTCCCCGCGACTTCGCCCGCATATCAATATAATATATAGCCTATGTAACTCAGTATTAAAAAGCTTCCTAACGGTGAAATATTTTTTGAAATCGATCAAGTCGTTTCGGAGCCTATTCAATACAAACACACAAAAATACAAATCTTTCCTCTTTATAATATTAGTATAGAGTATAGATAGAGCATTATCTATATCTATAGTTAATGCTCGGACGTAAGAAAGCAAGGTTCCAAACTAAGCAAATGTTATACCAAATGACTGACACAAAACCTTTTTTGTCATACCACTAAGGTGACAGACAAGCCAGCATACGGCTAACAGCGGGAAGCAGTTGTCGTAGCTTATGGACGCTTGCAACACCAGGGGCTCACTCGCGCGTTGCCGACCCTGCTTCTATATATATACGTGATTTTTGGAAAAAATAAATAAATAGCTTTTCCCCCGTGCATTGCACGCATGGTAAAGTGAATAAGTCGACATGTACCCATATCTAAATGATAGCGTTTTCCCACTGCCACCTATTTTCATAAATTCAACTTCATAAATGACGGATTTTCAAACAAACTTTCATCCCCTATTTTACCCGCTTAGGGGTCTTCTTCTTCTTCCTAAGTATGGCAATCAATCCCTTCAGGGACTATTTTTGCCAGTGTCGAGTGTTAGAGAATTTTCATGTTGCAAAATTTCTCGTGTTTGCCGCATTAAAATGCCTAGTGTCATGCATTCTAACGCCCAATGGAGTTTCTGGAGACAACCCACGGCAGTAGCAGATCGTAACACGCCTTTAGATTAGAGGTAACCTATTGACCAAAATGATAAATCACTTAACCCAAAAGTCGTATTATGGCATTATTTCCAATGCTCCTATAAATCAGTCACTAAATGAAACTTTACTGCACATATCGACACCAAAAATACACATTAAAGATCACTATAACACAATTTACGACACACTGGAAAAAATCTCAACCGCTCCGCCTGATTCCCGCCATAAAACACCGCTTAGGGGTCGTATTTCCAACAACCCTTCCTTAGTGGATGCCTACGTAATAAAAAGGTACCTACTGTCACAGTTTCAAGTGTCAACTCCAGCCGTTTAGGCTATGCGTTTATATGTCAGTTAGTCTGTCAGCCTCTTTTTTCATATAATATTTACTTATTTATTACTTACAATTATACATCTACGTATGGTAAAAACAAATACTTAACATATAGATGTTTACTCTGGTGGGAATCGAACTCGACACTTAACGTAGCAGTCAGTAGGTACTAAGTACTAACTAACCGCTGGCTGGAGCGACGGTGTAGTCAAGTATTTTATGTTTGACTTTAAACCCTATCGATTTTGCAATAAAGAGTCATAATTTCACTGCATGTTCCGCAATGCTGTCAAGTCAACCTTGTAGATTCCGTTCTGTCGTATTATTCTTTCATTTTACAAGAAAAGCTTGTCATAATGTACCTCTTGTTTGGTTTAAGCATTTGCATTTTGAAAACATTGTGTTTTTAAAAACAAGCGCGATTCAAGGTTACAGCTACATACAGCCTGTTGCTTTGTTTTCGGAAGAGAATCATTGTTTTTATGCACAAAGAAATGTGCCTATACTCTCGCAAGTGTCGTTCTATATTTATAATTCGGCACGGATTTTGAGCCCTAAGAATTTAAACAAACATACGGCTACGCTGATGGTAAGCGGCTACCGTCGGCATAGACACAGTAAGCGCCACAGTTTGAGGATTAATTTGTCAACACTTTGTGAACCTAAAGCTTGTAACGAACATGATTTCCAGGCACCTATAGTACTTAAGTACGATGTAAAAGGGGCTACCTCAGTTCCCTTCAAAGGTCAACTATCGCATACCTTTGTTCGCAAGGACTCATGATTTGGTGTTTATCGCCTGAAAGGTAATAAACTGTTTCGGCGCAAATGTGAAGGCTTGGACATATCACGACTGACCGGTCACACGCCATACCACTGGCCAATTTGGTGTTCTGTGCCATTCGTAATGACATAAGGTGGTCTAATTAACAAGGTAAACTGACAATTTAACTTTTCATGCTACTTATATAGACAATATTTGTCCCTAATTAAAATTTGATATCCTCATGCTGTCCCACAACGGTCCCTAATGTGGTAGGCAGAGGTTACTGCACCCTCTTTCCGCCGAAGATAATTTGGTGCCACCTTGACAGATGGTGAGTCCATCGCCGTCTCTTATGCACTACATACGTTAGTATACGTCCTTGAATTTCTTCTCAGACGTATGTAGCTCTTGGTGTGAATAATCATCGGTAGAGACCGGTGGTATTCAAACTTGCGTCGCTAGATTAGCAGGCAACGCTTCATACCACACGGTCACCTCGGCTAAAACACCTCAGCTTCGGGTTAAGGCGATTATAGATAAGTTAAGTTGATTATTTATTCTTGCAGGATTTGGTAAACTGTTGGTATAGTGACTAATATAATACAATACACCAGTATTGTTATAAGCAATATTTTTTTTTATGTATATTTCCTTGTTGTATGACAAAATATACCTAAAGATAGCACGTACTACGGCTTAACTTTGTATAAGAGTTTTATTTGTATAAGAAGTGATGGTCCTTTCAGGAATTCCGTGGACTATCAATATTTGGTCTACAATGTTAAATATGTCGGTAGATAAAGCTATTTAGTTAGGATCGCTTTTAGAGAATCGAAACATTGAGATAAAGAAAGGGAGAGAGATAAATATTTAGTAAACACAGAGAAGTCAAACATTGATGAGTCGCTTGACATCTTGCTTCTCGCTCATCCTGTGATGTACCTAGTGTTAATTTTCAATCCAGTGTGTGTGTGTGTGTGTGATCACATCTTGCAAATTAAATTTGACCCACTTCCCAATGTCCGATTGCCCTGAAATTTGCAGACACGTTTGGTTCTCGTGACATTTCACGATTACCCACATGCCGCCATTTTTAATCCAATATGGCGGTCGTCAGAAAAAAGAGATTTATCATTTCCACAATAATCCTATGATATGAGTATCAAATGAAAAGGCTTCTTGACCGAATAAACTTGTATTAAAATAAAATCTTTTTTTAACTTACTTGTTTTGTTGCCAGTTAGTAAGCAAATCTATTTATCTGTTAAACGCCCCTATAGAAGTTCACAGTGTGTCCTCATCAACAACATGGTTGGCAGCTCGTTAGTGATATCCCTGGTATTGCTAGGAGCTATAGGCTACGGTGACTGCTAACCATCAGATGGGCCGTATACTTGTGTGCCACCTTAGTGGTATAAAAAAAATGCCTGATATTTGCGCGTCAGTCGTAATGTAACAGACCGCGTTTATATTACGATAAACTTTTCACGTGACTCACCTTGCAACGACTTTAAATTTAATCAAACCCATAAAAGGCGAAGTCATAAATCTCGTGAAAGCCCGCCGCGCCCAGCGAGAAAGTGATTGTCTATAGAATGAGACACTGACCGCTCGGCACGTGTTATGTAAATTATACCGTCTGCGCCTGCCAATACAGTCAATAAACGCGTGACAGTAATTTTGCACGTGTGTACTAGTTCACTAGAGTCTAAAGATTCTGTTTTCAGTGTGGCAGAGGAAGGCCAAGGATAAGTTACCTGCAACAGATGAAGACGAAGGCTAAAGATATGTCGTACCAGGAGGTCAAAGAGATGGCTAACGATGGAACGGCTTGGGGATTGCTCCACCGACAAGAGCCTAGCTCTTAAATAGATGGTGATGATGAGTGTCATCTTTCAGTCACTTCATATCCTATACTTATGAGATTTCTATAACAGCTTACAAACGAACTTAAGATGAAATGAGCATTAAGCTGAACAAAGCTTCTTCATCGCCGATCAATCTTGGAATCGAATGACGGACGAACGGACAGCGCAGTGTTAGTAACAGGGTTTCGTTGGTTACCCTTCGGTTACGGAACCCTAACTAACAGTGATGGTGAAGTAATTAATAGTAATAATAATGTTATTGATTATTTTTACTAATAATAATAATAGATGGCGCTGTGTGATAATATCGAATAATAATCATTATTATTATTCTGGAACATTTATCACACAGCGCCATTTACCCCAAATTTAGCAAAGCTGTTTTTGAAAATACATACCAAACACCCAGACGCTAGGCAAACATGTTTGTCACATTGGGCGGGAATCGAACCCGCGACCCTTAGCGTAGCATTCTGGTAACCACTAGACCAGCTGTCTTGTCAATTGTAACTAAACAATAAACGCTGCAATAGGATGTTTCTGTGGGTAATGTAGAAGTACAAGAGTGATCGGCCTCCGTCCACAGGTGATTAGCTTTAACTCAAGTACGCTGTGTACGCTACGCTATGCTAGTTGCGTCTTGGGACACGGCTATAGTTTCATTTTAGGGTTCTCTTCTATTTGCCTAACTTGTCTTTGTTTTCAATAACGATGAAAAAAATATTGTTTGCTACCACGATAGCAAATTAGGTAGATTTTTTCTGTATTACATACTTTAAAAGAAATATTGAATGGTAATATATTATTTACGGAAAAAAAACTTGTGCGCAAGGTGATAAATACTATCCTGATATTAAAAATACAAGTACATATTAAAATAAAATAAAACAACAAGGAACCCAAGAAGGCCAATTGCTATTATAGCATAAATTATACCTGAACATCCAAATGTTTCTTTTTACATCTTTCCCCAAAATTGTTGTCACGCGGGATGCCAATGAGGTTGGCAGCATTACCCCGTATGGCAATGCTTTGCGAAGAATATGTTCTAGCCTTCTTCTTCTTCTTCCTAAGTATGGCAATCAATCCCTTCAGGGACTATTTTTGCCAGTGTCGAGTATTAGAGAATTTTCATGTTGCAAAATTTCTCGTGTTTGCCGCATTATAATGCCTAGTGTCATGCATTCTAACGCCCAATGGAGTTTCTGGAGACAACCCACGGCAGTAGCAGATCGTAACACGCTTTTAGATTAGAGGTAACCTATTGACCAAAATGATAAATCACTTAACCCAAAAGTCGTATTATGGCATTATTTCCAATGCTCCTATAAATCAGTCACTAAATGAAACTTTACTGCACATATCGACACCAAAAATACACATTAAAGATCACTATAACACAATTTACGACACACTGGAAAAAATCTCAACCGCTCCGCCTGATTCCCGCCAAAAACTCCGTTCTAGCCTTCTTGTCACTTCATGGTTAATTTTTATTTATTGTACATAATAAAATTGGTTCGTCATAAAAAGTATGTAAGTTGAACAACGCCTTCGTTGAGTCAAAGTTTACTTGCGCAATAATTCTCCTTTATTACATAATTAAGGATTCAATATTCCGTTTACTATTTAACTGCAATCAACTATCGAAAAGCACATGGAAAGTGATCGGAAATCTCATAAAAGTTCATTAATTACAGTAATTTTCCGGTGTTCATCTCAATGTTTCATCACTGCTATCTATAAAGGAAGTGAAAGTTATTTATAGTACTTACAAACTTGTATTTCAACACTTGTCTCTATTAGATGGTTAATGTTTAATGAAATACACCCAACCATTTAAGCGGAGAAACAGTAAACTAGTTCGACTGTAAAGCAAATTCATTACGTGGCAATTATATCTTTAATAAGTAACAAATCTTATGTGAAAATATTTAAAATACACTAAGTACTCACTCACTGGCTGACTCGTCATGAAAACTCAGAAATTACGGAGCCTAAAAACTAAAATATTAAAAGGAAGCTTTGATTATAAAGAGGTGAAGGTAGGTTCATCTTAATAGCGAGTGCATATTTTTAAGAGAGGTAGGGCGAATTGGGATCACTCGTGGGTTTTCCCATTAATATTGGAGCCGCTCGACTGGAGACTGTACCTCCCTTTCAGAAGATCGCAGTGAAATAACACTACTTTGATGTAGTTTTGTGTTTCTGCGGTATGTATGATTGCCAGTGCTCCACGAGGATACGTAGTAGTAATGCTACTAGCAAAGCGATTCCTCATCAACAACATGGTTGACAACGCGCTAGTGATACCCCTGGTATTGCTAGCGGCTATAGGCTACGGTGACTGCTTACCATCAGGTGGGCCGTATACTTGTATGCCACCTTTGTGGTATAAAAAATAGCATCCCAGCAAGGTTTATTACAGTTACTTATACAAATTTGTTTATAATTTGGAGAACCCTAGTTCTATCAACGTGCTCACTCATATTTATCAACATCACAATAAAGCTGTTTGAAACTGATTGACCTACCCACAAGGATGTACCGACCTTCCGAATAGAGTAAAAACGACCACAAAAACCCAAATCGATCGATTTAACGCCCGAATCAATCGATTACGCGCGCAGGGTTTTTGTTTACTGTCGAACCGCGTGTATTTATTCAATCACTTCACTATAGGTTTTTATGAATTTAATGATATATTCATTCTTTATAATTTTAAACGTTAGTTAAGTAATTTAGTTTGACGCTCTATAAACTAATATTCCATATCAATTGTTCGGACTTAACAATGTACGTACCTAATTATAGTGTATAGTATGTATTGATTGGGAGTATGTTGAGGATTGTAACATCTGTTATTCAGTGATGTTCCAACTTAAGTTGCACTGATCAATCAATATTATTTTCACTCCTCATCTTCAAAAAGTTCGTAATTCTAACGTTCCAGAGCGGGGAAAAAACAGAATATCCAGTTCTAGGGGAAAAAGTTTCTACCTTTCTTCTTCTTCTTCTTCCTAAGTATGGCAATCAATCCCTTCAGGGACTATTTTTGCCAGTGTCGAGTGTTAGAGAATTTTCATGTTGCAAAATTTCTCGTGTTTGCCGCATTAAAATGCCTAGTGTCATGCATTCTAACGCCCAATGGAGTTTCTGGAGACAACCCACGGCAGTAGCAGATCGTAACACGCCTTTAGATTAGAGGTGACCTATTGACCAAAATGATAAATCACTTAACCCAAAAGTCGTATTATGGCATTATTTCCAATGCTCCTATAAATCAGTCACTAAATGAAACTTTACTGCACATATCGACTTCAAAAATACACATTAAAGATCACTATAACACAATTTACGACACACTGGAAAAAATCTCAACCGCTCCGCCTGATTCCCGCCGAAAACTCCCTTCTACCTTTATTCTTTTTGTCTGTTATCTTCTTATAAAAAAAAACATAAATAGAACAATACAATTATAATTAAATACGAAACTTATTACTGTTTTATAAAAAATAATAATATTAAAGTTTTGAAAATGGAACTGCACTTTGAACAAATCGGTGATTTCTTCGGAGGAATGCGTGCATTGCGTTGCTGCTACAGTAGATATAGTCCTTGGCGCGAAATCTTTAGAATTTTTCGCTAATTACAAATTGAATTGATGACCATAATTTATTTTTCGCATGCGTAGTGAAAAGCAGATGTTACGTTACACACGGCGCTAAAACCCATCGTAACTCGGTGTCTATTTACGTTTTCGGTTACATTTTATCAAATATATTCATACAAATCTTTACTTATCGATTTGTTAACCCGACTTGCGAATTAAACCCGAGAAATTCCTTCAAAACAAACTATGAGCGCTGGGCAACGAAGCTACATGTCTTGGGGAAAGTTACGTCAATAAACTCAGTAAATACTTGTGAACATTTATCTGTCAACATTTACCGCGACCTACAGCCATAGTATACGCATTTGAGTACCTATATATGTAGATACCTATCGGCGGCGACTTTCGCAACCACACACTGTGCAGTTACCTCAGAGCGTGCGAACGCGGGCCATTCATGGTTTTTTGCATAAATTTTACCCAGTCTTGTTACAAAATACGCAGCCGCATAGCCGGTTTTGTTATCGTACTTTAGTGTAGACGTGTCGAGGTAAATGTACACAAAACACCGCTATTTTATCGTTTTTAGGGTGCCGTACCCTAAAAGGAAAAAAGGAACCCTTATAGGATCACTTTGTTGTCTGTCAAGTCGTTTTAAAATCGAGCTTTCTTAACATTAATCTATAGGAATTATGACGGGTGTAATTTTTTATAGTAGCTTTGATGTTACTACATAACACTTGATAGTAATACATAACAATGCTATATAACTACATAGCGTGCGCAATTTAATCGCCTGTGTATTACCAGTTACATAGGCTTATTGAAAACTGATGCGATAAGAACGACATATATGGGTCGATATTAAAAAAGTATGTGCTGTTATGTAACTACGTAAAACGTGTTCGTATATAGCTTTAGAGTCTCCAAAAATATTTTGCTTTTAACATAATTATTTACATAAAAAAATACTGGCATTCCAAACACCCAGACGCAAGGCAAACACAAAATGCTTAACACATAAGTGTACACTCCGTCGGGAATCGAACCCGCGACCTCTAGCGTAGCAGTCAGGTATACCACTAGACCAACGGTCTCGTCAAAATAACATATATATCAATATGTAACATCGGCCATTATAAAATGCAGGATATAGTGGGTTCATTTTTTAATCCGCTTCACTTTCTCAAATGTGGGAACCATAATATTTACCTGAATGTTAGTACTACCTGTTCCGCTGAAAACGTCATAAACTATGTCCTTCCTACAAGCGGCTATAGGCTAAAGTGACTGCTTACCATCAGTGCCGGTAGCAGGAAAGTTTTTCGTCTACGTAAGCGAAAACGTAACTCGCGAAATGTCAAAATTGTCATTCTAATTAGTTCCACTTTTCACCCCCGCAGCGCTTTTCATTTTGCATTACAAAAATAGTCGAAGGCGATACGAAAACGTTGTCGCAAATTCATGCTCGCGCTACAGGTGCCACTGGGGGTCAACGATTACATTTTCCGGTTATCCCACTATTATCAAATCCATTTTTAGGTCACGAAACAAAAATATACTAAAGAACTCATTTCCCATTCTCTAATTAAGCAAAATCCCACGGAAATGTTCCAACTAAAGAAAAATTATTCAAACACAGCCACTAAATTGCTGATAATTAACAATAATAAGACCGATTACGTGACACGACCACTTTCATACACTTACATACGTTTTATCTCCAATTGTTTTATTTTGAGTTTTTTGCAACACTAGATAATTACAGCGAGGCGTGCGTGGAGTGAGTTGTAATTTGATTACACGACACACGATTACATGCCACCAGGTGGTACCACAGCGGCATGATGGACACGAGTACTCGGAACCGGCGGGCATGTATAAAGAAATGCTTTTTAAAAAAAAAAAAAGTTTGTGCTGCAAGCGTCCATAGGCTACGGTGACCACTTACCAGCAGGCGTGACGTATGCTTGTTTACCGCCTTAGTGATATAAAAAAAACATACACACAATTTTATTTTATTTATGTGTACGCACAAAAAATAGAACTCAATTTTATAAAGACAAGTATTTTTTTTATACCACTAAGGTGGCATACAAGCATACGGCCCGCCTGATCGTAAGCAGTCACCATAGCCTAAAGCCGCTAGTAATACTTCAGATCAGATTTAACCATTTCACTTTGTACTTTGTAGGGTCGGCAACGCGCGGGTGATGCGTCCATAGGCTACGATGACCACTTACCATCAGGCGGGCCGTATACCTGTTTGCCACCTTAATCGTATAAAAAAATCAATTGTCTTTATAAAATTGCGTTCTGTTTTTTGTGCGTACACATAAATAAAATAAAATTGTGTGTATGTTTTTTTTATATCACTAAGGTGGTAAACAAGCATACGTCCCGCCTGATGGTAAGTGGTCACCGTAGCCTATGGACGCTTGCAGCACCAACTACATTTTTTTTTTCGACTCACACTGTTTGAGAGTAAATCCTCTACACAAAATCCTCAAGGTAGGAATCCCACCACCACCAATCTCGCTACGTTAGCATATCAACCTATCAATTACTGTATACCTACTGTTGATAATAGTAAAGGATGACGTGTTCTCACGATGTGCGATAATGGATGCGCTTCTAAGGTCGCTTGACGGCCTTGGGTATCTGTTTGAGTAACTGTATTTATTAGGACATTGTATACTACACCTGAGCGTAGAACAGCGGCAAAAGTCAACGAGATTACTATGACTGGCACTCCGCCCGCGACTTATCTCGCATAGAAATATAAATTACTACTAATAGTCTATGTTATAGGTCGCGGCACGAAACTCTAGCGCTGACCGTTATTGCGCAGAAGTAAAAAATAAGGTGTCTTGGCGGGGTACAGGGGTGAAGGGCGAGCGTGCGTTGCGCCGATTGGCTCTCCAGTCGTACTCCGTCCCCCGTGCCGATACGACGCTCCGCGCACTTCCAGTGTACAGTCGCGTTCTGAATTGTTTTGTTGTCATCGTTAATTTTTGTTGTTGTTTTTTGTTAAGTTTGTTTTGTTGATTTGTTTGTTGTGTTTGTTAGTTTATTCACTGTTTGATTAAGTTTGAACAGTTTTTAAACAGTGAAAATGCCGAGGCCGAGAAGGAATACTGTTTTGAAAAGACAGGCACGGAAAATGGTGTTTGACGTGCATTGTTTTCTGAAAAGGGAATCGAATGATTTCATTAATTCCCTGAAACAAATTCAAAGTGAAATTGGCGAAGCTGCGAGTATTTTACTCGATTCTGACCGCAGCACTGTAGATATAAGTGAAATAAAACAAACTGCAGAAGTTATTCAGGCGGGAAATATAAAATTAAATAGTATAATTAGTGACTTACAGAAAATTCAGAAAAGGACAGCTGAATCTACAAAGACGTCCATAGCAACGGTAAGGAAAATCTCCACTGAAGCCAATAATTCCGACTTATTATCAGTATTTAGAACACCAGGCAAAAAACGCTCCAGATCAAAACCGGTCACAGATATTGATAACTTTGATCAAGGATTAATAAAGAGGTGCATACATAACTTTCATAGGACAAATAATGAACTTCCCACCGTCGGAAAGTTGAGAAAGAAGCTAGAGGAAGATATAAATTTCAAAGGCTCAGAACGAAGTCTTCGACGAATAATTAAGAGTTTAGGGTTTCGGTGGAAAAATACTGAAAACAATCGAAAAGTACTGATTGAAAGTTCAAATATACGTTTACTACGTATCGAATACTTACGCAAAATAAAACAATATCGCCAAGAGGGAAGGCCCATCGTATATACAGATGAATCTTACGTAGATTCATCGCACTCTGCTCCAAAAGCCTGGACCGATGGTACTACAAAAGGTCTCAAAAAACCTATCTCCAAAGGACAGCGGGTGGTCATTGTCCACGCAGGATCAGAGGCTGGGTTCATACCGAACGCACTGTTAACTTTTAAAGCTGGTGCGAAATCAGGCGACTACCACGACAATATGAACTACGACAACTACGAAAAATGGCTGAGGACACAGTTATTGCCGAACTTACCGCCTAATTCTGTCGTGGTAGTCGACAACGCATCATACCATAATAAACAATGGGACCTTGCACCCACTTCTAATTCCAAAAAAGCTGACATGCAGGGTTGGCTTACTGAAAAGGGCATACAATATGAGGAAACTCTACTAAAACCTCAACTATACAATTTAATACGGGCTAACAAAGATAGATTTAAAACATTTTCAATTGACAGGATACTAGCAGAGCAAGGACATCAAGTGCTAAGACTGCCACCATACCACCCAGATCTAAATCCAATCGAAATGGCATGGTCTGACATAAAGCAATATGTAGGCAGTAAAAATGTGAAGTGGAGTGTTGCTAAATGTATAGAACTAATTCAAGAAAAAGTTTTGCTGATGGGTGCTTGGGATTGGGGAAAGTTATGCCAAAAGGTAAAGGACATAGAAGAGCAATATGTCAAGAGTGACCATGTCGTGGATTTGGTTACAGAAGAATTCATCATTCGCGTTGATGGTGACAGTTCAGAGGATAGCCTTGGTGAGTCTGATGACGATGACGCTGTTAGTGCCGACGACCGAAGCAGCCCTGAGCCGGGGCCCTCAGTAAGCAAAAGGCCCTGTTGGGATACTATTGAAGGTGTAAGACCATTGTCTGATTCGGACTAGATATCGGAAAGGAGAATGCGGTGTCTGATGTCCACACCCTGCCGAACTCGCAGGTTTCTTCTATCCTGAGAAGAAACTTCAGTAGGTTCTTATGTAATTCGGACTTAATATAATTTTTTTTATTATTTGGTATTTAATATAAAAATTTACAAATCCGATAGTGTATTTATTTTTCTACTCCCCATAAACTTGTTAAAAATTATATTGTAGGTAACATGAAGTAATATTTGCGTGCGTGACAGTACCCATACGCAGTTAAGTTCCACATTTTGTTCACCGCTAGACTTACTATTTGACTTTACATTAAAACATTATTTTGCTGTTTTTAACTAAGCAATTAAATTACTAATTTGTATTGCGTGCGCGATGGTACCCATGCGCAGCTATCCCCTCCACGTTTCGCTCAGCGCTAGAGTTTCGTGCCGCGACCTGTACTCAGTGATAGAGAAGCTTTTTATAAGGCAATGGTGTCGATTCTGTTGTTCAAAATTACTAAACTTATCTAATTTGACAGGTCTAAAGTCATGCTATCCCTTTCTCATGTACGGGGTTAAATAAGGATGGCAATATTTTTAGACCTGTCAAATTATTTAAGTTTAGTAATTTTGAACAACAGAATTGGCACCATTATCACACAACGCCATCTGGCCCCAAACTTAGCAAAGATTGTACTATGGGAATCAGTAGCTGATATAATACTTATATATTTTTTTTGAGGCAAACATATTTGTCACATATATGTTTGCCCCGGCGGGAATCCAATCAAATTAGTTAAGTTTAGTAATTTTGAACAACAGAATTGGTTCCAGAGTTTACCCCATACCTACAAACAAACCAATAAATGTTACCTTTATTTTAATATTAGTATAGGTTGACTTTAGGAAAATAGGTAGCTCTGTGTTTTTATGTTCGTTCCTAGACTACGGTGACTGCTTACCATCAGGTGGGCCGTATGCTTGTGTGCCACCTTAGTGGTATAAAAAAAAACTGATCATTTCATAATAATATATATCAATACTATATGACATGAGCAAAATTGACCGATACTGACAGTAGAGGTTTAAAAACAAACTATCTAAGTTTGGAAGTAAAGACGATTTGACGAAGGCTGGCTAAGTGGTGAACGGGAAGCGACTCGTATTATTTAATTATTTGCATCCATCAGAAGTTTAGGTGTGAAGTCAGCTTTATACCACAACTTGATCAAAGTCAGCTACGGCAAGATTATATGTGGGACTATAATGTTATATAGAATTATGAGTGAACAAAGACATAACAGAAAAGTTAAAACAATGCGAATGAGTGCGATCTAGATCAAATTAACAAAGTACTCAATGATAGAAAGATAAAGAGTACTTGGATCCGGCGGGCATGTATGAAGAGATTGATGAATGTTACAGAAGCAAAAGAGGTGTGTAAGTCAAGAGAGACGCGTGGTACTCTCTGCCTACCCGTTGAGAGACTTGGCGTGATGATACGTGTGCTGGTTTAAATAATGTACTTTAGATTTTTTATATCACTAAGATGGTATACAAGCATACCCCACCTCATGGTAAGTGGTCACCGTAGCCTATGGACGCTTGCTACACCAGGGGCATCACTCGCGCCGACCCTTCAAAAATCTTTTTCACCCTTCTTAGAGAACTTCATGCTGTACTCCTTTGGGAAAACCTCGGCGCGGAGAGTTCGTTCTTTATAAATCTAAAAGCGATAAATTCTTCCTCATTGTTAAACCATAAATAAACACATAAAGCATAGCAGCTATGGGTCGTTAGCAGTGACCTTATGGTTTGAATACGCCATCGTTATCTGGGGTCACCGGCCGAAAGCGCCCGAAATTTTCACTTTCGATCGATGATAGTTTGAGGCGAGTTATCGATATAATCAATTCGAAGATCGATAAGAAAACTTACATTGTTGGTATTGTAGATGTGGACGGTACAATAGAATACAGTTTATTTAGTATAAAATAAACAGCTAGTTACAAAGAAAAAAATGTTTTTATTGAGTAACTGACTACGAATATTATTATTTATAAGAATACTATCGTTACTTTATGAACAATGGTTATTTTCTAAATGTGTATATTTTTTTAATTCAAAACATTAAAATGACTAGCAGTCTTCTAGCATCAAAATCATGAATATCATATTTGTTGTGTCATGAACAAACACATTTACCACTACCACAACAACAGCTTAAATAAAATACTCCAGCGATAAATATTTATATTTCCGTGACAATGCTACTTTTCTGTGTATAAATTGTGAGTTAGATCGAGTTAATAAATTAAAACTTCTCGATTATTGTATGATACTGTACTGGATCCTGAGAGTCTTCACTCCTCGCAGCCGTGGTAGCCTTGTGGTTGAAGCAACGGCCTGTCATCTGATGGGCCCAGGTCAATTCGGGGGCTGTACCAATGAGTTTTTCTAAGCTTAAGTACAGTGATTAATCACACCATGAGCTAAAAAAGAGAGGTAGGGCGAATTGGGTTCTCCCGTGGGTTTACCACAAATTATATGTCTGCTAAACAATTATTTATTGGCAACCGCAGCAACATCGAGCATAATTTATCGATAGCAGAATCCCACACTATTCGAATAGTCAAACCGCAAAAACTCGTAGTCTTAACGACTTAAGAACGTTGTTAATTTATTGCCTTAATTTTTATACATATTTACTTTCTAAACTCGACGAAAGTTCCACCAAACTTGAACTGGTGCATGTGTTTAACATATATGCATTCAGATTATACTTTAAAGAACTGGGAAACCACTTTTTATTCGTAAAATACATTAACAAGCCAAGTCTGATAATTGTTTGCTGTTTGTACACGTACAGGTGTGTATGAAACTCTTATATGCAGTGATGTATGTAATTATCGAAAGTTATGTCATATCATGCAAGCATTGCCGTTTTATCAACTTGTCTCCACAAATCTATATTTATACGTATACTCGTCTTAAAGAGAGGGTAACTATTTTCTTTCTTTTTTGTATTAAGGGGTAATCTCTGCTATCCTAAGCGTGGTACTAGGTATTTTGGTGTGATGTTTTTTTTTTTATCATGAGGTTTAAATTCATACAGAAGTAAAGTTTTTATCAGCCACCGCTAATGTAATAATTTATGAATGTCATGGATGCAGTGCAGTTGCTTCTGATATGCGGCCCTTTAAATTTTTGAATCTGTACATTCATTGAGAAACATTTTCAACACAACACAATTTCCATCACCGAACAACATTGGTAGACAACGAAAACTTACAAATCTTTAACATTCATGAAGTCTGAAGTGATCAAAATTTAAAAACATTATACTATTTAGTCCCTTCATAGTAGGTCAATATGTGTGATTTACAACTTGGAACAATATGTATGTGGCCTAAATTGTTCAAATATTTTTCATAACTTTAATACTGACTAGCTGCCCGTCCCGGCTAGGCACTGGTAGACATTTATCAAATATTTTGCCTACCCGTGCGAAGCCGGGGTGGGCAGCTAGTATTATATATAGCCTATGTTACTTAGTGATGCTTGCTAGCGGTAAAATAATTTTAGAAATCGGTCCTGTAGTTTCAGAGCATTACAAACATACAAAAATACAAATCTTTCCTCTTTATAATATTAGTATAGACTTAATAGTTTGACTTACAGTTACATCTAGTGTCAGATCAACTTAATTATATCTTTTTTTCAGTTTAGGCCCTAATAAGACGCTTATTAGATCACTTGTAGTGACCACGAGTGGCTGTGGTGGGGACATAAGCGGGACGTGCCGTGGAGATAATATTTCTTTCGCATATCTTTTACATTACTACGGTGCTGTGGACCCGTTTTAATACTCAGGACTCAGTAATCGTCGAAACTAGTTATTCTGTTAAAGAACAAATTAGTTTATAATGAAACGTTGAGTTCTTGTTCTTAGTTAACACGCCTAACTCCTTGGGTGGTTCAAATTGTGGTTTTCAACAAAATAACTTGTTTTTGAAGTATTTTTTCTTATGCATTATAGTCTTCAATTCCTGTCTAAGGTTACTTCTGTGCTAAATAGTCAAATTAGCTCGTGCTAACTACTCTAACTAGCTTACTGGTTCAAGATAAAAGCAATGTCTCACAATAACTAGCTGGATGTAAGGTACTAGTAAGTGTCTGCTCCTTGTTTCCATTAATGATTTAAAAAACATACTTTATAAGTTAACTAGCGGCCCGCCCCGGCTTCGCACGGGTAGACATTTATCAAATATTGTGTCTTCCCGTGCGAAGCCGGGGCGGTTAGCTAGTTTAATATATAGCCTATGTTACTCAGTGATAATGTAGCTTACTAACGGTGAAAGATTTTTTGCAATCGGTCCAGTAGTTTCGGAGCCTATTCAATACAAACCCACAAAAATACAAATCTTTCCTCTTTATAATATTAGTGTAGAAGTGTAGATAGTGTAGATAACACAAAACAGATTAAACTATTTACAACAAAACACAATGTAACCTACCTACTTATAGATAAAAGATTAGACCCAAACCAGAATGACGCGGGAGCGTGCCAAGAATGCTGGCAGCATTGACACGCTGGATAGCAATGCTGATTCTCTGACCGAGATATGTTCCAGCACGCCTGTCACGGGAGGCCTCAACCAGCCGACGTGAGACCTCCTTAAAAAGTTGAAGAGCATCCGGGCCCCAGGGACCCAGAGTTTTAACCGTAAATGCAGAAAATATGTGCCCTGGACCAAGACATGCATATTTTCGGCGCTTGAGGCACTCCTGCTGAACACCAGCTGCGTCAGCTTCGGCCACCACCGGCTAATTTCACATACTTGTCACATAAGACTTCGCTCGTTTATTATGGAAGACAATAGTCTTACGTATACTACGATAAACAGGCCGAAGTGTGACACGTAAGGATTGCCTAAATATACAGAAACGCGGCTCCTACCAGTATATTTTCAGGGAGACGTCACTGTGACGGTGGCTTTGTATCTTTTTTGCGAATGAGGCCCCATCGATCGAAAGTGGAGTGGTTTTCGAAGTGGTAACCGGTCCCAGATGTGACATGTTCGTGTTTATCGAAAGGTTATGATGTCACATCGCTCTTATGAAATTACATGTCTGCGCATGAGTTGTGACAGTGTATTATAATTGTTAACGAAAGCTTTTTCCCCGCGACTTCGCCAGCGTAATATAGTATACTATTAACCGTTTTCCCCGTAGAAATGAAGCATTTTCCCGCGGTAAAAAGTAGCCTATGTTCATCAGGGATAATGAGAAAAAAAAATTACCGTTAGAAGTAACGGTATATTTTTTTTAAATCGGTCCAGTATTATTTAAGTTTATTAGTTAAATACAAATCTTTCCTCTTTATAATATTAGTGTAGATTATCTAGCTTTGTTGACCGGTTGGGCAAGCGGACTCATACTTGCTGCAGATGAGACATTATTAAGTCGTAGTCACTTCAACACACGACGTGTTGAAGTGACCTCCTGTCTTCAGATAGTTCAGTAGCGGTAGCAGGAAAATTGTCGACAACATTTTTGTATCGCCTTCGACTATTTTTGTATTGCAAAATGAACAGCGCTGCGGCGGTGAAAAGTGGAACTAAAAATTAGTATGACAATTTTGACATTTCGCGAGTTACGTTTTCGAATACGTTGTCGACAATGTTCCTGCTACCGGCACAGTTCAAACCTACTGGTCTATACGTACTATCGCCTTTTAGGACTTAAGTGAAGGGATTAATCACACTCGGAATGTAAAAGACAGAAAAGCCGCAATGAGACGTCCCATTAAAAGCGGACCGCCCTGATGAGGTAATACATATACTATATAATAGAAGATCGCAGTCAAACCTATATTGGTACGTAGCACCTATATTATTTTCATCCATAATTTGTAGTAGGTATTACTACTATTCATATGCGATATTATAAATTTTGTTGTAAATTTCTTGGGTATTATTAAATCCTTTAATATTATATGTTTGATTATTGATCTTTACAAAGTCAAAATCAAAAATCATTTATTCAGTTTAGGCCCTAATAAGGCACTTATGAAGGTCTAAATTACCACCGGTTCAGAAAAAAAGCCACCTGAGAAGAACCGGCAAGAAACTCAGTGCTCTGTCTCTTTTTTTTCATGAAACAATCATTATATAACAATTTATTTATTTACTTTTGTTAGTCTAAACCTAGGAGCCACAATTTTGTTTCTATTTCTAGTATAAATATTATGGTTGTCTGAATTTAACTGAAAACTTCCAATGTTCTTTTTTATAAAAAATAAGTTCTCAAAAATGTAAAGAGCCGGTAACGTGAGAATATTAATTTTCTTAAACAATTCTCTTAACGATTCTTGGGGACCCATTGCAAAAATTGCCCTGATTGACCTTTTTTGTAGAATAAATATTGTATCCAGATCCGCCGCAGATTCCCATAATAACACGCCATAAGACATGAGGCTGTGGAAATATCCGTAATAAACTAATTTTGCAGTATCAATATCTGTCAATTGTCTGACTTTCCTAATGGCAAACGCAGCTGAACTAAGTTTCTTTGACAAGGTCTCAATGTGAGAGAAAGGGTTATTTTACAAACAATTTGATTTAAATAACCGGAATACCACTATTTTACTGTTTTATATCAACATTGGTGCCGATTCTGTTGTTCAAAATTATTAAACTTAACTAATTTGACAGGTCTAAATGTATTTCCATCCTTATTTTAACCCCGCACATGAGAAAGGGATAGCAAGACTTTTAGACCTGTCAAATTTGATAAGTTTAATAATTTTGAACAACAGAATCGACACCATTGTCTTAATTCTTTATTGCTATTTGTAACTTGCTTTCGAATTTTCGGCATGTTGTCTTCATATCTATACTTATTGTGACATTTTCTTTGTTTACTACAATATATTATACTATTTTGCATGTATTGGCGTACACGATGTTGATGATTAAAATAAATAAAAAAATCTGAGCCTATATGCATCGTCATTACCTTTCGTTGCATAAAAAATCAGTCTGGTAGATTTTTTTGCGGAATCGAAAGTGTTTTTCATAACAGTGAAGCTTTTTATATTGTGTGAAAGGAGCTTAAGCTGCTTCAATCTTGCATTTCATTTGTTTGTTAAGGTACTCGTAATATATTGAAGCAATTTGCTTGGTCCGCAGGTACCAGGTGTCGGGTATCGGTGGGTGACCGGCGCACGTGCTCTGCCTTCACTGCTCAGGTAGGCACTGCCTTTGCATTTTACCATTAAATATTTACTTTATTAAAAGCATTTATTTGCGCACCAGGTGGAAAGCATACGAGTGTCTGATGGTAAGCGGTCACCGTAGCAAATGGACGCTTACAACACCAGAGGTATCACTAGCGCGTTGCCTACCCTATATGTATATGGAATATAATAGAAGTCTATATTAAAGACAATAGTTTTAAATTGCGCAAGATTTCAAAGCCTTTGCAGTAAACCGCCCTAGGATTTGAGTACATAATTTACATGGGACATATGAATATTTATTAAAATGTAACGTCAGTAGTTAGAAGGCCTAGTTAGCGATCTGTACCTTGGCGACTGATAGCGACTATTCGTGAAATAGTTACAAGTAGCGTTTGGTGCAAGTTCTAAGCTCAAGGCGGGTGAAGGGTTTTCTATAATACGAAGGTATGAACCAATCAAGCGATCAAAATAATCTACCTCTGAAGATATTGTTTAGGCGTTCCAAAAATATTCAAGTGTCGTTTTATCATGCTTTCACTAATTTTACTTACCGTCTTTTCCTCGCGATTTCGCCTGTAGTAATGGGATATATAGCTTGTGTTATTATATGTTATTCGGGGATATAGCTTTCCATATGTGTTGGTTGCATCGAAGTGGTGAAAAGTTTCAGAAAAAAAAATATCTGCCCATGTTGAAAAGGAACTTGACGTTTATTTTTCTGTGATTTATTTACAAGAAAAAAATGAAATGATTGATTTTTATTTTCCATGGTTTATGGATTTTTGTCCGTTTATCCGAATCGCACTGTAACCTAAACAAATAATCTAATATATATACAATTCTTGTGTCTCAGTGTTTGTCTGAAAACTCCTCAGAAAAGGCTTGACCGATTCGTATGAAATTTTTTTGTGCATAGTTGGTAGGTCAGAGAATCGGTCGTGAACTATAACTACTAATTTAACTTTTGACAGAACGAAGTCTGTCCGGGCAGCTAGTTTAATATGAATATTTAAGTTCTTCCGCTTAAGCATTACACCATACACCATACAAGAGTGGCACCGCACGCGCGTGTAATCTCAACCATCGATCCTTGTTAATTGATCACCTGCACCTGTGCCGGATGCCGTGTCCGTCCGGACGGGGCATCTGTCCGGCCGCCGCAACTGTCCGCCGGACACCTGGACGTATTTCTCTGTATCCCTATCTCGTTTAATATTTTCCAATTGGCTCGCTTATTTTATCGAATTGGTTTTGTATTTTATTTTTGTTGGTTGTGTGATGATTCACTGGTAGTATTGAGATATAATCTCCGTCGCGTACGACCATCTGTTACTGTCTAACGTGGAGTTATTCTTTATTTATTTAATATTGTTTATCTTATAAAATAATTAGCTTTCAGCGCTGTGGTACGCGGGAAAGACGCCGGAATAATCATAGTTTTTCTCGTTCAAAAGAATCGGTTAATCGTTTTCATCTGGACATTTGTTTCTTTATGTAAGTCGTCGTTAAAACATTGTGATCCAGATCTTTATCTAGTAACAAAAGTAGTTACAATATTTTTGTCGTATTTTGTAGGCCTTACCTATCTATCTATATAAAAATTTATTCCTATTTCCCTTCGTTACGGCATGCGGCATCACGCGGGAACCACTAGACCGATTGCGCAAATTTCTTTATGTGTTTTTTGACTGTAGAATGTACATATAAAAATAAAATTTTTAAAAAGCAACCGGACTATGATTAATTTGTGGAAACTAAATGTCCTTTTTTCTATGGTGTATTTGACATATGAATTCATAGTTTAGACAGAACAACGTCCGCCGGGACAGCTAGTACTACATATATAGCTTCAGTATCCTATAGCCACACCTAAGTAATGGCTGGTGAGTGAAATCAAGAATGTATGCGACATCCGCCATTCTTGAGCAAACGATTTGTAATAGACACTACCGGCAATTAACATTATTGCGGCGTCCTTGGGGCCCGGATGCTCTTCAGCTTTTCAAGGAGGTCTCACGTCGGCTGGTTGAGGCCTCGTGACAGGCGTGCGGGAACATAACACGCTCAGAGAATCAGCATTGCTATCCAGCGTGGCAATGCTGCCAGCATTCTTGGTACGCTCCCGCATGATTCTGTTTGGGTCAGATCTTTTATAAATAAGTAGATAGGTTATGTTCTGCTTTTTGTAAATAGTTTAATCTATTTTGAATAAAGTAATTTGAATTGCGGCGTTTGTGTTTATTCGTTAAGTCGTTTTTAAAAGATGTTGTTTCCTCCCAATTCGTAGGGTTTTTGTGTGATTAATCACTGTTCTCATGGTTAGAAAAAAATTGAGTGTCTATATATTTATTTACAATCCAAAGAAGTACCTACCCTACGTATAGCCTTCACTTCTCAAATAGCAAACAATCGAACCTATCTCCTAATGGATCAGCACAAATTATGTTTCTTTAAAATGTTGACCTTAGGCTTACATTCCTCAAATGGTGGCATTCCGCATTGTGATTACTGTCAATGATTATCTTGACATATATCTTCGTTAGTTTTCGGTTATACGAGTATCTGTACATATACAAATTCAGCTTCTGTATGTTTGAGCCCACAAAACTATAAAAGTAGCATTGATTCGATTATATTATACTACGTTTCATTTTAATAGGCGTGTTTTTATGTATTGTCTGATAATGCGATTAGTTAAAATAAACTCAAAATGATAATTCAGTTGTAACGGAATTGTTTTTCTTTTTGAAGTAGCATCAGAAGATGTACATAAAAATTCTTACTTCGAATAGGACATACATAATTGCTCCCTTCGACTCAATTAAAACCGTTTCCTACTACATTATGTTTATAGGGCTGTTATACCATAACTGAATATCGTTTTAGAATAACTAAAAATACTTATTACAGTCTTATTGTCCGTCCAGATCGTACAAACTTAGTTGCACCAAGTTGCATCACGGATTATTGTGTGGCGATGAGGTTAACAATGGTGTGCGCACAATGCTAGAGCGCCGCGCCGCCGGCGCCGGCGCAGGGCGATACTAAAATATTATATTGAACGGTTACATGTTATCACGCCAGGAAAGAATAGAGAAGGTCCGTAAATAAATTTCGGAAAGTAGTTTGGCAAATCAATCATAGAACGCTTCGGCGAAATTCGTTTATAAAATGTCTACTCCTTCGGGTCATCGAAGGAGTAGACATTTTATAAACGAATTGTGGGAGGGCGTCAAGATATATTATTTTTATTGTGACAATCAATCTTTATTTGACAAAAAGGAATATAGACAAATTTATATCCACGGCGCAGGCTTCGTCCAATTATTTTTATTTATCATCTTTTCATGTGTAGTATTTTATTATTTCCATTTCTGCGGGTAGAGGAATATTCTCAATGATTCTATTATTTTAGAAATGTGTTGTGCTGGCCTCCTAGCTTACCAGGTCAGGCTGCATCGCCATGGGTAGCTATTAGAACGTTTGGCAGACAATATGGGAGATGGTAGATTGCACCCATTGTTCCTGTCGGCGAGCAAGTAAGACAGCGCCGGACCACACCGAAACACGCCAGCCTTTGTATCATGTATGTTACATCATTGTATACCTATTAGATGGTATATAAGTTGTAAAGCTTTCTCTAGTAAATGAGCGTCCAGCGCCGGTAGCAGGAACATTTTACGAAGACGTATTCGAAAACGTAACTCGCGAAATGTCAAAATTGTCATAGTAATTTTTAGTTCCAGTTTTCACCGCCGAAGCGCTGTTCATTTTTCAATACAAAAATAGTCGAAGGCGATACGAAAACGTTGTCGCAAACTATTCATGTTCGCACTACTATAGTTTGTTTTCAAATACGAAATTGGGTTTTTAAATGGGTGAAGAGATTTTAGCGGGGTAGACGATTTTTTACACATATAATATCATTGGGGGTAGACAACATGTCTTGTAGGTACCCCTGGTGTTGCAAGTGACCTTAGCTGACGGTAATCCTTACCATCAGGGATGATTATTTGCCAACGTTCGATATAAAATAAAATTGATGCTAAAATATGCTATTTTCAAATTTTGTTCATTCCCAACTTTTCCCAAGCGCAAAGATGTTCAAATACTCTATATCTCATTCACTCAGCATAATAGATTTAGCTATTGTTTTGAGTTACATAATTACCAAACGTCAGTAAAGGCAAAATCATAGACTGTCAAATGAGACATCTATAATTTTATAATTTTTCTTTTAAATTGAATTTCGAATAAGGCATCGACCAGCGTCATAATCCTACAATCGACTAACTTTTTGTAGCATACCATAAACCCACTTAAACCTCAACCTGCTTATCAAAAATTCGACACTCAGAGTATTTATTTTGCCTATTTTTTTTATGCTACTAAGGTGGCACACTAGCGTACGATACGGTCCACCTGATGGTAAACAGTCACCGTAGCCTATAGCCGCTAGCAATACAGGGATATCACTAAAGAGTTGGCAACCCTGAATGTATATTTATTTTATTTCTGTATTGAAAATATAATTGATACTTACAATAAATGCAACTTATGTATATAAAGCATAAACCTACACGTGAAATAAATGTCCCAAGCCATGGGCTAAGAGCGATGCTGAACAAAATTCTCGTGTAAATTAGAATAAAGGCAAAGATGCCAGTCATTTACGAAGAAATGAGATCAGTTCGGCCTGTTACACATGACAGCACTTGAAGTGCTAATATCGTTCTTATGTTGTCTAAAGGCATCACCTTTTGTACAATAAACCACTATAAATTAGCCTATAGATTAATGGCTATATATAACAAAGACAGTCCAAGTAAAGCTGGGTGAAACGCCTTTAACTCTTGTGATTTTTGAATCACTTAAAGTAGCAAAGTCATGGATATGTTTATTTTCTTCAGGATCTTAGCTGTAAAGTGAAATGGACTCTAAAATTGATATGGATAAAGCCTTATTTCCACCAGACAGTAAATTTATGCTCTCAACGTAATAATATCGACGTTACGAGAATGATTAGTAGATTCATTTTGTATCGAGAAAATTATGAGATCATTTTAATAATCGATTACGGGTCGGCAATATCGATTATTTCCATTGTCCGTAAAGTATTATCTGTTTTTTTTAGGAGGTTAAAATCAGGTTATATAAGACTTGTGTTCGACATCTCTCCTATTAATATAAAAAGTGTAATTAATTTAAAAAGGTATGTGTACGTAGTTACGTACTAGGCAGTAAAATATATGACAATTAAAAACAGTTTAAATAATAAAAAAAATCTGTATTCAACATTATATACTGTCATGTTTTACCCACATTTAAATAAACAGCAACATTCCGATTTAAGCATAACAATGATAAAAACGCATCATTATTCATAATTTTGAAGTAAATTCTCACGACAAATCTGGTGTACAAAAAATGTCGGCTTCACAAATACTGTGACATTTTGAAATAATTGTTGTGTTTTTATAACAAATTCCCATTGTTAACAAGTACTACGCTGGTGTAAGAATGCTCGTTTACTTGCACTTGTTTGCAATTACAGTTTAAATATAAAAATGTAAATGGTTTCTACTTATAGTGCTTAATTGAGTGGATGCAATGAAACCGCTACGAAGAATGCCTTACCAGATTGGATCAAGCTACGCATACTTCTGGATTTTATATTTACATTAAAACTCATTAATTTAATGGATATGAAATATTTATCTCCATAGCCACAGCTAAAGCTTTGCACAAAGCTGTAGTTACTTTTAATAGTTGTCTTTGGTAAAAATATATTATTGTGTGGGCTGGTAATAAAGAGACAAAAAAGAAATATAATTTAAAATTCGATCGTTTGTCATAATTTTGACTTACAATAAAAGAATAATATTTGAAATCTAAATGTTATCGCGTATTATTCTTTATTTGATTCTCTACGTTGCCAGTACCCTAAAAAAGTCTTTGACAGTCAAAGGCTACGCATACAGACAAAGCAAAGAGTCGATGATTAGAATTACGTCAATATTTAACGGATTGATGCACAAACTAATTATATATACCTCTGTATTCAGAATTAAAAGGAATGCCAGGTATAATTTAGAAATTAGCCAATTAAAATTTGAATATTTTAAGAGCTACGCCGCTCGTAATGGTGATTTGATAATTTGTTGAAATGAAATGGCAAGCAAAAGACCGGTCTATCTGCGAAGTGTGCTTATTACCATAACAGAGACACATTAATACATCAATTGAGCACCGGCCGCCCACACTGACCACATCTCTCATCGCACTCTGCATACCCGACTCTACTAGTGCTGACATCTTAGTACCACACTATCGATACAATTATATAATACGATTGACCAAATAAATCAAATTATACATACATAGGTACTTAAGGGTTATTTAATGTAAGGTATTAAATGAAATTTCAACATATGTGTAGATGTTAAAGAATATGTTGAAAAAATGGCTAAGTAATTGATTGTCTGTAAATAAGAAACTTTTGTAATAATAATTTGATGAGATGTTTCAATTATCTGTTATCCGTGACTTCGTCTGCATTTGTTTGAAGATAAAAGTAGTCTATGTCCTTCCGCAGGGTATAATCTATCTCCTTATAATATTTTGTTACGATTCGTTCAGCCGTTTAGTCCTGAATAGGTAGCCAACAAGCAAACAAACAAGAGTTACTTTCGCTTGTAAAATATAAGTATGGATTCTACGTGTGCATATACCATACATCCAATCCAATCACAATATATGGGCCGTAATAATCACTTCCGCTTTCGCTGAAGCAAGATCAAACCTCAATGGATTTTTTAAGTAAAGTATTTTTAATGAGCATATTTTATTGTTTTTACCTGTCACATTATTGTGTGCCTGCATTATATTATTTTTATTTATTTATATACCTAACTATGTAACTTTAAACATGCAATTTTTTCACGTGAATTGTATTGAAAAGTACTTGTACACAATTTGTAACACATCGACAGGAACTATTTTGTCGTCAACATATCGACAAGTAACCTGTCGACATAAGGACAGCACTAGTGGCCGCAGTGTGTGAAAGTGCTCCCACTGCCACTCATTCAGAATATGATAGGTACTGTTTTTTTGCTCTCATAAGCATCTCGCACACAAGTAAATTATTGTTTGCAAAAAATAATGAACCACTCGCAAATCGATTACTGTTTCTTGTTGAATAGCCGGATTGAAACGTACTAAAATGTTGTGTTATTTTTGCATGGCTATCTTGGGGCAGTCAGATCTCTAAATAAACTCATAACTTGTGGAAATTCAGCTTTATAAACTACAAAATATGATTTAGTTTGCTTTATTTCACGAAAAAGTAAGTCTGTTGACTTCATTCTGAGCTTTTGGTACAGATAAGCCAACACTGCGTCGTGGCGCCTCGCTCTACCATCGTGACGTCACCACAGCACCCTAATGATTGTAGTAATTAGAAATAATGTGGATTAGTCTAAAGTTCACAAATCCCCATCAATGGGGAAAATCAATGGAGATTTGTGGAATAATCCATGATGGGTCGTGTTGATCCTGAAACACGTGTCGGAGGCTCTCATACCTGGATAAAGGCTGTTTGAATTCATCACTACATAGCATAAAAAAATACTTTAAAACTACGCAACGGATTTTGATGCAGTTTTTTTTAATAGATAGTGATTCAAGTTGAAGGTTTATATGTATAATTCATTTGTACTTTCTAGATAGCTTATATGGCCACCGTGCGAAGCCGGGGCGGGTCACTAGTATCGTATAAAACGAATTTTGAGCGGAATAAAGCAAATTAAGTCATATTATTATTTTTAATATTTATTTCTTACGAATACTTTATGCTAGACGTGGTCAGTCACATCTTCTAAATGTCGTGTAGTGCCGATTGGTTCCCACGGGGTCCCACTGGTTGGTCCAGAGGAATGCGAGTGGTCACCGACAATTAGCTACACTGGACGCGCCATTGTGCCAGTGCTACAGTGCCCAAATTGTAGCGACCGGTGTTAAGGCGAGTGTATGAGTTATTTTATTTAGGCTAATCTGCTATTTTACTGTAGAGGTATCACGTATGAAATTGAAATATCAATAAAAATTTGTTTAAAAAATAATTGCTGCGTTTCTTCCCGGATTCTTCTCAGCAAAATGTCAATCCAAATACTGTGGTAGATTCTTACTACAAACATACATATATCAAATAAATTCTGTATAGCGAGTGCGGGGCCAGGGCTGCGTTTTATTGCGTCATTTTTATTGCGATCGAGATAATAATATTTCTTATACATTAAAAAAAATCGCATAATTGTATAGCTTTTATATCAAAGTTGTATAATACATGTCGACGAGACCGCTGGTCTAGTGGTTAGTATACCTGACTGCTACGCTAGGGGTCGCGGGTTCCATTCCCGCCGGGATGAACATTTTTGTAACTAACATGTTTGCCTTGCGTCTGGGTATTTGGTATTTATTATAAGTGGGTATGTATTTGAAAATAAGAGTACATAAGTATTGTAGCAGCTGCTGGAGCACATAACTCAAACTTTGCTTAGTTTGAGGCCAGATGGCGCTGTGTGATAATGACCAAGCATTAATATTATTACTAGCTTCTGCCCGCGACTACGTCCGCGTTGGACTTAGAATCTCAGAGTAACCTAAAATTTTCATTTTCCCGGGATAAAAACTATCCTATGTGTTAATCCAGGTTATAAATTATCTGTGTTCCAAATTTCATCCAAATCCGTTGAGCAGTTTTTGCGTGAAAGAGTAACAAACATCCATCTATCCATACTCACAAACTTTCGCATTTTTAATACTAGCTTCTGCCCGCGACTACGTCCGCGTTGAGCTTAGAATCACAGAGACAAAGTAAAATTATCCCGGGATAAAAACATTTTCCCGGGATAAAAAGTATCCTATGTGTTAATCCAGGTTATAAACTATCTGTGTTCCAAATTTCATCCAAATCCGTTGAGTGGTTTTTGCGTGAAAGAGTAACAAACATCCATCCATCCATACAAACTTTCGCATTTATAATATTAGTAGGATTAGTTTATTATTATTATTACATATAAGCACATCACCTGGCCAATATCCAACAAGCCGTGATGAAGTCAATGGACCGGAAACGATGGAGGCAGATCGTACAATTGGAACCAAGTGACCACGATCCTCAGTAATGAGGGACCGACCTGAGAGAGAGAGAGAGACATCACCTGGTATGATCCTTATGTAGATGCATAAATAATAGTCGGAAACCTCGCCTTAAGTCGGTTCCCAGGCGCCGGCGCCGATCAAAGCGCCGCGCGATCATAATACGTACGCTGCAGGTGATGCTGTGTGTGCCTTAATTCACTTGATAGTAACGCGTTAATGTGAATTATGATCCGTTTTCGGCGTTAAATATATACGAGTAAAGATACGAGTACAACTAAACCTCATTACAAATGTTTTTACGCTTCTTTAACACAACGTGGCTATGTATACAGTCACGTGTTAGCTATGGTCATTGTTGTCTGTGTATACCGAATGCAAGTAGAACACTTTTTAATACCACTAGCCTATGGACGTTTGCAACACCAGGGGTGTAACTCGTGCCGACCCTGCAGAAATCTATCCACACCCTTCTTTAAAAGCCCCATGCTGGACTCCTTTGAGAGCTCATTCCACAATAACAGACACTGCTATAGTGCTACGTCATTTCAATTAAAGTATCTTTCCTAACATAAGTATCAGGTACATTGAATAGACAGAAATTAACAGTAATAAACAGTTTATTTTTACAAGACAAGCTTTTATTTGCTCATCGAGCCTTTCCTCTACCCATATCTTAGGGCTTACTCTGGAAATAATAAATCTCCAATGTGTGACGTCCGCCATATTGGATTAAATATGGTGGCATTTAGGTAAACGTGCATTGTCACGGCAAAATTTCATTTCATCGGATACTGGGAAGAGGATCAATCTTAAATCGAACGATTTGATTTTTGATTTCACACACACACACAAGCCAGACTGGTGAAACTAAATAAAGCTTGTCTTACTTAGGCCTATATAAAACTTTGGCCTTACTAAATCCTAATGCACATCTAGGAGAAGGGACAATACAAATGAAATAGAGATATTATCACAGGTTTACCAGCATGAGTAAGTGGTGGGTGGCTGCTAGGCTTTACATTAAATACAACTCTACTAATATGGTAAGAGTCGAGCTAAAGAAATCGTGGCACTTAAGTTTGCTGACCAATTGTAAGCCTACACATTCAGATGACTGATTTTAGGATTAAGCTTTACAACATTTTCTCACTCACGTCCCCTTCGTGACATTGACATTTTGCATATAAAATTACTAGATTGTACCGGCGGAGTCGCCCGCGTGTTTCTAGATAAAGATAGCCTCTATCCTTCCCCAGGTTATAATCTATCTCATTGCCAAATTTCATTAACATCCGTTCAGCTTAGTCGTGGGTAAAGGTGGCAAAAAAACAAACAGAGCATGGATTTAGCGAACTAAAATTCTGGATTACATAAATATATTTTTGTAGAATAGAATAAACAAACCATACATTCAAATGTAAAAGTATATTTTTTTAAATGTATATTGTTACGATTCTATACATACAGCTATAACCACAATATTTGTTGCTTCCGAGATACCGTTTCTGATATCATTCTGGCGATCTGTTCACCGTGATCTTTCAAGAGCAAGTACTTTATGAATGGTGGCAGCACCAGAGGCAGTGGGCAGCCTTGACCACATTATTACAACTTGTGTACTCGTAAACACATTGAGACGGTCTCATATAACCTGCATTATAATTGAAAATTTAACTAGCTGTTTGATAATGATACGGGCGCGAAATGATCTTTTGAGGTGGGGCGAAATGCGATCTTCCTTAAGTTTTCCCATAAAAATTGGAGCCTGGACTGGGGACTGTACCTCCACCTTACCGAAGACCGCAGTGAAATAACACTACTTTGATGTATTGTTGTATTTCTGAGCTGAATAAAGTTGCCAGAGGTCCACGAGGATACGCTGGGCTAGTAGTAATGATGCTAGCGCAGTGAGTCATCATCAAGAACAGGGTTGGCAACGCGGCACATATTTTATATGTAATTTAAAAAGTAAATAACACGGCCAATTTCAAATAAAGGCCTCACTAGACTGGCCTACATCGACTAAAATCAAACCAGTTAAGAGCATTAACCCACTCGCACAAAGATTAAACTATTTGGCAGTGTTGCGACACTTGCGACGTAATAACAGGTGCAGTCGCTTATCGATTAGAATGTCCGATTCGATTTATCGATTCGTTCTAAACCGATTAAAATCCTGCCTATAGCGGACGCGTTCGGATACTGTATCTTGTTTGTGTTTTGTTGTTTGTTAAGAATGTTTGTGCATTCATAAATTATTGAATTCATTTGCGATTTCTGACAGTGTTTTTTTTGACAAACGTATTTTTTATGGCCAGTACTCAAAGTTTTCCTTGATTAGGAACTAGACGGCGCTGTGTGATATAATAACTAAAAAAATATACAGATTGTACTTATAGTAGAATTATAAAGTTTTTTATGAGAGGTCTTTTCAGGCTATTAGATCGGCAATTCTTCTACTCTTCCATCTATCGAATGACTTAGGTTTAGACTCAAGTCTTATCTACAAATAACCAATTATTGACACCAATTCTGTTGTTCAAAATTACTAAACTTAACTAATTAGACAGGTCTAAAAGTCTTACTATCCCTTTCTCATGTGCGGGGTTAACTAAGGATGGCAAAATTTTAGACCTGTCAAATTAGTTAAGTTTAGTCATTTTGAACAGAATTGGCACCAATAAGTCACCGTTTGAAATGCCGACACCGCGGTATTGAATCGGATTGCACTTTCTCCGCACAGGTGTGTCACTCCCTCTATATGTCGAAGGGCCCCACCCATGAATCAAAAGGTTGCCATTCAGAATTACGTAAATGAAATGCGTCATTCTGTATGATGCAGCCTGGCTTTTTATTTGCGTTGCATAGGTTTTTGTTTTAAAGTATATTTATACGATTATTATAATATTTTTTTTAGAAACAAACATAAATACCACTAGACTCTATATAAAAAATTCTTAGACCAGTAAAATGCTATACCTTATGACAACCCAACTGATATTATAAATGTGATAGTTTGTAAGAATGGATGTTCATTTTATGCTCAATCACGTGAAAACGGCTCAACTGATTTGTATGAAATTTAGCACACGAATAGTTTATAGCCTGGATTAACACATGGGATCATTTTTATCCCGGTAATTTTTTTGTTTCCTCTTGGGTTCTGAGCTCAACGTGGACGAAGTCGCGGGCAGAAGCTAGTTTCATTATAGAGCGCTCTTCGATAAACAACACACGCGCCTACATTATGAACGTAACACGATAGCAAATACAACTTTGCAGTACTGCTGTCGCGTTGCTTTCGCAGTCTATTGGTATTGCTAGCGGGTTATATGCTACGGTGACCGCTTTCCATCAGCTCGGCCGTGCGCTTGTGTGCCACCTTAGTGGTATAAAAAAGAGTACAACGAATTTTTACAAAATGCCATGTCCATTCGACATAGTTTAATATACATCGCAGTTTAAAAGTTTCACACAGACAGATTAACGGGTATATCTAGTCAAACATATAAATGCGTACTATATACGCTTTTCAAAGGCTAGGAAAGTAAGCTGTTAACATCCTCATGCAAAATGTTCATAAAATAAGCAAGCAACAAAAATACGCAATACCAATTAGCCGAACTCCAACCAGCCTGTCGTAAATGCCAATACATATGTTCGTGAGGTGAAGAGCTTATATTACATCATGAACACATTCCGGTTTTTTTTTCTTTAATTCTGCGAAAATATTTACCAAGTACTTACATTACCACTTTTTCAGCTCTAAAGAAAGCGTGGTAGCCATTTTGGAAGCTTTATATAACACGCCGAGTTGTGGTAGGAATTTATTCAGATACAACTTTTCAACGCATTTAAAAAAACTAATTCATAAATGTTTATGTAATAAGGCGTGCTTTCACGTGAGGAAATAAATAGCCCGTAATCAAACTCTCTCAGTATTACCTTTTCCCAAATCAATCTGCTGAAATAGTGTTCTGAAATGAAAGAATTATTTTCATTAAAAATAATTGATTTAGAATGTTGTCTGCTTAAAAGGAGAGTGAAATTAAAATTATATTCAATCACTAACTGTGCCTGCGACTTCGTACGCGTGGAATTTATTTTCATCTTGTAAAGGTTGAGGTTGAGAAGCGCTTTCGTTTGAAATTTCTACGTGCGTATCTACTATGCATACGCCTCAAAAACCTTGAAATAAGTATTTTACCCGTGATCCCACTTTGATGATATAAAGCCTATCCTTTTGGTAAAAGGTAATTATGCCCCTAGTTACCGTGAAAACTTAAGTTTTGGTTTCAGTATCGATCAAATAATAAAAATATCTTCAACTAGCGGCCCGCCCGTCCCAGCTACGCATGGGTAGACAATGTAGACATTTATCAAATATTTGTATACCCGTGCGAAGCCGGGGCGGGCAGCTAGTATAATATATAGCTTTAGTTACTCAGTGATAGTCAAGCGTTCTAACGGTGAAAGATTTTTTGAAATCGGTCCAGTAGTTTCGGAGCCTATTCAATACAAACATACACACATACAAATCTTTCCTCTTTATAATATTATTTTAGTAATTATAGTCATAGTATAGATATTAGTACAGAATTTATCTTGTTACAGTTTTAATATAAGTATAGATTTAACCATAGTAATTTTGTTGTAAATATCATGCAAATTACCCCACCGTAATATTCCCTTCCTAAGTCTTCGCAGTACATCTTTGTCCTGAGAAATTCCACCGTTGTAATCAATCCCCTCACTTTACAGCCATACACTCCCATAAAACAGTCACACATGCAGACAATATTATTTATATTCGCCTTGACATCTAGAAGCATCTTATTCAGTCAGTCAACCGCGGGTAACAAAATGATCCTTTAATATATTTTTAACATCTTTCTTACAAGGTAACTAGGTTCTTTTTTTAGGGTTCCGTACTTTCACTACTGCCTTCAAATCAATGGTACATTGGTATTCGATTGAAAATACCTACTAATGGATTAGTTTTAGGCGGATAGGCTGACAAATAAATAACTTAGTTAAAAAGAAAATATTGAAGGAGGTGAGTGGTGACACAAGAAAAGTCTGTTTTCAAAGGTTTTTGTTATTTCTTTATTTTAATTATTATTATTTTTATATTATTATATTAAAAGTAAAAAAAATGCTTGGACATTATCACACAGTGCCATCTGGTCCCATACTAAGCAAAGCTTGTAGGTACTATGGGAACCAGCAGCTGATATAATACTTTAAACTTTTTTTTAATACATGCTTTTAAATACATACCAAACACCCACACGCAAGGCAAAGGCATGTTTATCACATAAATGTTTGCCCCGGCGGGAATCGAACCCGCGATCTAGCGTATCAGTCAGGTATACTAACCACTAGACCAGCGGTCCCGTCATTAGTCGTTCAATTTTATTTTGTTATTATTAGTATTACTAGTGCAAACTATAAATAAATAAAAACTAATAACCCGCTAATATCCTGACTGAATAAAAGGTATTTTTTTCTTTAGTTTCTACTTTATTCAAATATAAACTTCAGATTGTTGTCACGCGGGAGGGTGCCAAGAAGGCTGGCAGCATTGCCCCGCTGTATGGCAATGCTGATCCCGCGTGACAACAATTTGGGACAATTTATTTTTTATATTAGGTTAATTTCAGATACATTATTTGACTAAAGAAAAATCCAATATTTTGTGTTACAAATAAAAAATCCTCAGTACAAGTCGAGCTCGCACTTGCCCGGTTTTAGCTTGTGTCGGCAGTCAGTAAATCTGGCCTCATTTAAGTACCATTAGCTGTAGTTACTCTATTTTTGTTCGGTCGGCAATTCACTGAGCTTTTCATATACACTTGTTAACATGTCCCCGGGGATTGTACACTGTAATTACGAGGTTTTGTTTTAATACGTTATTGTGATAGTTGTAAATTCACTGCAGATTATAGCCGTAGGGATTGATAAAGGCGAGAATACGGCATAAAATACAGGATAAAATTGTACTTTATTTTTTTGTAAAAGATTTTTTAATTCGAATGTCAGTGGTATGGAACATGAAGCCTTTAATCGAATATGTATGTATTAAAATAATATTAATCAGCATTGCTATCTGGCGTGGCAATGCAGCATACTTGGCACGCTCCCGCATGATTCTGGTTTGGGTCAGATCTTTTATCTTAAGTTCCGTTTATGTTAATAGTTTATTTGTGTCAATAAAACTATTAAACCTGTTTTTTTTTATTATTATCGTTAAGCATAGTTGTACTAGAGAACTGTTTCTTTTTGTAAATACATACTTGGGTATAATACTTCGAACACACAGCCTCAAGGGAAACACAAGGTGTTTCTCTCATAAGTATGTTTGTCCTGAATCCTGATGCAGGGATCGAACCCGCTACACAAAGCAGACGCTGTACCAACCACTATACCAACTGTGCGCTCGATTATATGTATAGATGAGGACCTCAAACCGTGAATGCTTTAACTCAGTGATTCCCAAAGCGGCCGAGGTGGACCGCCGGGGGTCCACGGGAGACTATGGGGGTCTACGTTAGCGTGAATAATAAATGGGGGTGTTCACAAGTTGTAAATGTATCTGGTTTCAATGGTGAAGAACAAAAAAAGCCATCTAATCTTTACAATTATTACGAGTTTTGGGGATATGGTAAAAATGTAGCAGCAGGGGATCCTCTGATTGCAGTAAAATTTTGAAAGGGGTCTACAAGAACATATGTTTGGGAACCTTTGCTTTAACTACTTCCCCCGATAAGTCGACACCATTCACAAAATGCGCTTACCAGTGATATATCACCGTAGTGCGTGGATATTTCGACATCGCAGCCTATTCAATTTGAATATTCACGTATCTCTCGGAAACTGGGGTTTTGGGCGCGGCCGCTGGCCGAGCCCTAAGCTCCATTAACTCGTAGATTGCATTCAAATATCCAGTTACTAATATCGTGTGGTGAGGTATGCAAAAAGGTATTAGGAGTTAGGACCAGACCGATGTCATTGATCAAATAATAATATTTGGTAGAATACATTTCGAATTCTAAGTTGTTTTAGTTAAATGTCAAATTCACTTACCGAGTTTAGTCTCGATATCAGATACTTCATGCTGATGAGTTTAATTTTTAGCCCCCGATGTAAAGACGTTTTTGTGCATAAAGTAATGATGTGACTAGCCGTCTGGATATATTGAATTGATTCAGGTTTTACTTTGCGGAAATTCATATTTATAGAATACAAAATATATTATAATTTGCTTTGTCCGCTTAAATGAGTGTGATACGGTCGAACGGCCTGCGCCCAGGTGTGAGCTCAGGCGTGGTTTCTTCCGACACGTGTTTCAGGACTTCCACGTCCCATCATCAGGGTGCCGCCGCGTTGGTCGACCAGCGTAATGTCACATCGAGGTCTGGATGCTGGAGCAGCGCCACAGCACGATGGTTGGATGCTGGAGCAGTGTCACAGGATGCTGGAGCAGCGTCACAGCATGATGGTCGAGTGAGACGCCACGACAGCACGTAGACCCTTCTGTAACTAAAGCTGAGAAATGAGTCAAAGTCCTGAAACACGTGTCGGAAGAAACCACGCCTGAGCTCACACCTGGGCGCAGGCCGTTCGACTGTATCACACTCATTTAAGCGGACAAAGCAAATTATAATATATTTTGTATTCTATAATGATGTGACTGCTAATTTTTATGCCCTTTATCGCGAGATGAATAATCTTTAATTTGATATATACCTATTACATCTTAACAGTTGCTATTCTTGACACATTAAAAGGTACCTGAAAACCGTAGATTTAAACAAAATTTGTGAGTACGCCCTTAACGTATCTGTGTATGTCTGTGGCATCGTAGCTCCTAAACGGATGAACCGATTTTGAGTTAGTTTTTTCGAGTGTTTTTAGCTAAAATTAAAGAAAATCTGTCCAGCCGTTTGAAAATCATCAGCTCTTTCTTATTTATGGAAAGAATTTTGGAAACTTCTACTTTTGCAACCGGCCTGTCATCTGATGGGCCCAGGTTCGAATCCCAGCCTGTACCAATGAGTTTTTCTAAGCTTAAGTACAGTGATTAATCACACCATGAGCTTTTAAAAAGAGAGGTAGGGCGATTTGCGATATCCCGTGGGTTATCCCATTTAAATTGGAGCCGGGGACTGTACCTCCGCCTTACAGAAGACCGCAGTGAAATAACACTACTTGATGTAGTGTTGTGTTTCTGTGGTAAGCAAGGTTGCCAGTGCTCCACGAGGATACGCTGAGATTGTAGTATTGCTGCTAGCACAGTGAGCCCTCAACAACAAAATGGTTGGCACCCAGTTAGTGATACCCCTGGTATTGCTAGCGGCTATAGGCTACGGTGACTGCTTACCATCAGGTGGGCCGTATGCTTGTGTGCCACCTTAGTGGTATAAGAAAAAAACTTAGTTTTAATATTTCATGAAAATTATCCTACTGCTACGCGGGTGAAGTCGCCGGGAACAGCTATTCTTTCAACTAAACAAATAACTCGACAAGGTGAATACCATACAGTGAGTTTGTTAATCTATTTATTATTTCAGATCTATGTTGAATAATATTGACGTGATTGGTTGTATGTATAAAGAATGCGGGCTTGTAGTATTCGTATTGGCCTTGACATTATCTTTAATAGGCTTATGCGATCACATAACTGAACCAATAACTCTAGAGCTAGATAAATAATACAGTACGCCCACTACTTCGTCTGCCTACGAATTTGAAATTTAGTCAAATAAACTATCTCTCGCGCAGTCAGTTTACTGAAATAAAAATATAATCTAAATAAACCTTACTTTAAAATCAGAATCATTTATAAAGTTTGGTGTAAATTAGCGAGGAGAACCGGCAAGAAACTCAGTTCTCTGCCTTGTTTTCATGTAACAATCATGATATAACAATTTAAGTTGGACATAATTAAGATCGATGTTGGAAATCCATCTGGAGAATTATTTTCTGGAATTGCTTAATTTTACAGCGACAGTTTTACTGAATTAATAGTTAAATAAACAAATTATCCAAATCCCTTCTTCAAGTACATTCCAAACCTGTAATAATTTGATCCCGAGTAGCCTTTATATCTAGGTATTTTTTATTCTGAAAAATATAACAATAGCCCAGCCAACTCAGGCCATTATAGCTAGGCTAATGTCAGAGATTGGTTCCACCCAGTCCACGGGATATTTTATGTACATGGCATTACTATTACTAGTCTCACTTCGTTTCAATACAATGTGGGAAACTGTCGGGCGTGCTCCTAGCGACCTTGCTTTGGGCATTTGCACCCGTAGACTAGCCGAGTGCCTTTCGGACTTAGTACAGAGTATCATCATCATCTATTTAAGAGCTAGGTTCTTGTCGGTGGAGCAATCGCCAAGCCGTTCTATCGTTAGCCATCTCTTTGACCTCTTGGCACGACATAACGTTAGCCTTCGTCTTTATCTGTTGCAGGTAACTTATAGTATAGAGTATAAACCACTAAAAATACTGAGCAGAAAAAAAGACTGCCACTCGGCTTAAAATATACATACATGTTTACACATCATGCTAAGTTCCTCACGGGGTAGGCAGAGAGTAAAGAGCGCCCGTCCAGTAGACACTTACACACCTCTATAGCTTCATTCAGTTACATTCATCAATCATACACATGCCCGCCGATTACGATTACTCGATTATGATCTTAAAATATTGCCTTATAAGGGCATAAACTGCATACGTATTCATTTATTATATTTATTACCTCCCAACTCGATAAGACCTCTTGGTTATATCAAAATTGGTATAAATATCGCCCGGTGGGACAAACGGATGAGTGATCCACAGGATTCGAGATAGCTTCGCTTTGACAAATCCCATGTCTTATTCACTCGTGCTTAGAGTGCCCGTCTGTGCAGTAATCACATTACTCGTAGGTCGTACATATTGGTTGTATTTTTTTTGTCGCATGCCCTCTCTCTGGTTAGTGTCATGTTCCTTTGTACATTAAATTAAATATTGAATATTGTTACTCACCTGATACACGGTTACGTCACCAGTCACAGACCTCTTCTAAATATGGCAAGTTATGTGTATCAGTTGAAAAGGCGTAGGATTGCGGCTGCAGAGCCACAGCTCCACAACACAAATATCTATATCTAATATATATAAAATAGCTTCCTTTAAAGTATCCTATATGTTCATCCAGGTTATAAACAATATGTATAGTAAATATTATACAAATCCGTTTTTAAGAGATTCAGCAACTAACATAGAATCGCAAGAATCTATCATTAAATTAATTATATCTTTTTATTTGTTATTTATTGTTTGTTTCAGGTGAGTTCGTCCGAAGTACTATTAATGTAAGTCAGAATGATATCACCGTGGATGACGAGTTTGATAAAGGTGGGTATCGAAGATTTTAATTTTAAAACATATTCTTTAATGTGATGATAATTATCTATACTAATATTATAAAGAGGAAAGATTTGTATGTATTGAATAGGCTCCGAAACTACTGGACCGATTTCAAAAATTCTTTCACCGTTAGAAAGCTACACTATCACTGATTAACATAGGCTAGCTGCCCGACCCGGCTTTGCACGGGTAGACAAAATATTTGATATAAATGACCTACCCATGCGAAGCCGGGGCGGGCCGCTAGTGTTTAAATAAATGTAACTAAAACTTCTGAGCGATTTAACGTAGTATTATTTTAGTGCGGAACCTTCGGTCTGACTCCAACTCGCACTTAACTACCCTACCCTAGCTAACTACTGGCATAAGAATACGTTATTCATATGCTACTGGCTAGTCGCTTAACGAAAACTAATCTGTGGGCGGTCACCCATCCAACTACTGTTACATAGTTAAGACCCCTTAACTTCACAGATCAATCTGCGCCGTAGCAACTGTTACTCGAATATTTCATTATTAAGCAACCAGTTCATTAATACCAAACCCGACCACAGTTCAAATTAGTAAACAAATCAAACTTAACTGCTGTCCTAACGTTTTTCTCCATTAAAAAACAAATTAAAATGACCAGTTAATGCTTTCATTACAACATAAGCCGTTGTACAGTCTGTCCGTAACTAATTTATCGATGACTGATGATTAGAGCAGGCTTTGTTTCGTCTATCCGTCCGTCCGTCCGGCTGTGCGTGTCCACTGGCAATCCAATTCTTTCAAATAACTACAAGTTATTGTGTTTCACATAGGGTTGCCCTACAACACAGCTATTTTTATATTTGATTGCCTCTTGCAATATCATTGTTGCAATAAATTATTTCTTTACAAGTATTACAACAGACAATCAATCAAATAGGTAAAAATAATTTTCAAGTCAAACTCCCAGTTAGTGGACCCAACTCTGATAATAAATGTGATCTAATTCAACGCAGAAGATCCGAATTTGATGAAAAATACAAATTAAGTAGTTCAATACCGAGAGAACGATTATATATTATGTACTCGTGCTCGGGTAAATATAAGGTAATCCATACCAGAAATTACTTATTAATGACACTATGGTGGCACACAAGCATACGGCCCACCTGATGGTAAGCAGTCACCGTAGCCTATAGCCGCTAGCAATACCAGGGGTATCACTAACGAGTTGCCAACCTGTTGTTGATAAGGAGTCACTGTGCTAGCAGCATTACTACTAGCGCAGCGTTTCCTCGTGGAGCACTGGCAACCTTACTTACCACAGATACACAACACTACATCAAAGTAGTGTTATTTCACTGCGGTCTTCTGTAAGGTGGAGGTACAGTCCCCAGTCGGGCGGCTCCAATGTTAATGGGAAACCCACGGGAGATCCCAATTCGCCCTACCTCTCTTAAATGATGATTACTGAACTGATTTAATACTCAACGCAAATTATTGTCTTCTTAACTTAATCTAATCTAACCTAAACTAGTATAAAACAAAATCGCTTCCCGGTTCCCGTCGTCTATACGCTTAGATCTTTAAAACTACGCAACGGATTTAATGCGGTTTTCACTCATAGACAAAGTGATTTCTGAGAATGATTTTTATGTATAATTCATTTTGGAAAAAAATACAGAAAATCCGACCCGAGATGCACCCGTGCGAAGCCGAAGTGGGTCAGGTCGCTAATCATTTATGAGCTGCAAGGATTTTGCCACTAATGGGATAATATCTATCGCCATATGTTTAATTTTTGACGATGAATTTGACGAGACCGCTGGTCTAGTGGTTAGTATACCTGACTGCGACGCTAGAGGTCGCGGGTTCGATTCCCGCCGGGGCAAACATTTATGTGACAAATATGTTTGTCTTGCGTCTGGGTGTTTGGTATGTATTATAAGTATGTATTTACAAAAAAAAAAGTATATAAGTATTGTATCAGCTGCTGGTTCTCATAGTACAAGCTTTGCTTCGTTTGGGGCCAGATGGCGCTGTGTGATAATGTCCGAGCATTATTATTATTATTATTTCGTATAGTAAAACAGCGCGACATAAAAGGCTATTAGTTTTCCATCACATACATATATGGTTTATATTAGTTACGAAAATATTTACTTTAAATAGCTGGTGACCTAAACGGCACTGGTCGGCGCACCCACGAGACTCTGCCCTTCACAGCCGACCAATATTTGGAATCCACCGGTTTCATTAGCACTGCCCTTGTGACATACAAACAGACTGGTTTACACATAAAGCTAGTCAAATATGCATATAACATGCGACCCAACTGATGGTTAAAATAGTTTGTCCCTGTTTAAAAATAAAGTTGATAGTGATTTTGATAATAATAATAACGCTTGGACATTATCACACTGCGCCATTTGGCCCCAAACGAAGCAAAACTTGTACTATGGGAACCAGTAGCTGATAGAATACTTATATACTTTTTTTTTGTAAATACATACTTATAATACATACCAAACACCCAAACGCAAGGCAAACATATTTGTCACATAAATGTTGGCCCTGGCGGGAATCGAACCCGCGACATCTAACGTAGCAGTCAGGTATACTAACCACTAGACGAGCGGTGTCGTCGAATTGATTTCCTTATAAATTGCTCAGGTACTTAAGACATGTTTTTTTTTATCTTGAATCCCTAATAAGCCACTTATGGCGGTCGTTATTATGTATTTCACATACTGTGCTAAAATAATAATTTCAAGTTAAAAATATTTTCTAATCACTGTCCGACATTAGAATCGCGGTAGCATAAAAAACTATCTCCATTCACGTTTTCACCGAATGAAACTACAATAATTAAGTAAAATAATGACATGTAGGTTTGTGTGTCTAAACACAAGCGCTGCGATGGAGAGCGGCTCACGCTCTGATAGGCGCGTGCGATCGCGACCAGATGAATAGATATGTATGTTAATCTGACTGGAACATATTTTACAAACAACAATCCCAAAAATTTAAGAGAATTACCCATAACAATGTATAAACACAAATTTACAAATTGGCTAATTGAATAATGGTTGTAAAATTTCTCAGAATTCTTGTCACTAAACAAAAAGAAGAGAACGACCTACAACATACAACTACATATATTGTTGTTATGATTATGATATCGCGGAAACTAATTGTTATGTGTAAAATTTGCATGCCGTCCAGGCGAAGCATGAAGAATTAATGGAGAACTAGCCATGTCACATTCTAAACAATACAAATTTTGGATTTACCACTCATCAAATCATTGACTATTCACGTCAATGATTTCCACATGACCTATAAAAATTTAAATGAATGGACTGCATATGAAAATCTCGAATCTAGTACCACTCTATGTTATGTACAAATTGATATATAACACGCAGAGATGTGGAGTGAAGATCGCATCAGATAAAGAACAATCGCGCAAGATACGCGCCGCCTGGGGCCGCACACCTGGCGAGTGGGTGTTCACTGTTATACAGGCTAGTTCCTTGTTATTGATACCAACTATTCAACAATTAACTACTAGACACAGGATTTCTCAGCGGATAAAACTATAGAGTTGCTTTACTGACGTCTTCGTCCGCGTGTTTCTAGAGAAGAAATCGTACTTTTTCTGGATTAAAGATAGGTACCCTTAGTTTGCCCTTTTCTCTATTTCCGACTACGTGTGTGCAAAATGTCATGATGACCGGCTGATTAGTAAAGGCGTGAAAGCGTAATAAATAAATATACAAACAAACTCACACACTCATAGGACTATTTAGAATATCAAATGCCTCGCTAACCAGCTCTTTGTGCTTCTAAGAATATGTTAAGTGTGTCCGGTAATTTGCAATCATTACTATATGTCATGATATGTGGTGCTGCAAGAAAAATATTATGACTTATTTCCAATGTTTATTGCACAGGACTAGCACATTCTAGTGACATAGTTTTGACAACTGTCATCATAAAACAGGATTGAGTTCAGTCGCTGTTCCTCCAAAATTGTACTGTTATTTCTGCTATTTCAACAGAACTGTCTTTCAATAATGATTTTGACGGAGTATACTTTGTAATTTTTGCTAGTCCAATCCGCCGCAGGATATTGGAAATCATAATTGTGTTAAGTTTTGTAATGGTATAGTTTGTCAATGAAATATAATACTCCTGGCTTGTTAGTAGATTCAAAACTGTCTCTATTGACATTGCATCTCCCTTCAACTGTTCCAAGATCTTTTCGTTGTTTCTTTGTTGCTTAATCAAGCCACAATAGCTCAACGGATTTTATTGAAATTTATCACACCGATAGCCCACAACCTAGAGTCAAGCATGAGGTACTTCTTATCCCCGAAAAATAAACCCGGGATTTAATAATGTGTTTAATTCCACGTGAACGGAGGAGCGAGCAAACGCGTTATAAATAAAACAGGGGATCTGAGATTGCGTGCTGACTTAGCGGTTTGAGCGAGTCATCGATTTCAGTTGAACCGTGAAGTCCATCTTGGTTGGGTAGTTCGTGCTGGTCAGGGTAACCGCTTCGCTTCCAGACATGCTCGGTAAACATAATGAGACGACAGTTAAATTCAGTGCTTCCATATAGCATAGATTGCTTTTTTATACCACTAAGGTGGCACACAAGCATACGGCCCACCTGATGGTAAACAGTCACCGTAGCCTATAGCCGCTAGCAATACGATGGATATCACTAACGAGTTGTTTACGCTGTTGTTGATGAGGACTCACTGTGCTAGCAGCATTACTACTAGCGCAGCGTATCCTCGTGGAGCACTGGCATCCTTACTTACCGCAGAAAAACAACACTACTACAAAGTAGTGTTATTTGACTGTGGTCTTCTGTAAGGGCGGCTCCAATTTTAATGCGGAAAACCCACGTCAAATCCCAATTCGTCCTACCTCTCTTTATTTGACCCAGTATTATAAACTGACGCTAAATCAAAACTAGAATAACAAAACAATCAAAACAAATTGTATCACTAAGTTGGAATCGAAATTTCTTATATACTTGAAGCAAAGATCCTATCCTCAAGTAAGGATCAGATGTATTAAGATGAAATGTGATGAAATTATTGTTTACCTTGTACATTACCCGGTAATGTACGAAGAATATTTTTTCCTTGTACATTGCTTGTAATGTAACTTGGTAATGTACGAGGAACAAGCGTTATGAATACCGTTCCTTTTTTAAGAAGCACTAATTTTACTGAAATAACTAGTGACCTACCGGATGGATAGTATCTATTTATTTCTTCAGTCTTCTAACAGACCTATGATAATTGCAGTGAATAATTTTAGCCAATATTGAATTATGTATTCTAGCGCTATAAAATGGCTCTATTATGTTTGCCTAACCCGAGAGGAAATCTCTGAAGATTTATTAAGCATTTATGTATTCTGTTTTCTAAATCGTCTGGGTTTAAATTAAGACAAAGACACTGTCTTATCCATAATTAAATTAGCTTTCTAGAGACATAGATATTCATACATGATCCTGTAATGTTTTGAATGTGCCACACAGCTTCACTTCAGTGATCTATTTAGTTTTTTAAATCTATACTAATATTATAAAGAGGAAAGATTTGTATTTTGTTTGTATTGAATAGGCTCCGAAACTACTGGACCGATTTCAAAAATTCTTTCACCGTTAGGAAGCTACACTATCACTGATTAACATAGGCTAGCTGCCCGCCCCGGCTTTGCACGGGTAGACAAAATATTTGATATAAATGTCTACCCGTGCGAAGCCGGGGCGGGCCGCTAGTGTATTTATATAATTGATAGTAATATTTGTTGTTGTCGTGTGTGAGTAGAAAATAATACTTTATTTATTTCTTTCTTCAAGCAAGATCGAGATGTCTAAAGCACGAGCTTTGCAACTGATGTTTACGAAAACATCATTTGCATCCTTAAGTAATCGAATTAGAAGCAGATCTTCGTTGATAGGACTGCTGATTAATTTCAAATATCAAATGAGTACAATTGTCTTGTTATCTAGCCTACTTACAATATTATTAATCGAATCAATAGGGTAAAACAACAGCGGACGTGCCTTTAATATGAGCATTAAATAACAACATGAAAATGTGGAATGAACTCCCCGCCGTGGTTTTCCCAAAGTATTACAGCATGGGGTTCTTCAAGAAGGGTGTGAAGAGATCTTTGAAGGGTCGGCAACGCGCGAGTGACACCCCTGGTGTTGCAAGCGTCCATAGGCTGCTGTAACCGCTTACCATCAGGCGGGCCGTATGCTTGTTTGCCACCTCAGTGGTATAAAAAAAAAGATATCCAAAAAGTATCTGTCTAATCTAGACAGCGGACCTGGCTGCATTACTTTAGTAGCGCGTAATAACACCAGTAGCGCGAGCATGAAATTTGCGACAACGTTTTCGTATCGCCTTCGACTATTTTCGTATTGAAAAATTAGCATCGCTGCGGCGGTCAAAAGTGGAACTAAAAATTTGTATGACAATTTTGACATTTCGCGAGTTACGTTTTCGAATACGTAGTTGAAAAATGTTCCTGCTACCGGCACAGTATGTTATCAGTGATCCTAAGTAAGTGTGTCTGTTTTGTGTCTGTGTGTGTATCGGTGAGTCAACGGAGTGTGATCTCGGCAGGGCGCGCGGGTGCACGGCAGCGCATCTCTGAATAATTTTCCGCATCCGTGGCTGTAACTGTGAATGTGTAATGGTCGCGGGCGCACTAGTTGCGCATCTACAACCACTTCCTCCACGCTTCTGGATCAAGCTGGATGGATAATTAAAAGATATACCTATCTTATACATAGTTATAGCCCCAACCGGAATTTGTAAACTTTAATTTCTTTTTAATAGACTATTTTAATACCACTGAATGGCACACAAGCATACGGCCCACCAGATGATAAGCAGTCACGGTAGCCTATAGCCGCTATTAATACCAGGGATAACACTAACGCGTTGCCAACCATGTTGTTGATGAGGAGTCATTGTGCTAGCAGCATTACTACTAGCCCAGCGTATCCTTGTGGAGCCCTGGCAACCTTACTTACCGCAGAAATAGAACACTACATCAAAGTAATGTTATTTCACTGCAGTCTTCTGTAAGGCGGAGGTACAGTCGGGCGGCTCGAATATTAATTGGAAAAATCCCAATTCGCCGTCCCTCTCTATTTTTAGTTCATGGTGTGATTAATCACTGTACTTAAGCAGATACAGTCATCGGTACAGGCCGAGATTTGAACCTAGGCCCATCAGGTGACAGGCCGTTGCTTCAACCACTAGGCTACCACTACAGCGTTATAACATAAAGGTTTGAGGATGAATAGAAAAAAAACAATTGAAAAATTACATTCCATAAAAAGCAATTCCTTCATCCAGCCAAGTGCTTGCTCTGAAATGTAACCTACACATTATAGGTGGTTCATAGGAGCTTTTATATCAGAAGGCCAGTGATTCAGGATGTCAGCGACCAATAAATCGTAGGCACTTTTGATACGAACCAATAATCGTTATTTATCGCATTCTGCGCACGCGCTCGGACCTAGATAAATCATCTGAGTAATTGTCCCTTTATAGAGTCGAGTAATTGATGGTTCCTCTTTGCTGTTCGTTCTTTGTTGTGTATTCTACACTAATATTTACTTATAAAGAGGTATACTTTGTTGGTATTGGAGGGATCATCAGTGGAAGTACTGATCCAATAAAAAAATGGCCGAACGCGAATTGGTCTTGCATTTCATTCTTTCATCATTCACTTTTGTACACGCATTCTCGTGGCACAAAGGCATGACCAATTTATGTTTTTTTTGTGTATATTCAGTAGGCCCGAGAGGTCGTAAAGAATTGTTCATACCCCTATGTGATGGTGGTAAAAGCCAAATGATATTTTTGAAAAAAATAATCAATAATTTAATGATATGTATGACAAAAAAAAGATTGTCAGATAGATAGGGTCAGTTAGTACCTACATAACTTAAGGTTAGGAATAGGTAATTTTCTGTGCATTTGTTATGTTATCCCGCTCCGCGTGCGAGACGCATGCGTCGATTATCATAAAGAAAGTGGGTCCGTTGGCGCACGCGCCGCGGAGAAAACATCTGTCGATCACACTGCTGCCTTAGACGCTCAGGATGACCACTTCCTTCTTTCAAGACCTATACACGAATCCAATAGCTCGAGCAAGAATAATTTTCGACTACGTATTCGTCGTGGCTTTAACTTTTTTTGTATGGAAAAAGGACAGCACTGTGGCGACAAAGATTTGAACTAAAAATTCGTTTGAACATTTTGACATTTTGAGAATTACTTTTTCGTATATTTAGTCGAAAAATGTTCTAGCTACTGGCACAGCACTTTAACGACATTAACAATTACCTTTTTGGCCGTAATTCTGAAAAGGTCACTTGCAAAATGCGTATTCTCAAAAACGCGTGAGATAGAGACATGAAATGAATGACATGATAAGAAAAGTTATTGGGAATTGCGATGCTGGATTTTGTGTATGTATGTTAAGGCTTTCACGAACTGATAATCATGATTTTTTTCATACACGTTGAAGAGTGTCTCTCAGATAATTTAGTTGAGTAATGCCTATCAATATTGGTGTGCCCTAACCGGGTTGTTTGTTAATAAACTTAGGTTATAATTTCTTGTAACTGTAACAAATGTGCAATAAATAAATAATCCTTCCCCATTGCCACAAAGAACTATCGTCACGTAATATCCGATGTTACCGCTGTGCCCGCTAAAAACACCCCGCAAACGTTTGTGTGGTCGCACAGTTTCTCTCAGCCATAAACTTTCCACACAAAATTCCCAACATCCTCTGCGCATCACACGGCTTTTCCCAAATGAAAGCGGCAGTTTTAACCAGTAACTGTTACAAAGTAAGATCGAAAAGTTCCGTTGAAAACTTTAAGTAAATACTTTTCATATAATATATATTTCAATGTTTAAAGAGGTTTATTTTCAGCTCTAACCCGCCGTTTCAAAGCGGAATAAAACGGATACTTATTTTTATAGTTTTATCTGATGTTTGCAATTGGCTAGATTTTTGGAGAATTACAATTTGTGCTAATGTCAGCTGAATTCAGTAATCTCTTCTATCTAATTTATACCACTAAGGCGGCAAACAAACTTGCGGCCCACATGATGGTAAGCAGTTACCGTAGCCTATGTACTCTTGCAGCACCAGGGGTATCACACGCGCGTTTCCGACCACAAAATTCAATTTTATCTCTTCTGTAAAGATGCACTTAAAGAATATATTGCTTTAGTTTCATTTTAGTTCCAGTGTACTTTATCGTAGGAGATTTTTAATTCCATTCATATGCATAAAGCCTTCAACCTACAAATCTCTCAATACGAGAGCTTTCCCCTATTAATGTGGGTCTGTATTATGGGATCTGGCCGCGTCGCCCGAGGGATTGGTTACCATGGGATAATGGGAATGGGAGCCTTCGATACTTTATACATAATTGTAGAAAGCTATGGTACTTAATGAGAGATTTAACTACGTGTGGGGCCGTAGTGATTATTCAGTCTGGGCATTTCGTGTCGTGAGTTATACGTGTATGGCGTGGAACTTGCGACTGTCTTGTCAGGCTTGTGTGTTTACAATCAACATATTTAATTTAATTTAAAAAACTTCCTGCAAATACACTTTGCTAAAGCGGACTGAAAGCCGTAGGCATTCTCTGCCAGTCAATCTTTGGGTGATACCTACTGAGATTGGCATGGCAGGTGTGCTAATTGAAATAAATATGAAAACGAATATGTTTTTTTTTATTAAAGTGACATTAACATACATAAAAAAATAATGATACCTTCTTTAAATACAGCAAATTGTAGCATCTGTTTTTCTGTCAAAATACTAGCTTTTTACTAAATGCATATAAAATTATATATTCTGCCCATATAATAGAAACCTTTTTGTTGTGTTTCTTTCCACGCGTTTTTTGTAATCTTGTTGTTTCATTAATTAAATAAAAAAAAAACATTCTATTCGCAGTGACGTGAGATGTTCCGTTGACCAAGAGACTATGTTTGTTACTTATGCTAATGCAGCAATTAAAATGAAGCTATAAATTATAGGTTTGCTGGTACCTATCGAGGAGAGAAAGTTAAATACCCAAGTAATTGGTGCCCCACAGGATTTGTCTGAAATATTGATATTGGTGCCATAACTATTACTTTTTAAAACGTGTAGGTTGTTACGTAACTTACGTTCACAAAAAGTAAGATTTATCTATCCGAAGGAGATTATAATTAGGCTTGCAATAAAAATAAAACTAAAGTTAATTTTTTTTTAAGTTTGGGTTTCATGCCATATTAATGTTATGACGTCATTATAATAATGCTCTGAGATCACACAAAGCAAACTAAGGACAGCTTGTATTATCGATACAAGTCATACATAACATCAGTACATACATACATTTTTCATGTAAGTATATATTTACTAGCGGCCCGCCCCGGCTTTGCACGGGTAGACAATAGACATTTATCAAACATTTTGTCTACCCGTGCCAAATATATATAGCCTATGTTACTCAGTGATAATTTAGCTTTCTATCGGTGAAAGAATTATTGAAATCGGTACATTAGATTCGGAGCCTATTCAATACAAACCCACAAAAATACAAATCTTTCCTCTTTATAATATTATTAAAGATAATACATACTAACTCAGATCAAATACGAAAGGTAGATGGAGCTTTGCGAACAATAAAGTGACGCCGGTTTTTTAAACATGTAGTGCATGGGCAAGGCGTAGTTTTATTGTATTCGTTGTATTTTTTGTAGGTGTGTGCGGGTGATTTTGTGTATGTACGTGAAGGCGTAGTTTTAACCGTCACTTCGTTACTCGCAAAGTTACATCTACCTTTTTAATACATACTAAATATCCAGAGTCAAGGCAAACACACATGTTCATAAAATCAATATTTGCACTGGCACGGAATCGAAGCCGAGACAACTAGCATAACAGTCACACCATAAGACTTAAGTTAATTCCAATAATTACATTGATGAGAACATGGCAAGGAAGTCTGAGAAGAAATTCAAGGACGTATGTAGTGCCTAAGAGACGGCGACGGTCTCACCATCTGTCGCGTTGATACCAAATGATCTTCGGTGGAAAATTATTTTTTATATTACTAATGTGCACACCCAAGGGTACAGCCCACCTGATAGTTAGCAGTCACCGTAGCCTATAGCCACTAGTAATGCCAGGGGTATCACTAACGCGTTGCCAAGCATGTTGTTCATGAGGACTCACTATGCTAATCCTCGTGGAGCACTGGCGGGTGTTGCAACTTCTTTGCCTATTTTTCGGTGAACCTTGTGGGAAGGCGTGAAGATATATAGAACGTATAATGTTATGATTTCAGATGTGTCGCGTGTAGCGGAGGTCTGCGGGCGGGCGCGGCATGGGGCAGGCGGGCAGCCAGTCGGCGGGCGGGGCGCCGCGCCGCGCCAACACGCTGCCGCACGAACCGCCGAGACATGCGCCCAAGGTATCACACATCATCACAGATCCCAATACAGACATAATCCACTTGTAACCAAACTTAGGCATCCTATTATCGGTTTTCGAGGTTATAACCCGCACCTAATTGTACTTTGTAACGACCACATTAAACAGGAGTTTTTAAGTTTAGGAAATCCGATAAATAAAACTAAATCTTTTTAAATTAGATACACAGAGATTTGTGGATCTGTTTTATGCAATTAACTCTTTGAAAATTACTTAAAGAACGTATTAAAAAAATGAATTTGTCCCAGATCGTCACGCGGGTGCTAAGAAAACTTGAACAGTGCCCCGCTCTAATTCAATGCTGATTCTTTGGGCGAAATACGTTCCAGTCTTGTTTCCAGAGGCCTCAATGTAATGTATAGATTCTTATAGACTCTTGTGTGCACATTTGCAGGTACTACCGTCCCTGCCCGAGTCGCCACGGCTGCGCAGCACGGACAACGGCGCCATCCTACACTCCGGCGGCACCATCAGCGGCAGGAGGCCCGGCTCCGGGCTGCAGGATGTCAACAGAGTGCCCCACGGACATGTGGTCAGTGAACAACCACAGAGCATAGAATTCTGTAAAGACAACCTTGTATTCTGTTACGTGAACCGTATGAAACAGAAAAATTATGCTAACAAAAGTTCAGTTACAAAATCATATAGATTTTTTTATATTGACTCATATTCAACAGCACCATTGCAAAGACATCGAAAAATAAATTTAGAAACCAATATATGTAGGTATGTGTTTTAGTCATGGATATCTAAGAAGTTGACAGTATTATATCCGGGCAATAAATATTCACCATCATCTTTATCACCAATGTTACCCTATGGAAGTTCACTGCTATAGACATTTAACAGCAAACTGATAAAATAAATAATGGTGTTAAACTAACTCTCCTCAGCACTCCAACGTGTACCGATCTCGATCAGCGGGAGGCAGTTCAGGAGAATCAGCGGAACAGCGGTCCAGGGAACGAGATCCCCTGCATAGGTCACACACCAATTTAGATCTTAGGCATAATGAAAGTGAGTAGAATTTCGATCCCTTTGTCTTTTTTCTGGTAACATTTCATAATGATTGGCAAAATTTATTCTGTGTGTTGCAGATGTCAATGTTAATAAAAGATTTGGTTCGGAGCCAGATTTAAGGATCGAAGAAGCGCAACAGAAGGCTAGAAATAAGAATAATAATAATAATAAAAACAACAACAACAATAAACATTTTCGCAAGAAATATCGAGCGCCAGCACCTCCTACACATGACGTAATCTAGACTTAACATAAATATTTCAATTACTAATTACCATTTGATTATTATCTTACTCATAATAGATTTTATTTGCAGCATTGTGATGGATCATCACCAGATTCCAGCGAAGGGAACGCGAGAGCAGAACCCCAAAGAAAGCTAAGACTGTTCAAAACACGAAATGAGACAAAGAAACTGAACGGACAGGAAAATAAACTGCCAGCTTACAAGAGCACATACAATGAATACAGGTCTTTGGACCTGACGGATAATCAGGCTTTTGAGAGACGATATAGATCCCCATGCAAAGACAAGGAACAGAACTTAAAATACCCTGACAATAGTAACATGGTGCAGAGCTCAGCGTCTCTGAAGAGGGAAGAAAAACTGCTTCAATCGAGACAGGAATTGAGAAAGACAAGGATAGATAGAGTTAGTGGCTGTAGAGCGAAAACAGCAAAGACAAACGAACAAAATGAGGCGTGGAAGACTCCACTTCTGAATAGAAACTTTAGGTACTCGGAAAGGTCTAAGAAAGAAGAAAACGAGCCTGCTTTGAGGAGAGAAAAGACTTTCGACAACACTCTGAAGACGAGTGAGAGAGAAAGCGATTCTCTGAAAGGAATACACGAGGGCAAGATGAAAGCTGTGGGCGAACAATTAAAAGGAAAATCCAGTCCACTGGCTGATACAAGCAAACCACTGAGAAAATCTCTTCCTTCACTATTGGCCAAGAATAATGAAGAAAAAGATGAATTTCAAGCGGAACTCAAAAAGGCTACGAATAGAATAAGAAACGAATTAGGTAATAACATTAAGATTAATGGAAATAAAACTAGTCACGATAAAGCAGTTGTACAGAAATCAAACCCAACGAAAATTCAGAGCAAAGTCAAAGAATCTAGTCTAGCAAGTAACAAGCAGGATTCCAAAATGGCGTTAAGTAGGCGACCTTTGGTACGTTCAAATGAAATCAAACCTAAGATTAACACTAATTTGAATGGCAATGTAAAGACTGTTGCAAATAAATACAAAGTTGACAGTAAAGACAGTAAAACCATTAAGGATAGTAATCACTCGATGCCAGACAGAGGACAAGCCTCTGGAAAGGAATCCACTCCTGAACACTCGCCGACAAGGAAAAATGAAAACTCTATGAATGGAATCCCACACGAAAAGTACGTATGAGACATCTCATCAATGAAAAAAAAATTAAAAAATGGCGACCACATTAATTTGCATTTTATTTTCAGACCAAAACAAACTGCGCCTTCTAAACAATTCTACTTCGGGATGATAGAGAGCAAGCAAGCTGAACCTAGGGACAGGTTAAAAGACTTCCCAGGATTGGGCAGTCCCATCATTGAGGAGATTGGAGATTTCCACCTGATAGAGCAGAAGCTACTGGGGTACCATCGTGAAGATGCTGAGTTTGACAAGTTCAATGCTAAGCTCAAGGCAGATTGTAAGGTTAAAAACTGTAAGTATCTATCTACTAATGCTCTTTGTTGAAATTGAAAATTCTCAATAAGAAGACAATAAATTTATACTGATTTGATAATTTTGTGAATTTATAAATCAGCTAACACTGTGGGGTCGGCACTAGATCTAATCCGATGTTACTGCTTACCAGATTACACAAAGAGACCATCTGACCTTAGCAACCCATTTAATAAGGAAATTCGGTAACATGTGTTAAACACAGATTGCCGGGTATATTAATTTAACACTGATGGCTTAACGTGATCTCATAGCGCGTTTAAATAAGCAATATTTAATTCCCGACAGTAACAAGATTTATCTTTATATAATTTCAGTGTCATCAGAATCAGCATTGTCGTCAGAGGGCTCCGAGGAAGAGTCTGATGTGTCCCTGGGTATTGCGTTGAGGTTGCGACCAACTTTACCAAAGAAACAGCCATCTATGCCACGGTTCTCGCCATCAGCCGCTTGGAGACACCTCGCTAGCTTGGATGCTCATCTAGCAGCTGGTATTGCATAATCTACTATGCTAAAAAGAGAAAGAAAGAGAGTTAAAATATTTTTCCAGCCTGTCAAGTGTATGTTCATTCTGTGGCACACTGTCAGCCTATGAAATAGCTTGGTGTAAATATGTGAAATGTCGTAGATCCGTCTAATCATGGGAGGAATATCCATACTTATATTATAAACTAGCTTTTGCCTGCGACTTCCTCCGCATTCCATAATGTTGTTTAGCGTAAGTGTAGTAAGCTCAGCAATTCAGCATGTTTTATTACTATGCAAAAAAATCTTGTTAATGCAGTCACTCGGTGTGATATTATGATAGGTATTAGCTTTATCGTCACGAGTAGGAATTCTTCTATTAGCATTCTCATCATGTTTTCAACTTGTTTACCTTCAATTCCATTTTCTTGTACAGAAACTCAACCTCTAGAAGTGGAGACGAAAATGTCAGCAGATATAACTCCGGAATCGTCACCACGGTCGGATCAATCAGCGGACAAGTCCGGTGACTCCGGGATATCTGGAGATCACGCCCATAGCGACCATAGGATAGACTCCTCGCCATCTCGGCACAACGTAAGTATTGTTTTAAATTTCATATCGGAAATCGTCATGCCCTTACAAGAACAATCTTCGAACATTTGTGACATATAACTCCTTATAGATTTGCCATACATTTAATATACAGTTCCTGTCCCCTTGTAGCAATATGCACGTGCGAACTCATTAGCTCTGAGTACATAATACACTCATTAGCAAGCGTTCGAATTAATTGAAATTATTTGAGTTGACTTACCCTTTTGATTACATACGCACTGCGTATCTTTTTGTCAGTCTTTCGTTTGCTTATAACCAGTGAGTTAATATATGTGTCAGGTGGTCGACCCCGCCCCCGCGCCGTGGACCCCTCAGCAAGACCTGGGAGACAGCAGCTCGGACGGCGCGGGCGCCGTGCAGCTGCAGCCCGCGCGGGTCGCTACCTACAGCCCCGGCGGACAGCCCTTCAGCCTCTCTCTGCCCCGGGACGGACAGGACAGGGTGAGTCTCCCAGGGCACCCCCGGGAGTGTAGGTGGGGCTTGTTGTGGGGTTTTGGTGGTTCAGGGAGGTAGAAAACTTGGATTCCTTTTTTAAACAATAAAGGTTAATTATGACGAACTCTGCGTGGTCTCATAAATTTGGTGAATTGGTAAGAGCTGCCTATAGACGCTGTCGAATGCGTTGCTAACCGCATTTTGATCAGGAAAATTCCGTAGCAAAATATCTAAAGTACCCAGTTTTGGCAGAAACTTTGGTTTTGGATCACGTAACACATATCCATAAAACCGATAAAATTAAGCCCTTTGGTAACTAATTCACTATAGAAACTACATATATTGACGCATTGGAGATAATAGAAATATGATCGGAAACGAACCACCAAAACGTTTAATCAAACGCTATAATTAAGATTAATGAAGCAGTAATTCTGTGAACACTAAACTGTGACTAACAACCTCACCTAACCTCCCGACATTGAAACATACAGCTGAGGAGGAGTAAAGCTACGTACAATCTTTGATAGATAGTTAACTAAACATGTTATATGAATATTCTAACTTACTACCAATCTAATTACTTAACACTTCGTTGTTTACACATAGGAATACCAACTAATAAAATTAACATATTTTTTTCTCTTGTACTAATTTAATTTTGGTATGAAAAGTATTTGTTACCTTGTCAAATACTAGAAACGTGCTCTACAATTCCTTTGAGTCCTTGTACTATAGTTTGTAGAGCAGTAATTCATATTTATCTCTTACTAGTGCTTCAATGTCTTTCAAATGGTTCACGTGTTTTTACAGCTACATTTTATGAAAAAGTTATTTTCTTGTATTAAACCTGTACAATCTCAAACCCAGATAAAACTTGTTACTCCACGCGTGGTTAAACGATAGTATAATAATATTTTAACCAACCTCACCATTAATGAGCTCGATTTTGGTAAATTCCGTTTCCTCCTCCTCAGCACCCACAGCCAACCAACAACCAAGTCCCTCGTAGTTTAAAGCGATGTCGTGTTTCTACGAATGCTTCCAGGGCAAGCAGTTACAGCAAGGGTTCAACAGCTTGCAGAAGCTCAGGAAATCTGTCTCGGGGGCCCTGGGAGCGGCTCTGGGATCCAGAAGGTTTGACCTAGAACACGAGCCCATGCTGCACGAGCCGGAACAGAATTGGTTCTTGACTAAATCAGCCCCCAACTCTCTGAGTAACCCCCTACTGTTCCAGCACCCAGCTAGGGCTAAAGCTTCCGACGAAGATGTGATCAAGGAAGAAGAACTCACTCCTGATAAGGCAAGGCTTTTGAACTAAACTGTTACGTAGTTAAAATCTTTACGACTATTTCATTTACACATAGAGTAAGCGGTTCTTCTCAGATTTTGACCTTCATAAGTGCCTTATAAGGGCCTAAACTGAATAAATATGTTTTTGATTTTGAATTTGATTTTGATAATGGCGGATCAGCGAAACAGACCACAGTTTTTTTATACGACTAAGGAGACAAACAAACATACGGCCCGTCTGATGGTAAACAGTTACCGTAGCCGTAGCCTATGGACGCTTGCAACAACAGGGGTATCACTCGCACGTTGCCAAACTGCAGAAATCTCCTCACACTTCTTAAAAAATCCCATGCTATGCTGTACTCTTTTAAGAAAACAGCGGCGGGAAGCTCTTTCCACAGTAGCACCGTTGGAACTGCGCAGTGCAAACTGGTCCGAATTGGAAAATTAAGAAATAAAATTTCACATTTTGCATTATGCACTCTGACTAAGTTTCTTGTCTATCTTGAATATCTTTATTTTAAAATTTGTAAATGAAACGATTTTTTATCGAACTCCCAACATATACATGCAGAGTAAAAAATGTATAGGTATGTAGAAAATTCTAAATGTGTATTCTTAAATCCAGCATTACCGCGCTAACTAATATGAATATATAGGAGGAGCTGGGGACCTGGAGACCAGGGTCGTCATACCTCTCGTGGGGTGGTCACGTGATGTACTTGCCTCCCGCGCCTGCGCCAGACCAGCCCCTGTCTATGCTGGGGCCTATTGACAGGCCTGTCAGGTGAGCCTACCGACATTCTTTTCATAATAATTATAAAAGGCATTTCGGTATTTATATTATTACTAGCGGCCCGCCCAGGCTTCGCACGGGTAGACATTTATCAAATATGTTGTCTACCTGTGCGAAGCCGGGGCGGGCAGCTAGTATAATATATACCTATGGTACTTTTAACTAGCTTTACATAGTCTATTTGACAGGCGGCTTAAATGGTGTCTCCAATGATGTCATATATTTGGCCCCAGGAGCAAGTCAAGCAGTTGTCTGGAGGCGTCAGCGCGAGCTGCGCGCGCGGCGCTAGCGGGCGAGATGCGCGAACGAGAACGGTCAGCGTCGCCTGAAATTGCGCGCGCGCTGCCTGCCAGGGTACTACCACACCAGGTAAGTGCTTTTATTATAAACATAAAATGTATTAACGTGCCAAGCCATTACGCCATTTCACTCTTGACTCACACCTCTCTTTCTCTCTCATACATGGCCCCCAGTTCCAAAAACTCTTTACCTTCACCTTTTTTTATTATAGAACTCCTTTCATATAATAATAATAATAATGTTTGGACATTGGTGTCGATTCTGTTGTTCAAAATTACTAAGCTTAACTAATTTGACAGGTCTAAAAGTCTTGCTATTCCTTCCTCATGTGCGGGGTTAAATAAGGATGGCAATATTTTTAGACCTGTCAAATTATTTAAGTTTAGTAATTTTGAACAACAGAATTGGCACCATTATCACACAACGCCATCTGGCCCCAAACTTAGCAAAGATTGTACTATGAGAATCAGTAGCTGATATAATACTTATATATTTTTGAGGCAAACATATTTGTCACATAAATGTTTGCCCCGGCGGGAATCGAACCCGCGACCTGTAGCGTAGCATTCAGATATACTAACCACTAGACCAGCGGTCTCGTCATAATATCTCTCGTATAATACACTAGTTTATGGTGTATTAAGCACTTTATTATGCGTAATACTATTATTCCAAACGTACTGTTAAAAGTTGGAATTGTAGTTTATGAACGTTTATAAACTCTGACATAATTCTCTTTATCGGTGATAAATTCGAAGAAAGTTTAGTAACTTATTAATCTAGAAAATCTGACAGCGAAGAGTTTCCTAGCTGCACCATAAAATAAATAATTAACTTTGTTTATGGAACGCAAACCAATTTTGGAACGCATCCGCTAAAACATTTGAATATAATATAATTATCATAAATGGATGTATTTGAATTTTAATCTATAACAATTAATCCCAAATTGTATAATCTTGGTACCGATAAACTTGCACATAGTCCCAGGTATACCAAGCCCTTGATCTTATTATTAGAGACCCGGAGTCTTCATTAAAAACACTGTAACTACGACTATTATGTGTCATGAAGTAACAGGTTTGCCCGTCCAATATTTCACAGCGTCGCGGACAGGTCCGTATTGTGCGCAGCTTAATGCCTGCCTCACGGTATTGGCAAACGGATAGCTCATTCACCATTTGTTTTACCTTTGTTTACTATTAAGCAATGGTGCCCATTACTCACTGTACGGCCATTAAACGAACGGTTTGCACGTACATCCCTTCTCATAGTTATTGAATACTAACACGCATATAAAAGAGCTTCCTCCCGCGCACAATTAAACTGTGGAATGAACTCCCCGCCGTGGTTTTCCCAAAGGATAACAGCATGGAATTCTTCAAGAAGGGTGTGAAGAGATTTTTGAAGGGTCGTTAACACGCGCGTGGTACCCCTGGTGTTGCAAGCGTCCATACGCTGCGGTAACCGCTTACAATCAGGCGGGCCATATGCTTGTTTGCCACCTTAGTGGTTTATAAAAAAAACACGTGGTATTAAGTATACAAGCTAACTAATACCTATGATCGATTCATTATGAAACCATTTCACGACTAAAACCTGCTCCAGTGTCTTGTTGACCACCCTACCTGGACCCCTGCGTGACACACCACAGGTTACTTACAGGTAACATGGTGTTTATAAGTGGTTTTCGATTGATAGTCGCGTAAGGATATTTAATACGAGATTTATATAATGCTTAATAATAATGCTTGGACATTATTACCATCTGGCCTCAAACTAAGCAAAGCTTGTATAGCTTGTAAAATAATATTATATATACAATGGTGCCAATTCTGTTGTTCAAAATTATTAAACTTAATTTGACAGGTCTAAAAATATTGCCGTCATTATTTAACCGCGCACATGAGAAAGGGATAGCAAGACTTTTTAGACCTGTCAAATTAGTTTAGTTTAGTCATTTTGAACAACAGAAACGACACTAATACCATGTTAGGCCTACTAAGTGAAAATGACACGACATTTAAATTTATCTGGATTATCGTACTCTAACTTTACAACCGCTAGCTCTACAGCCCCAGGAGAACCATCGGTGTGTTTTTAATTTAGTCGTGGTAATCCAATTGATTCCAATAACACAACTTGATGATAAAATCTAAGCCTTGGCTCAAATGATTGTACCATAGTATGGGCTTTGTGATCTATGGCTGTGGTACATGAAACACCCTTGAGGGATTTATGGTGACCAAGCAAGCATTTTTTAAATTAAAAAGCCATGTCTTTATACAATACTAATCGTCTCGAATATTAGAGTTTCGATAATAAGTTAAGTTACGAAGGTTTTACGTAAACAGTAACATTAAAATATTTCGTCATTTAACGACGTATGATGATGTCTATAATCGCATCAAACATCATCATGTAATGTATCAATTAGAGAATATGGCAATTTGTAAACTTATCTGTATATATAAAAGAAGAGGCAGGCTGACTGACTGACTGACATACCAACGCACAGCCTAAACGGCTGGGGTTACAGGCTTGAAATTTTGACAGTATGTACGTTTAATGACGTAGGCATCCACTAAGAAAGCATTTTTGGAAATTCCATCCCAAAGGGGGTAAAATAGGGGTTGAAAGTTTGTATGAAAATCCGTCGTTTTTCAAGTTGACTGCATGAAAATTTGGGTTTTCAGTTAAAAATGAATAAATACGTATTTGAGAATGCAAAAAACTATGAAGCGACACTACGACCGTGGATTTTAAAGCTTATAACACACCTAAGCGAATGGGGCGAGACTGTTTCACAGCGACCTGGATTGTCTCCTCCCTAGTAAGCCGAGGAGACGAAGTAGTAAGACTAAGTTATAAAATTATCGTGTCACATCGTTTTCAACAAAAGTCCTCTGAAACGGCTTGACCGATTTTTTTTGTGTATATTCGGTTGGTTTTTTTATACCACTAAGGTGGCAAACAAGCGTACGGCCCGCCTGATGGTAAGCGGCTACCGTAGCCTATGGACGCTTGCAACACCAGGGGTATCACTCGCGCGTTTCCAACCCCTATAATCAAAAGTAGGTCTGAGTATAGGACTAACTATTTTTCATCAATCCTATCTTATTCATCTATTAAAAAAACTTACACGTAATTTATTTTAGAATTTAATTCATAAACATAGTGACGTTCAAAAGATAGCCATGGTCATGTGTCAAATCATAACCCCCATTTATACCTACATAATGCATGATAACTTAAGATAGATACCTACATGTGAAGTGCTCAAACAATTCACCAAAATTAGAGTCATTTTTCAATGTCACGCCGGTGTTATTGAATGTCTTTGGTCTATACAAAATGTATGTGAATGTGATGTTTTTTTTTCATATTAGTTTATTGTTTCACTATACAGCGAGTTCTTCAGGATTGGTGTAACATAATTTTCTGTAATGTGATCCTGGTGGTACTGGTATAGTGATTTCGACATGTAGTAAGTACTTATAATATTAAATTCTTTATTATATCATAACTAGCTGACCCGACAGGCGATGTCCTGTCTTAGCTATGAATTCATATGACAAATACACCATAGCAAAAAGATCTTTAGATTATCGCGAAATTAAAAATTAAAGAATTAGCGAAATCGGTCCCGCCGTTCACGCGTAATGCCGTGACCAAGGGAAATAGGGATTCATTTTTATATATAGAGAATAAGGGCAGAGCCGGAGAGAAAATAGGTCGACATAAAGAAACTTAAAAACCCGCCTGCGTTAGCCTCCGCAATTACGTCACATCATATGTCAAAAACCATCAAACCATTATAGAGCGTTCCAAAAACAAAGTCATAGGAACATGCAGTCGAAAATTGGCCCCGGCCGGGGTTTGAACCTGGACCCATCAGATGACCGTCGATTTCTTCAACAAGGACACCACGGCTATAACATGATTGTTACTTACTCAATCACTTTCGCCGTTGAAACAGTACAATTAACCATACGACATTAAAAATACTTTATTGCGGTGCCGCAGCCAGAATCTCAATCGTGCTTGTTCGTAGTCAAAGCCTTCGTAGCCAAAGCTTGTCATGGCCCACTTTAAACAACACGCTGTACACTATGTATCATTACGCTTCACCTTGTATAAGTTCCCACGCTTCGGATTGTCGTAAGCAAACACGACGAGGCTTCCGTGTGTACAACAACTGGCTGTATTTCAAAAGATTTATATCACACTTTTCAATGTGCATACACTTTGCCACTTGCCTTCCGTGTAGGAAACAATATTTTGAGAGTTGATATTGATAATACTCTCTGCCTGCCTCGTGAGGGATGTGGCGTGATGATATTTTTTATACCACTAAGGTGGCACACAAGCATACGGCCCACCTCACCGTAGTCTATAGCCGCTAGCAATACCAGGGATATCACTAACGAGTTGCCAACCCTGTTGTCGTTATATATCATGATTGTTCCATTAACAAAAAGACAAAGCACTGAGTTTCTTGCCGGTTCGTCTCAGGTGGTTTTTTTTCCGAACCGGTGGTAATTTAGACCTTCATAAGTGCCTAGTTAGGGCCTAAACTGAATAAATGATTTTAGATTTGTGCTAGCAACATTACTAGTACAGTGAGCACTGGCAACCTTACCTTACCGCAGAAACACAAAACTTCATTATTTCACTACGGTCTTTTGTAAGACGGAGGTACAGTCCCCAGTCGCGCGGCACGGGAGATCCTCATTCGGCCTGCCGCTCTTTCTTAGCTAATGGAACACATGGAAATAAATAACCGAATTTTACTAATATTTATTGTCATTCGCCGGCTTGCGGTTTCGTGATACTCTGTGATGAGTTTTGTTGTCAATTTAAACAACGCCCAAAATTTTAAAGCGTTTAATTCAGTCCTTAAAACAATACTCAATCTTGAAATATCCGCCTGCTTTTTACCGAGATCACTAAAACCTGTAAGAGTATGATAATTGATAAGCTCTAACTAAATTTAGATTCCACACATGAACCATATTAGCGCTCATTAATAATCCGACAGCTCCTCCATGACATTACAATCCATTAGCAGATCGATGGTCATGACCGAGGTATCGTGGTTACTATGCTAAAGCAGTATTAGTATTCTCATCAGGCCTATACACGGCCTCTGTCGGGTCTACATGGCTTCTGAGGCTTGGTCGTGACCTCGGCAGATGTTTCGGTAGCTACCATATGTAGTTTTATCAAGCTAAAATGCAAAATGTGTTTGTATTTTTTTATAACACTAAGGTGGCACACAAGCATACGGCCCATCTGATAGCCGCTAGCAATACTAGCAAGTTGCCAACCCTCTTGATGATGAGGACTCACAGTGCTAGTAGCATTACAAGTAGCCCAGCGTATCCTCGTTGAGCACTGGCAACCTTACCCACCGCAGAAACAAAACACTACATCAAAGTAGTGTTATTCGACTGCGGTCTTCTGTAAGGTGGAGGTACAGTCCCCAGTCGGGCGGCTCGGGAACAGCCACGGGGATCCCAATTCGCTCTACTTCCCTTTTTTATAAATGTTATCTAAATATTAGGAAATAAATGCGAGATGAAAACTGTAGACAAGCTCAAACAATCCTTGTTATACGGTGTTATTTATATTATTATTTATATATTAGCTAAGAAAGAGCGGCAGGCCGAATGAGGATCTCCCGTGCCGCGCGACTGGGGACTGTACCTCCGTCTTACAGAAGACCGTAGTGAAATAACACTACTTTGATGAAGTTTTGTGTTTCTGCGGTAAGTAAGGTTGCCAGTGCTCCACGAGGATACGATCACTGTACTAGTAATGTTGCTAGCACAAATCTAAAATCATTTATTCAGTTTAGGCCCCAATTAGGCACTTATGAAGGTCTATACGGTGTTGTTCTGTAGGTGTATCCTACAGACCAGCCTACAGAATTGATGTGGTTGAAGCAGAATAATAGATAAACAAACTCATCCACCGTTAGATCTCGAAGCACGTACTCTAAATAAATTAGATTGTACAAACTCAAAATCCATCGCTATTTAGTATTCAAAGTGGGTTATTATAAGGAATCTAGCGCCTCCTAGCGGAATCACACGTGCCCGATCACAATTCCACTTAACTGGTTAATAATTTATCATATACTAGCTTCTTCCCGCGACTACGTCCGCGTTGAGCTTAGAATCTTAATAGAACCTAGAATTTTCCCAGGATAAAAAGTATCATATGTGTTAATCCAGGTTATAAATTATCTGTGTTCCAAATCCGTTAAGTAGTTTTTGCGTGAAAGAGTAACAAACATCCATCCATCCATACTCACAAACTTTCGCATTTATAATATTAGTAGAACTAGCTGGTACGACTTCGTCTGCATTTGTTAAAAGACAAAAAATTACCTTTGTCTTTCCCAAGGATATAATCTATCTCCATGTCAAATTTTATTACGATCCGTTCAGCCGTTTTGTCGTGAAAAAAAAACACGGTTACTTTCGTATATCATCACGCCAATTCAAGGGTTAGCAGAGTGTACCGCCATTTCACTCTTCACTTGCACACCTGCTCTAACATTCATCAATCTCTTGATTTTAGTTTAGTTTAGCCCGCCAGTTTACTCCTTACCTTTCCATCATTGAGTACTTTGGTAATTTGATCTAGAAAGTTAGACCGTAGCCTTCCATTTGTTCTTCCAATCAGATTCGCATCGCATATAGTTTATCAAACCATATAAATTAATGTGTAGAGTACATAATTTGCCTTAATCGGAGGAATGTTATTTTCGCCTATCTCTTGAAACTGGTTATTCCAGTTGGTATAATTCGCTGGTTATTGTAATTAATGATCTTAACAAAAATACATGTCTACGTAAATTGTTGCGGTCCTAAATTACATGTTTCTAGTAGTGGAGACGACTCAATTTTTTTTTTTTTTTATTATCGGTTGTTATAGCGGCAACAGAAATACACAGTCAGTGAAAATTCCATTTATCTACCTATTACGCACTATGTGATACAGCCCGCTGACAGACAGACGGACAGGGCGGACGGACGGGCAGACAGACGGACAGCGAAGTCTTAGTAATAGGGTTCCATTGGTTACCCTTCGGGTACGGGACCCTAAGAATGAAATCAGAAAAAAAAAATTGAACATAACCATTTTTTGAGATTACGAATTTTTTTTTTTTTACTTCGGAACTAAAATGTGAAATCGGAAATAAAATACGAAATGCTGATTTCTATAAATGGTTATTTAAGTAGTCTGATGTAGCTTTTACGTAACATTAAACACTGTGATATATGATTTATCACCAAAATAAACAGTTTGTGTGCGGCTATTTTTGGTAACGAGTGTACGAGTAACGAGCATTCATTTACACTTCCAAGCATACACACACAGAGGAAACAGCTCGCACACGTAATAATTATTATTTGTTTTTCAATTTGTCGTATAAACAAGCTGTTCAAAATAACAATGACTCAATACACAGAAAAAATATTTTTTTGAACCGTAGATAGCCTTTATTTTAACATTACTTGAGTCAAAATAAATTTATAATTACATCAGTTCTACTACTACTATATCAGTTCGGCCAAAAACGACCTGAGAAGAACCGGCACGAAACTCAGTGCTTTGTCTTTTTAATAATTAAACAATGAGTTTAAAAAAAAATTTTTTTTGCCAAACCATCCCAAATCCTTTAGGATCGGAACTTCTCTATACTTCAGATCCGGACCACAAAATAGTGAAGTATCTAGGTAATCAATTTGACGTAATCGATCTGTCAGTGCGGTTTTCCTTAGACTTATCTTCCACGAATACGTAATATACGAATAATAAAAAAAGTTAGTCGAAAACGTAATAAGTAAATGAATGGTGGGAGCGCCGAGTCGTCTGCCTCGCGCAATCGTGCGCACGTGTTTGACTCCGCCACCTGTGCCACTGTGTTCAGTTTTATTATACTTTTGTATGCACCAGTGTTTGTATTCCGAGTGAACGAATAAAAGCGGTTAGTACATTTCTTTAAATTAATAATTATGTTCCATTTTTAAATCGCACTTCGACGCCCGTATTTCATAGATTATGACCACATTATTTAAGTTCCAAATTTAAAATTTTGAATTCAATATTAGATTAGTTTTAATTCTTAGAGAAAATTGCACAAAATATTTATATTTTTTTATGCCTGACCTGACCTATTTAGTGCCAGTACGAATAAACGAATATATTTTTTAAATCGTTGTAAAATATACAATTAAACCTCGGATGTCAGAAATGCTGATTTATACAAAAACCTTTGCTCTTTTGTAGACTCTACGTCTTCACAAAATTCATATTCATTTAAATTTCCCATTTGCATATTTTGCAGTCTAACTATTTATTAAAAATATATGTATTTATTTACGTTATTCTTCCTTTTTTAAGTTGTTGGTATTTTTAAGGAAGATACATATTTTCTCACTAACTTTACACATACATATCATCACGCCATGTCCCTTACGGGGTAGGCAGAAAGTAAAGAGCGCCATTTCTCGCTTGACTTACACACCTCTTTTGCTTCTACATTCATCAATCTCTTCAGACATGCCCGCTGGTCCGAGTACTCTATACCTTTCCACCATCCATACTTTGGTATTTTGGTTTGGAAAGTGGGACCTTGCTTATTATACATGTTGTTAGCTAATCTACTATCTAATGCGATACGTTTTCGAAAATTTAATTTAATACAATTAATAGCTCAGCTTTTCGAACGGAAATAACATTCATAAAATCAAAAGATATACGCTTTAAATGAAATTAACCATTTAAGACATTGGTGAGTGTAATAAAATATTTATATATATCGCTTTATTCAAATCTACTTCGCTACTCATAATTTAAGAGGTGAAGGATGTTGGTTTGTGTTGTTGGTGAAACTGCTGTATCAATTTTATTTTTATTTTATTAAAATGGCTACCAACATAGAGAACACTAAATATAAAAAAGGAGTAAACATTTTCGACATTTAACATTTGTGTTAGTGTCACTACAATTTCGGGTAGCGTCAGCATGCACAAGCAGAGCAAGTTATATAAAAAATACAACAGTAATTGAGATATACCTAATAAAAATAATTTATAAAAAGATCTGAATTTGAAATGACATGAGGCTGCATGCGTTTTTTTTTAAATGCTTCCACTGATCAAAACCTTCACTGCATTAGATTTAGCCCGATTTGGTTGGTTACCGTATTTTTACAGAAAGCGATCGCCATCTCAGGTTTGCGACTCATTTTAGAAGAAAAATCGGTTATCTTAGTTAAACTAGTCGAGTTACTATGACTGCTATATATCTATGTTATTATATTTGTTATATATTAATCACTTTCCTAGATAACATAGGTTATATTTTATCGTTTATACATAAAACAGTCCGACGGAAATTACATACAGCTGAAATGCTAACTAGTCTTAATGCTGCTGAGCTCTGTGTATATAAATTGTTTTCCAATAGTGTCACAATGGCCCCATTGTGACAGAATTGTCTCTTTTGGTAGTCTGCTAATTATATTCTTCACAGGATATAATGGAAATGACAATAATTGGGTTGTGTCGGAATCGCTTTTCAATGAAGTTGTAGATTCACAAGCGTCGACGTTAAATTATCTAATATCAAAGATTATAATTATTAATCGGCTACTAAAATTAGTGGATGCGGAATTTGATTTCACAGTCGGTTAACCCCGTGTTTTGTGTTCCGTATAGTCAATTACTGGAGCTGTGTAGACGAAGCGAGTGTACTCGGCCAATTAGTGTCTTTGTTAAGTTGCACTTGCCTTGCAACGGTTGTTGTACGTTTCAATTAAGACTTCATGAAGTTGGCTATATACTTGTGTTTATGGGTCTCACGGCCTTGTGACGTAGTAATTATAAACTGCTGTTTTCCCCGCAACTTAACCCACGTATCAATATAATATATAGCCTATGTTACTCAGTGATGACGTAGGTTTCCTACGACAATATTTTTTTAAATCTTTCCAGTAGTTTTTAAGTTTATTGGTTACAAAATACAAATCTTTTCTCTTTACAATATTTTGTGTGGACGAGCGAGCCGATTTTTTGCAAAATCTGCTCTCTTGACATAATGGTTGAGATATATTTTGGTGTCGCTTGGTGGTGAAATTCAGAAAACATTCTTAAGTACGTTACTAGTGTCTTAAAATTAATTTCCTTTACCCTTTCATTCAAAAGATTTAGATGTAACATGCTCTTTTAAAACTAGGCTATTTTCGGCCTCATTGTTATTATTAAAATTTGTATATAAACCACTTTAAGGCAATAGCATTTTCACTCGCTCGACGGATGTGCCTATATGTGGAACACAATTATACTCGTAGAAGTCTGGGGACCCGTGCAATCTTCTAAAAGGGACGAATCTACAAGACATGTGGTACATCTCCTAACATTTCCTTTATTTATTAACTGTTGGTTTTCCCCAAATAAAATCAAGCTTTAGATCAACATTTAATAAGCACTGTGTATTATTCTGACAGATCAAAGCAACTATATGACTTTTTGATTAGTTTCCTCGTTTTTTTATTTATGTGTCGTGTAGATGTCTATCATTCAATCTACTAAGTATCTTGGATATATGCCAGCATTGATATGATGTTTACCTGCAGTGTCACGACACGAGGCAGTTAAATTGATAATTATCTCCAGAGGCTGTCAGTGGACGGCCTTGCCATGTATCGTTAAGATGCATCTCAGAATTAAACATGTATCGAATTAGATTTGTCTGCTGTTTGATTGGGGTTAACGGCTGCACCGATTTGAACGAGACTTTCGCTGACAGATAGCTGATTTTACTGGGCGTAACATAGGTTAAATTTGTTCTGGAAAAATAATTAGGGTTCCGCTCCCAACCCATGAAATTGTATAGAAAATTGATTCCACGTGTACGAAGTCGCGGGCAAAGCTAGTTAGAAATAATATTCGAAGCTTGAATAAATTTATATTAGTGACAAATTCCAGATGAACGATATTCGTTTCTTTATGAACGCCAATATTTAGTAAAATATTAAACACAATACTTCGATGTTTTAAATTTAATTTTAAGCATATTTATCCAAGTTTTGTAATTTAATTTATTTAAATTTATACAATATTTAGATACAACAAAATGCAAATTTTACATTATTTTTATAATGTATTATTTTGCACATCATTTTGTAAATTGATAAATAAATGTGTTCGCTTTACTAATTTCTTCAAAGTCCACTTTCATTTCTCTATAGGAGCAGTTATCGAATTTGTGCCGGTAGCAAGATCATCTTTTACTACGAATATTATTCGATTACTATTCGAAATCGTTACTCAAAATGTCAAAATATTCATACGAATTTTCAATTCCACTTTTCACCGCCCGCAGCGCTGTTCATATTCCCATACAAAAATAGTCCAAGGCGATAGCAAGCATCCAATCTACATAGATGGTAAGCGTAAGCTGCGAAGCCTAATTTAATATCATGTACCTCGCGTAAATTACGTCACAAATAGGGACCTAAACGGTGTCGACCCTTCAAAAATCTCTCCACACCCTTCTTGAAGAACCCCTTGCTGTACTCCTTTGGGAAAACCTCGGCGGGGAGTTCATTCCACAATTTGATCGTGCGCGGGAGAAAACTCCTTTGGAACCACGCCGTGCGAGACCTCTTATAAAGTATGTTCTACCAAAATTCAAATTCCACAGCGTCGTAAGAATCGAAACATACCTACGGTTTCTTATTTTAAGAATTACTAACGCCATAAGATTAGCAAAAAAGCAATGATACATACTTAGTCTTTGTACAAAGATCTCTGACCTTGTGACACCTCATTGGACAGATATATATACGTTTGCGATAAATTTGCATAAATTAATTTTATAATAACATTGCCGCTAAATAGCGTGAGAGCATTTTACATCGTCTATACAAGTATATATAAAACTGAAGTGTTTGTTTGTTATGTCAAAATAACAACTTTTTACTAATTTCATGTGACATTACACGATACTAATAACAAAAAATAATGTTTGTCTGTCTGTTTGATCTGTAATCTCTGCTTGGGATAAGGCTCAATTTGACTATTCTATCTTTATGCTTCTTCGACATATTCACTTATATTTAGTACTAGCTTTTTCTCCGCGACTTCGCGTAGCAAGAGAGTAGGTATATCGCCTATGTTGCTCAGAAATAATGTAGCTTTCTATCGGTGAAATAATGTTTAAAATCGTTTTTAAAAGTTTTTGAATATAATTATTACAAAAAAAAATACAAATATTTCATATTTTATAATATTGGTTTAGATAATTGCATAGTTTACAACTCCATAAGTATTTCTTAATAAATTATTATTTTTCTCGGAATTCTTGTCTTTGACTAAAATATTAAGTAGGTATACATAGCGTTGCCATACGTCCGGATAAAGGCGAACATGTTAGGCTTTTTGTCCTCTTGTCCGGCCTAATTTGACTGCGTCCGGCCCGTCCGGCTTTTGTTAGGCTTTATACTATAGTTCAAATTAATCACTTCAGTCGGTAGCAAACATGCGAGATTTGCTGAAACTCTGTTTCTTCAAAAGAAAAGTGTAAAACGATGTCGTTTATTAAAATTTTCTTATAAAGTGCGTACATAATTATGTGTATTTGAACAACATATCTAAGCCGTGGTTGCCTTGTGGTTGAAGCAATGGCCTGTAATCTGATGGGCCCAGGTTCAAACCCCGGCCTGTACCAATGAGTTTTTCTAAGCTTAAGTACAGTGATAAATCACCATGAGCTTTTAAAAAGAGAGGTAGAGCGATTACTATAGGCTACGGTGACTGCTTACCATCAGGTGAGCCGTATGCTTGTGTGCCACCTTAGTGGTATAAAAATTTTTTTCTTCGTATTCTCAAGTCCGGCTTGCCATCGTTAGGTATACACTGTCCTTAATTAAAATAAACGCAACATTCCTAAAATTAACATTCCTTTAATTACTTTTAAAATAGCATAATATAATATAATATATATTAAGGATTTCGCAATTAATAAATGTATATAGCGATTGTAGAATCATGAGCTCTATGTCAATACCAGATAGGTTCAAATTACATAATGAACAGTCGTGTGTTTGCTATGATTTCATAGGTTATTTGTGGGTAAACTTACGTAACTGAAGCGTTAAGTAATTTGGCCTTACCCAAGTTAAACTAAAGCTGAAGGGCGTGAGCATAGTCTTAAAATCCCAGTAAATATGTGTTTATTTAGCACAGTAAGCGCTTACCATCAGACGACGACCATGAGAGCCGAAACCATGAAATGCAACTAAAATACATCAGGAAATAGGTAGCCAACATTATCATGTTTCGTTCTGGATAATATTGTAATCTATACTTAATATTATAAAGAGGAAAGATTTGTATTTTTGTATGTATTGAATAGGCTCCGAAACTACTGGACCGATTTCAAAAATTCTTTCACCGTTAGAAAGCTACATCATCACTGAGTAACATAGGCTATATATTATACTAGCTTCCCGCCCCGGCTTCGCTCGGGTAGACAAAATATTTGATAAATGTCTGTAGGCTCCGAAACTACTGGACCGTTTTCAACTAAAAAAAAAAATTCTTTCACCGTTAGAAAGCTACACTATTACTGATTAACATAGGCTAGCTGCCCGCCCCGGCTTTGCACGGGTAGACAAAATATTTGGTATAAATGTCTACCCGTGCGAAGCCGGGGCGGGCCCCTAGTATATATACTGTATAGTACCTATACTGAGAATTTTAGCGAGAAAGGGACGGTGGAGACAAAAATAACACTCTTTTATGTATATGTTAGTATTAAACAATAGTTTTCTCACTCAGCATAAACACTCATTTAAAAAGAGCATTGATATTGCGATATCTAAGTCATCCCGTTAACAAAACATCGAATACTTCCCCACCTTTAGTTCAATCGCTCACACAAGCCGTTACCAAAATATTGACAAACACACGTTTATTATTTAGTCGTAAATCTAGTGGCCCTTATAATGTCATGCTTATGCTAATCGGATTTCCCCTGTTGCATACAAACAGCCATGTATTACTGTCGGCCTTATTAACATTTCACTACTAAGTGAATTGCTTTGGCTTTGATAAAACTGTTTGATGTACCAGTAAACGTACTAGCTAATTCCTCAGGGTCCTGTCTGGCTCACTTGCTAGCCGGTACGCGTTGTTCCTGCTCTGTGTTGCCGCATCAAAGCAGCTTACTTGTTTTGTTTTTCTCTAGACATTTGACGTAGGTTCGTTAATATCTCTCTAAACTTATATAATGCATAAATATTTTGGTGAACATCATTTACCGTGCAAAATACAGGCGATTCAGGATCTTCAACTCCTTGTCTCTTCTTCTATCTTATTCTTTTCCAATCACCATAAATCAAGAGTTGCACTTTGCACTACGAGCAGGAAAATCTTTACTACGTTTTGAAAACGCAACTCTCAAAATGTATGAATATTCGTACGAATTTTTAGTACCACTTTTCGCCGCCGTGGCGCTGTTCATTTCCCCATTAAAAAAAGACGAAAGCAATTCGATAGTCATCCTTCTAAGGCTACTGGTCTCTTGTCGGTGCCACTGATACAAGTCCTCCTTCTGTCCAGCGCAAATTCTTTGACCTCCCTATACACCGTGTCACCGACCTTCTCCTTAACTTAGCTCTACATGTCAGTCTCGGCTTCCTTCTGTTTTTCTTTTTTTTCTATGCCCTCGGAATAACGACTAAAGCTCGTTCACGCTTGCTATGTCCCTTCCTTCCAAGACATCTTAAAATCAACTGTCATCAGTCATAACTTATACGACGGCTTATCTTCTTCAGCAATGTACAATATACATACCTATAACTTGAGAAAATAATTGTCTGCAAATCGTATGCAAGATATTAAGTAACAGGTTATTATCATTATTTATTTAATGGCAACACAACATGTAGATAATAGAGAGGATCCTCTTGGCAACGTCGTACGGTAGGATAACCACCAAGAAGGCTGGCAACGTCCTTCCTGACAGTCTATGGACTCCATTTCACCAATCACCAGAAAAAAAATCTTCATTTTGGTAATTAACAATATTATTTTATTTAATTTTGTTAAACATGTCGTGGAATATTTATCACATTATACGTTGTATATATAATAAAATAAAAACCACTGTATCTCACATAATAAATTAAACAATATCAAGACAATGGTGCCAATTCTATTGGTCCTTATTTAACCCCGCACATGAGAATGGGATAGCAAGACTTTTAGACCTGTCAAATTAGTTAAGTTTAGTAAATTTAAACAACAGAATCGACACCAATATCAAGGCAACATTTTCCTTTAATTGTCAAAATTGGCCGGCATCACGTTTATATTTCATTTTGAAAAGTCTACCGTCTGTCAAAACCTTCGCGAGCTTGATAATCTGGGGTCATAACAAACTGAGATTTCAATGTACTGTCAAGCAAAAACGTCACGCTATAGTGACATAATGACAAATACAGATAAAATTCTATCTAACCGTTTTCCTGCAATTAATTCAGTTAACTATAGAGCATTTAGTGACGAACCTCACCCGGCGCAAAATGCATCCAGTACAGTTATGTTCAACAAAGTTGCACCATGAATGCTTTACATTGTTACTCGGAATAACTATGTTGTTTCTCCAAGACGCGTGGTGATCACTTCTTTTTAATAGTATAATTCTGTTATCTTAGCTGACAATTAAAAACTCCAACCTGCCCTTAATTATTAGTCTTTTAAAACCACGACATGATCCTAACTTATTGTTAGTTTATTGGGTAGCATGACAACATCGTTTGGAAAACAATGAAGATAATTAAAACTGCTTTACATGCAATTTAGCCCGCAGTGAACAGACTACTAATAAGGTTTTCCATGAGTTCTGTGACATGACGTGGGACCTAGATGACTCATATTGATAGAGACGATATCACAAATACTACGCGTAGAACTACATAGGTATCTAGGTTTGGAAACTAATATTAAAGAAATGTATTAAGTATTTGTTATCCCAAAGGTTATGTAAAACGCTTAATACTTTGAAACTAAGAATCATAAAACCAATCATACAGTTTTAATAGAAATTATCTTATCTTATAGTTGGGCTTTTGTTGGATCCAGGCTACCCCAGACGCACGTCGACCCTTGGGATCTTCTGTGCTGCCCATCGCCCCATACGCTCTACTTACCTGCTGTAACAAATACTCCCCGAACGAGTGTGCAGATCTTGCCAGCATGGAAGAGCATATAGTCCTCTGATTTAATAGAAATTAATATGAAAGCTGCTTAAGAAATATTTTGAAGACTATTTTTTTTTTTCAATTTAAGCCGTGTAGATACGTGTTTAGAAAACCAGCCATGTGGTTTCTGAATGGGGCACATACAATGCCAGAGACTCCATCATATCCCTGACCTTATTCCAAACACTGGTGTAGTCGCCACTACCGATGTGGCTGCTCACCTGATTGTTACACTGCGACTGTTAAGAGTCCAAGGGTCGGTAAAGCGCAGGTGATACCCAAACCAAATGAAAAATCATTTATTCAGTTTAGGCACCAATAAGGCACTTATGAAGGTCTAAATTACTACCGGTTCGGATAAAAAAGGCACCTGAGAAGAACCGGCAAGAAACTCAGTGCTCTGCCTTTTTTTTTCATGTAATCTAATATATAAAATTCTCGTGTCACAGTTTTCGTTGCCATACTCCTCCGAAACGGCTTGACCGATTTTGATGAAATTTTTTGTGCTTATCCGGTATCTATGAGAATCGGCCAACATCTATTTTTCATCCCCCTAAATATTAGGGGTAGTCCACCCCTAAATTTTATTTTTTATTTTTTAGATCGATTTCAAAAATTCTTTCACCGTTTAAAAGCTACATCATCACTGAGTAACATAGGCTATATATTATACTAGCTTCCCGCCCCGGCTTTGCACGGGTAGACAAAATATTTGATATAAAAGTCTACCCGTGCGAAGCCGGGGCGGGCCGCTAGTAATCCTATAACAATTACAAACCCTGGTAAGAGTTGCAAGCGTCCATACGCTACGGTTACCACTTACCGTCAGACGGCTTGCTCGTATGCCAGATTATTGTATAAAGATATTTTTTTAAGAGTCAAGATTATCACAGTCTAATTTATAACCTGTTTTTTTAATGACCAGTTAGCCTTTCCAACGAAATACTACCTAATTAATCTTGTTCAAAAATTAATCTGCATATGATTTGCGCTCTCAATTTTGTGTGTAGCTTATGTCCTCTCACTGCCGGTATCAGAGGCAATTATTCACCTTGCAACTAATAATACGATGCAAATAATACTGTATCATCAATATTTCAATCTGCGGTCAACTGGGCCATTAGTTTTAATAATATCGGCTTCATGGTGATTCTGATAATCAATTTCCTGACGGTTATTCTGTTAGCAGAGTAAAACACACGAACAATCTGAACGCCTTGGCCTGCGTCATTTTTACCCCTATATTTAAGCTTAAGGGTGTGTGTTACTAGCTGTACCCGCGACTTTGTACGCGTGGAATTAATTTTGATATCAATTCCATGATTTAATAGCGCGGAACCCTATTCTTAAAAAAAAAAAGTGTGGGAAAAAGTATCCTATATGTTAATCCAGCTTATAAGGCGTGATGAGGCTACAAACACACACAAAATTTCGTATTTAAGTAAAATTCTATGCCTCACGCAAAGTCACGGGCAAGATCTAGTATATGATAAACGACGTACATAGTTTTGAAATACAGCCGCTATTTCTAGTTCAATTATTTCGGCCAAATTGCACACTCCAAACAATGCCGACGGTAAAAAATAACGAAAACAGTTGTAATAAAAACATATTCATAGGACCCGTGTAACGTTGCTAATCCAAACCTCAGTACACGTAACAATAAAGATTTAATTTCAGCATTCGCACGACCGTTACATAGTCACAGTAATGTAATGTAATATATTTTCTCATCGCGGCCGTGTAACCAATCAAACTTTGCTTTGAGGATTGTTCATCTCCAAGCTATATTGCGTATATATATCATTTTCAGCAGTCTAATTCTACAACACTGTGTCTAAATTCGATGCATGCAGTTTCTATGCGCAGTGCCGGCGCTAGGGCAGGCGTGATGGGGCGACGACAAACTTTGGTAAATTGAATTTACCTTTACAATTTTAGACCAACTCTTGCTCCACGACGTTAGGTTGTTGACACACAGTTAGGAAACGTTTACGCAAATACGATGCTTGTTCAGCTGTAGAACACTTACAAAGATATGTGAGCCAGCGGCCAAAATTGGAACTAATGTGTTCCCGCCAGAAGGCCCTATCTATAACGCCGCCAGCGCCCTCCCTCAGCGATCGAGATAAGTTTGTGCTATTCCCATGTCGATATATGAATAGGTACTTCGATCCGTAATGTCTACTTAACACCATTATGTTCCGGAACTAATCACTATGCTCTACGCGCACGTGTTGTCAAATATTATGTTCTTTTTTTTGTGTTTAATTTACATAGTTTGTCGATTTTCGTACGTAAATGTTAGGTGTTTGACAAAAATATTATTTCACTCGAAATATGCTCGCAAACTTTATTATCGTAAGAGAATTTAACTTATGTTGATTTTAAGTACGAGTGCATTGTCTTTGACATTCAGACGAAATATTTAATTTAGCTCTAAGCGGTATCACATATATAAACATTGGATTCTCGCGAATGGGAATCCATCTATCAGTAGATAACAGGCAAGTAACACTGGTTTGATATATTGGTTTTCTGCGGCCAGTAACGTTTCCAGAGCTCCTCGGAGATGGGCTCTTATGGCTAGAAAGGAGACCATTTGTAATACAGTGACGCCTCTCAACAATGAGGTTACCAGTGAAGACTGCTTACCAACAAGTGTACGCACTACCTTCCTAATGAAAACAGTTAGAGAAGACGGTCCAGCTCCACTTAACAGTGGCACTGCCGTACACACAGACGCGAAGCACGAATTAAAATCAGGCTTACTTTTAAATCTAGGTACAACTGTAAACAGCGACTAGAAACCCTAACGCTTTGTTGTCAAACTCAAACTGTCACAAGGCGCCTGACTATACCATGTTAAGTTATCGTATTGAATTATAACAATCGCGTCACGACAAGGACAACCCTTTGTGGACAAACAATGCGGCCGCCGCCAGTGCGGGCATAGGTGGCCTGAATACCTACACCTTTCAACCTACTTTGGACATCATAAAGGTGGAATGGTTTAATGGACAGCAAAATAAACTGCCGTTGCATTATGCTGTATTTAATATGTTTGTAATGCGTCTGTCCAAGTCGTTACGTCGTAAATAGCCAGTTAGCATGAATTGGTGACACAGATTTTACATTTAAGCCCTTTTATACTGTTATAGAAGATTTTAACGGGTTCTTAACATATTTAAACATATGGTTGTTTTATTTGTGTGTCTGGTATTTCGTCGGCATTCCAACCGCGATGACAACGGAGACTGAAGATCTCTAGGATGCGATGTGTGCCCAGCAAAGATAATTGATCGGCCCTTGTCCTCAGCGATCCCTCTAAACATAATATCGGCAACATTGTGCTGATACTCGTGGTATTGCACGAATGAATATTAGCTATGGTGACCACTTGCCATCAGGTTTTTTTGATATACCACTAATGTTGCAAGCATACGGCCTACATGACGGTAAGCAGTCACCGTAGCATATAGCCGCTAGAAATACCAGGGATATCACGAACGCGTTGCCAATCCTTTTTGTTGATGAGGACTCACTGTGCTATTAGCATTACTACCAGCGCAGCGAATCCTCATGTGCTCCATGAGGATTACCGACCTTACTCACCGTAGAAACACAATACTACATAATAGTAGTGTTATTTCACTGCGGTCTTCTGTAAGGTGGAGGTACAGGCCCCAGTCGGGCGGCTCCAATATAAATGGGAAAACCCACAGGAGATCCCAATTCAACCTCTCTTTTTTAGCTCATGGTGTGATTAATCACTGCACTTAAGCTTAGAAAAACTCGATGGTAAAGGCCGGGATTTAAACTTGGGCCCATCAGATGACAGGCCGTTGCTTCAACCATAAGGCCACCACGGCTTCAATTTTATTTGCCTATGTAGTTTCAAGAGGTGCGGCAAGAACTCTACTCTGTAAAACAAAACACACTGTCACACGAGCTCTCAGTACATGGGCCATGCACATCTCATTGTTTGAAATATTACAGCACACTTATGTTACACCTACACTTTCACAAGTTACTTAAGTCGCTCCACTTTAAATTGCCTAGTTAATAGTTGAGTTTGATCGCACGTTGATATTACTATTGAATAGTAAAAAGCCGTCATTATATGTGCTACTCACTGTATTTAAACAGCCTTGTAAAAGTTTATCGTCTAAAACGGAATTATAGTATAATATAGGATACTAATACTATCCTATGGAAAAACTACTAATATCCAATGGAAACAAATTTGGCTTTAAATTGCGGACGCTCAGGTTGTTCGAACGAACTCCAAGCTGTGCTACCATGCGGGGGGAACGGGGATACCCAAGAAAAATTTACCACCGACCATTAACAGTTAATAATAAAAAAAAAAGATTAAATAAAACTAAATTAAAGACTGAAGATTATTACCTACATTTTGGGGTTCTTCATAGAGATACAGTATTCCCTCGTATGGCAAGCGTCCGTAGGTCACAGTAGCCGCATACCATTTATAGTATCCTTGCTTGTTTGCCAACACAATGTATAATAAAATCTGGAACTAATAAGAATATCGTCGAGGTAAACACATTATATTTTAAATATCTTTTCCTCTACTTTGTCATCAAGTGACATAATATCTTATGTTTTTGAGTTCAAAATGCAGCGTTTATCCAATAGCAGTCTACTAGAACTACCTAGTTTATTGAATGTAACTCTTGTACTGTACAAATCCACCTGATGGTATCCCATGAGTAAGTCATTGTCTCACGGCACGATTCCGCGTGCGTAATCTCGATGCACGTGACATAGCGCGTATCTTAAATAACCGTTTAAATTGATTGTGATCTGCTTTGGAGCACTCAACTGTCCTTTGTCTTGGAGTTTCAAGGTTTTGAGAACTTTACTTGAATAGCGATATACACTGAAGAATATGCGTTTCACGAAGGAGTTCCTTGGAGAAGTGTCTTGATTTTAAGAACATACCTGATAAAATATTTGCATTCTGATGCAATTGCGGCCTAAATTTTAAACACACAGAAAGTAATTTCGCCGATTTTCTGAATACTATAAAAAAAAAACGACCCATATGTCATGTTGTCATGTTCAATTACTATAATTAACTATACAGATAATGCTGAAATTTCAACAATAAAACCAAATTATGTGACGCCACGCAATATCAAATAATAATTATTTGGCAGATGAAGCAAACGATTTTTGCATAATTCTCAAAGAAAATGCACACTTATTTAACAGTGTGTTTTATCATATAGTAAATAGAAACTGCTACTATTAGATCTCGAGCTTAGCTCTGCCTATCTAAATTGTGGTTTTGTTCGCAGGACCATTAAATAAAGCTACAAAAACAGTGATAAATCAAACAGCACACGCTATGATCTAACACATAGCGTTACGCAAGTAGGCGTTGCAAAACAAAGGATGAACACTGCACCAGATTACAATCAGTACATTAGCGAATATTAACATCCTGATCGCGCTATAATAATTCAAAAGTGACGCCTGTTTCCTTCACATAATTACCATTAGCCATTAGTTGTTCATTCAATTTTTTACAATATAATTATGTATAAATGAAATGTATTTTACAAAGCAGGTATTTTCATCACTCTAACTCTCAAAAGACTTCAATTTACTTTGTAGGAGACAGGCCAACACAATATTATGAAACCTGGATACAGTTTTTTTCCTTATTCCACTCAGACATAATCGCAAGTAGAAGCTAGCATTTTATATACAAAAACAGCTAATACATAGTAGATATACACTGGCATCATACACGGAATCGTGGTTCGCACGCTCCAAATAGCAAGATTCACACCCTGATTCAGATATTGTAGTTTCCTAAAGATTCAAAACTACTGGTTCTTACTTTCTATACATACATAATTTGATGTGTTCGCGGCGTTAATGTGTGAACCGCGTTAAATGTGGAGAGCATTCTCTCTATTGTGAAATATATGTTCTATTGAAAAGCTTTTTCTCTATAGAAATTACATTATAATGCCTCAATTGTAGCAGCATTGAATTTTGCTCGTTTTAGTGTTAATGTTCCTTAAGATTTAGACCACAAGTCTCGTGAGGTCGAGAGTCATCAAGCGTCAGTCAACTAACGTTTATAAAAATAGGAGCCTGCCATCTGGGCAATAACTGTAATCAAACCTAAGTGAAACCGCAACATACCTAAATAAAACTATGTCTCTATTTAAAATTTTCCCTATTTATAGGTATATTGAATTGCGTAGAAAACTTCGCTAGCGCGTTGTAGGTTAGTGACGTATGTTTGCAGCTGTCATCCGTTGAATGTTATGTCAGTTAGTAGATTTCCAACGTTGGTTTATGTAGCGGTGAGGTCGCTACAGAAGTCACGTAACAAACCTCGACTAGATACTTTTTTTGAGCTCCTTAATTAATTTCTATGTTTGGCGGCAGGTGTTTCAATATGATCCCAAGCGGTTATATTTATGCAAAGTTCGAAATGCGCTCCACAGGGTCTACAATGACACTAACGAAGCATTCATTTTGACGGATCGGCTTTTTCTTAACGTGCTTCGAATCTGATGATCGTAGTTTAACATTTAGTTAGGAGGTCTAGAATTGTAAACGCACATCATCGAACTTCGGACTTATACCAACATGTATGACAAGTAAATGGCCGATCCGTCAATAGGAAAGCTTCGTTCATTTGGCTTTCCATTAGGTGCGCTGTATGGATTCTTGCGGGTAGTTATCATAAAACTGTTAACAAAGTTATGTAGGTATGCTTTATTAAAAATACATGTTCAACCTTCTCGCGTAGACCTGAAGGTCACGGGAAGAATTCTGTGACCCTACTGACTGCTGTAGCCACATATCTGCAAATCTAGATAAACAGTTAAGATAGGACTACTTAATGAGGAACTCATGAATGACATGTCTCATTCCGGATACGTTGGATGGATTATGTAAAAAATACATAAAAGCAAAAAGTATCTACTACACCTTTATCCTTTTCTTCAGTTAACTTATATATCTATACATATACTCTAACAACTATGACATTCAATCGAGCAAGTTCGAATGTGAGTTTCCCCAGCTTCGGCCATACCTATTGGACAACAAAATTCTTTTGTTACAGAGAACAAACGCACCCAGTAGAGGAAAGAGGTTTACCTTCCAGTCAACGGTGAGACAGCTCGAGCGACGTAGACTAGCCGAGAAGCTCTCCAAGGAGGCGGATCTGAAGGAACAACAGAGGAAGACTGAACTAGAGGCAATGAGGAGGTACATATCTTCATATATCCACCTGCATAAAATGGACAGTGAAGCGAGAACATACGAGAAAAAAAAACACTTGCTACAAGTCATTGCTAATAATTAAATGTGGATTCATAGAACAACTAACAAGAACAAGTGGTACCTAATAACATTGAAGGTCTCAATAAATATCATACTGTATATATACTCTGAATAAAAATAAAACAATAGACATAATTAGAGAAATAAGGCTAACACAATCAATTCAGAATGACGCATGAACATACTAATCTTACAGCTAATGTACATACTTAAACAGAATATGTATTCTGTAATATTCCAGAGTGGAAGAAGAGTTCCAACGCAAGCGTGCGAGAGAGAAGGCGAATATTAGACAGCAACTGCGGCTGGTCAGCAGTGGTGCTACTAGCATGCCTACCTCTTCACACAACTCTAAGGTATATGCTACTGCCTCAATCAATACGACTCAAACTAGTGCAAATGTGATGTAGCAGGAAGAACTTAGGCATTTTATTGATGATGATGAATAAGATGATAATGATGTTGAGGATATTGATAATTGTGAGGAATAAAGTGTTCCATGCAATGATTCACAGATGCAAACTGATTTAATAATAATATGTTTTACGAAAATAGTTACACTTAGAGGTTTACTCGAAATAATAAAATATTTCCAGACGAGAGATGAACCAGATGGCTCGTGTCGAGAGTCACCAGCTCCAGAGAGGCCGCGCGACAGGCAGAGGCACAGCAACACTTCTTCGGAGATCAGTGGCAGAAGCAAAAGTTCCACACCGGTAATTTGACATTTGAGACGATATTGTAAATACTGGCGTCTGCTGTACATATTCCAAGGAATTCATAATTCTTGGATACGAATTGCAAGCAGCGTTGCTAGCAGCAAAATGTTGTTAATTATCTTGTCCATAAACTGAACTACAACTACATGCTGCCGAATTAAAATGAAGTCCTGCAAAATGGATTAATAGTTTTTTAGTTTTAATTAACAACTATAGGCTTAGCAAGAACAGACTACGTATTCGTATTACTTTCGAGTATAATTTTTATTATGGGAAAATAAACAGCGCTGCGGCGGCGAAAAGTTGAACTAAAAATTCGTATAGAAATTTTGTCATTTTGAGAGTTACGTTTTCGAATACGTAGGTGAAAGATGTTTTTGCCAATACCTACAGAATACTGTAAATAATTTGATTTAGTTCTAGTCTAGTTAGGTGAACAAGAGAATTGGCATCCAAATTTAGTCAGTATATTCCTTCTGGAACCCTAAATATGTTCACTCACCATAACGCTGCTTTTTTTGCAGATCCGTAGTGTGGAATTATCAGAGTGGCACACGCAGAAAGGCACCCGGGTATATCGGGACTGGGCGGGAGCTTTAGGCCCTGCGCACGCGCACCCTCCTGCCTGCGCCAACATGCCCATCGCAACACACACTGTCTACAACGGTGAGTCACACTCTTTGCGAGCTTCATCATTTAATTAAATCAATCTGAAATACTATTTTCGGTACGGTAATTTGCTGGCATTATCTCAAATCATTACGCTTAATCATAAGATCATTACGCTTAATCTGAATAATATGTAGTTGGGATAATTTAAAGCTAACTACAATTAATGAATAGGGGGTCAATCGATGCCACTGCCTCAAAATAAAGCGATGTTTTCATCAAAATGAAAAATACACGCACACGTATTGTGGACCAGTGACAATACAATAATTGCATAACTGACCAAGATCATCAGGATAAATACATTTAAAAGGGTTTTTAAGCTATTCACTAGCATAACAGCCACATTAACCAATACGATGTGGGTTTCGAACAAATGAAAAAAAAGCTAGTATAAAAAACTATTTTTTTAACCCCACTTATGTCAACTGCTAATTTATTTTGTTTATGCTTAGCCCCAGGCGAGGTGGAGGCGTTCAGCGGCAGTCCTCGGTCGGACAACTACCGGCTGGAGTTCGCCCGGGGCCGCTCGCCGCGCACGCCGCGCGCGCCGCGCCTGCTCGCCACCACGCGCTCGCCCTCCACCTCGGGCTCGGAGCTCTCCCTCCGGCAGCCGATCAAGATCAGGTAACCAATTTACTACCTACTGACTATATTGGCTACTATATAACATGGATAATTAAACTGAACGAGACCAAACCAAAGGACATCATCCATTTTGGTCCAAATCTGAAACGGCATTTTCAACGCAATATTCTGTTAGAATTCACCCGTCTCGAAAAATGATAGGTAATTGTGGCACCAAAGCTGGAAGACCATTGTCGTTGATTGAGGAATTATAATATTTTTTTGTTGAAAATAGGAATTCAAAATAACTAAAACAAATGAAATATCCTGTAATGTCCAGCTTTGATGTCATAGTAATAAATGCTCAGACGGACAAGCTCTAACAGAATATACAAAAAATGCGTCGGCTCTTTCATATTTGGACCAAATCTCTATGAAACATGGACGATGCCCTTTATTTGCTTACGATGAACATGTTGTTCAATTTATAAAAGACGCATGAGCTAAGTAAGCTTAGATGGACAGCTTACTTTTTAGCTTTAATCTACATTATCTTTTAATGAAGCTTATATCGGGGCAAATCCATAAATAGCTTATCTGCTAGATACGGCTTATAATGTTTACTATATGCACGATACCGTTATTGGCACGTCAACGCATAAGCTAGCGATTTTCAACCTTAAAACAAAGGCGACAAAAGCTTTCATTCGTATATGTATATCACAAATCCAACGAATAGGGTGAGGTCGATAAAACTAACCAAGTTGTCATTCTCAACGTTTATTGATCAACTCAGATACAGTACCTATTGTATCGCTGTCGTGAGCGTTTCCCAAACTCTATAATTCCGTGGCCCAGGTATTTTAATGTTTCCCCATTTCGACCTGCTACAAGTTTATCAACGATCCTACTGCGTATAGGGAATATAACAGTGCCGGTAGCAGGAACATTGTCGACAACGTATTCGAAAACGTAACTCGCGAAATGTCAAATTTGTCATACTAATTTTTAGTTCCACTTTTCACCGCCGCAGCGCTGTTCATTTTCCAATACAAAAATAGTCGAAGGCGATACGAAAACGTTGTCGACAATGTTCCTGCTACCGGCACTTGTTTAACACATTACGATAATCACACAATAAGCAAGGTATATGATATAAAAACAAAGTGATCCTATAAGGGTTCCTTTTTTCCTTTTAAGGTACGGAACCCTAAAAACGATGACTTTCAACAACTTAATTAATATTATATCAACCATAATAAGGGCATATTTTAGTGAGATGTATAAAGCTGTGTTAGTTTTTAATTTTCTCTATTTATAATAATAATGCTTGGACATTATCACACAGCGCCATCTGGCCCCAAACTAAGCAAAGCTTGAACTATGAGAACCAGTAGCTGATATAATACTTATATACTTTTTTGTAAATACATACTTATAAAACATACCAAACACCCAGACGCAAGGCAAACATTTTTGTCACATAAATGTTTGCCCCGGCGGGAATCGAACCCGCGACCTCTAGCGTAGCAGTCAGGTATACTAACCACTAGACGGTCTCGTCTATTTTATTTGGTCAAGAACGAGTGTGATTTTGTAATCATTGAGACAATACTGCGAATTATTATTTTGTTTTCGTGCCCCGGGGCGACCCACCATTTGGGAAACGCTGCACAAGGATAAGGTTGAAATGGCTAGTTTGATGATATGACGTGAATAATAAAATCTCTTAGATCGTGGATTAGTCACGATATATTGGTGCCAATTCTTTTGTTCAAAATTACTAAACTTAACAAATTTGACAGGTCATGCAAAAGTCATGCTATCCCTTTCTCATGTGCGGGGTTAAATAAGGATGGCAATATTTTTAGACCTGTCAAATTAGTTAAGTTTAGTAATGTTGAACAACAGAATTGGCACCAATGTCGATAAGTAGATTAACATTGTGTTGATGTTCCCAAGGTGGTGAGATTCCCGAGTAGAGCTAATTAACCCATAACTGGCTTTTCCAAGGTAAGTGCTTACTAGCTAACTGTTGAGTAAATTGATTATTAACACGTTACAGATATTCTTTTGAAATACAAATCCGCTTACATCAATCATAGTCTGTGTCTAGTCGATAATTTACGATTGAATTGACTTCCATACATTAAGCTAATTTTTTTATTATTATTGATCGCTTAAAATATTTAAGAGTAAACAGCATGGGGTTTTTTAAGAAGGGCGTGAAGAGATTTTTGAACGGTCGGCAACGCGCCTCTGATACCCCTGGTGTTGCAAGCGTCCATAGGCTACGGTGACCGCTTACCATCAGGTGGGCCGTATGCATGTTTGCCACCTTAGGGGTATAAAAAAAACGATATTTAGCCATTACAAATAAATAAAATGTGTCTGTTTGTTTACTAAATGCATATGAAAGTAAACACGATACTAATAACAAAAACACAATGTATTGTGTAACTTTTTTGTCTGTCTGTCTGTTTGCTTTGGGTAATCTCTGAAATGGCTGGACCGATTTGAACTGAACTTACATTCGTACCTAGGTACACTCAATTCAATTAAAGAACTTCATAATTCCTATTATTAAGAAGTAATCGCACTTCCCTATGATTGTGCATGAATTTAATTGTTGGCCTCCTTGCAGGGACACAGCAAGCGATGACCCTGATGTGACCCCAATAGTCCCAATACTAAGACCTACAGGACCTCCTCGGACGCCGCTTGTGATACGCTGATTGGACCTTAAAAAATATTTTTAGACACATGATCAAAAAGTATTGGGTTCTAATTGATTCGAGACGAGAGTCATGTATAATGAAAATTTAAAAAAGAAAATATTGATTTCATCAAACAGGTGCTAATGTTAATCAGTAGTATAACGTTTTCAAACAATGTAACAGAGAGAGCATAAAAAGTAAAACAAACATATTTTGGTATCTAATCATAATATATCCAGATAAAGGCCTAAAAATATAACTGTAAGTAAAGGAATACGCATAATTTTATTCATATATCTAATTCATATTATACCAATATCAAGACACAGATAAAAAAACTATAAGAATTATTCATTCAATTTCCAAACCTTACCCTTGACTAAAGTTCACTCCTTTTAACTCGTTTCATGTGTTAAAACCCTAAAAACCAAACAAAGAAAGGCCGATTAGGTTTCGGAAGCGGAAAATGTTATTTCAAACAAGTATTTGGGTGCGGCGGCTGTAGACCACGCTAATGGTGCCTTTCAACATATTGAGGTCAAATGGAACGTAACACGAAACAAGGTACTTTACGGGGAAATATATTCGTTATTCGGAAATAAATAAAGTTGTAATAATAATAATGTTTATTTGTAAATAAAGAGGAAACGGTGACAGTCGCAAAAGTATACAACGGTGTCGTGACAAAATAATCAACATTTTTAAAATATCCCAGAAGGAACCTAGAATATTATAAAAATATTTCTGGACTAATTAAAAAGTAAAGAACTTGTATGTAAGGTTTTAGACAAACACAGTCATATTATGGGAGGCTGTAGAGAATCACGGTTTGATCTTAACTAACAATGGAGCTTGATTTTATCGGAAAGTATCGATGTTTACTTATGTTCATATATCTTCAAAAAGGCCAATTGTATTTTTACTTATTTTATGAACTCCGTTAACTTACATAATCTGTGCCGGTAGCAGGAACATTGTCGACAACGTATTCGAAAACGTAACTCGCGAAATGTCAAAAAATTTGTCATACTAATTTTTAGTTCCACTTTTCACCGCCGCAGGGCTGTTCATTTTCCAATACAAAAATAGTCGAAGGCGATACGAAAACGTTGTCGACAATTTTCCTGCTACCGGCACTGATCATATTGGCCTTTTAAGCCCACAGAAACAATAATCACAATATGACAATAATAATGATAACATTTTGTATATTTCACACAAATTAAACAGGTCTGAATGTCATTAATTGTTTGTTCATTATCATTTATTATAAATTTACATTAATTAATTTTAAACAACTAGGGGCATAATGTGGCATACATGTTATGGGTTATTATGACTCCGTGGGCCGCTTTGAATAATAATGTCTATAAATATTAAGGCTTAATAAAGTAATATTATAAAAATATATCTAAGTTCTTGTTACAATATAATTCTTGTATTCCATCGTAAGCGAACTAAAGCTTTAATATAGACCTTAACTTATACATAATAGTTTTTATTTTAATTTGAACACAACTCGAACAATCTTACACTATAAAACTGAATGCTTTTAAAATTGCACTGTAAACTGTAACTTTCCAATTTAAAACATCAAAGAAGTGTATATTACCTAATACAATATCAAATACAAAGATTATTATGACACGGTAGCGTGGACATTTTGGATTCTAGTTTAATAAAATCAATGTAATTTTTAGTTTGCAAAGAATACCCGAAGCCGTCCTATTGTTGATTAATAATTTGTCCCTTCCTACACGGACGGCCACTGAGCACGGCAACCTTTCCCAGACAATCAATCATAATTCTGTTGAAAACTAGCGGGCTACAACGACCGGGGTGCGCCGTGACCGGGTTAAAGTGACCATGCGACCGAGCATAAATATTGTGCATTGATTTTTTAATTAAAAAAGTATATTGTCGCCAAATCTCGTGTCACACTAGTCTAAATTACACAACATTTAAACTCCAAACTGTCAAATTAAGTCTTAGTGCTGTCAAATCAAAGTAAGTCCTGTCAAAACTATGAATATACGTTTTTGGTTTAAATTAACAACATAAATTTTAAATTACTAAAATCAGATAACACAGATGCAATTGTGGTCAGTTGACCTGTCATCAGCAATATTTCTGATAAAAAGTCTTTCTGCCATGCTATTGTATTGTCAATGTATATTTTGTGGCTGAATGTTTCATGCGAGATGTCAAAATACAGATACATGCGAAATGGAATGCCAAAAACGGGTTTGACATCTCGCATAAGCAATTCAGTGGTGAATATATTCCAGTGTGAATTAAATTGTGTTATTTATAACACATAGTTATACATATTAAAAAAAGTTTCAGTAATGTTTATATGTACCTAATTAAGATATTTATGTAATCAAAATATAATCGCTTATTTAATTCTTTAATATATAATTAGACATTTATTTTTATACAGATCTTTTAGTTACATCCAACGGTGCAATATAAAAATAAAAAGAATTTTAAACGCTATTTTCATTATAATTGAATCGCTCAAATGTGTATACAAAACTAATATAAGTTTAGGTATAAATGTATGTAATAGTTCATTATTTACTCAATTATATTGTTGTTTGATCACATAGTTATAAGAATGCTATATACTCAAGTTAAATATAACTATGTATATGACGTCACGGTGCATGTATATAATGTAGTGCTAAGTGTTTATTACATTAAACATTTGTAACTTAAACCTGTAGTATTAAATCATTTATATTTTATGAGCATTGTCACTACGGAACACGATAATCTCTTTACAGGATATTTCGTGTCCCAGCCCAGCTCCCTAGCTTGCCCCCCAGCAACGCCCTAAGCCGAGGTCCGAGCCCCACTATGGGGCGCCCTTAGCTGTGTTGCTTAGCATCTAATAGTGCCTGACTGGAGGCCACCTTGGTCTCGCCATTGTCCGGTTAAGTAGCAAAAGTTCCCGGAACTCACGCTACGAGACAACTCAAAAACAAAAAAAAAAGGATATTTCGTGTTCTATGATAAATACTTTCATATTTTATAGGATACCAATTCTATCTCGGATTGTTCTTTTTATACCATTAAGGAGGCAAACAAGCGATGGTAAGCGGCTACCGTCCTTAAATAGATTTACGGTTCTGTTAGAAATAGTAAAATTCATATTTTTTTCTTGGTTCACACTTTAACAATAAGTCCAAACGTATCAAGACCCAGTATACATGGATTACGGGCTTTATTGCAGTCATACATTAGCGACTGTTTCAACTTTTTGATCGCGTACGAATCAAAGTAGAAGATTTCATTTGAAAGTTTATTAGGAGTTATTTTAAAATAAATACAGTGCATAGCACGAATAGGTTTAGAACGAGAGGTAGGTATTTCTAGGTACCTACATAATCTCTATCTATCTACAGGTTGGCATCTAAAAAGCTCGGTGTGCTCAATAGGGCGAAGCAGTACTTCACATCGGGGCACAGACTGCAACTATATAAGTCGCAAATCCGGCCCCATATGGAGTACTGCTGCCAACTGTGGGCGGGGGCACCTGCATGCCAGCTTGCTCCATTTGTCTCGGTTCAGAGGCGCGCCATCAGAATTATCGACGATCCCAAGCTCGCAAGCGGTCTAGAACCCCTAAGTCTGCGGAGAGAATTTGCCTCCCTGTGTGTGTTCTACCGCTTGTAGGATAAGGACAGTGTTCAGAGGAATTGTTCGACATGATGGGGTTCTTCAAGAAGGGTGTGAAGAGATTTTTGAAGGGTCGGCAACGCGCGAGTGGTACCCCTGGTGTTGCAAGCGTCCATAGGCTACGGTAACCGCTTACCATCAGGTGGGCCGTATGCTTGTTTGCCATCTTAGTGGTTTAAAAAAAAAATAAAATCTAAGACCTTTTCTTCAATGTTCACGACTTATGGGCCCCGGGCTCAAATCCCAGCGATCCAATGTGATTGTTTATGACAAATCTACGTACCGTCTGATTAGTATTAGCCGCCGTATAGCTATTTGCCCTCACAGTAAATTACTGTAGCCTTACTACTTACCGGGCTAGAAAACAATTAACCGGTCAACGCTCTTCAAGTAGCCTTTTGAAAAAAAAAATCGGTCAAAACATCAACAATTTATACATTGGTCGGTTTGGTCGCGGTAATTTTGCACGCAACGAATGGAACCGACAATGGATATCAGTCAATGTTATGTTTTCGGTTGTTTTATCAGACATGCGCAAAGGGTGGTTAGGGCAGGCCTTAGAAACCTCTTCAGTATGATTGTTGGTTCTTAGGGGGTAGTGCGGTATTTTACATTAGGAAATTAAAATCGTCACTATCTTTGAGCTAAACTACAATTGTATAATGTTCTACGGAGGAATTGTTAGTAATTAATAAGAACTTTTAAACAAGTTTCCGTCATAATAAATTTGACATTAACGACTAGTTACATTAAATATCAATTACAAATACACGTTACAAGTACAAAACCGTATCTAAAGAAATAACAACTGGAATTTAATATTCTGGAAACATTATTCGTAAAATAATAGGACCAATCGCCAGTATCCAACAAATACAAAAAAAAACTTTTTAATTTAATTTAAATTAATATCTTCTAACCCTTCAAACACGCGACCATAGAAAAAAAACACTAGTCGTTTAAAGTTTATTAAAAATAATAATTTAAATAGCATTAAGCCTCTTTATCACCGTGGCATTTGAAGAGGTGCCTCTCGGCTCCGGCGGCTCGGCCGTCCCGACGATAACCCGTTCGACGTCCAGGGTGTGCCTTGCTTGTGACCACAAAGGAAAGTTTCTCCCGAAAATCCCGGAGCCAGTCTCCGCGCCGTCAGTTTTAGTGGCAACACCGATACCTGGACGCTTATCCAGGATGAGCAACAAACCAGAAGGAGCCCGGGAAGCGTTGGAGGATCGGGACCCTAACAACTTGAATCAGCATGTACAGGTATGATAAAAATGAAAAAAGTATTCTATTTGTATACCGCTAAGGTGGCAAACAAGTATTCGGCCCGCCTGATGGTGAGCGGCTACCGCTAAATGGACGCTTGCAGCACCAGGGCAGCCATTCGCCCGTGGCCTACACTAAAAGCATAGCCTAATTAGGCTATTGGATTGATGTTAGCATAGCTGAACATGTTTACTTCAATCGCTTCAAATCAGTATTTCCCATCTGTTGCACAGCTCAAGCTTACAGAAATTATCGCTACTCTTTTTAGTTCTTTTGTAAAAAAATAAAAACTTTTTAGACTGCTAAAATTAGCACAATTAAGATCCATTCATCCCCTGAACGAACGAGCTCAGTTTTTTACCTACTTAACATAAAATCGGTAATGTTTAAGTGATTTGCCCCATAGTAGGCAGACTGAAGATGACAACCGTATATTAACGTGCCAATGTAAAAATTAATCTTTATATAAGTTGACTTAATAATTAAAGTCTGCTAATAAAAGTATTTAAAACATTTCCTTAGGGTACTCGTGAAAAAGATGCTGGTAATATCTCATTGCAATAATCATCATCATCCATCTAATCATTGCAAACAAACCATTACACTACAGACTCTTTATTCAACATTGAAAGATCCTTCATTGAAATAATTATTTAAACAGTGGCGGATTTACCAGCAGGCTGAGTAGGCTCGAGCCTAGGGCGGCAGATTTTGGGGGCGGCAATTTTGGGGAACGTTTTTTTTTTACCTCATATAAATGAAAAAGATTTTTCTATTACGGTTCTTATGCCTTACAGATAGAAGTCTGCAACAAATTTTGTCGATGACTTTTCTCTCTCACTTGTCATTGCACATTCCGAGAGTAGCAAACATCCGTATTCTAGAGAGAGAGAGAGAGAAATAATGTATGATATGACAATTGTTGAGGCAAGGGCGGCAAAAACTATTCAGCCTAGACCTTGAAAATTTGTAAATCCGCCACTGTATTTAAATATTCTTTGCTAATGTTCAACTTTACCCTTTTGATAATGTTCAAAGTACTCGTAACACACAATGACAAACTATATTTTCGCAAGAATGTTAAGTAGAGGAATAAAATAGATTTGCTTTGTCTCCGGAACTTATTAGCATACCGCGGTGGCAATTGTACCCGACGCTAGGAGAGGTTTCTTATTAATGTGTAGGAAGGCCAGGGGACAGTGAAGTCATAGTATATTAAATATACACGGTACTACTATTATATATATACATATATCCAGAAGCGTGTTATGTAAATACGTATCTACATACTTTTTTTTATACCACTAAGGTGGTACATATGCATACCAGCCTGATGGTAAGCTGTCACCGTAGCCTATAGCCGCTAGCAATACTAGACATATCACTAACGAGTTGCCAGCCCTGTTGTGGATGAGGACTGACTGTGCTAGCAGCATTACTACTAACCCAGCGTATCCCCGTGGGGCACCTTACTTAGGTACCGCAGGGGAAACACAACAGTCAACACTACATCAAAGTAGTGTTATTTCACTGCGTTCTTCTGTAAGGTGGAGCTACAGTCCCCAGTCGGGCGGCTCCAATATTAATGGGAAAACCCACGGGAGATCCCAATTAGCCCTACTTCTCTTTTCTAGCTCATGGTGTGTTTAATCACTGTACTTAAGCTTAGAAAAACTCATTGGTACAGGCCTGGGTTTGAACCTTGGCCCATCAGATGACAGGCCGTTGCTTCAACCACAAGGCCACCACGGCTACCAATGCCAACTTCAACATTATTCGGAATATAAACTGTGCCCATTGAACATTTGATTGAATTCAGAATAATAGAACGACTTTGACACACTGACATATAAAGCCAGGGCTGAATTATACAATAAACATAAAAGGTGCTTACGGTGCTGAAGGCAGGGAGAATATTTATGAAAGTACCTCTACGATGGATTGAATAATGACGAAGTTTACTGATAGATAGATAGACAACTCTTTATTGTACACCAAAATCGATATCTGTAGAACATAAAATACATTATAAATCGGTACAATTGGCGGCCTTATCACAGGATGTGATCTCTTCCAGACAACCTGGGTAGTGACTAGAGAATGGAGTTTGAAACAGGGTAGTTGACGGTGTACACAATATTACGTTTTCGCATTATATTATGTAGTGTCATATCATATACATAGTTATTTTTAATTCAAATAGGTACTAGCCAATCAGATAAAGCAGGGCTGTAACAACACTTTCTTTTTAAATCATAAATTATGAAACATTTGATTAATACGCGAATAATTTTTTAGGGTTCCTCACCCGAAAGGTAACCAACGGAACCAGACTTCTAAGCCTGCGTCCGTCCGTTTATCAGCAGGCTGTATATCATTAACCGTAATAGGTATACAGTTGAAATTTTGTAACAAAATGTGTATTTTTGTTGCCGCTATAACAAGGAATAAAAAATATATTAAAAATATAACTACTAGAAACGTGCTAAGGCGTGCGCGCCATCTAGGTAACCAATCTGGAACTAGCTTCGCCTACTAAAGAATACAAACACACGTACCTACTCTTGAGATATTTCAGTTAGAAGACCACAGACAAAGAGCTGTCTGCCACATACTTTCTCACAAATACTCCCCTACTAAAAATGTGGTTATTGTCCTTAGTACGGAACCCTCCGCGTGCACATCCAACTCGCACTTGCCTGTTTTTTTTTAAATATAATTTATACACTGCAACGTGCACATTGGTGCCTCTTTAAACTTCTCTGAACGCTTCCAGATAGTATGGGATGACATTATCGGGGAGCCGGAAGGTGCGAGGAGTCCAGAATGCGCATGGCGGTTGAGCAACGCGTGCTTTCGTCACACTCGGAATTGGTGCTACACTATACTGGCTGTCATTTTCGCCCCTCCTTGCGCGTTGATGTTGGGCTGCGGGTTCGCCTGCCTGGCTTTCGAGGTTCGTGTATTTTTTATATACCACTAAGGTGGCACCCAAGCTTACGGCCCACCTGATGGTAAGCAGTCACCGTAGCCTATAGCCACTGGCACTACCAGGGGTATCTCTAACGCGTTGCCAACCCTGTTGTTGATGAGGACTCACTTTTCTATTACTACTAGCCCAGCGTATCCTCGTGGAGCACTGGCAACCTTACTTACCGTAGAAACACAACACTACATCAAGTAGTGTTATTTGACTGCGGTCTTCTGTAAGGTGGAAGTAAAAGGTGTAGAGGATCAATCAATAACGCGACACTGATATCATCACAACTCAGATAATATAAAAAAGGTAGATGTAACTTCGCGAACTACGAAGTGACGCCTATAAAACTACGCCTTGCAGTGTACACACACCTACAACGAATACAATGAAACTAAGCCATGTCCACGCACTACATCTTTAAAATTCCGTAACTCCGGCATCACAATAATTAAATGTATCAAGGCTTTTTTTTCCACAGCAAATCTGGTGCACAGCCCCATGCATGAGGTGCGCGAAAATCTACTTTGCGTCACTCAGAACTATGGTCCAGTCTTGCATGGCAGCCACCGTAGTCCCTACTGCTGAAGCAATCGGCCACATGTGTCGCCACATTCGCGTCAACTACAGACGAGACGCTCCTGAGGAAAAGGACTTTCTTATCGTGTAGTAAGAGCCAAGATTTTTACTACCATTTTCTACCACAGGCTACTACTTATTTGCTATACCTAGTAAAACCTGACTTTAGCTATAACTTCATATTTTTTAAGAGTAAATCGTACTAACTCTGTTAACAACACTGTTTGTAACTTTTTAATTAGTGTCAGAATGTCTAGCGAACAAAAATGTACTTACAAAGTATACGAGTTTTGAATCGGGTTGTAGGTATAAACCTCAGAATAACGACTTCGCTCTTGCTTAAGCGATAGCGGAGTCAATTCTAAGATGGAAATGTATAATAATCTGTGGTTAATATAGGGTTTCACTTAAGCGAAGCAAAGTCCTTATCCTAAGGTTTCACTTGAGTTGCGAAGGCCTTACAAATTAATGATGATATTAAAAAAAAACATGAAAATTATGAATTTGATCAACGAGTCGAGAGTTAAAACTATAATACTTAGTAAGATTATGTAAGGATTATGTATTGTTTTTTGTAGGTAAGAAATATTACGTTTAAGTACTATAAGCAAGTAAATACTTAGCATAACAGAGATTATAGTATGAATTAATCACCAAAAGTGCCTTTATGTATTTAAATATGAAGTGTTACCTCTTCCGTGCACATAAATCTAATTGATTATGCCAGTAAATATAATAGATTCTAACATGTACGCAGTACTTCATGGCATAAGGAAAATAATAAAAAATATTCGTAAATAATTTAAGAAATGTTTGTGTTTAATAAATATTTGAATTATTTTTCTTTTTTTTTACGGTCTCATTCACATAATTAATTTAAAGTTCATTTAATTGTGGCCAGAAAAAAGCAACACGTCCCCTTGTTTCTAGTTATGGCAATCGAATCCTCTTCAAAGACTATTTCTTCTTATTTTTCCTAACTATGGCAATCGATCCTCTTTAGGGGGGACTCTTTTTGCCAGAATTACTATCGACTTTCTCAAATTTTCATGTTTGTTGCATTAAAATGTCTGGATACAATCCACGGCAGTAGCAGATCGTAACATGCCTTAATCTCACTCTTTTTAACACAATTTACGAGACACTGTAAAAAATCTCAACTGCTCAGCCTGATTCCTGCCAAAAACTCCAAGGCACTGGGCGCCAAAATATTCATTTGAAGAGATTTGAAATTGAAGGCCAAGTATCCATGTCATGAAAATTGACAAAAATACATAAAGAGCGGGAAATCTATTTCTGCAAAAACAAAACAGAACAATTATTTGGTTGTGTTCCGTTCTTGTGTAAATATTATTGCATCAATCGCCAATTTAAATAAGTTTCTTGGCAATTAACTTATAATGAGTGCGGCCACATCAAATTACGAATCTACGACGGCGATACAGCCAACGATCGACAATCCTCTAAGCAAGGAAGATACCAATCGAATAGAAAACCAATTTGTTATTTCTTCTTGCCGAAGGTTAGAAGACATGATTTTTTATGCATTTACCAAATATCAATAAACAATTATTTTATATTCTTTTGTCACTTATGGCAGGAATACTGAGGTTTCAAGTAACCGAAATACTACAGCACAGAATGAATCGAGCGAAGATTCTGAAGTAGAAGAGGTAAAAACATATTATTAGTAATGTAACCTAACTAGCCGCCTCCTTATTTACTAAGTGCTTAGAAAACTACGTACAGAAAAAAAACTATCCTAATTACTCAACAAAACTAAGCTAGGCTTAAAATTGTCGAGACGTGAAGAGATTTTTGTAGGGTCGGCAACGCGCGACTGATACACGGTGTTGCAAGCGTCCATAGGGTATGGTGACCGCTTACCATCAGGTGGGCCGTATGCTTGTTTGCCACCTTAATGGTATAAAAAAAACATCACTAGGATTCTCACTCTCAAGATTATCAGAGACAAAGCTATCACTGCGTATCAATAAATTTCAACCACTATTACAATTCATTCTTTATATTCGCATACATATCGTGAGATTGGACGACGGAGTAGACACACTACACCCAGCCGGGCCAGATTTAGAGGGATAGAGGCCTCGGGGCATTTTTTTTTATTTTTATTATTTTTAATTATTTTCTAATAATATCCAATGTATGTATAAAGTACAATGTTAAAGGTAAAACGCGAAGAAAAATCAAAGGAAACGGAGTTTCTAGTGTTTCAGTCTATTGTGGGGGCCGCTCTTTCGTAAAGGCCCCGGGTCTGTAGCTCCTCTGTCCTCCCCTAAATCCGGTCCTGCCCTCCAGTTAACTAAAAAAAGGTTAGGTAAGTAATTAATGTGTGGTGTACATGGCAGAGATTGTTATCGGTGTGGTGTCGGTCCGGGAAATTGGGCGCCGCCCACTACACGCTGCAGACTGGCGAGGTACGTGTATACATTTAATTAATGCTTTCTTATCAAGGACCGGTTCATACAAAGCTACCTATAGCAATGCGAACGAGTGAAAGAAGCTGTCGAAAGCCAAGGTCTAACTCCTAGGCTACCAAAGTACTCGGAGCCGGCGGCACCTATGAAGGTTATTTGTTGTTAAAGAAGCATTAGAGGAATGCAAATCAATGTAGTACTTATAACGGATGTGACGTCAATTCGACATACTAGAGTTGTTGAAGCTTACAAAAGCCCTGGCTGAATCGACAGTTAATATCTTTTTTTTACCGCTATGGTAGCGAACAAGATTAGTCGTTAATAGACTACTAGCCTACGTTAGGTGAGATTAGGTTAGTAAGTAATCCTGAAAAATCAATAAAATTTCCATCAGATGAGTTTAATGGATTGACACACAGACACGCATATTTGTGTTATGATGACGTTCAAATAACAACATAAAATGCCTTAATTCGTAACAGCAGATAACACTTATTGTGGCCGTCCTACTACGCCTTCCTTCTATTTTACCTTCCAAATGAATATGTATTCGTATACCTAGTATGTTTATTGTCACATAATATATCAATGTCAAAATGTAATCTATGCTTTAAAAATACGTTTCATAGAATTCTTGTTCTTGATAAGATAGTCTCTTTTTAATAAATACCTCACGGCTATAACAATGGCTGCCCATACGGCGCCTTTAAAGCAGGACCTGTGCCTATTGTCCAGGCATTTCAGAGTTAACTAATATCTATCTAGCCAGAATGTCAACCTCTAATTAAGCAATCAGTGTGCTAATTAATAATGTAAATAAATATCGTTGATTCAAATCAACATTTATTATACTGCATTAATTGTCCTATATCCTTGACCTATAAGCTGTCCATCCTGGAAGAGATAGTAGACCGTCCCCCCGACTACCAGATGTTCGCCAGCCTGTTCCGCCAAGTTGAACCCGTAGCCCTATTACTCGACGGCAAAATGCAAAGCTCCTTCGTTCAAACTGTGAAGAAGACTGTGTTCGACTGTGATGCCAACGATGAAGGCCGGTGCAAGCTGATCTTTGTATCCGCTAAGGAATACAGTAAGTGATGAAAAACAGTAGTGTAGTCGTGCAGTAGTGTAATTAGTGAAGTAATGTAGTGTTTTCCTTTATGTCCCAGTAGAAGCTGCGGACTTAGTTGTAGACTTCACTTCGGTCTTCTCTCAACTCATATACAGGTTTCTACACACAATAATACATCTGGGCACTGTATTAAACTAATGTGATGAAAGACTAACCAAAGTGATATACAATCCGTATGTTTGTGAAAGAAGAGGGCGTGGAATGCCAAGGTCCAACTTTCTAGATCAAATTACCAAATGATGTAATGGTGAAAATGGCGTGTTGGTATTTATTTATTTATTTATTTGTTAGGCACACAAAACAGAACACAGTCATACACAAACAGGTGAAAAGTTAAACAGTTATAAGCTGGACTGAGTCCCAAAAAAATGTGTACACAGCATGACAGGCAGGCAAAACTTATAAAATAAATTGTACTAACGAATTATAACACGAAAACAGAAAAAAAACAATAAGTGAAATATAATAAAGCTACGTGGCCAGGGATTGAGGAGTGATTTGAGGATTCAAGATCTTAAAAGCACGTTTTTTGTATAAGAGATAACGAGAATTGAAGACATCGAGGTTACTATGGACTGAAACCAACTCATTGTATGTACGACACATCCGTACAATGGGGTCATAATAAGATGTATTATTAATTTTAACATTAAGAGTTAAAGTTTTTGGATTACGAAGTGTAATTTGTATTGATGTTTACCATGTTAAGTAAGGTAGGTGAATTTAGTTGATGGTGTAACAGTTTGTGTAGGAATAGAAGATCAGCTTGTTTGCGTCTTATGTATAGAGGAGATGTATGGAATTTGTGAAGTCGTTCTTCATAATTTGTCAGTTGTCTACCAAATCCATGTCTATAGCTTATAATCTTCAAATATTTTTTCTGAACGGCTTCTATTTTGTTTGATATATATATATATATATATATTATGTATTAAACTAATGTAATAAGTAAAAACTTTTCAAAAAATAATATTAATATTTTTAATGAGAACGTAGTTTGCTTGTTTGCTGCCATTTCAGGTCTTAACGGCTGAACGGATCGTAATATAATTTTACAAGGAGATAGGTTATATCCTGGGGAAGGACATAGGCTCTTTTGTCTTTAAACAAATGCAGACTAAGCCGCGGGTAACTAGTTTACAATACACGTCTTCAAATCTCATTGGAGATAATACAATTTCATCAGGTTACGAGGCGTGCAAGAGACGTATCTTCTCTCTCAGTCTCCCCAACGAACCCTCGAACTGCTCTGACGAAGAACGCACCTTATTCCTGCGCACAGTCATGGACTTTAACCAAACTCAGAGCGTCCACGCGCTCGGTGCTTTACTGAGGTACTTGGATCTCAACTGGTCTAACCTCACTATGGATCTACATACCAAGCCGCAGTTTCTCTGTCTTAGGAGAATTTCTCTGTAAGTACACTAGGAGTTATTAGTGGAATGTTGACGTTGCGTTCGTCCGAAGAAGCTACTCGTTGCTATCCGATATTACTTTAGTTGAATAAATTAATAATATATATATAAAAAATAATCGCCGAATGTCTTGCTAACCGTAAATCTTGAGAGCAGCTGAATCGATTTTACTAATTTTTTTTTTAGAATATTCCTTGAAATACGAGGATGGTATTTACGGAGAGAAAATTTTAAAGATTGCCTGAAAATGTCTTAAAACGGCTAGACAATATTTGACAAATGTCTACCCGTGCGAAAGCGCGGCGGGCTGCTAATAATGACGCACCCGTCCCAGTTCCCGCTATCCCTGTCAAATCCCACGGGATTTATTATATGATACCAGAGCTGTTCTAATTTCGAAATAGAAACTGATTACTTAGTAGTAAAAAACGCAACTCTCGACTTATAACTAATCAGAACCTTATTTTATTTTTACTCCTTTACTTTTTACTCCTATCAAAATAGGTGATTTTGTAAAACAGAATTGGCACCCGTCTAAATGTGTATCTTTGTCTTATTTTTTATAACACTAAGGTGGCAAATAAGTATACGGCCCGCGTGTTGGTATACAGCTACTGTGGGATATCGACGCTTGCAACACGGGTATGCGTACGCGCTGTCCCTAAAATGAATAATTTGCATTCTGCAGAGCGGATATAGTAACAATAGACAGTGACACGTACCGCGGCCTGCATGTATTCAGCACGATAGTACACCCCAGTAACTTCAAGCAAGGCGCGCTGGGCAGCAGCCGGGAGGGGCTCGGGCTCTGCCAGTTGCTCAACAAGTGTGCCTCCAGCGTCGGCCACGCCAGGATGAGGTGATCAATTATACACGTGAAGAGTTTAGGGGGTCGAGCTGCATCTCACCTAATCTCACGTGGGGAAAAGCGGCGAATGTCATGTGGTTTTTCCGCAAAAACAGTCTACATTTTCGAAAAATAAATGTAACAAACGGTTTTCTGCGAAATATCTAAATAATCCTTCACAATAATAATATTTATCGCGATTATGCGAACGCCACAAAGTACCTAGCCTCGATTATTATTGGTCTCCACCGGACAGCCAATTTAACGTGCGACATTTTAACGCAAAAAGAAAAAAAAAATGAAAAATGTCACGTGATATTAGAGGGGCGAGCCAAATCTTGCAACATCTCACTAGGAGATGAGGAGGTTAGAAAAATCGTCAAAATATTCTCTACTTATACTTTAACAAATAAGTCTAGTAACGGAACAATATTTTTGTCTACTGGCAACCTTCACAAAATGTAATCCATTCTATGACGTTTACTGTGAACAAACCAATCAAGACGGTTGATGCTCTATACGAGCTGCGGCGGGTTGCCATACGAACGACACAGTACAGCCCCTATTATTATATACTCTTTTTTGACAGATCTTTATAAGATCTCTGTATATTTATCCAAGGTCTTAATAATAAGTCCAGGGAGTAATCCCCAGCTCAATTCTTCCAGAGTACTACTGCAGCACCCGACCACAGACCTAGCAACGTTGAGAAGGCGGCAGGATGTGATAGCGTTCTTCATGAGACCGCAGAATGATAGTGTCATGAGGAACATCTGTTCCTCGCTTAGGTTTATTAAAAATGTTAATGTGAGACTTTACAATATAAAGATTGACCCCAAAAGTCGACGTCGAGCCGACAAAAAAGGCAAGTCATACCGGTTAAATATAATCAAACATAAAAAAAACAATGTTGCATGGTTTTTAAATGCCTAGTTTACTTAGCTTGTCTGATAACCTGTGTGACGTGTCTTTTCACCCGGTTCCGGCTTGACATCGACTTTTGGAACATCCTGTAAATGAATATTTGTCAATTTACAAAAATTATATTGTAACTACATAATAATACCGCTTGGAATTGCAGGGGATTCTGGCGAAAATAAAGGCTTTATCTGCTAAAGCTTATCAATGGAAATCGCTTTACAATGTACGTATCTATTTCTGTATTTGGTCCTTCAATAATTATAGAGCCAACTCACTACGAAGTACTCAGTACACTCCCAATTCAAATTTAAAACTTTTTTTGTATCTCTATGGTAAGTCACCGTAGCGTATAGCCGCTAGCAATACCAGGGGTATCACTAACTTTGTCTTACACATCTTTTTAATTATCATAATAATTTTCATCAATCATCTTCATATATTTGGAACTTATGTTGGCACAGACGCTCTATAATGCAGTCCTGATATGTGAGATGTGTGAAAACGTCGACAAATCTAGCGAATTCCTCGTGCAACTGGGTTCTTGTGACAACAACAAACTGTACGAGGTAAATTATACCAAATCGTTGCTGTCTTAAGGTTCTTATTGAATTGATAGTGATCAATAACATGTGGTTGCAGATGGCACTGTACATGAACAGGATAATAGACTTCGACTTGTCCAAATCCGAAGGGAAATTTACTGTGAAGGCTGGAGTAGATGCAGAACTGGATATTAGTAAGTGGGCATCCATATTAATAATAATATATTATAAATGCGAAAGTAACTCTGTTCATTTGCTACGATTTCACGACTAAACGGTTGAACGGATCGTAATAAAATTTGACAAGGAGATAGATGATATCCTGGGGAAGGAATAGGCTTTTGTCTTTAAATAAATGCAGACATAGACGAGATATGACTCTCAACTTGAATGGGTAGACCAAGCCCAGGGGGTCATGACCCCCATGCCCATCAAAAATTGTTTTGTGTTAATATAATTTGATAAATGCGCACTTGATAAATTGACAGAAAAGCAAACGATGGCGAGCCTCCACGGGCTAATGTCAGAGACAGCGAAAGTGGAGATGGAAAAGCTGCCGCCGTTCATCGAGGAGTGCTCCATGGTGTACATGCCGCACCTCGGGTACCTGCTCGGCGTGAAGGCCTGGGCCCACACGCTCTCCATGGATCAGAAGAAACTGCCCAACATGAAGTTCATGGTACATCTGCTGGAACTATAATAATTCACTTCACCATCTTACAAGAGTCCTCAAAGGGGACCACAGTGAAATAACACTACTTGATCTAGTGTTCTGTTTCTGCGGTAAGTAAGGTTGCCAATGCTTCACGAGTATACGCTGGGCTAGTAGTATTGCTGCTAGCAGTGAGTCCTCATCAACAGCAGGGTTGGCAACGCGCTAGTCATACCCCTGCCCTGGTATTGCTAGCAGCTATAGGCTGCGGTCACTGCTTACTATCAGATGGACCTTATGCTTGTGTGCCACCTTGGTGGTACAAAAAAACCTAGTTAATCTGTTTTTTTTTCGCAGTTCCAAAATAACGACTACATCCATTACAAGAGTAAGGGCTGCGAAGGTAAATAATTGCTTTGTTTGAGACTACTTGTCTAGCGACTTCTTGATTATCAATATGATCTCTGGGTGTCAAGGAATCCCTCGGACAAATCCATAAACAAATTGTTCAGCTTTTTCTGCGAGGAGGTATGGCCACCATACCACAAATTTATTGGACAATCAAATTGTGGAATGAGTTCCCGCCGTGGTTTTCCCTAAGGATTACAGTCCAGCATGGTGATGGTGTATCAAGCGTCCATAGGCTACGGTTACCGCTTACCATCAGGCGGGCTGTATTCTTGTTTGCCACCTTACTGTCATAAAAAAATAGTTACATTTTATGATATGCTCGTTTGCGTCAGTTGATGCCACTCAAATGAGGCTATCTTGCTCAAAAAGATTTGACGGCTTTCTTGCCTGATTCTTTTCATATAAATTTCCTTCCGAAACCAATGATAAACTCTTACAATTTTAAAGTACTAACTAGTGACAAAAAATGGATTCTGTCATCGCTGCCGTGTCGGTTGCAGAACTAGACGTGATGATAGGAGACACGTACCCGGAGATAGTGGCGCACGAGACGCGCGTCATGATGAGGCTCACCGCCGTCATCCTGCAGCACCTCCACACCCTCGCCTCCGTCATCAGCCGCTGCGCTGAGCTCGACTGGTCACTGCTTTACTCATGCCACTTTACTAGCTGTACCCGAGACTTCGTGCGCGTGGAATTAATTTTGATTCCAATTTCATGGGTTTATTGTTTTACGTACCCTATCTTTTTCCAAAATATAAGTAGTTGGAAAAAAATATCCTATATGTTAATCCAGCTTATAAGATACCTCCATTGCAAATTTCATCCATCCTTCATCATCATCATCCATTCAGCCGTTGTGGCGTGAAGAGGGTACAAACACTGAAACTTTCGCATTTATAATTACATAAAGTACATTATGGTGTCGATTCTGTTGTTTAAAATTACTAAAATAATTTGACAGGTCTAAAAGTCTTGTTATCACTTTCACATGTGCGGGATTAAGGATGGCAATACTTTTAGACCTGTCAAATTAGTCTAGTTTAATGATTTCGTACATCAGAATTGGCACCAGTATCATCACACCAAGTGTCTCACAGGGTAGGCAGAGAGTATAGAACGCCATTTACTCTTGATTCACACACCTATTTTGCTTCTTATTCTTTACCTTATAAAACATACTTGTTTTAGGTAGCTACTATGTTTAATAACAAGTCTTTGAAACTTACTTAATGATAAATGGCTTCATCCAAATGTCTTAAGGCCTCTCCATGGTAAGCAGTTATCGTAGCCTATAGACGCTTGTTGTATACCAGTACCACTACCGCGTAAAAAAATCTGAAAGTTACACCGAAAATATACACTATTAATAACACAATTTGCAAGACACTGAAAAATCCATAAAACTGTTTTGATTCGCGAAAAAGAGGCTCGAAGGACCATTTATCCTATATAACCAGCGTATTACAACCATAGATAAAATATCACGCACATAAAATATTTCCATTAAGAAAAACAAATCCGTTCCACCAGTCTGATAGCAATTTCGAAGGTGTGCAAGGAGTTCAACTATGTCCGTCCCACTCTGACCGAGGATAGAGTCCTGAGCATCAAGCAAGGAAGGCATCCGTTACATATCGTCACGTGCGACAACTTTGTACCTAACGACGCCGAGAGCAGCAAGGAGGCGGGGTTAGTGAAGATACTCACTGGACCCAACTCTAGCGGGAAGTCGGTTTACATGAAGCAGATTGGTAAGTTCCTACTAGGTAGGTCTCTGACTTGGTGACCTCCAAAATCTATTTTTGTCAACAAACAAAGTGCGTTTTTTTAAGCCACTAACGTGGCAAAACCGTACGTTCGACCTAATGGTAAACGGTCACCGTAGCCTAAAGCCGCAATACCAGGGGTATCAATAACGAATTGCCAACCTTGTTGTTGATGAGGATTCACTGTGCTAGCAGCATTACTACTAGCGCAGCGTATGCTCGTAGAGCACTGGCAAGCTTACTCACCGCAGAAACACCACTACTTACATCAAAGTAGTATTATTTGACTGCGGTCTTCTGCAAGGTTGAGGTATAGTCCCCAGTCGGTCTCCAAATCTAATGGGAAAGCTCACGAGAGATCCCATTTCACCCTACATCTCAGAACTCTAGTTTTAGTGACATCCAAAATTTATTTTTGTCAACAAAGTGCTTCTAGTAGTCGTAAAATGACTCAATTGATCAGCAATTTATGTGATATTATGAGCAGCATTAGTGTAGTTTTCCCAAAATAGTACAGCATGGGGCTCTTCAAGAAGGGTGTGAAGAGATTTTTGCAGGGTCGGCAACGCGAGTTATACCCCTGGTGTTGTAAGCGTCCATAGGCTACGTTGGCTCACCATCAGGCGGGCCGTATGCTTGTTTGTCACCTTAGTGGTATAAGAAAATCCGTATTATAATTCAACAGTATTGTACCTTCGTGTGCAGGTCTGATAGTGTACCTGGCTCACATAGGCAGCTTCGTGCCGGCCGAGGCGGCCACTATAGGTATAGTGCGACACATCCACACTCGCATACAGTCCACCGAGTGCGTCGCCGCTCATATGTCCGCCTTCCTCATTGACCTTCGACAGGTAAATACCTAGGAATCCAGTACCGTTTATAATTCTAGACCTCCGGACTTAATGTCAAACTTCGATCATCGGATTCGAAACATGTACGTGGTAAGAAAAACGCCGGTTCGTCAAAAGGCTTCGTTAGTTTTTCATTGCAGAACCCCTGAACTTATCTTTTATACCAGTACTAGCTGTGCCCGTGACTTCGTTCGCTATAAACTACTTCAATTCCAAATTTTATTTGAATCCGTTGCTGAGTATTTGTTTTTAGGGTTCCGTACCTCAAAAGGAAAAACGAAACCCTTATACTATTACCCTCAAAAACGCGTGCAGTTAGCAAATTAAATTAATATCAAATAGCCGGGTCTATAATCTCTTTCAGCTGTAAAAATATCAAACCTGAAGTCAACGTGAAGAAAAGATATCAACGTTAATGTCGCAAATTTTGTGATTTCACAAGGGAATTTATACCTATAGGGTACTTCCCGTTGACTTAGGATCATGAAATTTGGCAAGAAGCAGTATCTTATAGCACACATAAAAAATAATCTGTAAATAAAATGTAGTTTCTTAAAAAAAACATCCTCTCCTTACTTACAAGTTTGTACGGAACCCTCGGCGCGCGAGTCCGACTCGCACTTGTTTTCTACACCTCGGGAACCACGCAATGTTAGGCTAAAAAGAAGGTAGGTAAGTATCAACCTGTTCTTCTAGATGGCCTTAGCACTACAAGAGTCAAGTCCAAACTCGCTACTAATCATAGACGAGTTTGGTAAAGGCACCAGCGAGGTGGACGGCCTGGCGCTCCTAGCCGCGGCCGTCAACACCTTGCTGTTCAGACAAGATGGCTGCCCCCACGTGTTCCTCTCCACACACTTCTTAAACATCAAACAGTTCATCGTGGACACGCCCATTGTTAAGTTTCTGGTAAGGAGGCAAGCCTGTTTAAGATGGTGATGATTCTGACTAATTTTACAGGGCTAAAGTCTTGCTATCCCTTTCGCATGTGCTGGGTTAAATAAGGATGGCATGTTTTAGGTCCTGTCAAATAAGTTGAGTGATTTTGTACAACAGTTTTTTTTTTAACTTTGGTGATTTGGTCTGGGAAGTTGGACCTTGGCCTTCAACGGATATTAATCATTACGTTAGCCGTAGTTGCCTTGTGGTACGAAGCGTTGCCTGCTATTCTAGCGACCCAATTTCCCACCGGTCTATACCAATGAGTTTTTTTAACTTAAGTGCAGTGATTAGTCACCCCACGAGCGTTACGGTGAAGGAAAACATCGTGAGGAAACCTGCATACGTCTGAGAAGGAATTCAAAGACATATGTAGTGCTTAAGAGACGGACTCTCCCTTAGAGTAAGGACTTACGCTAAAGTCCTTATTCTAAGGACTCACCAATCACCATCTGTGACGACTGTGACGTTGCCACCAAATTATCTACGAAAGTAGGTATTGGTGTCGATTCTTTTGTTCAAAATTACTTAACTTAACTAATTAGACAGGTCTTAAAGTCTTACTGTCCCTTTCTCATGTGCAGAGTTAAATAAGGATGGCAATATTTTTAGACCTGTAAAATTAGTTAAGTTTAGTAATGTTGTACAACAGAATTGGCACCATTGCCACACTTCTGCGTATTTGGGGACCGTTGTGGGAGGAGTTAAGCTATATATTACTTATTAGCTACATATCCAATCCTTAATGTGGTATGGTATTCCTTGCAGAGGTTCGAATACGTGGTAGAGGATGGGGAACCCGTATTTTTGTTCCGTGTGTCCTCAGGCCACGTGGAGTCGAGCTTCGCTCACCACGTAGCTCTAGCTAGCGGCATCGAGTCGCATGTTGTGGAGAGAGCTAACTCTGTCATGGCCGCTATCATGGTAACTGTATTTATTTAGTTACGACCCGACCCGGCTTCGCATGGGTGCCAATTATCAAAATCTATTTTTTCCCGAAAGTTTTACAAAAAAATCTTTCGTACTAACCTTGTCTCGACGGTCGGTCGAGCTGTTCTCAAGTATAGATAATATATTTTTTTAAATTATATTAGAACCAATAAATTATTCCTAACCCTTGCTATTTTACTTTATCTATACTATATTATAAATGCGAAAGTAACTGTTTGTTTGCTACCTGTACACGACTAACGGCTGAACGGATTGTGATACAATTTGGCAACGAGATAGATTATAACTTGGAGAAGGACATAGGCTATCTTTATCTAGAACCACGCGTGGGAAGCCGTGGCTAAAAGCTATTCATTAATATTACTCATTTCAGAGCAATACTCTTCCGCCAGTTAAGAAGAGAATCGCCGCCAAACTGAATGCATGCACAGAGATAATAAAGAACGAACTCATCGCAGATGATATTTAATTAAATAATATTATATTAATAAAATAATAAACGTCACATAACATAGCAGCAACATAATGACATCCGCTTAACCTATACCTTAACAACAATATAATAAAATATATCGATACATAATCACAACTCATTTCATTAACGCTCCCCATACTTTCGGAAAAATATTTATAATGGAAAGAATTTGTGTCCTCTGCATCAAAGCAAACTTAATACAATTTAATAAATGGATATGATTGAGGACATTCAATTCAATATAGACGCGAGTTGCTTTAATATAGCTGGTAGCCTGGTTGGTATTTAAGCCGAAAGCTGCGGATAATATACCTCATGTTGAACATACATACATCCAAAAGATATCAGAGGTCAACGACCTACCTATACCATGTTATGACCAGTTCAAGTTTCTTAGGGAAATCCTGTGTTTGGAACCCTAAGTCCTTGTAAATAACACTGGTGATACATGATACTGTAACTGTAACTGCTTTGCTTATTATATAGCTGTGACAGCAACAACATGCTTGAAATTTAAAATACTGACTAGAATGACGTTAGGCCCGTCATCGGAATAAAGTAGTAAGAGTGAAATTATTTAATTAATTTGAGAATACATATAGTAAATCGATCACGGGTGTTGTTTATGGTGTCTCCTATCACGACGTGCCTTCAATACCATCATATCTATGTAGAAATGTGTGGGGCCATCACATCAGTATTATTTAATAAACTATAAAAAAAAGTTAAATATTTTATTTTCCATTCACATTTTTAATGTCATATTATTGAGGCATTAACTTGAATATAGTCTCGGCTTAAATAGCACCAACCGGGCAAGCTTTATAATAAATATAATTATTTAATTAAATTCACATTAAAAGCTGGAATGCTTAAACCAAGCGTAGAGTTAACGAAGCCCTGCTTACATTAATTTCGTTAAATACCTACATAACAAGCAACTGCATTTTGTGACAACACAACTTGTGCGCTTCACTTTAGTCTGGAATTAAACTATTCCATAAATTAGGGCTCCTCTGCACAGCTACTTTAAAACTGTCCAAGCATTACGAACCATGCAGTTTTGTATTACATAATATTTTATTTATTACATTTTGTTTCACGTATGCTTTTTACAAACTGTGCCGGTAGCAGGAACATTGTCGACAACGTATTCGAAAACGTAACTCGCGAAATGTCAAAATTGTCATACTAATTTTTAGTTCCACTTTTCACCGCCGCAGCGCTGTTCATTTTCCAATACAAAAATAGTCGAAGGCGATACGAAAACGTTGTCGACAATGTTCCTGCTACCGGCACTGATGCATTTATGACGCGCGATGTAAGTCAATATAACAAAAAAACTATATTTATTAGACTGTCTTAATAATGCCGTGATTTAAGTCATAATTTTGATAAAGTAAATAGGTTAATCTTTAGGATAATATTCAACTGTTTTAAGCGCCCTTTTTAGATAGACGAAAGGACAATAATAAAACATATGTTAAATTAATTTGATTATTGAATTCCTATACTTTACACAAAACAAAACGCATCTAATAGAACAGTAGTACCGAGTCTGAAATGCGAACGTAATTTTCCATCACATTTGAGCCACTTCCAGCCGAATATTGAAATGGCATGCAAAGTTTGAAGGCTCACGTAACTATTTGATTCACGTAGCTCTGAAGCTAATGTAATTTGCAAACCAATCACATAACTATTATACTTTAAATTAGAACGCTTCATACAATGGCTTCATAAATAACCTTTAATTGGAAACAGCATACAAAAGCGTCGGTCAATAATTAACCACCTATTTTCTCAGTTAAACTTAAGATATGTTTAATTAACAATGGCTTCTCCGTTCAATCATAATTATTAGCTCTATGACCGCTTGTACCGGTAGAGAGCGCCTCTAGCATTGATTAATTCATCCGATATCTGAAAGAAATTTTAAATATCCACAGTAAGGCCAGGTTTCAGGTCGTCTTCACCAAACAGTGGACAGTGGAGTGGAAATAATGTACCAAAGCCGAAAATTTTGAAAAGTAAGCGTGGCCCGCCGAGACATCAAATCTTTTAGCATTTATTATAATCAGATATGTACCGTAAGTCTGGAGTTGTTAGCCTAACCAGTGGTTGTACACATGTATAGTTTCGGTGAGTATATCTAATACTAGCTCTTTCCCCGCGACTTCGCCCGCGTATCAATATAATATATAGCCTATGTTGCTCAGTGATAATGTAGATTTCTAACGGTGAAAGATTTTTTGAAATTGGTCCATTAGTTTCGGTGCTTATTCAGTACAAACATACACACACACAAAAATACAAATCTTTCCTCTTTATAATATTATTATTATAGTATAGATATAGATATAAGCAATTTTTCATATCCCTTACTGATAAGGTAAGGCCCAGGTCAAACGACTTCCCCTGGACCGCCGTTGATTGTATGTGAGCCAGATGTTGTGATGGTGTGCGCTTACCATTCACATGGCCTTCATCTGTTGCATGAGGTCTTCGAGCGAGAGTTCGGCCGCGGCCACCGCGCCGCCCGAACTGCCCGACGGCGTGCTATCCGCCGGCACGCTGTACGCCACCTGAATACACATGCCGCGTTCAAATAGTTCACACGCTAATTACAACAGATGGCGCTGTGTGTACGTTACAACTCGCTATTAACTAGGAACAAGATAAAAGGCGACTTTTATATGGAAACAGAACGTTAATTTATACTGTTTATGTTTTATACCTCATGGTAAGCAGTCACCGTAGCCTATAGCCGCTAGCAATACCGGGGTATCACTAACGAGTTGGCAACCTTGTTGTTGATGACTACTACTAGCTCAGCGTATCCTCGTGGAGCACTGGCAACCTTACTTACCGCAGATATACAACATTACTTCAAAGTTGGTGTTATTTGACTACGGTCTTCTGTAAGGTGGAGGTACAGTCCCCAGTCGGGCGGCTCCAATTTCAATAGAAAAAAACAAGGTGATCCAATTGCGCCCTACATCTCATAAAATTGTTCACGCTACTGCCAACAGATGGCACTGTGAGTATTTTGCAACGCGCTAGTAAGGAGGCTCTCAGGGGTTATATATAATTGGTGCCAAATTACCTGAATGCCATCAACCAGTTTCAAATGCGATGTATCTTCATCTTCTGGGGTGTTCTCGTCGACCAAACTGATACCTAAAAAGAAATAAATGATTTATGAATTGAGCAATGAGTTTGAGAAACCCATTTCTAATAGAGATGCGCGAAATACATCACCGAATTATGTACCTTTATGAAAGTTTATGGAATAAAATAAAAATAATCTCTTTGAAAATGCAAGACGATTCAAAGTACATTTTTACACTTAAAAAAAGGGGTGGTGTGAGTAAACTTCTTCTGTTTATCTGTCTGTCTGTGACACCGTAGCTCCTAAACAGACAAACCGTTATATTTTCTTGTTTTAAATTAGCCATAGTTTTTAGAAGATTATGGTGTTGGAGGTTTTTAACTTTTTATATTGGCTTTATCAGAATAAGATGTTGATGTCTGGAAGAGATCACATATTGTGATAAGGCTGCCAATTGTACCGATTTATTATGTGTTTTATGTTCCTCACTTATTAATTTTGGTGTGCAATGGTGCCAATTCTGTTGTACCAAATTACTAAAGTAAACTAATTTGACAGTTCTAAAGGTATTGCTATCCTTATTTAACCACGTACATGAGAAAGGGACAGCAAGACTTTAAGAACTGTCAAATTAGTTTAGTTCAGTGATTTTGTACAACAGAATTGGCACCAATAAAGAGTTATCTATGTATCTATATATGTTATGATACCCCATTGGTTGTCCGTGTGTAGAGGCGCGGGGTCCTCCAGTACTTCAGTGGCGAGCTCCACGACGGGCTTGGCCCTGTGCTCGGCCTGCCGCGCGCGGCACTGGCTGTCGTCGCACTGAGGGTTCGGCTGCACAACACACAACACACAATATAAAGAGAGGTACGAGAAATACATTGGAGCCGCCAGACTGGAGACTGTACCACCTTACAGAAGACCACAGTCAAATATCACTACTTTGATGTAGTGTTTGTTTTTACGGTAGGTAAGGTTGCCAGTGCTCCACGAGGATACGCTGCGCTAGTAGTAATGCTTCTAGTTTGCATCAACAACAGGGTTGGCAACGCGTTAGTGATATCCCTGGTATTGCTAGCGGCTACAGGCTATGGTGGCTGCTTACCATCAGGTGGGCCGTATGCTTGTTGTGTATTTTGTTCGGATTTTGTATTGTAGCCGCAATCACTCACCTTGAGACTCATAGTGGGGAAGAAGTCTGTCAGCGCGCTGTATCCTAGATAATGGGTAACATTACCGAAGCTTAGCAGATACTTCAATGTGTTTTGAACTGTAAAACAAATATTAATTATTACAATACATTAGTAACTTGCTGTTGTTCATTTAAACCAGTGATTCCCAAAGTGGTCCAGATGGACCCCCAGGGGTTCACGTGAGACTAGATGGGGGTCTACGTTGGCGTGGATATGAAATGGGGGTTTTCACAAGTTGTAAGTGGGGGGTCCACGAAGAGGTATCTGGTATTAAATTTCCATCGTTAGATCTAATGTAAATCTAAATAATCTTCACATTTATTACGAGTATTGGAAATATGGTAAAAATGTAACAGTCCACTGATTGCAGTAAAATTTTGAAAGGGGTTTACAAGAAAAAAAGTTTGGGAACCTTTGATTTAAATTAAGAAATACATCGATTTGATAGGCCTAATTTGATTATGGTTAGCTAGGTCATTGTCATCTGTTATATTTTCATTAAACTTTAATGTTACTTATTCAACTTCTAACTTTCTTATCTAACTAATATTATAACTGCGAAAGTTTGTGTGTTTGTACCCGCTTCACGCATCAACGGCTGAATGGATTCGCATGAAATTTGCCATGGAGGTAGCTTATAAGCTGGATTAACATGGCAAAAAACATGGATGAAATTGGAATGAAAATTAATTCCACACGTACGAAGGCGCGTTTCATCCCGGAAAATTGTGTGATTCTTGTATATTCATAATCCTTTAATGTGTAATGGTACATTGCTCACCTAAGAAGCCAGCCACGATGCCCATGGTGGTGGGAAGGCTGGCAGCACACACGCCTTCTCTTTTCAATGTCCTTTCGTCTATCTTTGAGGCGACTACCAGCGGTGGGGCGCACTATAAATACATAATTATCTGATTGATGTATCACTAATATTATAAATGCGAAAAGTTTGTGTGTGTGTGTGTTTGTTAACTATCATCCCTTAGTCTAAGCCCAAGAGTTTTTTTTTCAAACAACTATAATATCTTCCTTATACTCATTTACGGGTTGTTTCTTCACGACTTCCCACAGGAGTCCCCTATGAGGTAGGTAGAGGGGTTACGGCCACTTTCCACCGAAGATAATTTGGTGCCAACGTAACAGATGGTGAGTCCGTCGCCGTCTCTTAGGTACAACATATGCCCAAGAATTTCTTCTTAGCAGGTTTCCTCATGACGCTTACCGTCACCTTATAGCTTCTGGTGTCTTCATACCACACTACCACCACGGCCATTATCCTGTAAGGGTTTTAAAAATATACTATTTTTACTCACAGCAAAACAGGCCGTCTCCCCAGGCACGATAAACTGTATATGACCAGAGACTGCATTCTCACTGACTCCAGACTCGAACCACTTCTGGTTGAGCTCGTTGCATGCAGCGTTGATGGCCATGCGGGCCTCAAAGTTGTCCACACAACTCAGAACTAGGTCCACAGGCCCACCAGTAAGGCTGCCTGTACTGGAAAATAAACATATGTATTGTATATATTTACAAAATGTCAACCAGTACTATACATATTATAAATGTGATTAAAATTTAGTCTCTAAAAACCACTTTTCTAAAATTTACCTGATAGTATCACAGAACTTCTGGAAGTTATCAACGGTAGTAATATTATAGTTGAAGGCATCAATAGCCACATCGGGGTTGATGTTCTGTAGGGTGGCTGCGGCGGCATCTACCTTGCTTAGCCCAGCCTGGTGAGGCTGGAAGAACAGCCGGTTCATGTTGGCTAGCTCCACCTTGTCATAATCGAAGAGTATCAACTGGGAACAAAAGATAGGATAATTGTATCTATAGTCACATGCAAAGGGGGATCCAACTTTCAAATCTGGGGGATCATATAGTCGAAGTCTATCCAGGACATGTTTCAATTACGTTTCTACTTCAAAGAAATAGTTCTGACATGTTTTTGCTGGTGAATGCCTAAGAATCTAGTGCTTAGATTTGCGAATATCAAATCCAGGATCAAACATAACAAACACACAAGACACTAATCATGCAACACATAAAACTATAAAAGTAATTATTATTGTGTTCTCTTGTATATTCTCATATACATCCCTATTTTACTTACCAATAAACTTTGTGTAGAACGGTAAGTCTGATTGTGTGAACCATACTTTATTAGTCAATGGAATATGTAAAACACACATACACAAAAATACATGTAATGACTTACCTTCCCAATGCCACATCTAGTAAGCATCTCAGCAGTGACACTACCGACACCACCCACCCCCACCACAGCTACTGACAGCTCCCGGATCTTCTCATAGTTGTCCACTATACCCATCCGCTTCAGAGCCATGAGCCGACTGTAATGTTATGTTCATACACATCACACAATGTTCTTTCAACAGTAATTACTATGGCACATGCAAAGTGCAGCGGAACACCCTCCTAAAACATCATATAGCCCTCCAAAAATTTGGTCTCTTACTCAAAAACTCACACAGAAAAGTCGTTTCTTGGTATAACCTGGTTAGTAGTAGTTTCATATGTAGTGTAGTCCTTGTATTCCTTGTGATAACCTTCAGGTGCACAGATCGATGATTGACAGTTATTATAATAATTATTTTTCGTGTGAAGTCTTAGTTCTTAGTAAAAACCAGTAAGAATCAAGTTTTACAATGTAACATATTGTATGCTTTTTCTACGTAACTCTGCCTACATTTAATTACAGTGGGCAAGGAATGATTTAATCATTAATTATACATCATAAAAATCCCTACCAAATACAGATAAGCCAGTCTAAAACTGAGTAATAAGCGAATTATTTACCTGTAAGGGTTGGAGTCCACAACTTCAGACGACATGATGTCGATTTTCTGCCGCACAGGGCCTGCATTTCCCTCGATTGCTGCTAATTTTGCTTCCAACTCTTGTACTCTCTTCTGCAAGGCCTCGACTGTAGCCATATTCAATAGATTTTACACCAAATTAAGATAAAAATCACGCCACTATACTACACCAAATAGAACACAATAATCATACATGTCACGTCAACAAGGTATAATTTAAAAACGACAGAAGTTCTGTCAGAACAAAAACACAGAAACTGTCACTGTCAGCCTGTCTTCTTCTTCTTCTTCTTCCTAAGTATGGCAATCAATCCCTTCAGGGACTATTTTTGCCAGTGTCGAGTGTTAGAGAATTTTCATGTTGCAAAATTTCTCGTGTTTGCCGCATTAAAATGCCCAGTGTCATGCATTCTAACGCCCAATGGAGTTTCTGGAGACAACCCACGGCAGTAGCAGATCGTAACACGCCTTTAGATTAGAGGTAACCTATTGACCAAAATGATAAATCACTTAACCCAAAAGTCGTATTATGGCATTATTTCCAATGCTCCTATAAATCAGTCACTAAATGAAACTTTACTGCACATATCGACACCAAAAATACACATTAAAGATCACTATAACACAATTTACGACACACTGGAAAAATCTCAACCGCTCCGCCTGATTCCCGCCAAAAACTCCTGTCAGCCTGTCAAGTTAAGTTTATCTGACACATGTCATGTAAATGCGTTCAGAATTAAAAAAGAAAAACCCGTCCAACCAATATGAAATGCCTTCTCTCTCTTGTAGATACTCCCTTCGTCAAAAAACTATCAGTATTTATTGACACTAACAAAATTAAACTTTAACACTATAATGTGTTCTCTTAGATAAATTTCTCCATTTTATTTAATATGTTAAACTATAAATTTTTCACTAACCAGTCTCCATCGTTTATCTTCACCTACCACTAATAAACGTCCACTACGTTTAGTACTTATGTACTCTGTGCCTACCACACCACGTGACATTGGCGGAATAGCTGTATTAAAAGCTCGTCGCCATTAACTTAAAGAAGAAGAAGAAGAAAAAGAATAACATAGCTCGATATTAAAAATATTAGAAATTTTTGGCGGGAATCGGGCAGAGCGGTCGAGAAAATTTTTCATTGTTTCGTAAATTGTGATACACTGATCTTTAGCATCTATTTTCGGTGTCCTTATGTGCAGTAAAATTTCACCTAGTGGTATGTTCTACCTATTTAATCATGTATTACACACAAGCATACGGCCCACCATATGGTAAGCAGTCACCGTAGCCTATAGCCGCTAGCAATACCAGGGATATCACTAACGCGTTGCCAACTCTATTGGTGATGGCGACTCACTGTGCTAGCAGCTTTACCTACTAGCGCAGCTAATCCCAGTAGAGCACTGGCACCTTACTTATGGCGGTCGTCCCCCAGTCGGGCGGCTCCAATTTTAATGGGAAAAACCCAAGGAAGATCCTATTTCGCCCTACATCTTTTAAAATGGTGTAAATAATCACTGTACTTAATCATAGAAAAACTCATTTGTACAGGCTGTGGTTTCAACTTGGCCCATGAGATGACAGGCCGTTGCTTCAACCACAAGGCCACTACGGCTCTAAAACTTACATAGTTTAGATAAAACTATATGAAATCAAAGTTCACACTAAGTAAGTGACACACCCACACATAATACCGGACCTTGTTATACCGGTTTTCCAGCTACGTTCATCATCCATTAGGCCTGATACATAAAAATATTCGTATTTTTTGTAAAAGTACATCCGTAGTGATACTAGAGATGGCTTTAACGCTGGTTACCATATTTTTATCGTAAACATAACTAGTACAGATTTAAATATGTAAATAAGGAAGACCTCATACTCATAGCTTTATTGAATTTAGATAAATCGAAGATATCCATTTAAATTAGTTTTATTATTGATTTAATACTTGGCAAGAACAATCTACTCATAACAAGAGTTGAGTGTTATAAAGAAACTGTGTTTATTTATGTATTCCCGTAGGATCGATCTGTGGGAAACCATAGGTATCCAAAAACAAGGCAAAACTCCCCTTACCGTAGTCACTTACGCTATGCGCTTACGTTGCGTAACAACTGACAGCGGACGGCCATTTCTACAATGGCGCGCGCATCCCCGACTTCCGTCCCTTTTCACGAAGTCACTCCCACAGATTGCAGGTAAGCAAACGGAAATATTTTACACATCAAAAAAGCCATGTCGCTACCTACCAACCGACTATCTTTTATGAGTCAAACCACCAATAATATCCGCCTGATGGTAAGCGGTCATCGCTGCTTAGCACGTTGCCAACTATCTTTAAATTGAGACAAAGTCGCTGTGCGACTAGCATAAGCCGGAAAGAATCTCCCTCCTTTGACTCTTTGACTTCAATACCATGCCACAATACTCAATGATAGAAAGGTAAAGAGTGCTCGGAACTGGAGGGTACTAGCGGGCATTAATGAAGAGATTGATGACCATCTATAGAAGAAGCAAAAGAGGTGGGCAAGCCAAGAGTGAAATGGTTATCTGTACTTACACAATTGGAATAAATAAACTTCATTTCTCTACTCCTACCAAAAGAACGAATCCTGTTCATCAAAATGTTTTATTTACCCTTTTTGTGCGAGAGGTAATTCAGGGCTAGTCGTTAAAATTAAGGGTGCTACTATTACTTATCCTTATGGTGCTTGTTGCCTACGTTTAGGCTGGTTCAATTACTTAAAGATTAAATTGGAGGAATGAAAGATATTTTTACGAGAAAATAAAATCAACTGACATTTAATGGACAAATAAGGAAATATATAAACCAAAAAGTATGAATACAAGGCAGTATGCCTATCGCTAACAGTGCTAATAAGATAGTCGAACTTTTGGAGGGGCTGGTCATCAACCCTTTTTATTTATTAACTACTAGCTTATATTTAAACTTCAATTATATCCTTGTTTATGTGTTAATGTTTCTTTTTTCTCATATCTATCTTTTTGTGAATATTCCTGCCACGTAGGCAATTCAAATGTTAATTATATTTGTTTTTAAAAAGAATAATTGATGTGTTTCTTGCCGGATTCTTCTCAGCAAAAAACGACCTTCCGAATCCAGTGGTAGAGTGTGACGATTGAAAGTACTTATATGTAAAGACTAGTCAAATATAGATGAATTTGAGTTTGCATATATGAAGAAAACAACCAATCCTTTACTATTCACCGCGTGTAAAATGCTACAGAATTTTGCAGTAAACAAACCGGTAGTTTTTGATACAAAAAGGGACGCTTATGACCTTGCTTCGCTTCCGTGTTGTGTGTCACATCTACAACTAGAGATGTTGACTTGAAACGTATTCGGTAACAGTTAGTGTTACCCAGAACTATTCAATTAGTTTAAAGAACACCCAGATAGTTACCAACTATTGTTACGCTCCAGCGGTCAGTTAATGAGCGGTAGAGCTTGTAGTTAGTTTAAAACCTACTAAAACTATGGGTAATTTAATCAATATCATGGTTAAATCGTTTTATTGTTTACTAGCTGTTTCCCCGCGACTTCGGCCGCGTATCAATATAGTATATAGTCTTTGTTACTCAGTGTTAACGTAGTTTTCTAACGGAAATGATTTTTTGAAATCGGTTCTATAGTTTCGGAGCCTATTCAATACAAACAACAATCAAATATTTCCTCTTTATAATATTATTGTAGTGTAGATTTGAGTAATGTAGACCTTTAAATTACAGTGCATTAAAATGTGACTTGCTAATCACCATTGCTTGTGTAAGGGCTATCTTAACTATTATTTCGTAACATACAAAAAAATGTTCTGACGAAATTCTATCTTGTGTCCACAAACCTACGAATGAATTAAATATGCCTTATAACACTGTTAATTTGAGAAGTAGTGTCCGGTTTAAGGCTCTTGTTACAAACTTGTGGGTCTTCAATTTGGTCGGGTGTAAATGCTGGTTTGGTTGCTATACCACTTCAGTTAGCAGTTCCAACTTTGATACGGCATTAAGCGGTTGTTAAAAGTTAAAACAAGAATTTAAATGTCTCAAAGTGTATAATTGTTACTTATTATCATTAGTTAAATATGTCATAATGTTAAATTAACTTTGGAGAAACGGACGACTAACATTGTGTGTGTTGAATTTTTGGATTAAGTTTTTAAAAAACAGTGAGTAAGTTTTCAAAATGTCATATACGTATGAAATTCCAACATATATTATAACGTGATTTTATTAACGAAATTATAATGCCGTCCTCTATGTTGGTTAACAGTTAGGTAGGTACTTGTGGATTTTTTCTCGACTCTACAAAAGCGCTTTCATTCTAAAAGGTACCTACGAAGATTTTTGTCACGTATTTTTTTTATGAAGCTTACAATTACAATATTTGCTTCCGTATATTTCTTCCGATACATATTAATTGACTGATTATAATCAACTAGCTTTTTCCCGCGGCTTTGCACGCGTGATAACGTGAATAAGTCAACATATATATACATACCTATATATAAATTATAGCTGTTTCCCGCAACTATATTCATAAATTTAACTTTAAAAATGACGTTTTTATTCAAATTTTCATACCCTATTTTACCCCCTTAAGGGTGGAATTTCCAAATTTCCTGTAATAATATGTATTTTTAATTTAAAGGCCATGTACCACTTTTCATGCGTTTAACTTAAATATTAAGGATTTTCATACAAACGTTCATCCCATATTTTACCCCCTTAGGGTTGGTTTTCCAAAAACCCTTCCTTAGTGGATGCCTACGTCATAAAAGGTACCTACTGTAAAAATATCAAGTGACTAACCCCAGCCGCTTAGGCTGTGCGTTGATATGTCAGTATAGGTCGCGGCACGAAACTCTAGCGCTGACCGTTATTGCGCAGAAGTAAAAAATAAGGTGTCTTGGCGGGGTACAGGGGTGAAGGGCGAGCGTGCGTTGCGCCGATTGGCTCTCCAGTCGTACTCCGTCCCCCGTGCCGATACGACGCTCCGCGCACTTCCAGTGTACAGTCGCGTTCTGAATTGTTTTGTTGTCATCGTTAATTTTTGTTGTTGTTTTTTGTTAAGTTTGTTTTGTTGATTTGTTTGTTGTGTTTGTTAGTTTATTCACTGTTTGATTAAGTTTGAACAGTTTTTAAACAGTGAAAATGCCGAGGCCGAGAAGGAATACTGTTTTGAAAAGACAGGCACGGAAAATGGTGTTTGACGTGCATTGTTTTCTGAAAAGGGAATCGAATGATTTCATTAATTCCCTGAAACAAATTCAAAGTGAAATTGGCGAAGCTGCGAGTATTTTACTCGATTCTGACCGCAGCACTGTAGATATAAGTGAAATAAAACAAACTGCAGAAGTTATTCAGGCGGGAAATATAAAATTAAATAGTATAATTAGTGACTTACAGAAAATTCAGAAAAGGACAGCTGAATCTACAAAGACGTCCATAGCAACGGTAAGGAAAATCTCCACTGAAGCCAATAATTCCGACTTATTATCAGTATTTAGAACACCAGGCAAAAAACGCTCCAGATCAAAACCGGTCACAGATATTGATAACTTTGATCAAGGATTAATAAAGAGGTGCATACATAACTTTCATAGGACAAATAATGAACTTCCCACCGTCGGAAAGTTGAGAAAGAAGCTAGAGGAAGATATAAATTTCAAAGGCTCAGAACGAAGTCTTCGACGAATAATTAAGAGTTTAGGGTTTCGGTGGAAAAATACTGAAAACAATCGAAAAGTACTGATTGAAAGTTCAAATATACGTTTACTACGTATCGAATACTTACGCAAAATAAAACAATATCGCCAAGAGGGAAGGCCCATCGTATATACAGATGAATCTTACGTAGATTCATCGCACTCTGCTCCAAAAGCCTGGACCGATGGTACTACAAAAGGTCTCAAAAAACCTATCTCCAAAGGACAGCGGGTGGTCATTGTCCACGCAGGATCAGAGGCTGGGTTCATACCGAACGCACTGTTAACTTTTAAAGCTGGTGCGAAATCAGGCGACTACCACGACAATATGAACTACGACAACTACGAAAAATGGCTGAGGACACAGTTATTGCCGAACTTACCGCCTAATTCTGTCGTGGTAGTCGACAACGCATCATACCATAATAAACAATGGGACCTTGCACCCACTTCTAATTCCAAAAAAGCTGACATGCAGGGTTGGCTTACTGAAAAGGGCATACAATATGAGGAAACTCTACTAAAACCTCAACTATACAATTTAATACGGGCTAACAAAGATAGATTTAAAACATTTTCAATTGACAGGATACTAGCAGAGCAAGGACATCAAGTGCTAAGACTGCCACCATACCACCCAGATCTAAATCCAATCGAAATGGCATGGTCTGACATAAAGCAATATGTAGGCAGTAAAAATGTGAAGTGGAGTGTTGCTAAATGTATAGAACTAATTCAAGAAAAAGTTTTGCTGATGGGTGCTTGGGATTGGGGAAAGTTATGCCAAAAGGTAAAGGACATAGAAGAGCAATATGTCAAGAGTGACCATGTCGTGGATTTGGTTACAGAAGAATTCATCATTCGCGTTGATGGTGACAGTTCAGAGGATAGCCTTGGTGAGTCTGATGACGATGACGCTGTTAGTGCCGACGACCGAAGCAGCCCTGAGCCGGGGCCCTCAGTAAGCAAAAGGCCCTGTTGGGATACTATTGAAGGTGTAAGACCATTGTCTGATTCGGACTAGATATCGGAAAGGAGAATGCGGTGTCTGATGTCCACACCCTGCCGAACTCGCAGGTTTCTTCTATCCTGAGAAGAAACTTCAGTAGGTTCTTATGTAATTCGGACTTAATATAATTTTTTTTATTATTTGGTATTTAATATAAAAATTTACAAATCCGATAGTGTATTTATTTTTCTACTCCCCATAAACTTGTTAAAAATTATATTGTAGGTAACATGAAGTAATATTTGCGTGCGTGACAGTACCCATACGCAGTTAAGTTCCACATTTTGTTCACCGCTAGACTTACTATTTGACTTTACATTAAAACATTATTTTGCTGTTTTTAACTAAGCAATTAAATTACTAATTTGTATTGCGTGCGCGATGGTACCCATGCGCAGCTATCCCCTCCACGTTTCGCTCAGCGCTAGAGTTTCGTGCCGCGACCTGTATTTTTATTTATAATTGTATTTCGTTGATATGCCAGTATTTTTATTTATAATTGTATTTCTTTGATATGTCAGTATTTTTATTTATAATTGTATTTCGTTGATATGCCAGTATTTTTATTTATAATTGTATTTCGTTGATATGCCAGTATTTTTATTTATAATTGTATTTCTTTGATATGCCAGTATTTTTATTTATAATTGTATTTCTTTGATATGCCAGTATTTTTATTTATAATTGTATTTCGTTGATATGTCAGTATTTTTATTTATAATTGTATTTCGTTGATATGCCAGTATTTTTATTTATAATTGTATTTCGTTGATATGCCAGTATTTTTATTTATAATTGTATTTCTTTGATATGCCAGTATTTTTATTTATAATTGTATTTCGTTGATATGCCAGTATTTTTATTTATAATTGTATTTCTTTGATATGCCAGTATTTTTATTTATAATTGTATTTCGTTGATATGTCAGTATTTTTATTTATAATTGTATTTCGTTGATATGCCAGTATTTTTATTTATAATTGTATTTCGTTGATATGTCAGTATTTTTATTTATAATTGTATTTCGTTGATATGCCAGTATTTTTATTTATAATTGTATTTCGTTGATATGCCAGTATTTTTATTTATAATTGTATTTCTTTGATATGCCAGTATTTTTATTTATAATTGTATTTCGTTGATATGCCAGTATTTTTATTTATAATTGTATTTCGTTGATATGCCAGTATTTTTATTTATAATTGTATTTCGTTGATATGCCAGTATTTTTATTTATAATTGTATATCGTTGATATGCCAGTCTTTTTATTTATATTTGTATTTTACATGTTTTAGGGTTCCGTTCCTTAAAAGGAAAAAAGGAACCCTTTATCTATGGGTAGGTGCTTATTAAAAATTAAAGTTAGAACACTTAATATCTTACGGTCATATACTACATATTTCAAGAAATATTCATACATTTTACACGTTATCAAAACACAAACCAGTGTTAGTTAGAAGTTCTGTCAGTTTGTTGGTTCAGACCAAACTTAAATAGCTTTCATTGACAAGCAGACAATTTTCAGGGAGTAATCAACACAATTTTTTATCGCACATTAACAAAGAGATCCTGCGGTATTAAAAATTTAATAGATAGGTTTCAATCGCTCCATGATTAAGGCAACTGGAATGCTGTCGAAATAAAAAACAAAGTTAAGACGCGTTACAATTTTATTGAAATGTTTTATAAAATTATTATAAGTAAAACAGATCACTGAATACAAATATTACTCTACAGGTAGTAGAAGCTACATAATTGTAAACATGTACCTCATAATAATAATTATATCTTCACGCCCTGCCACAAGGGTCCCCGAAGAGGTAGGCAGCTGTGTTACAAGCATCATTGGGTTTCTTTTTGCTGAGTTTTCCCAAAGTTTCAAGGGATGACCTCGTAGGTACAGTATAAAAGTGACAAGCTCGTCCGTAATTCATCAGGCCATGCAAGCGACATCGTCGACGGAGAGGACGCCGCTGGTGCAGCCCACGTACATCTTCGAGACCAGCATCTCGCGGAGCTACCAGAAGAGGCTACGAAACTTCCAATGTGCTATGTGCATTGGTTTCATGTAAGTTAATAAATCGGTTTAAAAGCACGTTAACGAAAAATAATACGCTTATTTGAATGCAATATTTCTATTTTTATTCGATAACGTTAGTTTTGTTTATTGAATATGATGGTTAATTTTAAATATTAGTTAAATTGGTTGATGGTAATATTCAACATCTCTACTGGGAAATACCTTACAGAAGATTGCAGTCAAATCACACGTTATATTTGGTACACCTATATCATATTGGCTCTGATCTAATAGATATTCTGTGTGTAATGCATAGAGCAGGTTATCGGTTGCAAGCTAGAAAAGAGACCAATATTATATACGCTGCTTATTAAATTTCTTATCTAAAGCAACCGGTTCGTAAATGGCAAATATTTCCAATATCAGACAGACAGAACACCACTAACTAAAATTTTGAAAATTACAATAATATACCACACCAAATCACAATCATCATAAATCGACAAAGTTCCATTTTTAGACATCGCCTGAGACATGACCGTTGATCATTCTATTTATCTAACATGATATACTAACGAATCGGGAGATACAGATTATACATAAGATTACAGAATATACCTTACACAAACATACATATCATTACGTACAATTTCTCACGGGACTGAGGGAGCCAGAGAGTATAGAGCGCCAGTTCACTCTTTATTTGCACACCTCTTTTGCTTCTTCTACTTCATCAATCCTACTAATATTATAAATGCGAAAGTTTGTGAGTATGGATGGATGGATGTTTGTTACTCTTTCACGCAAAAACTACTCAACGGATTTGGATGAAATTTGGAACGCAGATAATTTATAGCCTGGATTAAAACATATGATACTTTTTATCCTGGGAAAATTCTAGGTTCTTTTAAGATTCTAAGCTCAACGCGGACGTAGTCGCGTGCAGAAGCTAGTCTCTTCATACGTGTCCTGAGGCTCCGAGTACCTTCTCTTTACCTCTCCATCATTGATTACTTTGCTAAATTGATCTAAACAGTCACACTTTAGCCTGTCACATGCCGTGGTTTCTTCCACTGACATTTGCATTACACTACTTGTATCTTGTTTGCACTGACCTAATAATACATTGACATCGGGTCCGGTACAAAATTCGCGTAAATAGTGTCCGAGCCTGAATGTAAATTTATGTATAAATCTAAAACGCATAAAATTGGAATTTATCTCATTGGTGCACGGTTTAATTTTGCTTACAACGAAACGATTTATATGCTTAAAACAGACAGATTGGACTATTGAACATATGCTACGAATGAGTCGTAAAGGACAGATAAAAAAGTTATACAATGCGAATTTGAGTGGAAGAAGATGCCGTAGAAGTTCAAGGTCTAACTTAAGAGATCAAATTATCAAAGTACTCAATGATGGAGAGGTAAAGAGAAGGTACTCGGAGCCTCAGGACACGTATGAAGAGACTAGCTTCTGCACGCGACTACGTCCGCGTTGAGCTTAGAATCTTGAAAGAACCTAAAATTTTCAGTAAAGATTACTTGGAATCGGCGGGTATGTATGAAAAGATTAATGAATGTAAAAGAAGCAAAAGAATTGTGTAGGTTATCAGTGAAATGACGCTCTATATACTTTCTGCCTACCCCGTGAGGCGTGGCGTGATGATAAATGTATGTAAACAGTCGACCAACCGGAGTGACTCATTCGCATTTTGTAGTGTTTAAGCTCCGGACACTTGAGCAAAACCCGAGCTCCATCTAATTAGGTCAGTGCTTATTTCAAGTTCCTCACTCATTCATCAAGATTTTAACTGTGTTCTTCGTCTTCTTCTTCCTAAGTATGGCAATCAATCCCTTCAGGGACTATTTTTGCCAGTGTCGAGTGTCAGATAATTTTCACGTTTCAAAATTTCTCGTGTTTGCCGCATTAAAATGCCTAGTGTCATGCATTCTAATGCTTATTGGAGTTTCTGGAGACAATCCACGGCAGTAGCAGATCGTAACACGCCTTTATGTCAGAGGTAACTTATTGACCAAAATGATAAATCACTTAACCCAAAAGTCGTATTATGGCATTATTTCCAATGTTCCTATAAATCAGTCACTAAATGAAATTGTACTGCACATAACGACACACAATTTACGACACACCGGAAAAAATCTCAACCGCTCCGCCTGATTCCCGCCAAAATTCCTTTTACTGTGTTTGTCCGCAGAGCAATCCTGGGGATCGCCCTCCTAGTAACAGTCTCCTACAGTCTTAGCGACGACATTGATGACTTGGCAGATGACAACACTACAGAAGTGATCCCGGACACTACAGTTCCTACAGGGAACCTGACACACGTGCTGAAGGCCGCCAAACCTGTCAAAACTATTGCACCGCTTCTATTACCGTTATTAAATACTTCGTGGCCGTTAAAAGGTAAGACACTTGTTACTTTATAATACTCCTACTAATATAATACTCGGATCAAATAAAGGAGGTAGATAGAGAAATAACGAAATGACGCCGGTTGAAACTACACCTTGCAGTTACATATAAGCTAAACACAAAAGTTACACGCACACCCCTCAACAAAAATGGTTGGCAACCCGTTAGTGAATCCCCTGGTATTTCTAGCGGCTATAGGCTACGGTGACAGCTTACCATCAGGTGGGCCGTATGCTTGTGTGCCACCTTAGTAGTATAAAAAAACCCTAGAGCGAATACAACGAAACTACGCCTTGCCCACGCACACGATGTGTACACGCATTTACATGTTTAAAAAGCCGTCAATTCTTTGTTCGCAAACGCGGGCAGAAGCTAGTTCCAAATATTTTTCGAATTCCTTATTTTCAATTTTGGTTGTGTTTCAAATTAGTGTTTACTTTGGCGCATAAGTCAAACTTTACCGCATATAATGACACCAAAAATACACACTAAAGATCACTGTTACACCATTTACAAGACAATGGAAAAAATTTCAACCACTCCGCCACAATCATTATTTATATTTATTGTGGCGACATGAACTAGATACTTTTCATTTCCATCTCTAGACATTACGCAATTAATACTCTTTGCCCTGAGATAAAACTAAATTACTAGTTTAAAAAACTAAAAAAACATTGTTTTATGTATTTATCTTAATATTCTTGATGATTCTGGTCTGGATATTTGGATTGTGAAATTATTGTATCCATTAGTCGGTTAAAATTATGTTGAAAGATTCCGTTACGTGGATAATACATCTTGCCAGTCTAAAATAATATACACGAATGCATTAAGCTAATATTGTCCCACTGGCAATGATGCAAATATAATCTTATGCAAGTCATATTTAATCTCTATCAGCCGTCATCTCTGTATTCACTTTCTTTCTGGCCATGCCATCTTTCACACAATCCATCCATCTTTTCTTAAGTCTACCTCGACCCCTGTACCCGTCCACATTCATACATAAAACCTTTCTTACCACGTTATCTTCATTCCTCCGCATTACATGCCCATACCATGACATGCATCCATTTAATTACTTAATCATTAGAAGAAAATCTAAATTTAAAGCCATGTGTTAAGCTAGTTACTGCTATGTTTTCTGTGACTGTGTATTATGAATTGAAGGACGAAACAACTAAGACATTCTAAGTAGTATTAAAATATGCTTTGAGTATTAAAATATGTCAATGAAATATTCTGTATATTTAATACGCGTATTTGGTTTTTTATTATATTTGTTACTCTAATAGCCGAATACATTATTTTTAATGTGGGTTCTCATTTTCTGCAAACAATTATTTTTATAATAACCAAAGCTATTATTTCCCTATTACAAGTTACACAACAAATTGTATAAAAACTGCATTGTCAATATTTTGCGTAAATGGGTACATTACATGCAGCTGGTTATTATTATTTTAATATATGTTTAAACAAATAACAGCGATATTTGTGCAAAACAAAACGCAAATAAACATTCTCATTTGTAACTATAGAATGAATTTTTAAAATCTGCCATCACAATGATAATTATGTTCAAAACTGTATCTATTAAGAATGACATACAGTGAATAGCTATCGTGGGGTATAAGAATCGTTGAAATGAATGCGTAAGCCCACGCAACGCAGTTCACCCAGAACGATAAAATCTTAACTAAGCATTCTAAACGCCAGTTTACTTCGGTGGATAGTGGGTGTTGTAACACCTCTGTCTACCTCTTCGGGGGTCCTTGTGGGAAGGTGTGGAGATAAGAAGATATATTTATTCCAAATTTGTTTTTATACCACTAAGGTGTCACACAAGCATACGGCCCACCTGATGGTAAGCAGTCACCGTAGCCTATAGCCGCTAGCAATACCGGGGGTATCACTAACGGGTTGCCAACCATGTTGTTGATGAGGACTCGCTGTGCTAGCAGCATTACTACTAGCCTAGCGTATCCTCGTGGAGCACTGGCAACCTTACTTACCGCAGAAACCCAACACTACATCAAGTAGTGTTATTTCACTGCGGTCTTCTGTAAGGCGGAGGTACAGTCCGCAGTCGGGCGGCTCCAATTTAAATGGGAATTCCCGCGGTAAACCCCAAATCGCCCTACCTCTCTTATAGCAAGCTACCGCGTACCTATTATCACACGGGTCGTATGCCGTATGCTGCTTATTTATCTATTTAGTGACATCAAATAAACTAGCTGTGCATTAAGAAAATCTAGGTTGGATAAATATATCGACAGAATCTTGGACACTAGAATATTCTACAGCCGTAATAAAGTGTTTCTGCAAATGATTATTTATCAGAAGCACATAAATGGTCGACCGTGATACTGTTTGAGGAAATATTTTAAACTATGAATTTTTAGGAACGTTTAAAACTTATCTGTAATTTTAAACAGCACTTTAGAATTAATAAAATCAATATAAAAATAATAATATTATACACCTACAGGTTTTTTGAGATGTTAATTTTGAATTTTTACATAAAATAAATATTAAAACACCGGCTTCAATTATATTTTCATAGGTCCTTAATTAGTGTTTATGACTCGTATCCTCGCCGTATTGATTTCGTAGCCTCACGCCTAGTTCCTTAGTAGAGAGTATAGACCGCTACCGGTGGTAAAAAGACCATCAAGTGCCTAAACTGTGCCGGTAGCAGGAACATTGTCGACAACGTATTCGAAAACGTAACCCGCGAAATGACAAAATTGTCATACTAATTTTTAGTTCCACTTTTCACCGCCGCAGCGCTGTTCATTTTTCAATACAAAAATAGTCGAAGGCGATACGAAAACGTTGTCGACAATGTTCCTGCTACCGGCACTGATTAAATGATTGTTTGATTTTGATTTTGAAGTCAGAAATAAAGCACTCAATTTCGCAAGATTCCTATACGTTGAAAATATAAACCACCATAAATACCGTCCTTATTGAGATTACGTACCCACTTGAATTAATTATAGTGTCACGACACGCCATTTTTTTGTCCGGTTATGAAATAACAAGTTTATATATCGCTCAACTAAAGGAGAGTAGTACTCACAAAAAAATAGGAAATATGAATTACGAAATCTACGACTATTGAGTATGGTAGAGAGATAGATACGTCGACCATTCCGTTTCAATATTTTTAATGGTCGACCCCTTCACCTACAAGTTATTATTTTGAATTTAAAGGCCAAATACAAATTTTCTACTTCAATGAAAATTTCGAACTTTACGTCCCTATGGGGCCGTGTCCTAAAAGTCCATAACCTCTTTAAGCTTAGAAACCATCAAATGAGGTACTAATATAGTAGGTGCGGTGTCTTTCGAGACATTCCAATTTTAAATTGAGTATTCCAACATTTGTGTGAAAATAAATTTTTATTTAAATCATAAGCACTAAAAAGTTTTGATATAACTCTAGCGTAGCGGTTGTATTCTCTTGTGATATAACTTCGAAGCAAATCACCGCCAAAATAACTTTCTACCCCTTTTTAACCCCGTTGGGGGATGAATTTCATCAAAATACGAAACAAGTCTTCCACCAATTCTGGTAAAATAGATTAATGCAAAATTTTAAGTAGATTTGACCATACAAATTTGCCCCCCTTTTTCACCCCTTTAGGGGTAGAATTTTGGAAAAACCTTTCTTAGCGGATGCCTACGTCATACAGAGAACACACCCTCCAAGTTTCAGGTCCCTACGAACAGCGGTTTAGGCTGTGCGTTGATCCATCAGGGACAAAGTAATGTACAGATTACGTCAATCCCACCACGAGATCCTAACCTTGTTTATATATTATTATATGGTTATCTTAATAATTCCGGGCCGTGTAACAGAATTTTAATTTTCGAATTTATTATTCGTTTACGTACGTATATGGCGGATTGTTTTCCATAAAAAGATATTGCGCAATATATTTTTTAATATATTTAAATATATGAACCCACATTCTGATAGGTAAAACAATATCAACGATAACATTTGATATTTTATAGGATACTGGACGTTATTGAAGCAAACTTGATTCTACAGTGCCTGTAGCAGGAACATTGTCGACAACGTATTCGAAAACGTAACTCGCGAAATGTCAAAATTGTCATACTAATTTTTAGTTCCACTTTTCACCGCCGCAGCGCTGTTCATTTTTCAATACAAAAATAGTCGAAGGCGATACGAAAACGTTGTCGACAATGTTCCTGCTACCGGCACAGTCTTTATATTGGTATGTTTATTAAACGCAGCTTTTAAAAGTATCGAATACATTTTTGACGGAATTAATACATAAATGATGAAATCGCTATTTTTAGATGTATTTCTGGGTTATTCGACTAAAAGTCTCTTTTTAATTATATCCACAGTAATTTAAATTAATTTAATTATGAAGTAATGTAATATGATATGTCTTAATGCTGTTGAATAATTCATTTAAACGTTCTCCATTTTGTGCTTGCGTTCAAAATAATTTATATTGGGGCCAAATTCGACATTTTAACGTTGGTTTACGTCACTTATTATAGCTGTCAAAAAGTTACTTTTTATCATGGCCCTAACGTGGCCCTAATGTAGTAGTTGACCCAACCATCAAATTATTAGATTTTTTTTAAATGTATAATTCGGAACGTATTCCCTTTTCAAATGGTGCTTTCAAAAACTTTCAAAAATGGAAGCTGGAACGGCTTCTTCTTTTAAAATCTTGTTCCAAAATCTGTTCAATACAGAAACTTTTATAATTATACTGATGTTTCCCCAGCTCGCCCGTCAGCACCATGGGTAGGCGACCCGCCTTCGGAGAAAGACATTGCGAAGGCCATTACTTGCGGGAACACGGCGCTGAAGGAACTGAGAGCTGTGGAGAGCAAAAGGCAGCCCCTGAGCCCTGACACTCCGGCCAACAGGGCCCAAAGGGCAGCGGCCACCAGCGAGGCAGTCAAGCCCTTAGCTGACACCGCATACGCTGCCGAGGAAGCTACCCGAGCGCTGGTTAATGGGTAAGTCAGACAAATATGATCAGCAATTACGTTAGTTTTTTTTATACCACTAAGGTTGCATACGGCATCTGTTGGTAAGCAATCACCGTAGCCTATAGCCGCTAGCAATACTAGGGGTATCACTAACGCGTTGCCAACCATGTTGTTGATGAGGGCTCACTGTGCTAGTAGCTAGCAGCACTACTAGCCCAGCGTATCCTCGTGGAGCACTGGCAACCTTACTAACCGCAGAAACACAATACTACATCAAGTAGCGGTCTTTCACTGCTGTCTTCTGTAAGGTGGAGGTACAGTCCCCAGTCGGGCGACTCCAATTTAAATGGAAAAACCCACGGGAAATCCCACCTCGCCCTACCTCTCAAAAGTAGTAGTACAGTAGACAGCGATTATCCGGATTGCCAACCGCTATGAAGTATCATTCTAATTTCTAAGCACCACCCGACCGCGGCCCGCGCGATCTCTGCCCTACGTTTCGACTTTCGTTCTTCTTCTTCTTCTTCTTCCTAAGTATGGCAATCGATCCCTTCAGGGACTATTTTTGCCAGTGTCGAGTGTTAGAGAATTTTCATGTTGCAAAATTTCTCGTGTTTGCCGCATTAAAATGCCTAGTGTCATGCATTCTAACGCCCAATGGAGTTTCTGGAGACAACCCACGGCAGTAGCAGATCGTAACACGCCTTTAGATTAGAGGTAACCTATTGACCAAAATGATAAATCACTTAACCCAAAAGTCGTATTATGGCATTATTTCCAATACTCCTATAAATCAGTCACTAAATGAAACTTTACTGCACATATCGACACCAAAAATACACATTAAAGATCACTATAACACAATTTACGACACACTGGAAAAAAATCTCAACCGCTCCGCCTGATTCCCGCCAAAAACTCCGACTTTCGTTATTATTTTAGTTAGTCGGTTACAAATTGTTACCTACTGAGTCGGTTCATATTTGTTTTCTTTTAATGTCAAAGCGTAAAAGAGTCGCTCTTCTTCATGCGTTTAATTATCCGAATGCCTTACGATAACAATTAGTCCGGGTAATTGAGTAATTGAAATATGATTACCTATATGTATATATATTTTTTAAAATTCTCAGCAAAAACAATTTCCAAGTCCGTCGGTAAATTTTGACGATTTGAAACTACTTTGTAAAGTATAGTTAAACTAGGTGTAACCAGCATGCATTTGTTTAAAGACAAAAGATAGCATATGTCCTTCTTTAAGATATAAACTATCTCCTTGTAAAATTTTATCACGATCCGTTCAATCGTTTAGTCCTTAAAGGTAGCAAACATACAAAGTTACTTTCGCATTTATATCTTCCTGGCGAAAGGTCAGCTTTAGCTACGTTATTGGATGATTACAAAGGGCAGTAGCTTTTAGCTACGTTATTGGATGATCACGTTAATTCAAACAGTACCTACCTAATGTACAGCATCAGAACAGTAGTGCACTCATCTCTACTCATCTCTATCTAATCCATTGGTCAATTTATGTTCGTCACTGGCCTGTCTTCCGGCCTATCAGTCCCATTCAATTGACTGACCTCTGTTTGACATACTTAAGATTATCAAGACATAAATTTAGCTAGTATAAGCGGCATGAATTCTGTATTCTACGGTTATTTGAATAAATTGTGCACTTATTGAAACTTTATCTGTGTCCGTGCGTTGCAAAGGCTGCCGTGTCTCTTTTAGCCTCGCTCGGAGAATTAAGTTATACATACTAGCTGCCCGCCCCGGCTTCGCTCGTGTGGACAATTTTTTTTTGCATTTATGGGGATGAAAAATAGATGTTGGCCGATTCTCATAGATACCGGATAAGCACAAAAAAATTCATCAAAATCGGTCAAGCCGTTTCGGAGGAGTATGGCAACGAAAACTGTGACACGAGAATTTTATATATTAGATATTGTTCGGATAATTGGAGCCGTGGTGGTCGTGGTATGTGCGTATGCCTGCTTCTAATAACGCACGTTCGAATCCCACCGGTCTGATTTTCTTTAAAACAAGATTAGTCATACCACGAGCTTTACGGTGAAGGAAATCATCGTGAGGAAACCTGCATACGTCTGAGAAGAAATTAAAGGACGTATGTAGTCCCACACTGCCTCTTCTAGGACCCTTGTGGGAAGGCGTGAAAATATACTATTATAAAATCACAATAATTTGACTTGTTTTAAAAAGTGCTTTCAAATCGTCCCAATCTATTATTAAAATAAATAAACCTTGTACTGCGGCCATGGATAAACCAAAGCGATAGACAATCTCCTTAAATACTTGTTATAAATACATTGGTGCCAATTCTGTTGTTCGAAATTACTAAACTTAACTAATTTGACAGGTCTAAAAATATTGCCATGCTTATTTAACCCCGCACATGAGAAAGGGATAGCAAGACTTTTAGACCTGTCAAATTAGTTACGTTTAGTCATTTTGAACAATAGAATCGACACAATTGTTAGATAATACATATTATGTTCGCGTGTGACTGCCAAGTATAGAAGCGGTGAGCAAGGGATTTGCGTTCAATTCGCTTCCAGTCCCACCTTATACATATTATTATAGAAAACCCCTCTTTTTTGCACGCAAATTTCAAGAACTAGAAGAACTACCTTCGTATTAATTCCTAAGTATTCCGATTTCAAAGGCTTAAAACTTTGCATCTTAATTACATTTCGTTATCTCGCGTCGTCCGGCATGACATCTGCATACGTAGCTGGTATACCCACCTACTTACTTACCTTGTAAATTGAATAGCGATTACCAATTTATTTGCGGTTCAAAAACACGTACACGACTGCGTACCCAACGGGACAACACAGATCAAATAAAAAAGGTTGTTTTCCAACAACCTTTTTTATTTTGCAAACAAAGTGACGCCGGTTTTCTAAACATGTAGTGCGTGGGCAAGTCGTAGTTTCGTTGTAGGTGTGTGCGTGTAATTGTCTATGTACACTGGAAGGCGTAGTTTTAGCCGGCGTCACTTCATTGCTCGCAAAGTTCCATCTACTCTTTTTATTTGATTGTCAAAAAAATCTTCTTCACAATGTCGACACGAATGGCACGATGACCGCAATAACGTATTGCAATCGCTATTAAATTCCACTGCAGCATTGGAGTAATGTTAAGGTGGCACCACAAACACGGATTTCCCTTACAGAAGAACACCATACCATTTACTTTGGGCCAAACGGAATTTTATTAGTTTCGTGTTCTATAAAATTTTAAACAGTTGATTCCGTTGTGCCGTTCGCCATTTATTAAAATTATGACGTCTAATCTTAGATTCTCATGCATTCTGTCACTCTCATTTACATAGAAAAATAATGCGATGGGTATACAATACAATGAGTTATATTGTGCGTTGGTTATTAATAAGGGAATATCGTACACGTCCAATAAGACGGATTATAGAATTAGGGCGCTGCGGTGGCGACTGGTGACGCGATATCGGTAGTGTGGTAACGCGATATGAAGACTAAAACCACGATACTCTATACTCTAGCGGGTTTGGCTTCATTGCGCACCACTGCCTTCAAACGTGACATGACATGGCTTTATATTATACAGTTCAGAAGCAGTTTATCCGGCCATTGTTGGAAAACGCATTTATTTTAGATTTCCTTACATTCCTGTATAAATCAACGCGAATTATTATACCCCTGGTGTTGCAAGCGTTCATATACTGCGGTAACCTTACCATAAGACGGGCCGTATGCTTGTGGCCAGGAATAATAAGGAAACGGCTGAATCTCGGCCAAATACCAAGTATACCTGACCTATGAAATTGAAATCAACAAAATCCTGAGAAATATGTATATGACAACTTCACAAGAGTCGCGAGACTGCTTTATTGATACACAAATAGCGCATTGCAACAAGCATAACTAAACTAGCTTTTTCCCCGCGTCTTAGCCCGCGTAACAATTTAATATATAGCCTACTGTTACCCGCGAATCGTTAGCATATTTTTTCAAGAAAAAAGTTTTTCCTTGCTCAGGATATAATAGATTATATGATATATATACTATACTTATAATATTATAAAGAGGAATGATTTGTATTTTTGTGTGTGTGTTTGTATTGAATTTGCTCCGAAACTACTGGACCGATTTCAAAAATTTCACCGTTAGAAAGCTATTATCACTGAGTAACTAAAGCTATATATTATACTAGCTGCCTGCCCCGGCTTCGCACGGGTAGACACATATAGGTCGGGCCGCTAGCAATAAAGGAGACAGATCTTGTCAAATTGTAGATATTACGATCACTCATTGATAATGTAGCTTTCTAACGGCAAAAGAATTATAGAAATCGGTCCAGTAGTTTTTAAGTTTATTCGTTACATACAAAAATACAAATATTTCTTATTAATATTAGTGTTGAATTGTAGATGAATATCTTACAATAAATATATTCTATGTTCAAGGATTACGAAGCTCTATAAATACGTAATGAGATTTATAGGTTTGCAGTTATTAGTTAATTTTAGAATTGTTTTAATTTAATTGAGTGCAGCTCTATTATAGATGAATTTAAATTCTACTAAGTGGTAAGTGGTAACCGGTTTAATTAGTGCACCGGTTACATTTCTTCTACGTACTACCTGATCGTTACTTTTGTAATATTATTGTTGTCAATTTACTGGTTGGCTTCTTTTTGGTAACAATGTCATTATCGTTTATAAAGCTTCCTATTCCATGCAGACATTTATACTAATTCAATAAATAGAAAAGATTTGTATTTTGTATGTTTTTTATATTTAAGCTCAAAGACTACTGGACCGATTTGAAAAATTATTTCACTAGTAGAATGCTATATTATCACTGAGTAACATAGAATATATATTACATTGATACGCGGGCGAATTCACGTTGAAAAAGCTAGTCTTTTATAAAAAGAAAAAATGTAATAGAATTTTATGTCACATGATAAAAACCATTTTAACTACGTATGCCTAAAATTATATATCTAATTTCGTATGTAATGTAGTGCAATGTTCTTTGCTGGTACCCTACCACTGGTTACCATACAAATAAATCAATATATAGAATCTGTTACCTACGAATAGGTACATATGAGTACACATCTTTCAGCACTAGTATGCTGCACCAAGTCTGACAACGCGTATGTTTCAGCACGAAGGTGCCACGGCGCCAAGGGGGCGTCGGCATCGGCCCCACTATCAACGGATCCTTCCCCGAGCCTCCCTACTGCACCACTTCCCCGCCCCCCTGCCCCCCCTCCAAGTACCGCACCCTGAACGGAACCTGCAACAACCAAGACAACCCACTCAGGTGGGGGGTCTCCAGGACGCCGTTCAGAAGAGTGCTGCCTGCGGATTATGGTGATGGTAAGAAATCTGATATCTAGTCGTACAAAGCGAGACATTCTCCTAACATCCAACTTAGCATTGATCAAGCAATCATTTATATCACATAAATGATTAGAAAGGAAGAAATAAATAAAGAAAGAAAGAAAAATGAATGAAAGAAAACATTAATAAAAGCACACAATCTTTACATACATATAAGAAGGTAAGAGAAGTATAGAAGAAGAATATAAGTCGTTATAGGTTTACCAGGGTACACCGCATCAGGTTGCAAGGATCGAATCTTTACAGTCTGAAATATAATATAGGGATGGGAAAGCGCGAGTCACACCCCTGGTGCTGCAAGCGTCCAAAGACTACGCTATCGGCTTGCCAGCGGGTCGTACGCTTTGCCACAGTAGAGGTATAAAACCTCATCTCAAGAATGCCTGGGTTACAGGCATCAGCACCCCTCGCACTGGCATCGACGGCGCGGTGTTGCCGAGCGCGCGTGACGTCAGCGTGACGGTCCACCGGCCGAGCTACGCCCACGACTCCTCCTTCACCGTGATGCTGGCCGTCTGGGGACAGTTCGTGGACCACGACATCACTGCCACTGCGCTCAGTAAAGGTAACGGCACTGTTATCACAAAGTATAGACGTGTGGTCTTACGGTTTGAAGGCCCAAGTAACTATTTCAGTCAAGATACAGGTCCCAAGGGTTTAGGTGCATCTGGGGCAAGTGGACCCACAAATGCCTCTGATGTAACTAAGATAAGATAGAGTCTACTCAAACTTAGTGTGGCATCAGATTTGTTTGGCGTTACAGTATTTGGCTATAAGACGGTTTTGAATGGTGTGACCTCAGTAAATTTAAACTACTCACCCGATATTTGGATCTAAAATATCTTCGGTGCCCCAGCTTCGCACGGCCAGCGTTAGCCATATAAGTTAAACGCCTACAAAACACAAATTAATTATACATAAAAACCTTGCTATTGAATCTCTCTATTTATTTAAAAACGCATCAAAATCCGTTGCGCAGTTTTAAAGACCTAAGCATTTATAGGGATAGACGGCGGGAAGCGACTTCGTTTTGACCTTGGAGTAGATAATATACTACTTTTAGTATGTAGTGAACACATGGGCCTTTGCCCCTTAGGTCAGAACAGCAGTTCCCTGTCGTGCTGCGACCCGGCGCAGCCGCCGCACCCGGAGTGCTTCCCGGTCGAACTGGACGTAGAAGACCCCTTCTACCAGCAGTACAACTTGACGTGCATGGAGTTTGTCAGATCTGCGCCTGCGCCCACTTGCTACTTTGGTAAGCTTTTTGGACATTTCCTGGCTTTTTGGACTTATCCGATCTAGTGTAAGCTATTTTTATATCAATTTCAAGTCACGTCACCAATGCTGTTTAGTGAAAATGTTCTTATTAATTGTGGATTAAGGGCAAAAATGACTGAAGACTTAAATCCCATTTGCCAGTTTCATAGAAGTGGTACATATCCACTATGTTTTAATATAACAAATTGCCTTGATTTTTGTGGTGTCTTCACAGTCTTCTACTAAAAATTTGTTCAGCCGTTAGTAAGCTTAACCTGAACTTAAAATGAGCTTGACAAAAAAAAGGGAATTTTGGTTTTCAAAAACCATATGAACATATGACAAAGCCTTTATTTCGAAATAAAGGCTAACTTCTATTCATTTGCATGTGCTATTGTTATATCATGATTGTTGCATGAAAAACAAAAAAGGCGGAGCACTGAGTTTCTTGCCAGTTCTTCTCAGGTGGTTTTTTTTTCCGAACCTTCATAAGTGCCTTATAAGGGCTTAAACTGAATAAATTATATTAGATTTTCTACAATTCATAACCGTAACCAGGAAATAGATCTAACAATTGAATACATTTATTAAAAAGAATCTCCCTATCAGGTCCAAGGGAGCAGCTGAACCAAGCTACGGCGTTCATAGACGGCTCGACAGTGTACGGGTATGCGGCCACCCGAGCTACATCCCTGAGGCTCGGCTCGGGGGGCAAGCTGAAGATGTTACAAGTGGGAGCACGGGAGCTGCTGCCAGCCTCCACTGACCCCAACGATGGATGCAATACTGTCGAAATGAACGCGCAAGGCAGATATTGCTTTGAAACAGGTTTGACTATAACATATTTTTAATACTAGGAATAAAGCAGTTACAGCAGGTTTTTAATTATAAAGCGGTTACCGTGTGGACGCTGGCAACACCAGAGATATCACTCTCTCAATCTCTCAAAATAATAGTAATAGTTTATTGAGCGATAAAAATTGTTCTGCACAGAGGGGCCGTGTCGTGCAAAATTTTATGATTTGTTGGTTTATTTAAAATACTACCACCGGTTACTTAGATTACACTACTTTGATGTAGTGTTGCGTTTCTGCGGTAAGTAAGGTTGCCAGTGCTCCACGAGGATACGCTGGGCTAGTAGTATTGCTAGCACAGTGAGTCCTCATCAACAACAGGGTTGGCAACTCGTTAATGATACCTGGTATTGCTAGCGGCTATGAGCTACGGTGACTGCTTACCATCAGGTGGGCCGTATGCTTGTAAGGCCGTACGCTTATTTTGGAAGCAAAAACCAAGTGAGTTGAAGGTTTTTTTCAGAATTGTTTTTGTCACAGGCGACGACCGAGCCAACGAGAACCTCCACCTGACCACGATGCACCTGATCTGGGCGCGCCAGCACAACCGGCTGGCCGCCATGTTCCGCAAGGGCAACCCCGACTGGGACGACGAGACCGTCTTCCAGGAGGCGCGGAGGGTCGTCGGGGCCCAGATGCAGCACATCACCTATTCAGAGTTCCTGCCTGCGATCCTGGGTAAGAACGAAGAACCAGTGCCGGAGTTAGGAGGGGCGTGCTTGGGCGATTTCGGAAGGGCGACGTACGAAAAAAAAATAGATGAGCTCCTAAACTTTCCACCCCCGTGTGGTTGGCTCCGGGTAACGCTAAAGGAAAGATTAAATTAATATAAATACACATTGATTCAGCAAAACATGTATACTCGATAATCGTTTCTTTAAGTGAGCGCCACATATTATTGCCCGGGGTTTCAGTGACCCTAACGCTGGTACTAGTAAGAACTTATCTTCACGCAATACCACAAGGCCCCGAAAAGGTTGACAGGACAACACTCACTTTCCACCGAAGATAACGTCTCACTATCACAATTGCTGTGCCCTATAAACAGGGTGTGTACTGTGTATTAGTATAAATCTAAAATGCTGTACACTAATTGCAATAAAAATTTATGATTTATAATTTCGTATCAACGTGACAGATGGTGAGTCCGTCGCCGTCTCTTGGGCACTACATACGTTAATGAATTTCTTCTAAGACGTATGCAGGTTTCCTCGCGATTATGTTTTCCTACTTCGTATTATCTACATACAATAATCTACTGCTAACCAACTAATCTATATATCTATACTAATATTATAAAGAGGAAAGATTTGTATTTTTGTTTGTATTGAATAGGCTCCGAAACTACTGGACCGATTTCAAAAATTATTATGACCCTTAGAAAGATACATTGTCACTGAGTAAGTGGCCCGCTCCGCCTCCGCACGGTTAGACAAAGTATTTGATAAATGTGTACCCGTGCGAAGCCGGGGCGGGCCGCTAGTGTATAATATAATCTCTTTGCGCCTGGTATGCGTTTAAACCCTACTTTCTAAGGCTTACATCAAAATATTTACATATCCGTCTTGACCTTAGGTGAATGACCATCAGTGGCGTGGACGGCAGTTGTTTTTAGTTTTTTGCAGCCTTCGTGTCGTTTGCGACCGCACGACAGTACCAGTTTCATCGTAATTGGATGTGCGCATGAAAAAATGAACAAGCAAACTTTTTTTTTCTATAGCGACTTGCCTACATATAAATATATATATATTATTTATACCACTAGAATATATTGGACCATATGCTACGACTTCACGCATTATACAGAATACAATAGAAGGAAAAGTCGAAAGAAAGTGTGGTATAGGGAGGCCAAGGTTAAATTAGTTTCGGCAGAAAATTGTGACCTAAAAGGAGGTCAAAGAGATGGCGAACGATAGAAAGGCCTGGCGATTGCTTTACCGAAGAGCCTAGTTCATAAATTCATAATTTTCTCCATCAGGCGGGCTGTATGCTTGTTTGCCACTGTGCCACTGTGGCAAACAAGCATACAGCCCGCCAGGCCGTTCTATCGTTCGCCATCTCTTTGACCTCCTTGTAGGTCACAATTTTCTGCCGAAACTAATTTAACCTTGGCCTCCCTATACCACACTTTCTTTCGACTTTTCCTTCTATTGTATTCTGTATAATGCGTGAAGTCGTAGCATATGGTCCAATATATTACCCGCCTATTTTCAATCATATTTACATCTAGCAGATAGGATATAGTAATTCTTACTGTTACTAAATGGCTTTATTATAATTTCCAGGTGATGACGTCATGTATTCTCTCAACCTCACCCTGTTGAATGAGGGTTTCTCCAACGACTACGACCCCACTGTCGACCCCTCGATAGCGAACCACTTCGCCTCATCGGCCTTTAGATTTGCACACACGCTTCTGCCGGTAAGATTGTACATGACCTTCTCTTTTGTTTTGTTTTTATACCACTAAGGTGACAAACAAGCCTACGACCCAACTGATGGTAAGCGGTCATCGTAGCCTATGGACGCTTGCACCATCAGGGGGTAACACTCCCTATTTCTCTTCTTCTTTTCTTTCTCCAACTTTCTCGACATCGCAATAGATAAACTAGACTGGATAATTTACTTGTAATAGAACAACGAGCCGCTCTATGATATGTAACTAGTGTATCACCCTTTGACGGCTTAAACGTCGAGCATTAGCTTTGGAAACTGAGCTTTTGCCATTATTAAGAACGCTACATTACATTGAAATGCTCGAGAAAATGCTCAAGTATATCTACCTTTCATAATTTAATTACTCAAAACAACACTTGCCTCTTTATTACATATCACCTACAAACCTTTTTTCATACAGGACATTGTGAAGTGAACCGTATTTTGTTGGTCCAGGGTCTAATCCACAATGTGGACGCCAACACGGGTACCGTGAACTACGTGCAGCTTCATCAGATGCTGTTCAACCCGTTCATGCTGTACAAGGAGGAGGGGCCCACCAACTCCATCCGCGGCGCCATGGACACCCTAGTGCACACCGTGGAGCCCCACGTCACTTCCGAGGTACATCTTCACGGTATATCTTCACGCCTTCCCACAAGGGTCCCCAAAGAGGCAGGTAGAGGTGCTACAACACATACGATAATTGGGTGCCTACGTGACAGATGGTGAGTCCGTCGCTGTCTCTTAGGCACGACATACGTCCATCTCAGACGTATGCAGGTTTCCTCACGATGTTTTCCTTCACCGTAAAGCTTGTGGTGTGACTAATCACCGCACTTAAGTTATAAAAACTCATTGGTACAGACACAGTAAAGACACTTCCGAGGTCTTTTTTACTCCTGACGCAAAGGAGAGATGTAATAATAAGTTTGAGGTTAAAGTTTAACGTGTGTATCTGTGTTTACTGTGTCTGTGGCATTCTAAACGGATGACCGATTTTGATATATTTTAATAAACTGTGATTTATTGTGAAGTCATGAGTTTTAGAGGATTTTGAGTCAGAGGTATTTTTTTTAATTAATTTTGCTTTATCAACTTCTTTTATTGTGAGGTTCTCACCAACTTTTAGACGTCAGATCCGACCACCAGTCACGCAAGTTAACTGACAATTTCATAACTTTATCAAAATCAAAAAATCATTTATTCAGTTAACGCCCGCAAAGCCACTTATGAAGGTCTAAATTACCACGGTTTTCTTAGTATGCAAAATCATCAGGGTGAATACGGTTTATGCGTGTTGTTTAGTTTTACAAAAGTGATATATAATAGTAATGACGTGAAAACGGGTCTTATACGCGATATTCAATTGTTTATTCACCTCCCGACGTTTCGACCGAGTTGCATCGGCCGTGGTCACGGGCTGATGATGATATAATGTTTGTCAGCTCACCAACCACCTGTTCGAGCGTGGGGTGGGGGGCAACGCGTCGAGCCCGGCGAGGACCGGCCCGTGCGGGCTGGACCTGGTGTCGCTGAACATCCAGCGCGGCCGCGACCACGGCCTGCCCGCCTACCCGGCCTGGAGGGAGCTCTGCGGACTCTCCAAACCTAACAACTTCACAGATCTAGAGGCCATATTCGACGACCTATCCTTGAGTAGGATCTCCAATATTTATACGTGAGTATAGAACATCGGTTTAAATTGTGGTTTACGTTCAAAATAACCATCACCATATTACCAAATTCTTACCATAATACATTTGGGGGGAGGGGGGAGGGAAAACAAAAAACTAAAATTTGCTCCAAGACTTTCTATTAAGGTGTCGTTGGCACCAGGCAACGTTAAAGGAAAGATTAAATTCTTAATACAAATTCACATTGGTACAGCAAAAATTAATACTCGATAATGATTTCCTTAAGTGGGGGCTACAATATTCTAGCCCGGGGCGTCAGTTACCCTAACTCCGGTACTGCTAATGTAATCTGAACTCGGGATACGGAGCGTAGCAATCATACTTTCTAGCTACTACATGCTAATACTGGAAGGTTTCCGTACCTTAAAAGGATAAATGGAATCCGTATAGGATCATTTTTTTTGTCCGTCTGTCTGTCTGTCATGATTTTTTATCTCAAGAACGCGTGGAGTTATCAAATTGAAATTAATATGAAATACCCGGGTCTATTGGTCTCTTTCGGCTGTAAAATAATCTAATTGTAAGTCAATATGAAGAAAAGGTATGACCGTTTATGTCGCAAAATTTCGCATATTTTGCGATTTCACAAGGGAATTAAAACCTATAGGGTACTTCCCGTTGACCTAGAATCAAGAAGTTCAACAGTAGGTACAATTAAAAGAAAGAATCTGAAAACCGTACATGTGTTTTTTTTAAATGCGAATTTCCTAAAGTAATTCCTGAATCACGCTGTTGAGAGTCACCGACGAATTTGAAGTTCGCCTACTTTTAACCTTACCTACAAGTGTGTGCGGAACCGTCGGTGCTTGGCCGGTTTCTCAAATATATTGTACCTTCGTGCAGCCACGTGGAGGACATCGACCTGTACACGGGCGCGCTGGCCGAGGAGCCCTCGGGCCGCCTGCTGGGGCCCACGCTCAGCTGCCTGCTGGCCGACCAGTTCCTGCGGCTCAAGCTCGGGGACCGCTTCTGGTACGAGACAGGAGACACCACTGTTGGATTCACTATAGGTACGTTGCTACAACCTAATGTTTAGTACACCTGTCCGGGGTGTTTTTTTTATGACTGCTGGCACACAAGCATACGGCCCACCTGATGGTAAGCAGTCACCGTAGCCACTGACAATACCAGAGGTATCACCAACGAGAAGCCAACCCTGTTGTTATTTGACTGCGGTCTTCTGTAAGGCGGAGGTACAGTCCCCAGTCGGTAGGCTCCAATTTAAATGGGAATACGCACGGGAGATCCCAATTCGCCCTACCTCTCTCTTAATACTTATTCATAGTAATGTTCAGAGGATAGCCGTGGTCGCAATATAGCATTCTACTGTATTCCGCCAGTAGAATGCTATATTATCACTGAGTAAAATAGGCTATATATAATTAGTATGTTACACGGGGTCACGGGGAAAGCTAGTTTCTTATATAAATATTAGCTGCCCGCCCCGGCTTCGCACAGGTAGACAAAATAAATTTGATAAATGACTACCCTCAACATTTAGGGGGATGAAAAATAGATATTGTCCGATTCTCAGACCTACCTGCACACAAAATTTCATGAGAATCGGTCAAGCCGTTTCGGCGGAGTTTAACTACAAACACCGCGACACGAGAATTTTATATATAAATATTTCGTTGCATTCCAGAGCAACTGACAGAGATTCGCAAGACGACGCTGGCGGGAGTAATCTGCGCCAACGAGGACTTGCTGGACCAAGCCCAGCCGAGGGTCATGGAGGCCGTCAGCGCCACCAACCCGCTCGTCGACTGCAAGGAGCTGCCGCAGCCCGACTGGAAGCCCTGGTTCAATGCTAGCCTGAGCGAGACAAAGGGACGGAAAGTGTAATCAAGATTAATATTTATAGCCCTGGGCGTCGCAAGGTGGTCTGGAAGATTCAGTTGCCAAGAAATTCAAAAAGTTTGTACTAATGTTCTAAGTCCATTTTCATTAATTTGGTGTTGCAAGCGTCTATAGGCTACGGTAGCCGCTTACTACCACGCGGGCCGTATGCTCGTTGTCAACTTAGTGGTAAAAAGACTTGCTCGCCGAATTCCTGCACATCAAAACTCGGGTGATATTGCTAATTCCATTCCAAGCGCTGCGCTGCTAAGTGTAAAACTTCATGGGCTCTTGACTGTACCTACAATTCACACTTTTACATCTAACACAGGGCCGTAGCTAGGGGGTGCATAATGGGCAATGCCTTATCTTAATCAAATCCCATCAAATAAAAATAAGCAAAATACCGTCTTTATCTGTAAAGTCAAAAATCGATTGACCAGGACAGTCAATGCCCTATATTAAATTCAAGTCTAACTACGGCCCTGATCCACCATGTACATCAACTTTTCACCACCCCCCACTGAGCTATCGGCTGACACCCTTATTTAAAGCCCAGATACATGAACCAACTAAAAAAAAATCGCTCCCATCCAGTAACAGTAACAATAACATGCGCCGGTGGTTTCACCGGCAATTTACCTTGATCTTGCTACCTCATTACATCCTGTATAGGCGGAGTTCCTCATAAGGCTGGTCTTACACAATAGGAATATTTTCTGAATCATTACTTGAAACAAAACTGACTCTTGACTCGAGGCATTCTGTCTTATCGACCTTAATTTTTTTTCTAATTCTGGATTGAGAACGGTCTCATATTCCAACTGTGTAAGGCTATGTTGTCATATAGTTTCTAGAACAAGATATACATGTATATTTATAGCTTGTTTATAGATAGGTGTACTGCTATCCGTTCCATGATTGGCCATTTGTTACGACATGACGCATTTATACGAAATATCATAGAGGGAAAGATCGAAGGAAAGCATGGCAGAGGAAGGCCAAGGATAAATTACCTGCAACAGATAAAGACGAAGGCTAACGTTATGTCGTGCCAGGAGGTCAAAGAGATGGCTAACGATAGAACGGCTTGGCGATTGCTCCGACAAGAGCCTAGCTCTTAAATAGATGATGATGATGTACTGTTATCCGCTGGTGGCAAAATTTTCGTTTCTTACTGTATAGTTATTGTAATGTTCGTATGATAATTATCATACTTTTTATATTTACGTACTCGTTAACTGTTACTTCAATATACCATATAAATGTAAATAAATTGAATATAATTATTAAGTTAAACATATGTATTGATAAGCTAATATATGTAGACGCTATGACTATCGTTTGAATATTATATTAAAGTATTATTTCCACATAAATTTCATGGATTTCAATTAACTCATAAGAAGGTGGCTATATTTTTCTATTTATGTACTTTTGTGTGTGAAAGTAAAGCCATGTTTTCGCATATACTTTATCTGTGTTCATTTTGTTCTCTTGCCAAAATAAAATATTATGGGTATGTTATTATGTGTTTCTTAATTGTGATTGAGTCCTTATGTAGCGAATAAATGTTTTAATACATACTGTATGTCTATATATTCCCGCCTTCTCTAAGACATGACTGACATCAGTCAACACCAGCTACTAATCGAAGATACTAATATTATAAAGAGGAAATATTTGTATCTTTGTATGTGTGTATGTTTGTATTGAATAGGCTCTGAAACTAATGGACCGATTTCAAAAACTCTTTCACCGTTAGAAAGCTACATTATTACTGAGTAACATAGGCTATATATTATACTAGCTGCCCGCCCCGGCTTCGCACGGGTAGACAAAATATTTGATTAATCTCTACCCGTGCGAAGCCGGGGTGGGCCGCTAGTCGAAGATATTTTAGGTCCCAACGAGAAAGATGGTGGATCCATTTCCCTGAGGCGGATCTATATAAAAAGTCTAAATTGTGAATTTAAAAATACGTATCATTAGGTTGACAACCCTGAAATCGATTAAACTGTTGGTGTGCCTATAGAACAGAGTTGGAATTTCAACGAAATAGCAATTAGCTAGTTGACTAACTAGACAGGCCCCTACGTAGTAGTAATAGCCCGGGCCCACAAGCTCACGGTCCGCCCCTGCATTTTCCGGTTTTATAACTCATTCCCTATACCATAAAATCTTAAAAAGATAAAGTCGGAAACGCGCGTGAGATACCCAGTGTGGCAAGCGTTCATAGGCTACGGTAACCACTTACCATGAAGGATGTCTCCTCGTTTACTTTCTTAGTTGTTTAAAAAGATAAACAATAATCAACATACAAAACAATTATTTATTTTAAATCCTGGGATTCGAGCACAGGACCTCGGTGAACCAAGCCCAGCTTATTACTGCTAAGCTAAAAGGGTAAGAACGTTGTCTAAAGTCTAACTTATTGATTATCCCTTAAGGGGCAGAAAGGGTCGGGGTTAGAAAAATTGTTGAGTACTCAAATAACTCATAAATTCCGTTACTACATGACATAAATTTTATGTCATGTAGTAACGGAATTTTATTAAATAAATGTATGTGCCTTAACTGTTATTTCCGCTACAAGAAATGGATACATACGTTTCTAAAATGCATCGTAAATTAATGATTTCTTCGACATGTCTCAACTTCTCAAACATAGAATGGATTGAGCAACTTTTCAAACGCTATTTTTATAGTCGGTAAAAACTTAATTCTGATTCCATCATATAAATTACTCCTACATGTCATCGAAGCGACGCGACAGGGTGAACGAGTTGTCTATAACATACATATAACATAGTAAAAGATTTAACGTATTCAATGCGGTCCTAAAGCAATAGCCATCAGGCCCTGAATTTGCTAATTGCTAATAATAATGTCTGATCTTCCAATGGTGAAAAGGTCCCATCCAGATATTTTATATTTTACTAGCGGCCCGCCCCGGCTTCACACGGGTAGACATTTATATCAAATATTTTGTCTACCCGTGCAAAGCCGGGCAGCTAGCCTATGTTAATGAGTGATAGTGTAGCTTCCTAACGGTGAAAGAATTTTTGTAATCGGTCCAGTTTCGGAGCCTATTCGATACATACAAAAATACAAATCTTTCCTCTTTATAATATTAATATAGATTTTAATTTGATTGGTCGTCGGTGTTTTGGCAGTCTGTTAACTAATAATATTGATCGTCATCGTATATTGGTAATGATAACTTTATTGTGACGGAATAGTTTTTCCGTGAAACAGCATCATCACGAGCAAGATGAACGACTTGCTCCAGTCACTAATAATATAAACATACGAATCTCGTACAGGAAAACCGTATTGTTATTTACCACGTAAAATATGCATATAATTAGCACATGATTAGTACGCTGTACCATAGGACATAACCTCGATCCAGGTTATTGGCAGCGCGATCTTTTTATACCACTAAGGTGGCAAACAAGCATACGGCCCGCACGATGGTGAGCCAACATAGCCTATGGAGGCTTGCAACATAAGGGTTATTACTCGCGTGTTGCCGACTATTCAAAAATCTCTTCACCCTTCTTGAAGAACCCCATGAACCAATTTTATTTGATTGTAGTAAATATTTGACCAATAGTCTTCATCGACTTGTCAAACAAACTTTGGTAGGCTTTTTTATTTGTTTTTATTCCGCCTACAAATAATAGTTTATGTTTCTGACATTAAAGCGAAAAATTCTAACTTTTAGTAATAATAGAATCGCCACATTGCCATCAGGTTGAGTCACTCGCATTAGCATTACTGTATGGGTGACCGTATCACCGTAGGAGGACGATGGCCTTGTCTCAACATATTGGCTTAACCAAGTTATTGTAAAACCAACAAACATCTTGCCAAGCCAAAAGCTACCTTCTTATACATTATAAGAATACCAATTAAAACATCAAGTAATGGTCTATGTAACTTTGTCGGACAGCCAGACAATCTGACGTCAGAATTCGTTTGCATATTCCGCCCAAAGTGCCTAGACCTTGAAGTTCCTACATTAGTATCCTAAGCCTATTATGATTGTGGGTTTTTATTCTTAAGGACTCACACGAGAACTATACAGTTGAACAATTAGGTAGATGAGAATATTTACAGAACTTAAGCTACCTATTGACAGATAAAAGATCTGACCCAAACCAGAATCACGCGGGAGCGCGCCAAGAATGCTGGCAGCATTGCCACGCTGGATAGCAATGCTGATTCTCAGAGCCAGATATGTCACGGGAGGCCTTAACCAGCCGACGTGAGACCTTAAAAACCTGAAGACCATCTGGGCCCAACGAGACCTTAGTTTCAACCAAACGCAGAAACTATGAGCCCTGGACCAAGACAGGCATATTTCCGGCGCTTGAGGCACTCAATATCCTGAACAGCAGTAGATGGGAAGTGAATTCTATTAAATTAAGACTGGCTATTTCAGATGAAGGATTAAATAATTTAGCACTGAAGCCTGCAGAGTTGACCGACTTTCACAAGGGAGATATATAAAATGTAAGTTTTTCAAGGTTCTTTTATGAATATGATCGTTTATGTCGATTTTGCGATTTCACAAGCGAATCAAAACCTATAGGACTTTCCTTTGACCTAGAATCATGAAATTTGGCAAGACGCAGTACAGGTAAAGGGAAAATCTGAAAACCATAAATACGTATATAGTTTAATAAAAAAAAAACAAATTTACTATAAAAATAGACACCACAGCGTTTGTTTATATTATTCCTGAATCGCGCTGAGAGTCACCGACGAATAATGACCTCATTTGAAGTTCGCCTACTTTTAACCTAACCTACAAGTGTGTACGGAACTCTCGGTGCTCCGCCGGGTATTTATTTATATAATGAGTGATGGCTCGAGTAAATCGTTCGCCTGATAAATATCAGGCCGCCCTTGCAACCGATATTCCACCCAGGACCTAGGTAAAGTCCCGCGTACCGAGCGCGTCACCTCGACACCTTAGTTCATAAGTCTTCTTCGCTAATTGAATGAAATCCTGATTCTGCTTTTCTGTTCATCATCATCTATTTAAGAGCTAGGCTCTTGTCGGTGGAGCAATCGCCAAGCCGTTCTAACGTTAGCCATCTCTTTGACCTCTTGGTACGACATAACGTTAGCCTTCGTCTTTATCTGTTGCAGGTAACTTATCCTTGGCCTTCCTCTGCCACGCTTTCCTTCGATCTTTACCTCTATGATATTTCGTATAAATGCGTCATGTCGTAGCAAATGGCCAATCGTGTTGCTACTTTTTTGTTACTTTGCGAAAATTCATATTTAAATAATACATTTTTTTTCTAAGTATTATCGATAGCTACAATCAAAGTAATGCATGCGATACTGCTTTGCAGGGCTTGCAGCAGAATATCTGGCACTGCGATGGAGACAGCCGGCCTCTTGCAAAAAGAAAGAGACAATTATAATTTGTAAGGTTCGTTAGACGCACAAAGATGATAAAAAAACAAAGAATCTAATTATTTTATACTAATGCAAAACATCTCACGCGCATCAAACTAGTCCTAAAATAGCTGACACAGAACACACCAAACAATTTAGTAGCCAGAGCAGACATAACGAATGCAGTTCTGAGTCTGTATGTACGTTATGTCACTCGCCCACTTAGCATCGCTGCTGAGGAACTAAAACCAATATTAATTACCGTTAAATGACAAAAGATATAATTAAATGGTGGATAAACTTAAGTATCTTTTAACCAAATTTCTATAGGCAGAGTAAAATACTGGGGTGTATATTTTGAATCGATAAAATTTTAATATCATTATCTTAATAAGAAAACAGTTCTAGCTTCTTTTTATTTATGCTTAATGCTGCGATATTCATATAAAAGCATGTGCTAAGAAAACAAAGTGATCCTTTAAGGGTTCCTTTTTACCTTTTAAGGTACGGAACCCTAAGTCCATAAGTACTCAGATAAATAAATAAATAATGCTTGGACATTATCACACAGCGCCATCTGGCCCCAAACTAAGCAAAGCTTGTACTATGGAAACCAGTAGTTGATTATAATGGTGTCGAGTCTGTTGTTCAAAATTACTAAAATTAACTAATTTGACAGGTCTTAAAGTCTCGCTATCCCTTTCTCATGTGCGGGGTTAAATAAGGATGGCAAACAAGCATACGGCATAGTGTTTTTTTTTGTAAAAAACATACTTATAATACATACCAAACATCCAGACGCAAGGAAACATGTTTGTCGCATAAAAGTTTGCCCCGGCGGGAATCGAACCCGCGACCTTTAGCTTAGCAGTCAGGTGAACTAACCACTAGACCAGCGGTCTCGTCATATATACATATATAACATCAAGAAACTAGTATCTCAGTGCCGGTAGCAGGAACATTGTCGACAACGTATTCGAAAACGTAACTCGCTAAATGTCAAAATTGTCATACTAATTTTTAGTTCCACTTTTCACCACCGCAGCGTTGTTCATTTTTCAATACAAAAATAGTCGAAGGCGATACGAAAACGTTGTCGACAATGTTCCTGCAACCGGCACAGAGTAGATAATATACTACGTACAACTAGTATTAATAAAAAGTTCGTAGGTCCTATCTATTACAAGTTTATATATATTTGCACTGAGTAATTGAACCTGTGTGAACCTAGTGATAACGGTGCAAGTGGTGCAACTGAATTGATAAGAACAAATATCTCGAGGAATTTATGAAGCTATCAGCTTTGGCTACTTACTAGCAAGTTATATCACTTATCTCTGCGTATTTTTTCATACCACAGGTGGCACATAAGCGTGTAACTATTGATAAGCAGTCACCGTAGCGGTTTTATTCAATTTTATTAACGTATCTTCCGTTATCTTTATAAACATGTTTAGATATTATTGTTTTGCAATGATAGAAACTCTATGGAGTTACCTGTCAGTAGTAGACTAGTAGTAGATACCTACAATCTCTCGTGTTAATGAATACACGTGGAATATTTTTACACAATAAACAGAACAGCTTGCAGCAACAATTACGTACCTATCTGTATCTACCGACTTATCTATAATATATATAAATATATATAAATATAATATATATAATATAAATAAACATTCCAGAAACTTCTACGCATGCTTCTAGTCTGTCGGCGAAGTGCGAGTTGGACTCGCACACACACAGCTACAATTCCGTACTAAAAACAAACTAGGTTGAATTACAACTTAACTTTGCCGTTATATCCCTAGACACGACTATTACACCAACCGCAAATAATTAGTTTGTGTACATTACCTTTTTCTTTTTTAAATATTTCAATAGGTCAATACACACGCTATGAGCATTTCAAGCGTCTACTGTTACAAATGTATTTTTTATACCACTCAGGTGGCATACAGCCCACCTGTAGGTAAGCAATCACCGTTGCCTATAGCCGCTAGCAATACCAGGGGTATCACTAACGGGTTGCCAACCATGTTGTTGATGAGGACTCACTGTGCTAGCAGCATTACTACTACCCCAGCGTATCCTCGTGGACCACCTGGCAACCGTACTTACCGCAGAAACAACACTACATCAAGTAGTGTTATTTCACTGCGGTCTTCTGTAAGGTGGAGGTACAGTCCCCAGTCGGGCGGCTCCAGTTTAAATGGGAAAACCCACGGGAAACCTAAATCACACTACCTCTCTTAAATTATTATGCAGTTCGATAACGCACCGTGTCTACATTGTGAACGTGGCGCCGCCGGCGCAGCAGCAAAAACACTCTTTGTGTACCAAGTCGTTTTTGCCGTCGCGTTGCTTTCATAATGTAAGGAAAGCGAGTTATTGGACCGCAAAGAAAATTTGTAGCCTCTGCATCTCTATTTGATACAGAATGTATTGTACCTAGTGTAGATACACTAGACCACCAGAACATTCTAGTTGCTTCTAAGAACATTCACACAGAATACTTTATCGAATGATCATGCCCTCTCCTATAGAATGTTTCCGAAGGGTAGGGATCGTTCAAAATACATTAGATTTTGAACCTTAAACTAAAGACAGTCTGATAGCTTTTGCTTTTGAAGTCCAGTCGAAGATACCGTTGATGCCTTTATTTAGCACATACACACAAAATGTGTCTTTAAGGCCATTGACCATTGGTCTTTACGATAAGTTTTTAATAATTTCAGTAGTAGGGCGGTCTAGGGAAATTAGATAGAAGAAGAAGATAGAACATAGATAGTGGATACTATTTTAAACATTAATTAAAATGCAACCCGATAACGATACCTAACGCAGTGCGCCGATAATTACTACACAATTATATCGAGTGTTTAATCTAAAACAAAAACTAAGGCCGGAATTATTTGAAATTGGAACATAATCGTGCTGTCGTATCACAGAAAATAATCTTGTAACCCGTATGAATTACGTAGTCTTCAGTTCACGAGTAGAGTCTTACAGTGATGTGGTATCTTAAATTTGTTCGGATTATAGTAAGGTTGCCGAGAAAGCGGGCGGTCATGTCACGCTCAGCGTACACGTGACGAACAGAAGCACGTGTCCGCTATAACAATCTCAGGTTGACATTATAGGGAGATTTCCCTATAATTGGGGAGTTTTTTAATTATTACTTTTAATTATTGGGGCTGGGGTGATTACGTGTGTGACTCATGTGTCCTGTCTCCTTGGTTCCCTACGTGGACACCTGAGTGTCAAGACAAGCTCATAAAAAATTGCGTGCGTGACGAATACATTTGTGGATTACGTGGAAAGAAATGGGGTATAACTTTACCCAACACTGGAAAAAACATACTATAAAAATAGCTTTTTCTAAAAGATTCCTAAACTGATAGCTTCCTAATAGTTCAACTGAACTGAAGATAGAAATTTACGAACAACGAAGTGACGCCGGTTAAACTACGCCTTGGACACATATACACAGTTTCACGCACACACCTACAACGAACGAACACTACATGTTTAAAACACCGACGCGTCACATCATTATTCGCAATCTAGCTTTTTGGAGTTACGTATTTATTTAATCTGACAGTTAAAGATACTCCACACAGCTTATGAAGGTTCACTGACTGACTATTCACTTCAAATATAGATCAGTCGCGACATAAAAGTATTTAAGGTAATTTAGACATTACGCTAGCAACACTAGCGTAACTACCGGTTGGCTCTCCACGACGATATCTGCCAAGTGAAGTTGCATAGAGTACATAACCAGTACGTTTTGTGAAGTAGCGATGCGATGCGGGCAGGGCGCAGGCTGCGTGTCTGACGTCTGGAAACGTCTAGCACTTGCTCGATAAATGTCGGTTCGATAGAACAGTATGAACTGCCGTATCGCTACGTTTCAACATTACTGACGTGTAATTAAAGTACACAATATTATTTAGAACAAAATAATGAGATTCGCAAAACAGTACATTGTAGTTTTGTACCTATATCAAGGCTTGTGTCAAGCTAAGTATAGAAAAACGGAAATCTATTTATTTATTATGTATTGCATAATGAGAAATGTATCTGATAATGTATCGCGTGCGAAGGTTAGCGACGCGACTGTCTGAATGACATTTGTAAATTTCCAACGAACAAGATTCATGAAGTGATGGAACAATCCAGAATGCTTGTGTACGATAAACAAAAACAAAGTACTACAATAGTTAATTTTAACGTAAGGCATTCAATCACAATTCCATTTCACCTCCTGGTTACCTTCATAGGTAGGCAGGAAACAAGTAATCAATTAGGTAGGCAATTTCGGGGCTTACCCGTTAACCCATCAGAGGTCACGACCCGCTATTTAAATTGAAGAAAGTATAAATTTAAGTACCTTCTTTCTTTTATTCTTCTAGCTGTCTATGTGCTTTCTAGGTTCAAGCCGATTTAAGCACGAGCATCCAAATAATATATCTAGATTAACTAGGCACAAGCACTGGTACTACTAAATAAATTTATCTGTTTATCATTCATTCCTTTATCAGACAACGCAACTTAAGAGATAATTTGAAATAGTACAAGAGACAGCTTAAAAGTCATCTGTTTTATCGGTCTAAGTTTCTATGCTATTAAAGTCCATACTAATATAAATGCGAAAATAACTCTTGTTTGTTTGTTACCTTTTCACGACTGAGCGGCTGAACGGATCGTAATGAAATTTGGCAATGTGATAGATTATAACCTCGGGAAGGACATAAGCTATCTCTATCCGAAGCCACGAGTAAAAACTAGTAAATTATAAGCCAAATACACTGACCCAGTAATACATAGGTCAGTGGTTAACTCGCTTATGCAGACATGTGATAGGAGCGTTTAGCTGCTGAAAGGGCGGACATATTTTGCCAAAAGTTTCCTCCTATCTGTGCGTGCCTTTTCACAACGGAACACTAGGTAGGTACCTGCGTAATACACTACTCAAACTCTACTCTGTACAGAGTGCCCAACTATTATAATAGCCAATATTATAATTGAGCCGGGTACGTATCGGATCTAGTATTTAATGTGTTATGACGAAGCATGTCGCTGATAGCTCCTTTTGTTTGTTAAAGTTAACGCATTGACGAAACCTGAGGTGAATTCTAACCATGTTCATTGGACGAAGCCTGCGCTGGATATAAATCTGTCCTTTTCATTATAATATCAGTCTCATCTCTTGAATTATAAAAACTATAACGACAAATCATATTCAATGTATTGATAACCTCCACAGCGCCACTCTATTATAAATCCGCCAGTGTTTATATCCTAACAGCTGATACATACATTACAACTTATAATTATTTTGACATACTAACTGTTCCCGGATTTTGTCTTAAAAATGCCGGGAATTACGATATTTTTATCTAAAATGATTGACTTACTTAATGATGCAGCGCCATTGCGCAAAACTGTTTAATTAATTATTGATCAAGACCTTATACAGTTACCATAAAGTGTGAGCTTCCAATATAAGTATATATGTAGTATGTACCTATGTACATTTTGTACATAGAACGCCTAGACGGGCGTCGATCGGCTAGAAGGGACGACATCTAGAAGCTTCCACCTTGAAGTCATTAACCTCGTTTCAGGAGGACTATACCATTGAATGATTATTGATTTCTGAGTTTCTGACTCACTTTACTAACATAATGCACTAATTGAGTCTCCTAGTATAGTAGAGATTTACATATATGGGTAATAAACTCGAATTCGCATGAATATTTACCTAGTATACTGACCTACTTTTAGGTCAGTGACCTAGTCCTATAGCTGTAATAATAAAATACATACCAATCCTTCCTATATTCCAATGTACTCTGTGACACCAATGTGGAACGGGCTGACTTCCAAAATAAGGAAAAAGGCAACACTTCCGCTATGAACGAAGCGGAAAGTTCAAAATGCTGTCCATTTTAGTGTCGTGATGTCACTGAGAGAAGTTCATGAACCCAATTCCTTTCACTACCAAGGCTGGGGTAATTAGATTAGTCATACCATGAGCTAAAAAAGCGAGGTAGGGCGACTTTTGATCTCCCGTGGGTTTTCCCCATTAAAATTGGAGCCGCCCGACTGAGGAATGTTACCTCCACCTTACAGAAGACCGCTGTCAAATAACATTACTTTGAGGTAGTGTTGTGTTTCCGCGGTAAGTAAGGTTGCCAGGGCTCCACGAGGATACTCTGCGCTAATAGTAATGCTGTTATCATAATGGTCAATGAGTCCTCATCAACAACAGGGTTGGCATTTGGCAACGCGGCTACAGGAAAGGCTACGGTGTCTGCTTAGATGGGCCGTATGCTTGTGTGCCACCTTAGTGGTATAAAAAAAACGTAACAATAATGTGGTTTACTTACTTAATTACATATTATTTCCACGCAGTCCCTTTGGAGGTAGCAGAGGATAGATAGACTAAATTGTGGGTCGCAACTCTCTGGCCGGTCGCGAAGCCTCTTTAGGGAGGTCGCGAAGTTTCTATAGGGCAGTTGCAAAAGATTAGGAAAGCTACTGCAGTATAAAAAAACAATAAAATTTTAAAATAATTATTAAGAAAAAAATAACTAAAGGACAGAATCATTTGTATAATAAAAAAATGTGTTTTAAGTACTTAGCTACGTATTTATCCCAGCCCTTATTATGAAAATGAATAAATATGATGGATTGAATATTTGTCACAAAATAAAATACATGAAAAAAGGCAACGGGTAGGGGGCAATATATTTCTTCATACGAAAGGGGCCGTCTCATGAAAAAGGTTAAAAAGCACTGGACTTAACGAAACTAATGCGTTCGGTTTGAAACGTTGAGGGCTGACTTTAGTAGAGGTCTCGAGTTCGAATCCCAAGCTTCATCATAATCCACCGAGAGATGGACATATATTTTACTTTTTTCATTGCACCGGTTTTATATTATTCACAACTTCACAAGAAACTGCCTCGGGAATCACGCCGTCTGTTGCGTGGTTTTAAATATTTTATACAATTTTAAGATAAGATAATTATATGTAGGTAGTAGGTCAGTTAGCTATTATATATCACATATCAAATAGCTTGCTACACTTGGGAACATCTTGGGAAAAAGGTAAAAAGCTGCTTTGATTTTTTACATACATGACCATATAACACGTTCGGCACATTTTGAATTATGCATCGTCACTCACGAGACGCCTACCTATTTCCAATATGTGCAACCAAGTATGGTGCTTAAAATTTCAATTCCAATAAAAGATTTGAGAACAATAAAAACATATCTTTACTTATAATTAAACTGTAACAGGTCCAATTCTGTACATTGAAGATATTTTGAAAATTTTTTTTGGAGGGACTATATTCGATACTGAACCCAAATCTGTACTTTTTTTATTTTTGTCTGTCTTTCTGTTTCTAGGCCGCGCATCACGCCGAAAATACTGAACGGATTCAAATGAAACTTGCCACGATATGAGTTGATACTACGAGGTAGAACACACGATACTTTTTATTCCGAGATTCAACACCGTTCCCCTGGGATTGGGGATAATAGTCAAAATGTGTACATGGCTGTAACTCCGAAACAGCTAAACCGATTTGAAAGGGACTTTCACTGGCAGATATCTGATTTTACTGGGCATAACTTGAGCTTAATAATTAGGGTTCCACGCAAAACACATTAATCCCATGAAAAAAAAAACAATCCACGCGTACGAAGTCGCAGGCACAGCTAGGCATTTAAATATAGTTCATCCTCTGAACTTTCACTTCATGAATTTTAATACATGTGATTGAATGTAAGTATTATTTTATTTTAGTTAATCACGATTAGCGTGCATTTCTCCAGCGAGTGGGGGCGGGCGGCAGAGAGTATTTCTGTGCGTGACGTCATCAGTCACTCGGCCTCCGCAATATGATTATAGTGCATGGCCACTAACCCGGCGATCAAATCACGCTTCGCAAAAGTTTATGTTATAATGAGAAAATATTATTACAAATTTTAACACCAAAAAATACAAGTATGTAGGGGCAATTAATGAATCTTTAGACTAAGTAATCAAAGCTTTAGTAGAAAACTTTTTAACTGGCTTAAGTAAATAAGGTAGAGTAGAATCCCGATAATCCGAATCAAATAAAACCAGGGATATTCCATACAATCGAATATCCGGATAATTTATTTCAAAGTCAAATAAAACAATACATTTTAATAACTTTTTTACTGTTTATGTGGTAATTTAGACCTTCATAAGTGCCTTATTAGGGCCTAAACTGAATAAATGATTTTTGATTTTATTATAGAAAGGGCTTTACGTACGTCATTTAGAAATACGATATAAAAAAAACGTGTAACCTGTGTAATTTCATATGTTGGTTGGTAATAATTTGTGATAACATTCTCGTCGACGTCCTATCGTCGTAACACGATTGTCTCGTTGCACCGTCTAACTAACCATGTCCAAGTCGATAATTATAGCCGTAAACTATGAGTCCAGATAATCGAGATTCTGCTGTACCTACAATCATCGAGTTACTTGGCAACATCAAAATCATGCATAAGTACCAACATAGTAACTATTTAGACTATCATCTCCTTGGTAAGATGTCTCAGATTCAGTGGCCACACTTCCAGCTCGCGTCAAGGTCCTATGATGGTCCGGAGAATGCTAACAGCTGTTAAAATAACACATAGGACAGTCTATGGCAACATTCATTCTCAATATATCTATTTGGTTATGTACTGTGTTTGGTCACCACGACTCTCAGATATATCACGTTACTTTACCACTTTACTCTTTTATGTGTAACAGATGGTAAGATTTCAGATTTCGTGTAGGTGGATGTCCAAATGAATTCAAAGACAAGATCTGTGTAATAAATGTTTTTATTAGAGTAGTTTTTAACAGCAATTATAAGTTATAAGTTTTTGCTCTGCACTACTTCAAACAGTCACATAATAATCCAAACTTAATCCTGACATTTCTGGACAGCAGAACTCTTACATTCAACTTTGCAATTACAAATTCCAAGTTTCATCGAAACCTAAAACTTACAATTACTGTTTACATAACAATATTTACATAGAGTAGTAGAATTATTTACATCTTAATAGAAATTAAATACAAATGCACGCAAACAAGTCACAACCTAATACTAGTTCCCCGCACTAGAACGTGCGAGTACCTCGGACATAAATCAGGCTAACATTCACACAAATAAGCTACACTAGCATGCATCAACATAATTGTAGCTACGGAGTATTCCTTCAGTAGGATTGTCATAGTCCACACTAAGTTTGAGCATATATACAGTATTCAGACAATCAGTTTTGACATCTTATCCATAAATGGAACAATGCAGACTAGGCTCACTAACGATCAGACAAATTGTACTAAACGCCTTATTGGTAAACTCTTGACGGACCATCTTTATGCAACAAAACAATGCTATATGAATAAGCTACTTGCCAAAATAGGGTTGTCATGACACTATTATTATACACAAAAAACTGTTCTCATAGATTCCATAGTCCTAATTGGTACTTCAGTTTGGTAATGTGTCCATGATAATTTCTTTCACTCCTGAACTTAGACGATCAGGGAATTTGATGTCAAATGCGACAAGCAAATCTCCTTTCCGCGTGGGTTCCTTGGGGAATGGCAGGCCATACCCAGGGAACCTCTTTACAGTGTGTGGCTTGACAACCTCTCCTTGTAGGTTAACTGTTAATTTATCCCCAGTCATGGTAGGAACTTCAATAATCGTGCCACAAAGGGCCTGAAACAAAGAAAAATAATTGTTAGTTATCAATACATGAATAAAACATGAATCAAGTTGCAGCAATTGACAGCTAAGATAATAAGGGTCATTCATCTTTTTACTGCAGAAAAAATCTATTTTAATCATTTATGTGAAAGTTATCAAAATCATCAGTTTAGAAAACTTCCCTGCCCAATTAGATGATCAAGATATCATCATCTACACATGGAAACAGACGATATATTTAGCCAGGCAATTTTTTTTAATCAGTTCAGCATTTCTAATCCTACATACAATTAAAAAATTAAAAAAATATCTCTAAAGTTCTAAGTTTAGATCAAGGAGCCTCCCAGATGTAGACATAATTGTTATTAATTAAACTATGTATACAAACTGTCCATGTTATCTAATGTGACAAGGAAATTCACAAAACATACCTACCAGTACACTAACAAAACGAACTGCTAGAAGCATAATATGAAAGACTTGACAGCTTACCTGTTTCAATGAAACTTTTGCAGTGTATCTGATGTCACTGCCTTCTCGCTTGAACAGTGGGTGTGACTTGTCCCTAATGATGAAGACAATGTCGGCTGGGATCTTATTTCTGCCCTGGTCACCCTCCTTCTGGAATGTGATCTTGGTGCCAGCCTTCCAGCCAGGCTTCACATGGATGGTAAGGACCTTGTCCTCTTTCTTCGAAGTACCATCTGGTTGAATAACGCGACGCGAGATCTTCATCTTCTTGACGCAGCCCCGAGCTATGTCCTCCAGTGAGACGTACAAGTCGTGCTCGATAGGCGGGTCCTGGGTCTTCTCTTTCCTGTTGGGCGAGCCGTGGAAGTTGAAGCTGTGGCTGCGGAATGCGCCGCCGGGGCCGCCCGGCCGCGCCTGCCCCATGCCCATGTTGGCGAACGGGTCCATGTCTACATCCATGTCGCGGTCGAAGAACATCGTCGTGCCGCCGCCGCCGCCGCCACTGCCATTCAGGTCGAAAAAGGCTTGGAACGGACTCGCAGAGCCGAAGAACTGCGCGAATGTCGCCCGTGGGTCTCCGTGGAACGTGTACGAGAACGACTGTCCGCCACCAGGACCATTCTGACTTCCCATTCCACCCTTCAACCCTTCTTCTCCATGCGCATCGTAAACTTCCCTCTTCTTCTTGTCTGAGAGCACTTCGTAAGCCTCTGCCACCTCTTTGAACCTCTCTTCGGCGCCAGCTGCCTTGTTCTTGTCCGGATGGTACTTCAATGCTAATTTACGGTATGCTTTCTTTATCTCGTCATCTGAAGCTCCTTTGGACAGACCTAATATTTTGTAGTAATCCTTTCCCATTTTGAACACGTTCAGTTATCCTGTAACAATAAAAATCTCCGTTAGCTTTCTCGCGACTGACACCTTTTTAGGAAATGTGATGATACGCGTGATATAAATTATAGATTTCATTGCTACACTTTTGCTAACAATTAGACATTGTAATTAAAAAACATTATTTTTATTATACTTACTAGTAATAAACACTAGTTTGGTAGTTCCAATCAGCAGAAAAAGGTGAAATATCCGAAATTTAAAAATATCCACTCACAACACAATTCAACACTTCACTTGAGCAACTTCACAAATGAATGAAACGCTGCGCGCAAGGCGCGCCAAAATATATACATCAAAACGTCTAGAACATTCTGGGGCCTTCGTTTCAGGAGCAAACGAGATAAAATACGAAAACGACAAATATAGTACACGTTCGCAAGAAAGAGATGCATATAATTTCCACAGTTCAAAATTCCAGAATAAACGGCGACGTCATGATCACAGCGATACTAGACGTGATTATAGTAGGTTGGTAGGTACGTAAATCATGGCACGTGATAATGTTCTTTATTTAGAATGTCACAAAGAGAATAATGGCATACCAAGTCTCGGAGTATTAATTGTACATTTTGTAGTAGTGTGGAATAGCGTAATATGATGTACTGCAGTGTGAGTGTGGTTTTTGTGTAGCGTGGCGGGCTTGCACGTCGCAAGCAAAGCAGTAAATTATCATAGCAAAAGGAACTTAGTTGCATCGGCTTAAGAGTACAATATCCATGCATTCTCGAACAAATAGCACATAGCATTCATTATGTTTATATTGTATCACAGAGTACATAACCACTATTGTATGTACAAGCATTTGCCTGCGTCTTCACCACGTAGATTTAATTTAGGTCAGCTAGCTGTTAAAAGGTTTAAAAAGTCGTGGGGGGTGTTCTTAAAGACATAGTCGTTTGATGGGTCCAGGTTTAAACCCCGGCGAGTATTTTCTAAACTATACATATACTATAAGTTCCCATAGTATTTTATCACAACACGTAAAAAGACAAATAAAACATAAGTAATGGTATTTTGGATTAAAATGGGAATAGCTCGACCGAGGACTTTACTCTACCTTCTAAACCGCAGAAGAATTACATTATAATATGTATAGTGAAAAAACATTGTGAAGTCCAAATCACACTTGGCTATTATTTTTTTGCGCCATCGAATAAATAATAACACAGTAGAACGGAAACTCCTGCTCCGGACGGGCTCAAGGTCACGATATTAGCCTACACCGGAATACACCGTTAAACTGTATATTTCAGTCGGGCTGTCACGGCCGGCGTTGCCGCCACGCATTTTATGTTTGTGCGTTCCGTACGATCTTACAAACAAACTACAAACTGCGTTGCTACATGCCACATTATTGTGATGTGTTTGCATGTAAAAATAGTTGGTATTACCTACTATTTTCATGTTACGTTTAACGTGTTAATAATTTAATAGATTAATTTGGTATGGTACATATAGTCACGTAATTATATGAGTCTAACTAGTGTAAGTACGTAACATTTCACTAATATTATAAATGCGAAAGTATGGATGTTTGTTTATTTATTTACTGCACTTTCACACCGAAATGGCTGAACATTATCTTTGTAGAACTAAAATAAAATAATTATTTCAAAGAATGGAAAACGTATATTCAGCAGTATTGTCTATAGATGTATGTGAGAAATATTTAAGAGTAAGCAACCCTGGCAGCACGCGTGGACGACAGAGGAGCGCGGGCGTAACGACGTGAAGGGGAAGTAGGTATATAAATGGCGGCGCTTGAGAGTTGGGGCTCGGTCAAAGAAGATTCCGTTCTACTGTGTTATTATTTATTGTAAAGCGGGCTGTGCAGTTAAAACTGAACGTGTGAACTGTGTAGCATGCTTAATGGGATTACCCCACATTTTATGAACAAACAAATTACATAAATTATACCTCTTTATAATGTTGAGCTCTATTCTATTAAGCCGATGTAATTTAGCATGAAGGAATGCGATTGAAGAATCTATATCCAAATCAGTCACGAATTAAAAAAAAAATCGTTGCTCTCCCTCGCCACACAACACAAGTGTCAGTCGAGTTTTTGGCGGGAATCAGGCGGAGCGGTTGAAATTTTTTCCAGTGTGTCGTAAATTGTGTTATAGTGATCTTTAATGTGTATTTTTGGTGTCGATATGTGCAGTAAAGTTTCATTTAGTGACTGATTTATAGGAGAATTGGAAATAATGCCATAATACGACTTTTGGGTTAAGTGATTTATCATTTTGGTCAATAGGTTACCTCTAATCTAAAGGCGTGTTACGATCTGCTACTGCCGTGGGTTGTCTCCAGAAACTCCATTGGGCGTTAGAATGCATGACACTAGGCATTTTAATGCGGCAAACACGAGAAATTTTGCAACATGAAAATTCTCTAACACTCGACACTGGCAAAAATAGTCCCTGAAGGGATTGATTGCCATACTTAGGAAGAAGAAGAAGAAGAAGTGTCAGTCAGACAGGCGACAGCTGACTGGCAGGCAACTTTTTGTAAAGAAATAACATGTATATAATGTCAGTCAAATATGTTTGTTGTGTTTATAACGGAACGGGGAACAAATATTTTTTAATCAAAACACTCAAATTAGTGTAGCTTTACGGCAGTTTGTATTTATTTGTAGCTGGTAAGATCAAATTGGTAGGAGAAGTTATAATAAAACCATTTTACTTTTCAAGGATTTATTTATCTAACAAGCCTTAAAAATAAAGCGTGCCGGCAACCCTTGTAGTCGATGTCGTAGTACTTTTCGTAGAAATCTTGTATGAGCTCCTCGACCTGCAGGCAGAGATGTCAAACGATATACTGCAAGTAAAATGCGACTGTTGCGCGGAGATAGCGCACGAACCTTTCATAGAGTGTTGCGAGTGTGAGACCAATTTATGTACAGCTTGTTTTGCCTCGGGCCGCGAAACTGGCTCTCACAAAAATGACCACAAGTATGCAGTAAGAAGGAATGACTTTCCCCTCTTTGACAACTGCAATTGGTCAGCTAAAGAGGAGTGCAAACTGTTGTCTGCATTGTCAACATATGGCTTTGGAAACTGGGAGGAAATATCCAAAAGCGTGCACTCAAGGTCCAAGTTAGAATGTCAGGAGCATTACAAAAAGTACTACATTGAGAATGTGCAATATAAGGAATTGCAACTATTGCCAGAGACTGAACAGTCCTTGTTTCCTAAGCCCATTATACCATACTTATACAACACTGAAGTGACCACAAATCCACCAAGAAACAACCACACTGACCAACATTTAGCCGGGTACAATGCATACAGATCAGAATTTGAACTCGACTACGATCACAATGCTGAGAGTATTTTCAACATCGAAGATAGCTATTCAGATGATGACGATGAGTGCATGGATGCACTAAAGGTCTCACTTGTGAAAGCACTGAACACAAGACTGAAGGAGCGCCAAAGACGATACAAGATTATTCAAACCCACGGCTTGATCATGCCAAATAGATTTGTTTCATGGCTTCAACAATTTGACATGACTTTGAGCAGACCAAAATCTGAAAGGCTGATATCAGTAATGCAGTTCATGACGGGAATACAGTTTGATGCTTTCATGGAATCCATGAATTTGGAGAGTGAGTTAATGCAAAGGATCATTAGGTTGGGTGAATACCGCAAGAACGGTATAAGAACTCTTTATGCTGCGAGACTGTATAAACAACTGAAGAAGGAAAATGATTTAACTCTGAAGGAGCAGAAGTATGCCACTTCGGTGATGATGAAGAAATTTGACAGCCAATCACCTATCAAGAACAAGTTGTTATTCAGCAAGAACAATGTTTGGAAGTACAAGAGAACATCCATGCCCCTAGACATCCTTGATTTGCCCGGTTTCCACCGTCTCTCTGAAACTGAGAGGATACTATGCTCTAACCTAAGATTGATCCCTGAGAACTACTTAGAGATTAAGGAGCAGCTTATATCGGAGAATAGTAAAATTGGGTTTCTGCGTTTGCTGGACGCCCGAAGAATAGTCAAGATTGATGTGAACAAGACCAGGAAGATATATGATTATCTCATTGCTGAGGGTTTTATAACTAAGCCTATGTGATTATACTACAAAAAATACACTTATTACAATTTTTATTTCCCTCTTGTGCTCACCTTGAAGCCAAACTTCTGATATAGAAATATAGCTGGGTTGGTCGGCGACACGTGTAGTGTGACATCCTTTCCTGTGCAAGTCTAGAAAAAGTAATAAATTCAATAAAATATTTACACACATACCAATATTAATAAATAAAATGCCTGTAACGTATGCTACTTCTTATGCTCATATGGTTATACGTGATGTATGTGATCAACTTTAAAATGTTTGTCAATTGCCAATTCTGTTGTACAAAATCACTAAAGTAAACTCATTTTACAGGATTAAAAGTCTTGATATGTTTTTCTCATGAGGGGTTAAATAAGGATGGCAATACTTTAAGTCATGTCAAAGTAGTATAGTTTCGTAATTGACACCAGTCTGTGTATTTGTACATGCGTACGAAACGGCTAAGCGGATATTGACACAACTTTCATTGACAGTAAGAGGACTTTTCAGAGAGTAATCTGGTTAACTTTTCACTCTGAAAATACAACAGGTTCTTGTCCCAACAAAACAAAGTCAAGAGAAGAAGCGAGTTATTTTTTGTTGTGTTATATCTTTCCTCTCGCTCTCCTGCAATCTGATGATTTCGAGTTTTGAATTGTGTGAGTGATTTCGTGAAAGGGACGGAAGCGTGTTACAGGAAGGCGGGGGAGCGCGCGCTATTTGATTTGACTAATGAGCGCGTGCGGTTACAGTTGGGCATCAGATGGTATCAAACTATTTCCGGAGATGTTAGTAAGACGTTACACGTCACATGCGACAACTGTAAGGCTCTGTTTTTATTAAGCTTCCCTAAAATAGGCGCCCATTTCACTGGAGTCGCCCGACTGGGGACTGTACCGTCACCTTACAGAAGACCGCAGTCAAATAACACTACTTTGATGTAGATTTGTGTCTACGGTAAGTAAGGTTGCCAGTGCTCCACGAGGATACGCTGCGCAAATAGTAATACTGCTAGCACAGCGAGTCCTCATCAACAACATGGTTGGCAACGCGTTAGTGATACCCCTGGTATTGCTAGCGGCTATAGGCTACGGTGACTGCTTACCATCAGGTGGACCGTATGCTATCACCTTAGTGGTATATAATAAAAAAATATAGTTTTAATGTAACCTGCAGCAAGTGGTAGAGCATGAAGGTGGCGATCTTGGCGTTCCTCCACTCGGGGCGCGTGAGCACGAAGGAGATGTAGGCCCCCTTGTCCTCGGGCACCAGAAAGGCGCAGCCCACCACCAGCCGCCGGTAGCTCACCACGCAGCTGAACTCCGGGTACTGCAGCGCTTCCGTCACTGGGTAACAACTACATTTTTAACAACGCGCGAGTGATGCCCCTGGTTTTGCAAGCGTCCAGAGGCTACGGTAACCGCTTACCATCAGGCGGGCCGTATGCTTGTTTGGCACCTTAGTTATATAAAAACAAAGAACCACTCCTTATAAGTATAACGTTATCAAATTTTTTTCCCGGGATAAAAAGTTACAAACAATACGTGTGCCAAATTTCATACACATTTTTAAGTGATATAGCAACAAATTTATACATCTATTCTAGTCTTTGAAGGGGATTGATTGCCAAAGTTAGGAAGAAGAAGAAGAAAACCATTCAGTTTGGTTAGTACACGACGCAGTACTTACAATCGATGCCGGGCCAGAAGAACTGTGCGCACAGGCTGTTGACAGCCGCTATGTGTTGAGGCCGCACATACGAGTAGTCTATGGTGCCTCGCGGAGGGGGCGAGTAGTTCGGTATGTGCCTGCAATAAACATAATATGTTATATACATAATAATTATTATAACTGCGAAAGTTATTCTGTTTGTTTGCGACCTTTTTACGACTAAACGGCTGAACGAATCGTAATGAAATTTGGCAATGAGATAGATTATAACCTGGGGAAGGACATAGGCTTATCTAGAAGTATGCGGGGGAAGTCGCGGCCAAAGCTAGTCCTCTATATATTAAGAGAGATCTCTTCTTCAAAGAGAGGTGGGGCGAATTGGGCTCTTTGTTGTCCGTTTGTTAAGAATTTTTATCTCAAGAACGAGTGGAGTTATCAAATTGAAATTAATATGAAATACCCGGGTCTATTGGTCTCTTTCGGCTGTAAAATAATCAAATCTGTAAGTCAATATGAAGAAAAGATATGACCGTTTATGTCGCAAATATTCGCCACAAGTGAATCAAAACCTATGCGCGGTTGCGCGAGTCCGACTCGCACATGGCCGGTTTTTTAGTATTTCATGTAACAATCATGATATAACACTGTTCACAAAATTCCTCTCAGTACACCTATTAATGCAAGATGACCAAAGGAAAGTTATTACAATAGTTACTTGTTAGTCTTCCTGAGCAGTTCGTCTGTGAGTTTGAGCCACAGGGGCGTGGAGTCGGCGTCCCTCCGTATGTAGGGCTTCAGCGTGGTCCCCGAGTGGGCCGAGCGGAGCGGCGCGTCCTCCGCGCGAGACAACACCACGGAGCCGTACGCCGTGCTCGCTATCGTGCCGCACAGGTGGTCCATCAGGTACTACCAACACACCGGCGTTAGGGCCACTGACACCAACAATATTGTGGCGCCAACTTAACGAACTCACCATCGAATAAACTTATCGGTGTTGATTCTGTTGTATACAATCACTAAACGAAATTTATTTGACAGGACGAAACATTTTGCTATCCCTTTCTCATGTGTGCGGTTAATTATGGATGGCAATATTTTTAGTAATAATAATGCTTGGACATTATCACACATCGCCACCTGGCCCCAAACTAAGCAAAGCTTGTACTATGGGAACCAGTAACCGATATAATACTTATATACTTTTTTTTCGTAAATACATACCGAACGCCCAGACGCAAGACAAACATATTTGTCACATAAATGTTTGCCCCGGCGGGAATCGAACCCGCGACCTCTAGCGTAGCAGTCAGGTGTACTAACCACTAGACCAGCGGTCTCGTCATACTGTCAAATTACTTTAGTTGAGTAATTTTGTACAACAGAATTGGCACCAGTGCCTGATTAACCACGTAAAAAGAGTAGCGCGTCATGAAGCCGTGGTGGCTTTGTGGTTGAAGCAACGGCCTATCATCTGATGGGCCCGGTTCAAATCCCGGCCTGTACCAATGAGTTTTTCTAAGCTTAAGTACAGTGATTAATCATACAATGAGCTTTTAAAAAGAGAGGTAGGGCGATTTGGGACTTTCCGTGAGTTTTCCCATTTAAATTGGAACCGCCCGACTGGGGACTGTACCTCCACCTTACAGAACACCGCAGTCAAATAACACTGATACGCTGCGCTAGTATTAATGCTGCTAGCACAGGGAGTCCTCATCAACAACATGGTTGGCAACTCGTTAGTAATACCTACGATGACCGCTTACCATCAGGTGGGCGTACGCTTGTGTGCCACCTTAGTGGCATATGTGGCAAAAATATTAGGGTTTGAAGTTGGTAACTTACCGATCTTTGGAACCTGTCTAATATTCTTTCGGCGTTCACAGTTTCCATCGGACCTTCCGTCATATACCCTCCCAATAGCTTCACTGTCCTGAAAACAATTTGACAATTACATATCACATAACATCACGCCAAATCCTACTCAGGGTAGGCAGAGAGTATAGAGCGCGTCTCTCTTGACTTACACACCTCTTTTGCTTCAGTTACATTCATCAATCTCTTCATACACGCCCGCTGGTTCTGAGTCATCATTGAGTACTTTGGTAATTTGATCTAGAAATTTGGACCGTGGTCTTCCACTGCTTCTTCTCACACTCACATTCGCATTGTATATATACATATATATATACATATATATATATATATATATATATATATATATATATATATATATCTGTTTTGTCAGTCTTTCATCACTCACTCCTTTAAGTCCAAACCAACTTAACTTTCCCTATATTATCTTTACAATTAAACCCACTTTCACTCCAGTTATTTATTAATTATTCAAAAAAATTGTCTTTTTTTTATACACACTTTTATTCACTCACCAAGCCCTTCATTTGATACCCATATCATAGTTACACAGCGAAAATGATGAAAATGAAAAAAAATTTTGTGACGCCCGGCATATTGGATTGAAAATGGCAGCATTGTGTAAGAAACCAAACATCTATGCCGAATTTCCGCTCATTTGGACACTGAGAGTTGGGTCAATTTTGACTTGTAACATTTGATAACACACACACACCGTACAGCTGAATCTAAATTAAAGATTGTAAATTATAAAAAACAACTCACTTATCCAAATCGAATATGGGCAAATGTTTATGCCTCTTCAGCCTCCTAAGAGCCAACTTGGCCCTCATCCGGTACAATTGGGCTTTCTTGTTCGGATCCCTGACCTTCGGTATCAGATTCTCTATTTGTTTCAGTAATTGAACCTCTTGGTATTGAGTCATCTCGACCATATCTTTCACCACCACCGTCTTTTCAATCCACGGCATGCCAGTCGAGTTCAATTGGGATGAGAATAGGGATTCTTGTCTTATAGGTTTTTCTTCTGGAGTTGCTTTGGGCTTCAAGTCCAGTTTTTCTGGCTTAAATATGAAATTGATTAAATTTTGACTCTTATACTTTTTTATACCACTAAGGTGGCGCACAAGCATACGTCCCGCCTGATGGTAAGCAGTCATCGTAGCCTATAGCCGCTAGCAATACCAGGGGTATCACTAACGAGCTGCCAACTATGTTGATGAGGACTGTGCTAGCAGTATTACTACTAGCGCAGCGTATCCTCGTGGAGCACTGGCAACCCTCACCGCAGAAACAACACTAAATCAAAGTAATGTTATTTGACTGCGGTCTTCTGTAAGAAAGTACAGTCCCTAGTCGAGCGGCTCCAATTTTAATATGAAAACCCACGGGAGATTCCATTTGGCCCTAGCACTTTTTTAAGCTCAAGGTGTGATTAATCACTGAACTTAAGCGTAGAAAAACTCATTAGTGCCGGCCGGGGATTGAATCTGGGCCCATGAGATGACAGGCCGTTGCTTCAACCACAGGGCCACCAAGCGTTCACAATAATATGTTAAAATATTACCAGCTTGACGGAGTAGTCCTCTGCGGGGGAGTTGCTGCGCGTGTCAGAGTCGTAGTACATCACCGACTGCGGGAACGAGTGCAGGCTCGACGAGTCGCTCTGCAGACGGACAGTACCATTCAATACATAATTATGTGGGGCGAGCGAGGTGATCATGCTCAGCCACCACAATGGGAAGATCCTCCAGCCAGGCGGGTGTTGTGCCTGGGGAACCGCGGCTCCGACTGTTCTAGTCGGAAACTTGTATATATATTGATTATCTCAAAATCAAAATAAAAAATCATTTATTCAGTTTAGGCCCTAATAAGGCTCTTATGAAGGTCTAAATTACCACCTAATCATAATCTATGGTTAGTATCAAGTATCAAGTGTTAGCACAACTCACATGAACAGGCATTTGGTTCATCTCAAACCCTTTGAAAGAGGTCTCGGCGTCGGAGTAGGTCCCGTCTTTATTGGTCATTATGGTGAGAGAGTCCTCGTATGTACTCTCATCCGCTATTTCATTCCTGCACCAAGAATACGTCAAAGATTTTTTTTACATCACTAAGGTGGCAAACATTTATAATTATTTGTCTACTGGCAACCTTCACAAACAGGAATCCATGTTATGACGTTAACTGTAAACAAACCAATCAAGGCGGTTGATGCTCTATACGAGCTGTGCCGGGTTGACATACGAACGACACAGTACAGCCCCTATTATTATATACTCTTTTTTGACAGACAATACGTTAAGTCAGTTAATAAGCATTGCTAATTTCAAATTCATATCATCATCAGTAGCGATGTTGGATTCCGTTATATTAGGATTACATCGTCCTGGCCTTATCCTAAACATTGCTAGGGTCCGCAATTAATCTGTGTGAGTCACTAGAGAGGTCACCTGTTTATTACACAAAGCGAACAAAGTGACAAAAGTCGTCAATTCTAGCGAAAAAATCACTAACCTGGCAACACTGTTCCCCGGTTTCCCTTAATGAATTTCCGTCCCTTTTCACGAAATCACTGCCAGAAAAGCTAGAAGAAAAATGAAAACAGTTTTGTACCTGCTGTCAGAGTCATGATGGTCATAGAAGGAGGTACTGGACACGCCACTCAGCTCGTCCGAGTCCACGCGCCGCTTCTTGCACGGCACTATCTCCATGGGAGACCGCTCCTCACTATCATTTATCAGGTCCTTGTAGCCTGACAAAATCAAAAAATCATTTATTCATTTTAGGTCCTAATAAGGCATTTATGAAGGTCTAAATTACCACAGGTTTGGAAAAAAAGCCACCTGAGAAGAACTGGCAAGAGTTTCAGTGCTGTCTTTTTTTTTTCATTGAATAATTATGATATAACCGTTAGTCTCGTGGTTAGTATACCTGACTGCTACGTTATTTCGTCAATTCTGTTACGGCTAAGTGTCATCAAACAGGCTTCTGTGGACAAAAAAAATCGGCCAGGACGGGACGTAAAGCCTTCTAGCCCACTAGACTACAAACGGAGTTCTAGCCAGTATTATGAATCGTATGATCTTTAATTATAAATAGGATATATCTAAGTTAAACCACCTCGTAGGATTCTAAACGAGAAATTAATTGTATTAATTTACGTTCACCGTTTGTAACATTGTAGTCCGACATGGCCGTGATAGGTTAGAAGGCTAAGGCAGGTGGCGTAGCGGAGCACCCTTAGCCGACGTTGGTTGTTTTTTTTGTTCGGTAAGTTTATTAACTTGCGAAAATGTGTGCGTAAATTAATACAATTAATCTCTCGTTTAGAATCCTACGAAGGTTAATAAATTTCCTAGGAAATTTATAAATTTGCGGTTCTTGTTATCTTCCGGTGACATATATATGTTTTTATACAACTCGGACGAGTTACTCAGTTGTGGATTACTCCTATTACAATTATTGACATACCCATTTCAGTAATTTTGGCAATGAAAAGCACTTTATCCATGGCCATGAGATTGCGTGGCCTGCCCTTAGGCTTATCTTTGGCCACTTCTTGCACTGAAACATAAATAAGAATTAATAATTTCGTTAGGGAGGGGTGACATCCACATTTCGGTGAAGTTTTTATAGGTGACAATTTGTGTGATGCTCGAAACAATATGTTTATTAAGATTTTTCTTTATGATCTCTATAAAACCCATATTAAAAAATACCATATCAATAATATTTTAGCCAATAGTGGCAATGTGGTATGAAGTGTGGCCTGATGTTCTGGCTACACAATTTTAATCCCACCGGTCTGTACCCATGAGTTTTTCTAACTTAAGTTCAGTGATTAGTCACACCATGATCAATACGGTGAAGGGTGAAGGAAAACATCGTGAGCAAACCTGCATATGTCGGAGAAGAAATTCAAGGATGTATCTAGTGCTTAAGAGATAGATCTGTCACATTACCATATTATCTTTGGTTAAAAGTGGGTGTGAAGCCGGGACAGGCAGCTAGTATAGTATATAGCTTATGTTACTCAGTGTACTCAGTGATGAATAGAGCTTTCTAATGGAGAAAGAATTTTTAAATCGGCCCAGTAGTTTCGGAGCCTTTTCAATACAAAAATACACACAAAATACTAATATCAGTATAGATAAAGCTGTGCTTACCTATGAGTGCAGCAACTTCAGGAGTGAAGTTGTGGAGAAGTCTCCACCAGCCAGTCTCCCCGAGCACAACGGAGCCAGACTTGAAGAACATGTTGTTGTACACCGACAGAGCTCCTGCTATTGTACCAACCCAGTTTTTTTTCTGTTTCCTTAAAATATAATATTATAATGGTAAATAATTGGACACTGCCATTTTAGAACTCCATTTTTCTTATATTCCTAACACTCACTGGAAGATTATATATACTTTATCAAATTTTTTTATGGAGCTGTGGATATTTTAGTAAGCTATTTGTTTATTCTGTAACTTTCAACTTTCATTCGAATAAATAAAACCTGATATTATTACGACAATAAAGGTTGCTTTTGTAAAGTATCAAAATACATTACTGTTGAGTCATCAGTGATGTAATTTGGTACTTTATTGATGTAAAAAACAAAATTAATTTGTTTTTCTAAAAGGGAAAAATTTTCAAAGTGTTCTAGTGTCCCTTACGTGGTCCCAAATAGTATCTGCCAGTTCTTATCAATGAAGAAACAGATGTGGGTCTTGTAGTGGAAAAACCCATGGTTGCTGATCCCATATGAGTTGGTGTTGAGGTGGTACAAGCTCAGGTATATTACAGACACCCTGAAACACACACTGGTATTATTGCGAAGTTTATTTACTTTGAAACTGATACACTTTTAAAATATATCTTCACACCTGCCCACAAGGGTCCCCAAAGGGGGAAGGCAAAGGTGTTACAACATCCACTGTACCCCAGACATAAGTTGGTGCTAATGTGACAGATGTTGAGTCTGTTACTGTATCTTAGGCACTACAAATGTCCTTAAATTTTTCGTCTCAGACCTAGGATTTTTGCTAAGCTGGTATATTATGTACAATACAAGGCATAGTTTTAACCGGCATCACTTCGTTGTTCGCAAAATTCCATCCACATTTTTTATTTCTTCTGAATATAAAAGTACTTGTTCGAAGGTTTAGTAAAAACATAATTATATTATCAATATTTTAATTGTGTTCAAAGGTTAATTATTGAATGTAGCTACATAATTTATGACACATACCACGGCATTCTATTCCTAACAAACAGCTCCTTATGTCCCGGGGCACATTCTGAACAAGTAAAATCGAAGAACACATCGCAAGTTAGGTTGCCGGGCGCGTTGAGACTTCGAAGACAGGTGAGATGCACGAAACAAATGCATGTATCACAAATCAAACCTGGCCGCTCTTGCTTATTCTCCGGCTCGTTGCAATATTTACACGTTGTTGACATTATTCTATTCTACTTTAAATTTTATCATTCTAAATAAGCTCGCGCAAGTTTAAACAAAGCCTTGTATTTATTTATTTTTATTGCTTGGCACAATTAGCATTTAGCACATTTGTTTGTTTTTGTCTGTCGAGGGCTGTCAAGTGTCAACTCAGTTATGTCATGTCAGAGGACATAGCTGTCATCATATTCTTCTTCTTCTTCCTAACTATGGCAATCAATCATCCTCAAGGACTATTTTGCCAGAGTCGAGTGTTAGAGACTTATCAAGTTTTTCAACAAGACATTATGTTGAGTTGCATTAAAATGCCTTGTAAAGTTGTATCATTCATTCTAATGCTTATTGGAGTTTCTGGAGACAATTCACGGCAGCAGCAGATGATAACATGCACTTACTTTAGCAGTCAGACAGAACCCACTGTCCGAAAAGATAAATCACTTCATTTAGAATCTATATTACAGCATTATTTGCAATGTTCCTATTAATCAGTTGCTAAATGATACTTTAATGCACATAATGAATCTTATTTTTTGTACTTCGTGTCTAGACTGTGCCAAGACGGTGCTAAGCAAAGAGGATGCAAACGCGGTGTCCAGAAAGTGTCAGTATCGAGCATGATTGCAGCTAGCTGAGCCGGTAATAAGCCGGTAATTTATATTGTAGCGTTCCTAGGCAACGCAGGTAACACAATTAAATAAGGCACGGTTTCAGTTGTAATCATTTACTTCGTATAAAACAACATGTCAATAAGTACTACGTCTATTTTTTAATCGTAGTTAGTGTTTGGCATGTTTCTGTTGGTATCCGAACTCGTTTATCCAATTGTTGATGTTCTCTCTGTGTGTGTTGCGTACTATCCGAACACTTTCTGGGTCGGCGGCGTTACTGGCCATGAGGTCCAAGTGGTGTGCGCCATCTTGGATCAGAACAGCCTGAACTGATCCGCTAATGTTGTTAAGAATGCCACCTGGGAATACAAAATACAAGTTAAGATGCTTTAAGTTTACTTAAATAGGATACCTACTATTTTCTCATGGGTGGATGTACAACCCAGCTCTCGTATGTCCAAGATGGGGTTTTCAAGCCCTTGTTGATGCATGTAAACATATTATCAGGATATGTTTGACCAGGTGGTCTTTGCAAGAGGCTAGATAGGTGGGAACAACCACAGTGTTCCATATTCTGTCATCAAGAAAGCAGTACTGTGATATGGTTTAGAGGGCAATGTAGCTGGCGATATTCCTGGATACAGAATACAATGAACTAAGTTACGGAGTTTTTGGCGGGAATCAGGCGGAGCGGTTGAGATTTTTTCCAGTGTGTCGTAAATTGTGTTATAGTGATCTTTAATGTGTATTTTTGGTGTCGATATGTGCAGTAAAGTTTCATTTAGTGACTGATTTATAGGAGCATTGGAAATAATGCCATAATACGACTTTTGGGTTAAGTGATTTATCATTTTGGTCAATAGGTTACCTCTAATCTAAAGGCGTGTTACGATCTGCTACTGCCGTGGGTTGTCTCCAGAAACTCCATTGGGCGTTAGAATGCATGACACTAGGCATTTTAATGCGGCAAACACGAGAAATTTTGCAACATGAAAATTCTCTAACACTCGACACTGGCAAAAATAGTCCCTGAAGGGATTGATTGCCATACTTAGGAAGAAGAAGAAGAAGAACTAAGTTACAGTATAGTGCCACGTGGGACTTTACGATTGAAGGTGTGGGGAACTGCATCTTCTGCATTGGCGGATGTGACACACTATCAGGCGAACAATTTGCTCGTCTAGTCAACTACTCGTATATAAAAATATATCCAGATACAGATACAGATAAAAAAAAGTCAGGCAGTAAACTGTACGGTTACCGGCTGTCCAAGGATCCATAAGTCCGTTGCTGAAGATGATATTGGACGCATATTGGAGACGAGAACCTCCGAAGCGGATCCTCGCCATGTTCTCGCTAGGGTACACGTTGTACTTCTTGTGACAATCCGCGGAGAATTGGGTGAAGTTCCAGGGGGACGGCTCGAACATGTCAGTGGTACCGGTCGCGCAGATTGGCATCACCATCTCTGTGCAAGCCTTGAGAATAAACAATTCGTTAGTAAGGCAAAAGTCGGCCGTAAAATCTGGTAGATTTTATAGAAATTGGTTCAGGACAAATAAGCCCTTATTGTGGTTTGATAAATTGTGGAATGAACTCCCCGCCGAGGTTTTCCTAAACGAGTACAGCATGGAGTTCTTCATGAAGGGTGTGAAAAGATTTTTGAAGGGTCGGCAACGTGCGAGTTACCATCAGGTGGGTCGTATGCATGTTTGGCCCCTTAGTGGTATAGAAAAAACAACTTAACATTGAACACAGCTATAATTTTGGGGATCACTTAGAATCGTCGTACCATCATCAATCGAATTTTAACTGGGGTAGTTAAATTCTACATTTAGCCGCTTTTTCGTAAATCCAAGAGAATACAACCCCTGCAGCAGCGCTGCAAGGCTGCTGCCATGTTAAAGAACCTCGTTCCAACATGTGTGAATAATAAATGGCCGTTTGCATACACATGATCATGACAGTGTCGGTAGCAAGAACATTTTTCGACTACGTATTCGAAACCGAAACTCGCGAAATTTCAAAATTGTCATACTAATTTTTAGTTCCACTTTTGACCGCCGCAGCGCTGTTCTTTTTCCCATACAAAAATAGTCGAAGGCGATACGAAAACGTTGTCGCTATTTATTCATGCTCGCGCTACTGATCATGAGGAGATTTTAAGCAAACTCCTATAATGTAGTGTTGTTGCCAGTCGCGGAACGGAACCCGCTCGGCTGAATAACTCCCGGTAGATAACATAAGGGCCCACCTGGTAATCCCAACCAGCAGCGTCCAAGTTAACGTATTGGTCGCCGTTCTTGTAGTTCACGCATTTGTTCTTCTTCTCGTAGTTTGAGTATATTTCTATAACTTTGCCGATAGCCTGAAAAAAGCAACCCTCACATGCTCAACATGGAGACATTTTACATTCATATTAAGTTTGCTCATTGCTCATGGCTGTATCATGGGTGAATCATTGGATTACTGGTATTTCTAGTGACTGCTTACCATCAGAAAGAAAGAAAGAAAAAACGTTTATTGACACAACAACATATAAAAACATAATAATATAAATGCTTAAAATTAAAAGTATATTGAAATCGTGCCATAAAGGCTAAGCAGCTCAGCATAATGCTAGATGCCAGTACTGCAGCACCGGTCAACCAACGCTGGTTTTCAGCTGTAGCCTACGAGTGCCATACTACGCTCGAAACAGGCATCATCAAGGCATCAGGTGGGTCGTATGCTTGTGTGCCAGCTTAGTGGTATAAAAAAACCAGTTTGGTTTGGTTATTGGGTTTCAAAAAAAGCTTTAAAATTACCTCTAATAACTTCTCCCCAGTCAAACTGACACTCATCTCTTGACAGACGACCCGGACAGGATACGCCGGGAGGGGTAGCAGGAAGTCTGACGGGAAGGGGTAGTTGACCATAGCCAGGGTGACGTACATGTCAGCTAGGAAGTCTACTAGGGTGTCCACATCCTTGGCGTTGGCTACAGGGTCGCATAAGTTCCAGTTTTTGTGCAGCCAATCGGAGCCGTTCTTTGTTGCGGTGAAGTTGCTGCAAACGTAACAGTTGCCCTTTTTATGAAATGGTAATAAACAGCTCTAGTAAGGGAAGGGAGAGTTCGTATTCGATCTATGCATCCATTTATATTTATACGTTAAAATAGGTCGATGCTGTGGAATTGCCCAACACATAAGTTGATGCCTTGCTTTTCAGCAAGCTTGTTTTTTTAGCATGCATTATACGGCTCATCAGCTGCTTTTTCCGTCAATCCACCAAGCAAGATCACACACCATAAATGTATGTGTTACGTTTGACCCAGTGTCTTAGTAATTTTATGATGTATCAGTCGCAGTATTTCCAGAATTGTACCTTCTGCGGGGCATTGACAGCTGTAATGGTATCCCAGCGGAGGTAACACGTGTAGTATTTTTATACCACTAAGTAGGCAAACAACCATACGGCCCGCCTGATGGTAATCGTAGCCTATGGACGCTTGCAAACCAGGGGTATCACTTGCGCGTTGCCGACCCTAGAGCGAGCAGAAAAATTGAGAGCTCATGCTTGATGGCAAGTGGATGGCTCAAAATATTTCACTATCTTACCGGATAACACTCCATGAGTGTCTAATATTGTCGCTGCAGGTGGCATTGGCGAACGAGAAGCTGGAGGTGACGATCCTGTTGAAGACCTGGCAGTCGGCCATGTTGGGGAACATGTGTACGGGCGCCGACGCTGCGATGGCGCCATTCACCAAGTGAGGGTACTTTATCCTAAAGTACGCAGCAAGCATTCCGCCGTAAGATCCTGGAGAACCATTTTACTTTGTTTATTCACACACTCAATGATCTCAGTTAAAATAAAATTGGTAGATGTAACTTTGAGAACAACGAAATGACGCCGGTTAAAACTAAGTCTTGTAGAGTACATATACACAATTAGACGCACACAACTACAACAAATACCTAGAATGGGACTAACCCTTGCCCACGCACTACATGTTTAAAAAACCGGCGTCATTTCATTGTTTGCAAAGTATCATCCATTTTTTTAAATTTAATCTGACCCTAGGATAGGAAGGAAGCTTTAATGGTACAGTTTCTTCCATAACATTCAGCAGTCTCTGCATGTTTTTTACTAGGCATAAACATTATAAATTCCTAAGTTGGAGACTCAGAAAGATTTCCAAAACTAGAATTATAACTTGTACGTTAAAAGATATATTATAATTTTTTTTTACTCTCCAACAGTCATCATATGTCTATGCCAATTTTCTCCTCCTTTTGAAATTCCCCCTCGAGCGTACTCCAAAATGGCGCACGAACATTACGCAGTCCTAGGCACGGATCCGCTAGACCGTGTAAGACTTTAATTGTTGGAAACCTTACCACCAAAAGCGATGACCGGATACTTGGGCTTGATGGAGTCGCCTTGCAAGAAATTGACCAAGTCTGCGTAGTCGGCCAAGGCTTGGTCTGCGGTCAGGTACCCGATGTGATCGTTGTCCAAGGATTTGTTTTTACCGAAGGGCATCGAATCCCCATAGTACCTGGAGATGCAAGGTATTTTATTAATGCTGATTTCTTTCAGAAACAGTTAAAGTTCGTCGGTTTTTCCCGTTCATATTAAGAGCGCCCTACTGGTTAATTGATGATTGGTAATTTAGACCTTAATACGGGCCATAATAGAGCCCAAACTGAATAAATGCTTTTTTAATTCTGATTCGTATCCTAGTAGTAGCGTCAAAGCAGATCATAATTTTAGGAATAGAGGTAAAGCATAGCTGTATCTCTCGTTTTGAATAGGAGCACTCCACTGGGTTTTTTTTTTTATTTTTTTATTAACACAGGTGAGATTTAATTTTTCCCGCATTAATCTAGATGAGCTAAATAATGATGCTAGTATAATTCCTTGGTCATCAGTTGAAAATATGCAAACGATCGATGAAAAACTTGCCTTTCTTAATACTAGCATCATTAGCTTATTTGATCGTCACGCTCCAATACACCAAGTAAAGCTTAAACACAGACCCTCCCCATGGATGAACGATAGGGTGCGTAAAGCAATGATCCGGCGCGATAAAGCTTTCCGCAGATATAAGCGCATAAGGTCGGAGGAAAACTGGTCTGCATACAAAATCCTTCGAAATCGGTGCAATATGCTAGTACGTAACGCTAAGCGGCGACACATTGCGGAGCAACTTGAGACTGCGACTCCAGCTGGGGTTTGGAAGTTCTTAAGGTCTATTGGCATGGGGAAATCCAAGTCCCTCGATTCTAAGTTACCTATTGATCTGAATACTCTAAATTCTCACTTTTCTTCTGTTACTACTCTTGTCCCTAACAACAAACAAACTGCTTTGCTAGAAATAGAAAACATGGCCCAGTGCAATGTTCCCCCTTTCTATTTTTCCACTGTTAGCCAAGACACTATCTATAAAACTATCCAATCTCTAAAATCCAATGCCATTGGTTGTGATGATATTGGACGTACTATGCTCCTGCTCGTATTAAAACACATTCTCCCCGCGCTTACCCATATAATTAATTTCTCCTTTTCCTCTGGTCAGTTTCCTGATATATGGCGTAAAGCACACGTCCTTCCGCTTCCTAAAATTCTTGACCCTGCTCTCTGTAATCACTTCCGTCCTATTTCAATCTTGCCATTTCTTTCAAAAGTTGTAGAATCTGTTGCTCATAAGCAGGTAACAGATTTTCTTACAACTGCTAATCTTTTTAATCCTCTTCAGTCTGACTTCAGGGTGGGGCATAGCACTACAACTGCGTTACTGAAAGTCACTGAGGATTTGAGAACGAGCATGGCTAACTCCCATGTTACGATACTTGTTCTTATTGACTTCAGTAACGCATTTAACGCCGTCGACCATGATTTACTTCTTGCCACGTTACGTCAGCTGAACTTCTCCACTGACGCGACTAATTGGTTCTCCTCCTACCTGAAGGGGCGCAGTCAGGCAATTCGATCCGGTCAGACTCTATCTGATTGGTGTGAGTTGCATACTGGTGTCCCTCAGGGAGGGATTCTATCCCCGCTTCTTTTTTCCTTATTTATTGACCGACTTTCTCCCTATCTTCTCTGTTCCTATCATTTCTATGCTGATGACCTGCAACTTTACTGTCATTCCACTCCTGAAGACTTGGTTAAAACTCTGGTGTCTGTCATTAAAGACCTACAAGAACTCCTGTTGTGGTCAAATCGTTTTGGTATACAAGTTAATCCAAACAAATGCCAATCGATTTTAATTGGAAACACGCGACAGCTCAGTAAAGTTGACATCAGCAGCCTTATTCCTATCTCCTTCAATAACTGTGTGATCCCACTAACACCTACGGTCAAAGATCTGGGTATCCTTATTGATGAGAATCTCTCTTGGTCTGCTCAGGTTTATGAGGTGTCACGCAAATTCTATGCTGCACTTCATTCAATTCTACGCCTTAAGAACTTCCTACCTCATAGCACCAAAATAACCATTGTTAACTGCCTTCTACTACCAATAATTGATTACGCTGACATCTGCTACCTTGATCTATCGGAGGAGTTGCTAAACAAATTAGACCGGTTACTAAATACATGTATTCGTTTCATATATGGTCTACGCAAGTACGATCATGTATCCGACTATCGGGCTAAGCTTGGATGGCTAAGAATCCGTGAGAGGAGGAATGCCAGAATATTAAATCTATTATTTTCTATCTTAAATGATCCTAATTCTCCCTTCTACCTTAAAAACTCTGTGTGCCTTTTATCCGATGCTCTCGACCAGCCACTCAGGTCTAAGGATTCTCTTCTTCTCCGCACTCCTATCCACTCCACTTCTCGTGAGCATTACTCTTTCGGAACTACGGCAGTGCGTCTATGGAATCAGCTTCCGATCACAATCAGAAAAGCTCCTTCCAAGGATATCTTCAAACGCCTGGTCAGGGAACACTACTTGGAAGTCTCCTTGCATAGATAGAGGATATTCGTCACATTTCCGGCATTTATGGTTATAGTTATTTATATATTACATTCATCTCTTATTTATATATTTGGTATATTTATTTGGTATATATTATATTATATTTATGTATTTTATTCGTTGTTGACAAATGATCACACTCAATTTCAAATTGCAGCTTATGATATGCACACCTGCTCCTATGTTTCTCCTGCCAGCTGTGGTAGACTGGTAGAAAATGCTTTAGCATTAAGTCCACCATTGTACTTTAATTGTGCATTAAGTTTTTAAATAATAAATAAATAAATAACCCTTTTGGATCTTGTCAGGATCTGGATTAAAGTATAGGGTTTTAATCCTGTAAAAACAATGGGATCTCATGGGAAGAAGTTATAAAAACACAGGATTTGCCCTTCTTCTGTGACGAAGAAGTTGCGGGTAAAAGAATAGTTTTTTATACCACTAAGGTACACAAGCGTACGGCCCACCTGATGGTAAGCAGTCACCGTAGCCTATAGCCGCTAGCAATACCAGGGGTATCACTAACGCGTTGCCAACCCTGTTCTTGGTGAGGACTCACTGCGCTAGTAGCACTACTAGCGCAGTGAGTTCTCGTTCTCGCAATAGAAACCTTACATACTTTGAATTAAAAGTCTAGTCTCACTTCTCACCTGTGTTCAGCGAATACGATCTTTGCATGGTAGGCCGGTGCTATGTCCCAAATGAACCCTGTGTGTTTCGCGAACGTTTCAATTTGGCCCTGAAATTGTTGGAATACCGTTTAATTATCCTCATACTTTGTGGTTCCTAACGAGGCCCAGCTTATCTATTTGAGGATAAAAATATTTTTCAATAAGTATGCGTATACTACCTAGTCTACCTACCTATTATTACAGCCTAAGCTTTAAAGGCCAATAATGGCCCTGTGGTATGAAGCGTTGCCAGCCATTCTAGCGACGCAATTTCTGCAATCCCACCGGTCTGTACCAATGAGTTTTTGCAGTTTTTCTAACTTAAATGCAGTATTTAGTCACACCACGAGTTTTACGGCGAAGGAAAATATCGAGAAATTCAAGAACGAATGTAGTGCCTAAAAGACGGCGACGGACTTAACATCTGTAACGCTGGGACCAAATTATTTTCGGTGGGAAGTGGGTGTTGTAATACCTCTGCCCACCTCTTCGGGTAAGTTGTAAAGATATACTATTTTATGTGTGAACATTTTTCCTCTTGCTTTCCTGCAAGCTGTGTGAGTGATTTCGTGGAAAGGGACGCTATATTTTTGGACATTTCAATATGAAGATCACCCTAATCATTAACCCCTTGTTGTCCAGAGCTTCAAATACCGCTATAAAATCATCACGTTATTATATGCTGGTCTCTATAACGTTATACGCAATACAACGGTATCAACATAACGTTATTTATATCAGAATAACGTTATATCAGTGAACGATATTTGCAAAGTAACGATATTAATAAGGTTATTTGCCGCTCGGGTCGGGTAGTCGGGTTTTGATATTAGCGGTATGAATTAACGTTATTTCTTGTTAACGTTATTCGCCTTTTCGTTAAAAATGATATAGAAATAACATAACGTTATATAACACTATATACCGTTATTTTCGTTAGTACAGTTTTTTTTAACTTTCGCGATTTAAACACATAGTAATGTCATGAAAACGGGTCTTATACGCGATATTAAATTGTTTATTTACGTCCCGACGTTTCGACCGAGTTGCATCGGCCGTGGTCACGGGCTGACTAAATAAACAATTTAATATCGCGTATAAGACCAGTTTTCATGTCATTTTCTATAAAGTTATGAAGCCCTGTTGTTGACCCATCTTCTGCTCAAACCATCCCATGTCCAGAAAGCTAAGTGTTTTAGCTTCCTTGGCAAAATGTACGAGTTTGTTAACGTACTTATATAAATTGGAAGTTTACTCAGTTTTATTGTATTGTTCAATAGCGGTCAATGGCTTTTCGGACAGCGGCTGTAGAGGTGTGTATTGACTGTTTGCGCATTGTATGTTTAATTACTTGCCATTTACAAGATAACACGTAATTTACAGCTGTGACATTATGACTTTTTTTATAGTAAGTGGCCTTTCGACGCTTGCAATACCAGAGTTATCGCTAGCGCGTCGCCAACCTAATTGTTTAGAAGACTGTGCTAGCAGCCAAAGCAGTTAGCTCTCCTTACTGTCAACGCAGCGTATCCTAGGCGAGCTCTGGAAACTTTACCAACACAAAATAAATATCTGTTATGGTTGTTACAGTGGGCGGTTACGTCAACCACACGGCCACGTGCGGTCGGGGGATTCCCGTCAGTTCTAACAAAAATATTTGTTTTCGAAATTTCCACGCGTTTCCAGTGAAACTCACAGTCAAGTCCCACCACACTTAGTTCAAGAAACTATTTAATGATTTTATGTAGGTATTTGCGAAGAAAAAAATGATTTCATTCTCAATATACCTACTACATATTGAGTCAAGATTAAACACGATCAGTGACACAAATCAACATTAGCTACTAGTTCTGGCACATCTCTAATTTAATTACGACATTGAAAATCTATTTGTGTAAAATGTTCACAACTTTGTGGTTGAAAAATAAATAAATACTCAAAGCAATAGATATAACGCATTTACATAATATATACCTATGTATAAAATAATTTGTAAAATGTAACTTAAATTACTGTAGGTAGGTCATACAATTAAAAAAAAAGTTATGTAGGGAGGTACTTAAAAAATAATGTTGTTTAGAAAACACAGACTAAATCTTAGACTTCACACGTCACCTAAATGGACTATAGGAAACAGAAAACATTTTAAAACTTCACAGATACACGTTAAAAGTCTTATCCACACAATATAATAATATTATAAACGCGAAAGTAAACTCTGTTTGTTTGTGTGCTATCCCTTCACGAATAAACGGCTGAACGGATCCTAATGAAATTTGGCAATGAGATAGATTTTAACCTCTGGAAGGACATAGAATATTTTTTGTCTCAAAAATAATAATTAAGGGGGTGAAACAGGGGTTGAAACTTTGTATACCGTCTTAATCAGCTCAGTCAGAGTGCTCTTCTTAGATAATTAATTACCTTTGATTTTATGACAAGTATATAATCAAAGATAATTACGTTTTTTACTCTAAAACCACGCGGGCGAAGCCGCGCCTTACAGCTAGGATAATACTATATGAAGGAGAAAACATTTAAAACTTTATAGGTAGACATTAGAAGTCTTATAAAATTACTTTGAAATCCAATTTCTAATACCTATCTTGTGTTTATATACGTTAGTTATCACTGAAACCGGCATTTGGTCTTATCTTAAAATAGTGCTACCTACTTAATTATACTGTTAGAACTGTAAAGAACTAATTAGTATTCTGCTGAGACCAAATTAACTGGTATACCGTCTTATAACGTGGTGTTTGTCTTTAGTAGGATGCTCGTAGCATCATTGTTCGGGTGTCCGTCTTCTGTTTATTCATACGGTAGATTATATACTTGTATATTATATACTAGTATATAATCTAAGGATAGATACTGTAATGCTTTTGTGGGCGTATATGTAACTGGTGAGTAATTTTTTTTTTTAGTACAGTACAATTTAGGTCGCCCTTAAATTCCAGTTCCCTTCATAAAAAGGGAGGTGAAACTTTGTGAGCAGCGAAGTGAGATTAGAACTACGCCTTGCGGTGAACCCGCAAACACCTACAACAAATTAAACTACAAATTGCCCGCGTACTATATGTTTAAAATCAGGCGTCACCTTTTATATTTGATCAGAGTTCGAGAATATACGTAGAAAAGGGATCTCCTAGTTTTCTTGTGCCTCCAATAACGCCCTTCCCTGCCTGTAATACCTATATGATATAATTCGTTTTAGTAATAGATACGTACGTACCTCGTTCCCAGTATAGAAGAAGATAGGCCCACCACCTTGGTCCCAATAATCTTCATTCACCAAGTACTTCATTTGAAAAGTTTCATTTCTTTGAAAACCGAAGTGATCCAGAGGTACAGTGAGCCATTTCGTCTCATATGTGTACTCTGAACGTGCAACACTAGCTATAGTTATTAAAAAGTATATTTTTGCCCACATTTTGTTAATTTAACTTGTAGGGATACGTCAGTGTTGACTTGTAGATCTAGTGGTAATGCACGGGTGATGCGCTGCGGCCCGCGCCGGCCGGCCTCTGCTTATATAATGTTACGTACAACCATACGGATAAGTGTTAAGGAAAATGTGTTTATTTAAAAAGGCAACATCAACTGACCGCACCCGCAAGCTGCGGTCTGAAATACCATATATTATACAAATTAACAATAGACACGATTGATAACAGTAGGAAATACAGAAATAATATCAACCAGCAGTATCAACTTTTATTACTTAAACTTGACACAATTATTGCTCTGAATAGGAATAAGGCCCGTTTGTTGGTAACCGGTTAACCTAACATAGTCTATAGAATGGGATATATTTGACTGTGTTGACCTCGATGATGTCGCCCAGATGCTTAATGTTGGAGTAAGCCTCATCACAGTAGGTAAATTTTATCTTTACGCTTTCTCACAAAGGTCTCCGAAAAGGTAGGCAGAAGTGTTCCCTTCTTTCCACCGACGATAAATTAGTGCCAACGTGACAGATGGTGAGTCCGTCGCCGTCTCTTAGGCACTACATACGTCCTTTTTCTTAGACGTATGCAGGTTTACTTACGATGTTTTCCGTCACCGTCATGGAGTGACTAATCACTGATCAAGTTTTCAGATTGGTATAACGCATACCACACTGCCACCACCGCGGCTCATAACAAAAACTTTGTATACGTTTTAAATATTTTAATCCCTGCCAAACGCACTTGTGTGCTCGCAAGTCCAATACAGTTTTTATCAGCGTTCATTTGACCCCAGTCTCGCGGCGGATGAGTTGGTTGGCTCGACACTAAATACTAATGGCAACACACACACATCTTTACATTGTTTATTCTGTGAACCCATTTACTTTTATCATTATACAAAACATACTTACATAAACATATACATATAGATATAGATAGTGGATAGGATACATCAACTCAACGATTAGTTGAAGCGAATGGCTTAAGCCGGAGTCTACTGGCAGCATTATCACTTATGTTGCAAGCGTCTATAGGTTACGGTAACCGCTTATTATCAGGCGGGCCGTATGGTTGTAGACATTGGTGGCGATTCTGTTGTACAAAATCGTTAAACTAATCCGACAGGACTAAAAGTCTTGCTATCCCCTTCTCATGTGCAAGGTTAAATAAGGATGGCTATAGTTTTAGTCCTGTAAAATTAGTTTAATATAAAGATTTCTTACAACACATTTAACACTAGTGGCCGGTTAGTTAGAACAACAGACTCCGCCTCGGTTTATGTAGAAAATTATTTTACTCTCTTCTTTCAAAGTCTATGAAAACATAATAAACAAGTCTGAGCAAGATCAATTTGCGACTACGTTATCGAGTATCGCCTTCGACGCATGGGGAAATGAACAGCGCTGCGGCGGCGAAAAGTCGAACTAAAAATACGTATGAACATTTGACACGGAGTGATAAGTTTACGAATACGTCGAAAGATGTTCTTGCTAACGGCACTGTTCCTCTCCTCTTAAAAGTCCTATGAGAAGATTATAACAGAAAGCTCCATTGAAAAACGATTTATGTTAATAAGACTTTATAACTATAATAAAATATAAATAGGTAACTATAAGCGTTATATAATATAATGTGTTGTAGTATCAGGTGACGCTGTTGGGTCCAGTCAGGGTCTACACTCTACAGCCACCAGTCCAGTCACCTCCAGATGCGACACGTGTTGTCCTTGGAGGCGGTGATGATCGCGTCCCCTGCGTACGAGTACGCGCACGAGAATATCTCGCCCTGATGACCCGAGAGCACCTGGGACAGAACACATCAAACATATAAAAACATAGCGGCCCGCCCCGGCTTCGCACGGGTAGACATTAGTTTCGGAGCATAGACATTTATCAAATATAGCGGCCCGCCCCGGCTTCGCACGGGTAGACATTTATATCAAATATTTTGTCTACCCGTGCAAAGCCGGGGCGTGCAGCTAGCCTATGTTAATCAGTGATAGTGTAGCTTTCTAACGGTGAAAGAATTTTTGAAATCGGTCCAGTAGTTTCGGAGCCTATAGACATTTATCAAATATTTTGTCTACCCGAGCGAAGCCGGGGCGGGAAGCTAGTATAATATATAGCCTATGTTACTTAGTGATGATGTAGCTTTCTAACGGTGAAAGAATTTTTGAAATCGGTCCAGTAGTTTCGGAGCCTATAGACATTTATCAAATATTTTGTCTACCCGAGCGAAGCCGGGGCGGGAAGCTAGTATAATATATAGCCTATGTTACTTAGTGATGATGCAGCTTTCTAACGGTGAAAGAATTTTTGAAATCGGTCCAGTAGTTTCGGAGCCTATAGACATTTATCAAATATTTTGTCTACCCGAGCGAAGCCGGGGCGGGAAGCTAGTATAATATATAGCCTATGTCACTAAGTGATGATGTAGCTTTCTAACGGTGAAAGAATTTTTGAAATCGGTCCAATAGTTTCGGAGCCTATACAATACATACAAAAATACAAATCTTTCCTCTTTATAATATTAGTATAGATTTTGTCCACCCGTGCGGAGCCGGGGTGGGCAGCTAGTATAATATATAGCTTATGTTACTCAGTGATAATGTAGCTTTCTAACGGTGAAAGAATTTTCGAAATCGGTCAAGCAGTTTCAGAGCCTATTCAAAACAAACATACACACAAAATACAAATCTTTCCCTATTTATAATATTATTAATAATGTAGATTAGTATATTAGTATAGAAGTATAGATGAAAGTAGTACTTGGATGCAATTCCCCGTGTTTGTATTCCAGACCCTGGCGCTCCTGTCTGCTGAGGCTGTGAGGAGACACCCTCCGGCAGGACTGAAGCATACCTGTGCTATTAAATGTAGTAATTAATTATACGTCCTCAATAAATCATAGAATTACATAAAAGAAATCAATGCACTCTTAGTATTAACTTTATTGTGTCGATTCTGTTGTACAAAATCACAAAATTAAACTAATTTGACAGGACTAAAAATCTTACTATCCTTTCTCATGTGCGGGGTTAAATAATGTTGGCATTTAAGTCGTGTCATATTAGTTTAGTTTTTTGATTTCGTGCAACAGAACTAATAGCACCACTAGCCATCTGTCAAATTTGACAAATTAATTATGGGAAGTCAAAAGAGATGTGAATGCCATTATAGGAAAAGAATTAAAGCCATTTGTATAAGATACATTTGGTGTACCTTAGAAACCTCTTCCCTGTGCCCTTTCATGACAGCGAGCTCTTTGAAGTCGGCTTTGACGTCATAGATCCTGGCGGAGCAGTCGCTGGACGAGGTAGCCATGCGCTGGCCAGCCCAGTCGAAAGAGATATCTAACACCTGGTGATAAAATACAATTTAGATTCACTTTGCACAATTGGCTCCCCACTCCTGGTAATTGTAATAGTTTAAAATATGTACTTCATGAAAGGAGTGACAAAACCAACTTGGTAGCTTTCATTTTGATATTTGTAATTTTCTTCTAATGTCTAGATGAATTCTGTTACAAATTGTTATATCATGGTTGTTATATGAAAAAAAAGAGCACTGAGTTTTTTGCCGGTTCTTCTCAGGTGGTAATTTAGGTGCCTTTTTAGGGCCTAAACTGAATAAATGTTTTTTTATTATTTTGATTTAATTTTAACATTCACAAACTGAAATTTCCTTGATATTGAATTTGGTACCAGCACCGAACGCTGGACCGTCCAGCCTGGATGACTTTGAAGAACGTTCATGTCACTACCATTAAGTCCATAATAGGGCTGTTTCTCTTTTCTTTTGACATTCGATTGGATAAATTTATATTTTTGGACTGATAGTGCTGGTACCAACTTCATCCATTCGGTGGTACACATCCTATTTACGCCACTGGTCTTACCTCATCAGTATGTCCAGCGACAGTGGCCAGACAGGCACTTTTCCTGGCGTCCCAAAGCTTGGCACTGCCGTCCAGTGACGAGGATCCCACCAGCGAGCTGTCCCAGTTGAACTGCACGTTCGATATTTCACCCTCGTGGCCCACCAGAACTGACACTCGACTAAGAATTACAGGTTCTAATGTTAGTTGTTACATTATGGCCTTTTGATTAACAGCTTCTACGGCTTTTGTTAAGCCTAAAAATGTGTGCATTCATTGCTAGGTTATGAACTATTATTTATGCATTGTAATGTGCCATAGCTCCTTAAAACACCAACCAAGTCCCTTTCGGGTTAAGCAGAGTTTAGAGCGCCATTTAACTCCATCCTCGCACATCCTTATTGATCCTTCTACATTTTTTTCTACACCCCTAAGGTGGCACACAAGCACACGGCCCACCTGATGATGAGCAGTCACTGTAGCCTATAGCCGCTAGCAATACCAGGAGTATCACTAACGGGTTGCCAACCCTGTTGTTGATGAGGATTCACTGTGCTAGCAGCATTACTACTAGCAGCAATACTACTAGCGCAGCGTATCCTCGTCGAGCACTGGCAACCTTACTTACCGCAGAAACACAACACTTCATCAAAGTAGTGTCATTTCACTGCGGTCTTCCTTAAGGTGGAGGTACGGTCCCCAGTCGGGCGGTTCAATATTAATGGGAAAACCCACTAGAGATCCCAATTCGCCCTACCTCTCTTTAATTCATCAATCACTTTAAACATGCCCTTGCTGAGTGCTTTGTAACGTCGATCTAGAAACGTAGACCTTGGCTTTTTACAACTTCTTTCCTTCCACTCCCAATACTTAATAGTTTATCTCAGTCTTTCATCTCTCATTTGTTCAATATTGGGTGTTTCAAAACTAACATACCAGCAGTACCTACACTTTTTTATCATTACAGTCATATCTATATTTAGTTTGGACACAATTTATATTTAAATTTAAATAATTTGAATCATATAATTTCCTACACAATTCATTCACGATTGTAATGTAACATAATGATATGGGTCAAGGATAAGAACACCTGATGACATTTTCATAGCATCATAACTACATTGTGTGCTAGTTGTCAGTCTTCAAACATTACATCCTATCCTACAGAACTAGCTGGACCGTGTCTAAACTTACTCCTTCACTCTGGTGTCCCACATAGAAATGGTACCATCAAAGGAGCCAGTAATCAGCCGCTGTCCTTCGTTGGGATCAAATTGTAGAGCAATCACCTCAGCTGTATGACCGTTGTATGTATGGATTTCTTCTCCTGAAAATTGTTTAACAATCATGTAAAGTGAATATAGGGATTAATGCTACTGACTAATGTTCTATATTATTATATATTCTTGTGCTATATATATTGTAAGTGAGGTAGGGCGATTTGGGATTTCCCGTGGGTTATCCCATCTAAAATTGGAGCCGCCCGACTGGGGACTGTACCTCCGCCTTACAGAAGACCGCAGTGAAATAACACTACTTGATGTAGTGTTGTGTTTCTGCGGTAAGTAAGGTTGCCAGTACTCCACGAGGATACGCTGGGCTAGTAGTATTGCTGCTAGCACAGGGAGTCCTCATCAACAACATGGTTGGCACCCCGTTAGTGATACCCCTGGTGCTGGTAGCGGCTATAGGCTACGGTGACTGCTTACCATCAGGTGGGCCGTATGCTTGTGTGCCCACCTTAGTGGTATAAAAAAAAAAAAAAAAACTTTGCATAATAGTTGGTAGTGAGTTAATTATAAAATTTCAAAGGACATCAACCATGTTTCATAGAGATTTGGTCCAAATCTAAAAGTTCTAGCCAACCTACAAGCCAGTAAACTTATTCATTGTTTCATCATGAAATCTAAAGAAATATAAGGGAAGATGAGAAACAAATGCCCTGAAATTCTACCTCTAAAAGGTAAGGCAAAGGAGTATCAATACGTACCAGTCCTAACATCGAACAGCTTAGCACTATTGTCCATAGAACCAGTCCCAGCGAGGTCCCCCTTGGCGCTGAACTGCGTGGCCACCACCTCCCCAGTATGGCCCCACAGGGTCGCCAGGCATTCTCCCGTCTCAGGGTCCCAGATCTTGGCAGTCTTGTCGAACGAGCCCGTAATCACGCGGTTACTGCAGAGTATACAGTCAGTGCCAGATTAACCATGCAGGCAATATAGCCTAACTAGCTTTTGCCAGCGGCTTCGTACGCGTAAAAGTGAATAAGTCAACATGTTCCTATATGGTTCCTATATATTATAATTGTAGCATTTGTCCGCGGCTACCTACTTTCATGGATTTAACTTTAAAAATGACAGATTTTCATACACATTTTCAACACCTATTTTACCTCTTAGTGGTGCTATTCCCAAAAACTCTTCCAAAGTGGATGCCAACATCATATAACGGTCAAAATTACAAGTCTCTAACCCCAGCCGGTTAGACTGTGCGTTGATATGTCAGTCAGTCAGTCACTTTTAAAGAATGAGAATCCGCCCTCAGCCATCTAGAACCTACCAGAGCCCAAAAAACTGCTGCATTGGACCTTATATGGCTTACTTCAGCCCTGCATAGAGAAGAATATAATGAGTGGAGACAGCGAAACATGACAACAGAACTGAACATTTACGACAGTGGGCACTGAAAAACTTGAACCTCTTATTCAAAATTGCCATACAAATAGTATCTTCAAATAAGTAATCTTAAAATATTCAATTGAATAACGAAGACGTTAACGAAAAAGAAGAAAACGAAGAAATTGAAGACGAACGAAAAGCGCTACTTCATAGATGATTAAATCAACAAATGGAAAATTTAAAATTTCGTGGACTTAAACACAAATAAAATAAAGGTAATATGTTTGGACAAGACCCCAAGACCAACCAAAGGATGTTATTGAATTATCTGATCCTAACGTCTTTAAACTGTGCTCGGACTGACCATGCAGGGAAATTGAAGCCCACAGTGTACACCACGTTCTGATGACCAGCCAGTGTCTTCAGCTCCTTGCCTGTCTCCACGTTCCACACCTTGCACGTTCGATCGTAGCTGCCTGATAGACATCTGCAATAAAATTATGTATACATTATATGACTTTTATAAACGACTAGCTTTTCCCCGCGACTTCGCCCGCATAGCAATATAATATAAAGCCAGTCTTACTCATGGGATTAAAAAAAGTGCGTCTGTATTGTATTGAAACTTTTAGCAGCAGCTCCTAGCCAAATCAACAGTGCTATGTGAAAACTTCTAGTTTATTCTGGTAAGGATGCCTTGCTTAATAGTTTACCGGGTAGGTATATATCAACAGCCAAGACAACCCACTTTTACTAAAAATATGTTAGGTTATTTCGTGTCAGGCGGTGAGTCGACCGCTTTTATTTGCTACTAATCCCAATCCCAGGTTAATAGTATCTACACGAATTCAATTAGATGAAGAATATTTATCATACTTAGGGAAAACCGCGGCTACTAATAGTTAAACCACGTCACTCATTCTCCTGCCTTTATCCCATATTATTTGTGGTCGGCGCAATATGTATTTCTCTTCCATCCTTCTCTATCAGCCGCCATCTCTCCATTTACTTCCTTTCTGGCCATATCATCTTTCACACTGTCCATCCATCTTAGGTCTATCTGTCCATCTTTTCTTAGGTGTATCTAATAGTTAAACTACGTCAACTTACTTATTCCCAGTTTTATCAAACGCGACGTTAGTGAGAGGCAGCACGTGTGTCATAAGCGTCTTGTATATGTAGAACCTCTTTCCAGAAGGTCCCTCGTGCTCGATGCGCTTCCTCAGCACAGACAGGCATTGCTCCAACTGCTCCCGAACCTCCTCCGTTATCAGCATTTCCTTCTGGTACAAGTCCTCTGCTAGCTGCTTTATGTCTGTGCTGATTGGGAGGGCAATACTTGGAAGATTTTTTTAGAAGACCACTTATTTACATGGTTTATGGAATATGATACTATTACCAGTGCAAAGTATGGGTATGTATGTTAATTTTATGATCCATAACGGTGGTTATGCGGTCCTGATGGAAAGCGGTTACCGTGGCCTAAAACTTGTCTTACAAGAGCAACCTATGCAACCTATATTGCAAGTTGCCGAATTTGAGAGGTAGGGTGAATTGGGATCACCCGTGGGTTTTCCCATTAAAATTGGAGCTACCTCAAATAGCACTACTTTTATGTAGTGAGTGTTATGTTTCTGCGGTAAGTAAGGTTGTCAGTGCTCGATGAAGATACGCTGCGCTAGTAGTAATGCAGTAACACAGTGAGTCCTCATCAACAACAGGGTTGGTAACGCGCTAGTGACACCCCTGGTATTGCTAGCGGCTTTATGCTACGGTCACTGCTTACCATCAGATGGGCCGTATGATTGTGTGCCCCCTTAGTGGTAAAACAAAGTGTCTGCTGTATACCATCACTTACTTGCCATTGAGGTCCAGTAGATCTATCTCTCTGTTCTTGACGGTACCTTTCTGGGAGTACTCCAGTATGAGTCCGGGAGGGTGGTACCGCAGGTGAAACTTTTGTAGCTTCATTGTTAACAAGTTATTGTTATTTAAATAAACATTTTTATCAAGCGTTTTTGTTGAGGTGAGTGATAAATGGACTCGAAAATTTGACAGTTTTGTCAATAGCGCGGGTAGCTATGGTAACGGAGATATTGTTATTGGCGTGACATGTCTGTTGGCATGCTTTGCAAGTAGTTGCAAAACTTGGAAATCAGAACAAGGCGTTAGCGAGCTTATATTATTTATTTATATATTATATATATTTTAATGGAAGGTAGGGTGAAATGGGATCTCCTGTGGGTTTTCCCCATTGTGGATAAATCTCCATTTTGTGACGTCCGCCATGTTGGATTAAAAATGGCGGCATTTATGTAATGCAAGGGAACCAAATGGTTATGCTAAATTTCAGCTCAATCGTATACTGGGAAGTGGGTTAAATTTTAATAAATTTGTAAAATTTGATTACACACACACAAACCGGACATATGAAACTAAATAAAGGCGTGTAATGATTGACAGCATTTTTTGTATGTTCTTTCATTAGTTACATGATAAAAATTTCCACAGTATAACCTGTGCAATTATAAGGGAAATTGGCAAACTTGGACGAGGATGTTGCTACACTGTACTGAAAGCATATTAATTATATGAAACTATAGTTATGAAAAGAATGTCTATGGAGCAAACAGTTTCATTCGCCGGCCTTTGTAGCTATGTTGTAAAATGATTAAAGTTCATAATCACGCATCACTAACGGGTTGCCAACCATGTCGTTGATGAGGACTCACTGTGCTAGCAGCATTACTACTAGCCCAGCGCATCCTCGTGGAGCACTGGCAACCTTACTTACCGCAGAAACACAACACTACATCAAGTAGTGTTATTTCACTGCGGTCTTCTGCAAGGTGGAGTACAGTCCCCAGTCGGGCGGCTCCAGTTTAAATGGGAAAACCCACGGGAAATCCCAAATCGCCCTACGTCGCTTTTTGTATTTTATTATCTTATATTTCATTAAACTAACTAAATTGTGAAATATATTTCTTCTAACTGGAATACAGGCAGGCATTTATATCAAGAGAAGCTTTTCTTCCTGACGATACTTAAAAAATCTTGTATGCATGTTGTGGGAAAGAAATAATATTTTATTTTCGGAGGTCAGGGAAACTAAAATATGGAAGTAAATGTTTCGAGAACAAAGGATTGTGGATATCTGTGTCTCATTTCGACATATCTGCATACTATAAAAATCTATCCAGCCCTGTGTATGTTTCCCAAAACCCCATAAAGAGTAATCACACACCTTCTGCTTGCATCGCGCCCGGCGCGAGATTAGCTAGAGCAGTGTTTCTCAAGCTTTTGGCTCCTTGAAACCCTGTTAAAGATTACAGATGACAGCGAAATCCCTACTAATGAAGTACCTAAAGATAATAAATATATTTACTGATGAAATGAGGTTTTTATGACAAAAATAGGTAACAAATACAGTGCTAAAAGAATTGATGTGATGAACTTGTTTCTTGTCGCGAATTCAGTCTATTTTAGGAGCAATTTGTCTGCCAGTCTTCAAGCCAACATTACGTAAATCTTGTCGCGAACCCCCTAACGTTGAATGGCGAACCCCTAGGCGTTCTCGTACCCCACTTTGAGAAACCCTGAGCTAGAGACTAGAACAAAAGAAAGCCATTCGTCTTGGCCTACATTCTGTAGTCGCAAGTCAAAGCAGCTGCAATAGCTCCCTTGGGATCGAGAGGCTTTCATCACAAAAATGTGGTAGGTAAAGGTGCGGGTTTTCAAGATATGCCATTGTATTTTTAAAAGCCATAAATTGATACTAATAAAAATGAATCGCTGAATGTGTTGCTAAGCCTGAACCGACTTCGATAATTCTTTTTTTAAATATTCCTTGAAGTGCGATGATGGTTCTTACGGAGTGTTTTTTTTTAAACCCCTGAAAAAGTCTAAAAACTGGTAGACAAAATATTTGATTAACGGCTACCCGTGCGAAGCCGGGCCGGGCCGCTAGTTGATACCATGGTTTAATAGAATTTACATAAATTGATATTTATAAACAGTCTATTGAAACTTGTAACAAAATTTTTAAAACAGCGTTTTATTGAAATCTCTGAAATATGATAATCGTAACCATATCAAAAGGACTGGACCGATTTTAGCGGGACTTTCACTGGCAGATAGCTGACATTATAAGGTGTGACTAGACCAACCGTATCTATTTCAATGTAATTCATGTTGTCATCATGGAATTGTTTAAACTGCTTTCCTCCACCTGCAGGCGGTGCAAGACTAGAATAAATAAGTTGAGCGAAACTTTAGGAAAGTTAGTAGTCTGATTGTATTACTTAATTAGCTGTAGGAAGGTAAGATTGGTTATACATGTATGTATACTAGCTTTCGCCTGCGGCTTCGTTCGCGTTAAATTCGGGGCTCTGAAAATGTGGATGGGACTTTGCGTACAATGAAGTGACACCGGTTAGAACTACGCCTTGCAGAGTACATACGGTAGATAGACACCATTACACTCACATACCTAGCTTCTTCTTAGTCGTATCCTCACGGACCGTGACTCAAATGTAATCGGTCAACGAGCCGTCTCCATCGGTTTCGCTCCGTCGCCTGGTGGAGTGCGGCCAGTACACAGACTGGCACATACCTATAAGGAATACAATTAAACTACGCCTTGCCCACACACTACATAAAAAAACCGGCGTTAATTCGTTTATCGCGATATTCCCTTTACCTTTTTGATCTGAGATTCGGGGTTTGTATTTTCCCGTTTCACACCTTCAGGGGTTGAATTTTGAAACAATCCTAACACACTCGCCCATCGTGTTGTGACGCTGCTGTGGCATCCAGACCTCGTCGTGGCATCACGCTTGACCAACAGGGCGGCAGCCTGATGATGGGATGGATGTAGGTCCCGAAACACGTATCGGAAGAAATCACACTTGGGCACAAACTGTTTGATGGAACCGTATCGTATTAATATAAGCTAAATAAACCAAATTATATCAGAATTTGTCTATATTCATATTATAGAGGGGAAAGATTTCTATTTTTAGTAGATCCTTGCGAAACCCTTGTCTTTGTGGAATTTGTTTTAATTATGCTTGACTTGTTAAAGAAAAGACGCTTTATTTGTTGTTAATAAAAATTGAGTTTCGCTCATCAAGCTCATTTCGCCCTTTCCGTAAGAGTTACTATGAAATGATTCCTCGTAGAAACCTACCTCTACCCTCAGGAACACCCCACAATTAACATACTAATTCACGCTTCTGCGTTGACTGCGATGTTCTGTAAAGTTCATACTGTGGTCCGATTTTGAACGAGAGATACTACTGTGCAATCTTTCAACATCAAAATTCGAAATCTTCACATGCATGCTCAATATTGTAAAGCGGTCCAAGCGTACGAAAAAGGACAACTTCCACACATTTTCTCACTAGCGATCATAAAAGAACTTACTCATGGCCAGTGAACGTAATACATGATATTGATATAGATAGACCTTTAATATAGTACCTAGACTTACTGGTTTTCAAGTACGAGTACCTAGCAATTAGCCCGTGCTTTACGTGAAGTTGACGGGCGCGGTTGGGCATAGAGTAAAGTGTTTTTTGTACCATGTATTTGATTAGGACCAGAAATCACTTTGTGATCAGTGCCAGTAGCAGGAACATTGTCGACAACGTTTTCGTATCTCGGCTATTTTTGTATTGAAAAATGAACAGCGCTGCGGCGGCGAAAAGTGGAACTAAAAAATAGTATGACAATTTTGACATTTCGCGAGTTACGTTTTCGAATACGTTGTCGACAATGTTCCTGCTACCGGTACAGGTCAGAATAATATTAGATTTTTTTTTCTTACTAGTTACCAGCCCTGAGTTTGCACGGATGCATTCTACTGATTAAGTTTGTTACATGAAGTTTCTTGTCGGTTCTCCTCAGGTGGCTTTTTTTCGTAGCCGGTGGTAATTTGGACATTCATAAGTGCTATAGGGCCTAAGCTGAATAAATGTTAATTTGTATTTTTTTTAATTTTGAATAAAATTATTCCTGAAAGTTGCGAGAATAATAAGCCAAAATGGTCGAACCCATTTCAAATTGATCTCTTATAAGGAAGTTATATGTATTTATACAAATTAGTAATTATCATATTTTATATCAATATACATCTGTGCCGGTAGCAGGAACATTGTCGACAACGTATTCGAAAACGTAACTCGCGAAATATCAAAATTGTCATAAAAATTTTTAGTTCCACTTTTCACCGCCGCAGCGCTGTTCATTTTCCAATACGATACGAAAACGTCAACAATATTCCTGCTACCGGCACTGGTAACAGAATGAAATTTTTTAATCACTTTATAATAATGTAGTAGTCGACTCGGTACTGGAATAAGAAGTTTTTTTTTTAGAATACCTACCAAGGGAATATACATGTACATATTGTATTTGAATTGAGTAAGCCTGTTCTCCCTCAGTGGTTTTTCACAATGTTGGCAGCCCTATACTTCCGGTGGCACAGGTTGTAGTCGGTCCTTGACCGGCGCGCGCGCAGTCTATCGCCGGCCGGGTAACGGCGCGCACGTGTGTTCGAAATTCGGGTTATATTCGCGCGCTCGACTCTTACTTTCTTTTTATGTTACGTCAGTTTGTGATTTCATAATATCGGATCTGTTAGTGGGTTTGTGTGTTGTGACTCCAGATATGTCTGTGGCATGATAAATACGTTATGTGATGATAAAGTGAAGGCATGACCGTGTGTTGACGTTGAAAAGAATTAGGTAAGTGTTTTGGACTATCCATTTTGGACTCATAGATTATTCTAAAGTTTTTAATGTTAAAAAAAATAAACTATGAAACGAGAGAGCCGTACAGTAGTGCGAGCATGAATAATTTGCGTCAACGTTTTCGTATCGCTTTCGACTATTTTTGTATTGAAAAATGGACAGCGCTGCGGCGGTGAAAAGTGGAACTAAATATTAGTATGACAATTTTGACATTTCACGAGTTACGTTTTCGAATACGTCGTCGCAAAATGTTCCTGCTACCAGCACAGTAGTCACAGAAAAACCAAATGGAGCGTCATTTAGCCCAATATTCAAAAAAGTTGCTCAAAGGTTTAAATTTCAATAATATTATTATATCTTATCTTTATTTATATTATTGTATTATTTTTTAACAGCTTCCGATAGGCTTCTAACCTATAGAATCGATAGAGAATCCAAAACTCTATCGAACTTTTCACCAAACTAATTTTTAACCAAAGTGGCGTTTCATTTGTGTTTCTTTTCCACCTTCGAATGATGTCTATTCGACACTACCACTTTTTTTGTCGACTTAAACAAAAGTTATCACTTCTAGCGGCAAAGTCACTAAATAGGCAACACTGTTCACCGTCTTCCTGTAATGTATTTCCATCCGTTTTAACGAAATCACCCCCAAGGAAAGCGAGAATAAATGGCTTAGCTTCGTTTTTACATTATCATTTCAGATCAAATGAAAAAGGTAGATCGAACTTTGCAACAATTAAGTGACGCCGGTTTTTTAAACATGTAGTGCGACGTCAAGGCGTAGTTTCATTGTATTCGTTGTAGGTGTGTGTACACTGCAAGGCGTAGTTCTAGCCGGCGTCACTACGTAGTTCGCAAATTTCTGTCTAAATTTTTCATTTGATGTGCGATTATCATGAGTCATGTTCATTATACGTAGAAATAATCATGAGACTCGTCTCTTATGTTCTTACTTATTTATTTCACCTCTATTTTATTATTTACTCAGCTGGTTGGTAAGGTGGCCTGCGAGTTACCGAGTATGTAGGTACTTAAGTTACCCTACGTAGTTGTGAGTTAATTACCATGTCAGCTGCGCATGAGTGCGCATGCCCTGGCAACGTCACAGCTTAGCATAGTAACAACATCATTTTAACATTATTACATATACTATCTATTAACACTATTTCGCTTTGTCTGTCGCCTTGAACCTGTTTTGTTTTATTTATTTCACTTTAATGTTAATCGTGTTGGTTTGAAGAACCATTAATTCATAATGTATCTTCTTTGTATCTTGTACCTTTCATATCTTATGTGGTCATTTGATAATACGGACAAAAAAAAAATTACTTCAAAAACTTTAAAAGCATTCTACTTGCTAATAATTATAATAATGCAAAAGGAATATGTTTGTGAAATTAATACAAAAAAAATTATGCTAAAAGATTTGTTATCCATGTTCTGAAAACTAAATAAAAAAAATGATCTTTCAAATAAAGGGCTTTGTAAGCGGTCGCTGTACCGTAGCCTATACCTCAGAGTAGGTAATATACTACGTACAACCTATACTAAATGCTAATAATACCAGACAGGGTCATCATTAGCGCGTTCTTATAGGTTATTATGGTCTTCTCACAGCACAACGTATCCCCAAGATGGGCTGGAAACTTAAAATAAGGACATCGCTACCGCTTCGCTGGATATAATATTTACCACTGAAACGTAACGACATGACAGATTGTGCTACTTACTTCTTCTTCCTAACTATGGCAATCAGTCCTCTTCAAGGACTGTTTTTGCCAGTGTCGAGTGTTAGAGAATTATCGTTTCAAGCGGTTTTATTAAAATGCCTAGATGCATTCAAATATTAATTGGAGTTTCTTAGCAGATCGTACCATGTCTTTAGGTCAGAGGTAACCTATTGACCAAAATGATAAATCACAACCCAAAAGACCATATTATTACCAAATAAATCAGTCACTAACTGAAACTTTACAAAATTGCACCTAAAATACACTGACTTCATTTCCGCCAAAAACTCGTCCAGGTTGTGCTATTTGGCTGCCTGCAATCTAAATGAACCGTGTATCTAAAGTCTGTACCCAACTTCTGCTTTTTAACGGGTAATCTTATTAGCTCAGTGTAGATAATATACTTCATACAAGTATTTGGTACTTCAATTGCGCGTAAAGGCTGTATCTAGGGCCAGCTTTGAATTGGTATGACTCGCACTATTACTAATCATCTTTTTAAAAAAAAAGAACTGTGTGCCAGTGGTAGGTGCCAGTATTTTTGATTGAATATCCTCTACAATCTGCCTAGTTCTTCTTCTTCTTCTTCCTAAGTATGGCAATCAATCCCTTCAGGGACTATTTTTGCCAGTGTCGAGTGTTAGAGAAATTTCATGTTGCAAAATTTCTCGTGTTTGCCGCATTAAAATGCCTAGTGTCATGCATTCTAACGCCCAATGGAGTTTCTGGAGACAACCCACGGCAGTAGCAGATCGTAACACGCCTTTAGATTAGAGGTAACCTATTGACCAAAATGATAAATCACTTAACCCAAAAGTCGTATTATGGCATTATTTCCAATGCTCCTATAAATCAGTCACTAAATGAAACTTTACTGCACATATCGACACCCAAAATACACATTAAAGATCACTATAACACAATTTACGACACACTGGAAAAAATCTCAACCGCTCCGCCTGATTCCCGCCAAAAACTCCATCTGCCTAGTTACTGCAAACCTCAGAACTGCAAACAGTGAGATCACAGTTTTATATTTTTAGAAAAGTCACGTAGGGACGTGACAGTACAGCGGTAATGGCGAAACATTGAATATATGTTTATATACCTACTGCATGATAAAATACCAACCAATATAGTTGAATATCATATTTTATTAAATTTATTGGTATTTATATAGACTAAAAATCACCACCTTGTACCTATATTTATCTGTTTTATTATTTTTATACGTGCCGCTTACCATTACACAGGTCTTTTTGTATTCCACCTTCGGGTTGTACAATTTTCATGCTTATTTTACACTAGCTTCTGACCGCGACTTCGTCTGCGTTGAGCTTAGAATCCTAGAAAAACCTAACATTTTCCCGGGATAAAAAAACACGGAATAAAAAATAAAAACATTTTCCCGAGATAAAAAGTATCCTATGTCATATGTGGTAATATAGGGTATGAACCATACGCGTGCCAAGTTTCTTTTTAGTAGGATTTTCTTTTAGTAAGATTAATAAGTTAACAATTATAATTTCCATGTGAGTATTTACATACCTATTTATTTTTCATAAATTTTTATTCGACCTTCTCGAACAAAACTTTTGCGACACCAAGAAAGGTCAAGGTCAGAGGTCATGTAAACACACCTGGAGCATAACGGCTTTTTGTTGGAAGTGGGTAATTACCTACATTGTTGCTATACCTACATTGTATTCAAATTGTATTGTATGGAAATGAGATGATTAATTGCGTTCAGGAACAATTCTTCAACAAATATTCCGCGTTTAGTAACAGACGGTAATTAAGGCGCTAGTGGCACAGTAGCCAGTGCATATCAAGTTAGGTCATGAGTTACTGAAACGGTGATTATGTACTCTGTGTAAAATGACAATAATAAGGTTTTTTTTTAGGGATATGGTCTCGCAGTTAGTTCGAGGGAACTTTTGCTGCTTAACCGGACTAAAGTGGCGAGGCCATTTAAGGCCTCCAGCCAGAGCCAGAGAATAATAAGGTCCGGATGGAGCACTTATGAATGTCGGGAATTCTAGCAACTTTGCTTTAGGTTTAAAGATAATATAATATACCCTTACGTAAATTAATCATTTACAATTTCACTCCATGTGTAGACAATTAACAATAATAATAGCAGACAAATTGTTGTACATAATGAATTCAATCGTTAGTTTATGATTCGTAATGAAAGAGCGCCAGATGCTGCCTTTCTAAAATCAATTAATTCAACTATGTTTGTGCGGTAAGTAAGGTTGCCAGTGCTCCACGAGGATACGCTGGGCTATTAGTAATGCTGCTAGCAGTGAGTCGTCATTAAAAACATGGTTGGCAACTCGTTAGTGATACCCGTGGTATTGCTAGCGGCTATAGGCTACGGTGACTGCTTAGTGCTTACCTTAAATTAAGGTAAGGTGGCCTTAAGGTGGCCCGTATGCTTGTGTGCCACCTTAGTGGTATAAAAAAAAATTAGGTAAGTTGAGGATGTTTTTTGAATAGCGTATTATTTTACAATGTACAAGGAATGAAGTAGATTTGCTTAAATAAAGACAATATTGAATATAATGTCGCGAGCGAAAGTGTCCAAGAAACAGTCCCATATTAATGCCAAATTACCTACATACATAGCGAATAAGTAAACTGGTTTAAAAAGTTGTTTTTCAACTGCGTTAACTTACGATTTCTTCCGTGACGTTAAAACACGTACCAGAGCATGTATTTCTTAACCTTTGTTTCTACATAATGAAGCTAACTGTTATTGCAAAAAGAGATATAGTTTTAGTGTAGGAAAGTACAGTTTCCTGTGTATTAGAATCAATATTTGCATTTTGCTCGTTATCAAATATTTGAATGACTTCAAGAGATAACGTGGGCGGAAAGTAAATAATGTGGTAAATTACAAATTATTACTTTGTGTAGTTGTCGCTAGCTTTATATATATAGCAAAGATACGTGCGTTGTAATGTACATACGAGATTATCTTCACGCCAAATCCTTCGATGAGTGTATAAGGCAGACAGTGGTGCCAATTCTGTTGTTCAAAATTACTAAGCTTAACTAATTTGACAGGTCTAAAAATATTTCCATCCTTATTTATACCCGCACATGAGAAAGGGATAGCAAGAGTTTTAGACCTGTGAAATTAGTTAAGCTTAGTAATTTTGAACAACAGAATCTACACCAGTATAGAGCACCGTTTAACTCGTGACTTGCACAGCACTTCTGCTTCTTTTACATTCATCAATCTGTTCATACATTGACCTTTTGACCTCATTGACCTTTCACAGCATCAAATGTAAGCATCATAAAAATATTATTCAGTACCCGTGAACTTGTCCTATTGATTGTATAACCATCTTAGCTAATAATAAAAATATCTCGACTAAAAACCATGTTATTATTAGCTATCATGGTGGGAACTAAGTATTAAAGTTCCCAGATGGAAACTTAACTCCCCGACGTGGTTTTCCCAAAGGTGTACAGCATGGGGCTCAAGAAGGGTGTGAAGAGATTTCTGAAGGGTCAGCGCGCGTGTAGTTAGCGCTGGTGTTGCAAGCATCCATAGGCTACGGTAACCACTTACCATCAGGCGGGCCGAATGCTTGTTTGCCACCTGAGTGGTAAAAATAACCTTTTTATAAAAAAATGCATTTATCACATTGAACATTCACATTATCACAATTAAAAATATATAGACATCGTATCGCAGAAATAGTAGAATATTACGCGCTTTTGATTCTCCTTGTATTAAGTATACCAGCGGTATTCAACCTTTTTTCCATAGGGGCCACAAACACGTATGAGCAATGGTATCGCGGGCCGCAAAATAAAATACATTTTTTATAATAAAACGTTTGATTGTCTATTGCCGTATATTACGGCAATTCACCGTATCAATAAAGAGCAGGGCACACCGAACTTTTTTTACACAGTTTTTGTTAAGGAGCTACATTAAAAATGTTTTAAAATCGAGTAATACCAGTTGGGCCAACCCCAAAAGCCCGGGCGGGGCCGCAGATTGAGTACAGCTGAACTGTACTATACTTGCATTCAATGTTATTTAGTTACTAGAAGCCCAGTGTTCGGAACAAGTTTGTTTTAGCCATGGCTTATGCCAGTTAAAGGATACTTGTTTATAGTATTTAACTACGACGCGTAGGTACAGATAATTTCTTATATATGCTAATATACTTGCTTTTATTATACGTATTAAAGTGTAGACATGCGAAGATACCTAATCAGGCTATTTAAACAAAACTTGGGTGGTATTAGAGACTTACCTTGCTAGGCGTCAGTACTGGCGGCAAGAATCTTTCGACGACGTATTCGAAAACGTAACTAAGCTTGCTGATGTGCATTGCACATCATCCATTTTGGTCCAAATCTGAATGATCCGGCCAACGCATTTTTTGTATATTCTGTTAGAGCTAGCCCGTCTGAACATTACATTGCTATGGCACCAAAGCTGAACCTTGTCCTCGATTTTATTTGAGATCGTAAATCAGCATTTTCAAACATCTTTGTTGAAAATAGGAATTCAAAATAATCAAAACAAATGAAATGTATGTCCAACTTTGGTGCCATAGTAAAAAAAAGCTCATACGGACAAGCTCTAACAAAATATACAAAAAAAATGTGCCGGCACCTTTGATTAAGAATTGTCTCTGGCCGGCACTCTCAGATATGGACCAAATCTCTATTCTATAAAACATGGATGATGTCCCTTAGTGTAATATAGATAAACGTGTGACAAGAAAACTGGCACCATTGTAACATGTAATAAACTGTATAAAAAACTACAAAACACTAAAAATACAATATAAAATTAATAAAAACAACCATTATATAAATACACAAAATAATTATATTTTTAATCTTTAATAAAAAGATCTTGTTACTAAGTCCACAAAGAATTTAAAAAATCGTGTCAGCAGGCAACCGATTTCATAGTCCGTGAACAAACTCGGTGCCTTATGATGTAAGTAATTTTCCACGTTACCGAGTTTGTCGAGTGGTGTCGTGTCATGGCTGGAAATTGGCTTTTTCTCTATCATTTACCGCTCTTATTACCTGCGCCATGAATGTATGCATGTCATATCAAATCTATGCATAGATTAAACTCCTCTTTGCAACAGGCGCGTGGGAAATAATATTACACGGGTTTGTTTACATTATACGGACCTGAAGAATTTAGCTTGTTTTGCAAAGGTTAGAATCTTAAAGCACAAATGACAAATCTTAATTTAATGCATTTGATTTTGCTCTGAATATGAACGGTACTTAATAAACTAATTAATTATTGATGAAAGTTTTGACCCAAACCAGAATCACGTTGTTGCGTACCAATAATGGTGGCAGCATTTCCACGCTGGATAGCTATGCTATCTCTGAAATTATCTAGTTACTTTATTAGCTAAGTTCCCTAAAGTTAGCTAGCCCTTTTAAAGTTACGCTTATCTATACGCTAATCTATACGCATACTATCTGAGGTTTCGTAGTAAGTCAGCGAGAGTGTTTTATTTCGATTTTCTATAATTACTAGCTGTGCCCGCGACTTTGTACGCGTGAAACCGGGTTTAGTCCACAATTGAACAGATTTTATTTTCCTAATATTTGTAATATTATAACACAAGATTAATCTTAATATTTTATTTCATAAGAACCTACAGAAATAATAACAAACACCAAAATATAAAAAAAAATCGAACCTTTCAAGCCTGATAATTTAGAGAAAAATATAGATAAACTAACGCACATAAATTGGTCAAATCGTGTTTTTATTTGTAAATGTCTAAAGCCTTTCCCACGAACACACCTAATTGCAGTTAGAATCTATTAGTATGTATGCGTAATCAACGACTCTTAAAATAATAATGAACGGATCAACAATTTAAGTTATTTAGCTATTGCTAACATCAAGAGCAAAAGCTTGTATTGCCATTTAAATGAATCAGGTGCATTCAACATGCGCAGTGACACATGACGTCAGGTCGAAAGGCGCGTGCCGTTTCCCATGCCATTGTTGCATTGTGTGCAACATGGTTTCCATGCTTTTGTGGAATTATCAGACTTTACTGTAGGGTGTAGCTTGGGCCCGCGCATTAAGTTATAATTACTTCAATATATTGATTATATTTATTTCCCCTTACTTACATGTGATCTATTTTCAGACGTAAAATTTCAATGGCCATGATAAACCTCTGAATAATAACTAAAGCTCGCTAACGCTATTGTTCTGAGTGTTAAAGATAGTCCCTTCACGGTTGTCAAACACTTAAAATATTCTTGAATTCTGGGTTTTTTTATTTTTACGGCCGTAAAATTTAATAAGCTATAATCCAAGGATTATAACTCAGAATAAATATTACGTACCTATTATACTATTATTTATAATTTACTAGCGGCCCGCCCCGGCTTCGCTTGGGCAGACATTTATATCAAATATTTTGTCTACCCGTGCAAAGCCGGGGCGGGCAGCTAGCCTATGTTAATCAGTGATAGTGTAGCTTTCTAACGGTGAAAGAATTTTGAAATCGGTCCAGTAGTTTCGGAGCCTATTCAATACGTACAAAAATACAAATCTTTCCTCTTTATAATATTAGTATAGATTTAGGAGAGTACTCGAAATCGGCATGTATGAAAAGATGAATGTAGAAGATGCAAGTCAAGAGTAAAAAGCCGGTGAGGGAACTGACGTGAAGATAAGTATGTATGTACCTATTAATTAATTCTGTTTATTTTCTTTTGCAGTGACCAAGATGTCTGAGGCTGGCGGGTGTATGAACAAAGCCTTCGAGGGCCCTGAAGACGGGTTCCAGACCATTGACTTGAGAAACAGTGGTCGTGGAAATGACACACACGCTAAGAGGACACGGGTCAGTATTTTTTATTTATGATGTTGATAAACGAGCCTGATGGTAAGCGGTCACCGTAGGTAGAATCTATGTTATAGATGCTAGTTGTACGTAGTATAATATCTATTCTGAGATCCTAGTAAAAAAAAACATAGCTAGGAGTATCATTAATGCATTGATTTTTGGTATTGCTAGCGGCTATAGGCTACGGTGATGCTTACCATCAGGTGGGCCGTATGCTTGTGTGCCACCTTAGTAGTATAAAAAAATAATTGAAAGAGTTCCTAAGCGATTGACGACACTGCGTAGAATTCAATAATACATGCAAGCTTGAAATAAAAATATTATTCAAAAAAGTTAATCAATGCTTTGATTTAATAGAAGAGGATGTTGGCCTTTTTTAATATCTAACGTAGCACTGGCAATGTCGCGGTTGCAAAACACAGAACTGACGTAGAAAGTAATTCAAAAGACGAACAAGCCATCTTACTTGTCTACTCTCTATTTCCCTATAAAAGCCATAAATATGGCGCGAATTTAATTTCGTTCCACATTCAAATTAAAGTCACGTCAAGTCGCACGTGCGCAGTACTGAAGTAGAATACAGATTAAAAATGAGAGGTGCTCTTAAGCCATGGGGTTTCTATATTATAAAAATTTCTAAGAGACAAGTAATTTAAAAAATATCTTAGACAATTTAGAAGGCTTATAGTCAATTTACGAGTTTTTAATTTAGATTCCCCTATCCGGTGTGGGCGTGTGTGTAATCAAATCCTTGATTATATCAAAGAGTCCTATTGAGCTGAAATGTGACATCCCCATGACAATGCACGAACTATGAACTAAATGAACCTAAATTCCGCCATTTTATTAAATATGGCTAATGTCACAAAATTAAGATTTATAATTTCCACAGGAACCGCTATAATATGGCTATCAATGATGATGATTAATAATGATGATGAAAGATCTTGATGAGTGAAACAGTTTTTTAAATTAAAAACCAATGAGATATTGTATAAGAAGAGTTTTGTTTAAACCTATTTTGGATACTAGCTGTCGCGACCGACATTGTCCTGTCTTAGCTATGAACTATTACGCCACCTGAAAAAAGGACCTTTAGCTTATCTCGAAATTTTAAATGTTCCGTTCTTTCTTATTTTTCTTTTCTTATGAACCTTCTACTGACAATAATAAACAGAAAAAAATTACGAAATCGTTCTAGCCGTTCACGCGTGATGCCGTGACTAAAGGAAATGAGGATTAATTTTTATATATACTTACCTAGTATAGCTTCTCACTCTTTGGCTACCTAAAAGGGATGCAGCGTGTGATATACGTAGTTGTCTTTTGTACTTAACGATTGTTATGACAGCTATTTTTTATGGACCTACTTACTTAATAACCGCCACAAATTGTTTAACATAATCTTTTACACACAAGAAATTATAAATTTCAAAACTTCATCTTTAAATTTCGCGTAGTCTATGTTCGTTGAAAATTTATGGCGGGAGCCGGGAGTCCTTCCTTACAATACAACCCTCAGTCGTTCTCGAGGTTTCCCGGTAGCGTCACGCTCGCCGCCTCGTCCGATACGCGGGAAAACTTTATACGCACACGAAACATTTGATCTGAATTCGAATCTTAAAATAAACGTTTACCTCTGTAATTGAGTGTCCAGATATGGTGAATTGATTTAATTTGAAGCCTAATTGTGCGAAGAATATACTTAATATGGTATGTATCTAGAATTATAAACGTAATTATTTAATTAAATAAAAAATAAAAAAAGAAGCTATTGTGCTATTGTCCAATATTAAAACTTTTATCAAAAAGTCATGATTATGCTAATTTAAAAATATGTGACAAAAGATAATCTCGACGGGGGCATATTTTTTTTAAATAGATTGGTACTGGTGACCAGCCTGCTGGCCAATGAAGGCATTATTTAATATATTGGTCTTTTATCAAGCCTACCAAATTATTATTAAAAACACTGTCAATTTTTTTATTATATTATAATGTTTCGTCTTACGCACTATAATTTTTTTTTTTGTGCGAGGATTTTAGCTTAATATTAATATTTTTGATCATCACCGTCATTATCTACCACCAAAAATCATCATATTAAAAAAAAATACGCTCTCCGATCATTCCATCCAAACAAAACCCCGAGTATCCTTCCGAAAAAAACAGATTATAACAATATTTGTGGTAGTTAGACGACCCATCGATCACAGCTTTTTATTCTGTACTGTAATCATAATGCTTGTGGTAATTCTGTCATTACCAAGTTCAAAGTCCTATTCGGCCACGCAAGGGTCAGGTGTTATTACCATTTCAGGCCTGAGGTTTGGACGGTCAAAGCTCTCAAGTAATTATTCCACGTTAGTACATATCGATTTGTGGTGTTCTATTTATTTCGTAAGGTATCTACCTAAGCCGTAGCCTCCATGGATTTTGAATCTGTAGTAACCGTTTTAAAGGTATGAAGGTTGGAGTAATAGCCGCGTCTAGGGATATAACGGTAAAGTTAAGTTTGTAATTTAACCTAGTAGTCTTTTGTCGAACCCTCGGTGCGCGAGTCAAACTCGCACTTGGCCAATTTTAGCTGTCAAAAGTCACTTTTTACCGTGACCCAGTGACGGAATTGACCTTTTTATGAGTGTAGGCCACTTTATTCCCGCCGCCCCGTGTACCTTTCTAAAATAATTATTTCGTAGTAAAGTTAAATAAACGAATGAATTAGTCATAAAGAATATAAAAAAGAAACAAGAATATATATTTTTTACAGGAATTTAAGTCTAAGATCTAAGCTTAATTCCTCTGAAATCTGCCGCCCCTACGCCGCGGCCTATACGGCCTATTGACAAATCCAGGACTGTGTGTTCCTACATTCGTTTCTGGTTAAATCTCAATTGCTATGACGATAGCCTCTATAAACATGCCTAAGATAGTTCCTTAGTAATTTAACTCACGCTCCCCACTTCACCAGTTGCCGACGTTTGCTAACACGATAGAGCCCACAATGGCCAGGAAATCAGATGAGTACATATTGTTAGCGGTCCCATTGTGTGTTCTATGGAATAAATTGATTGACGACCATCTGCTATGTACGTGACGTGGTCAATGGCGAGGACTTAGGACTTACTCTTTATAGTGCCCCATTTATAGTCTTCTATAGACAACAGAGTTTAATAAATCAACTCTGAAAAGTTTTAATCTAGAGGATGATGGTTAGCATGCTCGCAGCTGGTTTGACACGTGCAATTTCGTGTACTATGTACATCTATGCAGGGCCATATATGCAAAAATACATTGCCTGCCTCCACCAAAATCAAATACCTACACTTTATAACGCAGAATAATACGCTTATGGTGTCGATTCTGTTGTACAAAGTCACTAAACTGAACTTATTTGACAGGACTAAAGCTACTACTATCCCTATCTCATGTTAGCGGAGTTTATAAGGATGGCAATAGTTTTAGTCCTGTCAAATTAGTTTAGTTTAATGATTTTGTACAACAGAGCTAGAAATATAAGGTGTTTTTTTTTAAATTAAGATTGGAGGTAATTCATTGGGTTGTCTACCTAAAAGAAAAAATCAATGCATCTATACAAATAAATAAAATTGAAGTGTGGAATCGCACAGTCCAATTCGCACTGGGCCGATTTTCAAGTTCTCTTTCCCAAGAAAGCTGCCTATAGTCAAGATATTACACTGCTTAAACAAATCTTTACAAATATGTACATGTGTATTTTGAGTCATGAATACCGCTGGAATGATTCAAGTATTTAACTTAAATGATCGGAAACACCCACCTTTAGTGGTTTATCTAAATGGTCTTCACTGGTCTCCAGCATTAAATCTTAATGCTATATGTCAAATATTAAGTTAATAAGGGTCATTGGACGAGACCGGACGCATGCTATGAACGAACGCTGAAGAAATGTAACGATTTATTATTTCCCTTATTAACTAACGTGTCTTTTGGACCAAAGGCTAGAAGAGATTAAAGTCGCGCCACAAGTAATATGCCACTACTCATAATAACTATACATAGATAAAGATATATGTGTCATTCACCAGGTCATAATCTATTTACTTGCCAAATTTCATTACGATCCGTTCAGCCGTTTAATCGTGGTATGGTAGCAAACAAACAAACAGAGTAACTTTCGCATTAATAATATGTATTCGTATGGATATCATCACGCCAAGTCCCTCACGGGGCAGGCAGAGAGTATAGAGCGCGTCTCTCTTGACTTGCACACCTCTTTTGCTTCTTTTACATTAATCAATCTCTTCAAACATGCCCGCTGGCATGAAACAATTTCTTTCGCCACTTAATAGTATTAGTACACATGAAACCGTTTCTCCAGGCTGTGCCAGCTCCAGAGCCAGCGGTCCTGGACGGTCCTGGGCCTCCTGAGGACCGGTCCACGCGCTGTGGCTGGGGCCTACTCCGCCCCAACTGGCTGCAGCAGTTCCGGACTGCTAAATGGGCCTTATTCTGCCTCTGCTGGGCTGGCGCTATACAGGGTGAGTACCTTCTTTACTTGTACGTAAATGGCTGAGTAGGGATTGAAGGTTCACGGAACTTTATTTAGCTCAAACTTTGAATACCGTTTCAGTATTCGATAAACATTCTCGCGGTAAAGTATATAAAACAACACTTGCAAGGCCGATTCTTAAAATATCATATTAGAAGTATTGCGGAAACATATATTTGAAAACTGGCTATTTCCTAAGTCAGCGCGAGATCATAAAAGTTGTAAGAATATACACAGAAAGAAAGCAAACCACGTATTGTCGCGGAATCGTGTGATACACTCGCTCACACACTTTCAATAGTAATTAGCTACATAACACCGCATTCTGATGAGGCGGTTAAGTGCATACGTTGTTTACGTTCGCAGGTCCCGTATGTTTAGCCAGGGCAAAAAAACCCGTATTCATCTGACATCATTATTCCTAATTTGTAAGTTACTCTCTGACAATTACTCTCTGAAGAATCGTCTATCTGACAGTGCAATCCAGTTAGCTGCTGCAAGATCAATGCGGAATATCAAACGGACTGACAGACAATAAAGGGTTAAAAAAAACACTTCGGTTATTGAAACTGGTGTAATTAGCCATGAAAATCTTTTAAATTTCAAAATTAACGAAAACATCATTTTTGTATCAGGAAGGTTTTTTTTAATATCAAAATACCAGCAAATAATCATGTCCAAAGCGCTTTATTGGAAATTCGTCATGCAAATCGCAATGATTTGCATACGGTTTCATTTATTTTCACCTTTATTGGATCCGTACGGATTTTCCATGGTCTTAATCACGTCTCAAGTTGCAGCACACAGTGAACAAACGTGTTTTTCTATAAACGATCGCTTGTATACCTGTATGTCATTAAATTATTACAATTATTTCCCTAAGGAAAAGCTACACAACATATTATCGTAAATAATACTAGTTTCTCATAATTATAACGTTTCGTACACGCAACAATTGTTTTTTTTTAATTTACAAAGATAATATTTCCCAGAAATTCACAGTGGTCATTACACGGAGCCCGAAAGTCTTGGCAATAAGGGCCACAAGCTATAATTCCATTAAGACCGCTCCACCAACTTCGTCGAGAACAACAGGAAGCTATTAAACCCCAAACAAACACAGAAAGGGATTAATTAAATAATAAAATACATTCATTAATTGAAAAACAAAACTCAGACTTCGAGGCTGGTAACTAGATTTACGTACGGCGATTTGCTCACGAAATTAGACGGGCGCAATAGTCCAGCGACTTTTTTTGTCAGATTTTTGATGTGAAACTCGAACGTTTCCTAGGACAAAAGTATTCTAATATGAGATTCTGCAATATAACGTTATTATTATTATATATATATTATTATAACGGCTTTTTATACGAGGTATGTATAACGCTGACTTCAAAGTCATATGCGCAGACGCATTTGCGCTTAAATGGTCATTACATACATTTTTTTTTATACTACTAAGGTGGCAAACAAGCATACGGCCCGCCTGATGGTAAGAGGTTACCGCAGCCTATCACTCGCGCGTTGCCGACCCTATAATGTCACATTACGTCTCCTAAAAGGTCCAGTCTGGTATGCTACCTGGTATGTCATTCTATCAAACTTAATCATGTAACATAGTCAGCTCTGCTTCTTTATTGATGACCAGCTGTCCCAACACACGTTGTCCTGTCTTAGCTATGAATAATATGACAAATACACCATAGCAAAAAAGACCTTTGGTTTATCGCGAAATTAAAAAGGTTCCGGTTTTTTTTCTTTTCATAAGAACCTTCTCCTGACAATAACAACCACAAATAAAAAAGAATTAGCGAAATCGGTCCAGCCGTTCACGCGTGATGCCGTGACCAAGGGAAATAGGGATTCATTTTTATATATAGAGAAGATATTTCTTATATCTTCTTTGATTATTTAAATGTTTTAATTTGCAAAGTATGTGCAGTCTTTAGACACTAACGTGTTAGAAAAGTGTTAAAAAAATAGAGAAGGCGTTTAAAAAATTAATGGGAATTAACAGCAGGTGTAAGTAGCTGATAGCAGCTAACGGAGTGTTCCTTATAATTTCCCGAGGGACCTCCGCGAGATCAGAACACGGGATCTCGACAATCCCGGCTTCCCGGGACATTGCGGCGTCTTGTAAGCTCTTTCGTGTATTGGATATATAAAACTTTATTTAAATTTGTACTATAGTTTAAAACAACGTTTTTTATAACAGACATTAATTAAACGCGGTAATTTCTACCTTCATAAGTGCCATATTAGGGCCTAAATTGAATAAATGCTTTTTTGATTTTGATTATGCAATAATAATTTTGAAATACAATATTTGTTCCTGCTCGAACGCATGATACTTTCATTCGGTGAATACAATAAAACTATTTATACTGCCATCTCCTCTCAATTTAACAACACGAAAGTAAAGGTAACCAATCACGTTGAGCTTTTATTATTACGCAATATGAGAATTAGGGCTGCCAACATTTTTACAGCGAAATAAAGTATTTTTCAAAATAAGCTATACAAATATAGTACACTTCTAAAACATATAGTATTTTATGGAAAAACGTTACGTTAATTATTTAAAAAAATAAATATTTGTTTGAAATATTTCGTTTGGTGTTGAAAATTATTATTTTTGCGTACTATATACTACGCCAAACCGAAATAAAGTACAATACTATAGATTGTAGTACGGTTGGCAACCCTAATGAGAATACACCGCACCTTGGAGAGTTTTTGCAACACTATAGCAGCACCATTCGAAATCCATTACTGCGTATAGCAGTTACTTATGTCATAAATGTGTCAAATATACGTGGAATACACAGACCTAGGATTTTTTTCGCTACGGTGGAATATTTATTTATTTAGACACACCAACGAACAATTCACAGAACATTAATGGATTGCTTAGTATAGGGTATTCAACTATATGAACCAGTCATTTACAGGTGCGTACAACGCTAAAAATATAAAGCACAACAATAACTTAAACTATAGAATACACAGCTAAAAAGCAACATATATAAAGTGAGAAAATAAACTATTTAAAGGATGGAAGATCTTGCTGCCTAAACTGAGAATCTATTTTGATTGAATATTTTTGGTTTCTACCAAAAACTTACTGATGTATTAATATTATATTAAAAATTATTATTTATGTATGTGCGTATTTTAAATATAAATCGTGATTGTTTTCCGACGTAGATATTTTTGGTTCCAGCCTGACTGGCCCCAAAGCCCATTTATATTCCTCAAAAAAAGCAACGTACCTATTTTTGAGAGAGTGTTCCATAAATCTGCATTAGATTGTGGCGCATGCAACATGAGCTCTCACGCCGGCGCGTGAGAGCTGTACCTATCCTACTCTAGGTACATGTCGGCACATGTACCTAGAGTAGGATAGGTACAACCTAATTATGCTAGTCAGATGAGAACAATTAGTTCATTAATTTAGTAACAGTTTCACCCCATAAGAACCTATTTAAAAAAAAACAAGCGTTGAGTACTCTAATTGAAGTTTCTTTTTTATTTCCATCTGGCTTTTTAGCTTAGCCCTGTTTAATATCTACAACTGTTAAGCGTGCTACACACCTTCAGTTTGAACTGTGTAGTTAAAACTGACAACTATGCAATTCTAAACTGAACGTGTGTAGACACTAAGGGCGTCAATTATAACTGTACATTTAAAACTTATAAGTTATGTCACGTGGTCAAGTTTTTAATTCCCATATATTCCTTACGTTTTCTATAGCGTTACGATTATAGATAGTGAACATGGCTACATTACGTTGAGCGTCTCTTGAACATCACACCACAAAACGACTATCATTTTATCCGAATACTGCGAAACAAAAAGGAGTGTGATAATATTCATAGCGATTTTCAGAGGGTAGCCGTGGTCGTACGCCACCAAACCTAACAAAACAACTCTAAAACTAGTACCGAAACGATCATAACCTATAGGGCAAAGTGGCATACGACCACGGTTACCCTCTGAAAATCACTATGAACATTATTACATACATTAAAATATATCAGTGCCGGTAGCAGGAACATTGTCGACAACGTATTCGAAAACGTAACTCGCGAAATGTCAAAATTATCATACTTATTTTTAGTTCCACTTTTCACCGCCGCAGCGCTGTTCATTTTCTAATACAAAAATAGTCGAAGGCGATACGAAAACGTTGTCGACAATGTTCCTGCTACCGGCACAGATGACAATATTTTCTTGTTTAATACTTTTTAGAGCGCGATTAGTCCGTAGTTCCGTAGTCGGGTTTTAGTTTTTGAACTTACTTTTTTAATCTTGTTAAGGAATGCAGTAAGTAAATGTCATTCAGTCCCCTGTAATAAGCGGTTATTAAAATTCGTGTCCCTGCCGTTCGTTGGTTATTACACTGTGTATAAAGATGTCTAGGGGACGCCATACCCAACCGAAGTCATCGCATTTTATAATTTGGGGCGGAAATATAATATGCCTAACCTACTTATTATCGGAGTAATTTGTTATAAAATTATGTCTCAAACCAGAATTGCAATAAAAATTGTTCCGCAATTAGATCTTGTATAAAATGCTTAGCTAAAACAATGGCATTTTTTTTAATACCACTAAAGTGGCACACAAGCGTACGGCCCATCTGATAGTCATCGTAGCCTATAGCCGCTAGCGACACCATTGGCATTACGAACGGGTTGCCAACCCTGTTGTTGATGATGAGTCACTGTGTTAGCAGCATTACTACTAGCACAGCGTATCATCGTGGAGCACAGGCAACCTTACTCACTGCAGAAACACAACACTAAACAAGAAGTGTTATTTGATTTCGGTCTTCTGTATGGTGGAGGTACAGTCCCCAGTCGCTAGTCGGGTGGCTCCAATTTTATTGGGAAAACCGACGGGAGATCGCCCTATATCTTAGTATCATACCTGTCATCACGCCAAATCCCTTTCGTGGTAGGCAGAGAGTATCAGTAAGAGTAAAAGCATCATATTTTTATGAATTCTATTCTTCTAAGTCAATATTCTAACTTTGCATGAAAAAGAGCAATTAATTAAAAGTTCCCACAACTAGCAATTTGCTCCAAGTATTTTGCATCGCAGCATTGTGTAAAGTAATTGAGAAGCAGCCCATAAAAATGTCCAAAGTTAAATGAGACCCCGTTGCACACCTGTTGTTCCAACTTACAAGTTACGACTAAGCTAATTGTAAGCAATGGGTTACTTAGCGCGACTGAACCGGTACCGACAGTAAACTCTACTCAAACCTTTTGCCTACGCTCGCGTGGACTTTATTTCCCGTGGGTTTTTGGTGGTGGGATTACCATCAGGTGGGCCGTATGCTTGTGTGCCACCGTAGGGAAAAAAAAATTGGTATATCGTTTTCTTAACTCTTGTGGGTTTGTATTTTTCAGATCAATATGCCTTTGTGATGAATGACGAACCTTTACCCTTTGCCTAAAGACAAGGTCTTCCAGGACGGCACCGGTGCGTTCCTTTGGAGATCCCGGAGCCCTCCTTCAGCTCGAAGGATGGCCATTGTGGGGGTTTTAGTGAGTGTAAATCTCACATAATCCGTCGGTTTCCCTAAAGCGGGCAGGTAACTTTTGATGGTGTCCCGTAATATAAACCGCAAAATTGGTGTAGCTACCACAGCTTTTTAACTAAACTTGAATAATTAAACACACGTTCAGTTTGCCACCTCTGGTTTGAGTTTATTTGAAATGTTCTAGCTGTCAGAGGTTGACAACCTGCGGTAACGGACGCCGAGTCTCTTCATATTTCTTCATTAACTTTTAATTTTGAAATTAGGAAGGGGACATAATTAGGAAAAGTCGTTTATTAAGACAAAAAGTGAAATAAATATACAATTTATTTTTAATTAATGGATTAAACTATTTACAAAAACATATCTTAACCTACCTACTTATAGATAAAAGATCTGACCCAAACCGGAATCATGCGGTAGCGTGCCAAGAATGCTGGCAGCATTGCCACGCTGGATAGCAATGCTGATTCTCTGAGCGAGATATGTTCCAGCACGCCTGTCACGGGAGGCCTCAACCAGCCGACGTGAGACCTCCTTGAAAAGCTGAAGAGCATCCGGGCCCCAGGGACCCAGAGTTTCAACCGCAAATGCAGAAAATACGTGCCCTGGACCAAGACATGCATATTTCCGGCGCTTGAGGCACTCCTGCTGAGCAGCAGCGGCGCCGGCAGCCACCGAGGTGCCAGGGAGATGAGACGGAGCCAGGGTATCGACACAAGTTGCATCCCACACCAGGGGCCGACCCAATCTCCATGGCACCAATGACATGCCATCCGGCCTCCGGCCATCGCCTCGCGCCAAGCCGACTGGTTCCAGTACAGCAGGTACTCCGGCGGTGACCAGAGCCCGGCGTAGCAGGTCATTTAGGGTCGAATGACGTGACAGACGACCGGCGCTACCGATACATGAAAAGCCATGGTGCCCAAACACGTCAACATTATCCCCGCAATGACACCGATGAGGGACAATACATTTTACACCTAAGCGCAAGCAAGCACACAGCCTGAAAGTTGCACCAACCAACAAGGTACCAATATTAAAAGAAGGCAGCGCATGAAGCCAGAGCCCGGACTCCCACTTAGCAACTGCCAGGAGACGTGCACGGTCAGCAGAATTGGAGGAACTCTCGAGAAGAGAATTATAAGTCATCCTGCTGACGGGCTCGTCCCACTGCTTCTGCGATTGTGGTCTCAGCGGAAAGTCTGAGCTTGGACAGGCCAATGCCCAAGCATCTCTGGCCTCAGTCAGGAACGAAACCTCACAGCCACTAAGTGACGGAGTGAGAATATTACCTATGAGATCTCGCACACTATAAACTGAAGCCAGAAATGCCGGTAGGGCCACGTCAGAAATTTTGCGTATTCCTAAACCTCAAAACCGGATAGGGAGGGAAGCCTGGGACCACGTACGGTCATCCAAAGCTATATTAAATATAGATGAAATACTAGACCGAATGATCTCATCTAAATTTAGTAGAATAGAACGGGCTTTCCACATATGACTACTACGTAAAACGTAAGTAAATTTGAGGACAAAAAGACAATGCCTGATAATATAGTATGCCATATGGCAATTAATATTTTTCAAATGTTCTGACGAACTACGCAAATTTTTAATTTGATCATCTGCGAAAGACGGGAAAGCCTCATCGAAAATGGGAGACCCTAAGAGACGAAGTGAATTTTTATTTAATATGTTAATATTTTGTGCCAAGGTATTAAATTTGGATATGATTGAACGTTTTGTCTCCGAATCGAGGTCGGCGATAAAAAGTTCACATTTTGTGAAATTTAATTCAAGTCCTATGGTCTTGAATTCCGAAATAATCATTTCGAGATCTGAAAAAACTGAATTCACGTCAATAAATATTAATTTCATCTGAAAAATTCGTGAGGCAGTTAAGTTTTCATGTCTTACTGTTCCACTAAGGCACTCCAGTCCATACCCGGGTATTTTATTGTATTATACAGTAAAAATATTTATAGAAATACATTTATTAACCATTTACGGATTAAAAATACTTTCATATTTATTTATTTTATCCAGTGATACATCGGCATCGTAGGAAGTAAAATGAGTATCATAAAAAAAAAACGAGAGAGTGAGTGTTTTCACCAGCCATTTCAACATTAAGTAGAACTTAACTTGGTTGCATACGGCTAAGTTACCGGCAATTTATCAGCCGACAGGTGTTTGCAGCTAATATCTGCTAAGTTGCACCGCGAAACTTGGCATATAACTTAAAACTTCACTTATTCGGTTCGCAACTTCCTTCCAAATAACTGAAGTTAAGATATAAATCACGGTTACAAGTGTAAAGTACAGTTGAAACTTTAGTGAAAAACTAATTTTCTCAAAGGATTTGTGTCTCTTTATATTGTGCCTAAGTAGTCTTTTACAGAAGCTTAGATAATTTGGCTACATTGGTGCCATTTTTTTTGTCACACACTAGGCTTTAAATGCACAACATTTTAGCTTATTGCACAACATTTTAGCTTACTGCACAACATTTTAGCTTACTGCACAACATTTTAGCTTACTGCACAACATTTTAGCTTACTGCACAACATTTTAGCTTACTGCACAACATTTTAGCTTACTGCACAACATTTGTAGCTAATGTGCACAACATTTTTGCTTACTGCACAACATTTTTACTGCACAACATTTTTTGCTTACTGCACAATATTTTTGCAACATCTTATCGATCTGTCAAAACGATGAATATATAATAACGATGAATAGTTTTGTAATAGAGATTGATTAATTCTCCCTACTCCTAAAGCGATAATTTTTGACGGCCACTTAGTTTAAGTTTTCAAAAAGCTTTGAAATACGAACCTTTGCTTTCATTTTTAATTACAGTATCAAATAAAGTTATGTCAGACAGTATTCTTTACCGATGAACATTGTATGGTTATCCAAGCACAATATTAGCTGCCTGTTTCAGACATCTGTGGCGGACACTTTTAAACGGTTTGGGTCGCAGCTCGATACACTCTTTATGTTAGGCTGATAGTGTACTGGGATCATAGCTTGTATACTTTATGGTATACAAGAAGGAAACAGGACAATCAATTATTATTATATTAAGGAATTCCTTATATATTTTTTAAACAAAGGGTATTTCGTATTATTTAGTAATTGTGTGGGGCGAGCGAGGTGATCATGCTCGCCACCGCAAAGGGAAGATCTTCCAGCCAGGCGGGTTGTTGTGCCTTGGGAACCGAGGCTCCGACTGTTCTAGTCGGAAACTTGTATATATGGTGAATTGCGTAGAAAACTTCGCTAGCGCGTGGCAGGATTGTGACGTATGTAGTTGTCATTCGTTGAATGTTGTCCTGCTAGTTAGTAGATTTCTAACGTTGGTTTTATGTAGTTGCTACAATTGAATGCAGACTAAATAGTTACTTAAAATAGCTTCATATCTGAATCTGAGATTTTTATTGACCCGTCACTTAATCCTTTTATTCAGTTTAGGCCCTAATAAGGCACTTATGAAGGTCCACAATTACCACCGGTCCTGTCACTAATGGCCAAATACTGAAATGCCAGTCAAATCTGATGCTACATAAAATTGATCTCCGAATTTACATCGAAATTGTAATTTGACGACGCTTCAAATAGCTACGTGGGCCTTCAGACTTTGAATGTCATAAGATTCTCAAATACGAATATACCTACTTACAAACAGCACACATACTGTTTTCTACAGGAATCTTGATATTTTTTTGGTTAAATTTGCAATCTTTATTTATTGACTTTTCGTTAAATCCGCTGATATTATTTCGCTATCACTTGAAAACCTTATTGATTCCCTGTTTTGTGTTGGCACCTTAGCATACCGTAGTAATATTCTTCATTAAATAAGATCCGGCGCGGCCTGGCTACCCCCTAGCTGAGGCACGGCTCACCGAACGCGATTGCACACCCTATGCGAAGTAAGAGATAAGAGTCGTTTATTGCTCTCTAGTACTAATGAGCTAATTGGATTAGCTTATATTGCGTTTTCAAGTACTAGTTACGGTAATGAAATTGGTTTCATTACCGCTTATTTACAGAATGTTGCGTCACCTTACATAAGGAATCGCCAGATGATCATGTAAAATAATGGACATTGGAAATACCAGGAAATACATACATGACTTTTATTTTTCGGTTTTAAATAGAAACTATAAAGCTTTGGTATAGTATTTGTATCTTATCCATCCATCCATTCTAAATAGAAAAAAAAAACCCTAGAATAGATAAAATACTGCGTACAAATAAGACTAGATGCAAATATAATGAAATAAAAACTGTTGATATTTGGAAACAATTTAATTAATATATGTTTTGTAATTCGACTTCTTGATTGTTTTGCCGTATTCAATGGAAAAAAAGTACAACTTGAAAATGGAAAAAATAGAAATCAGATATGTGCACTTGTTTTACCGACAGCACAATCCTTTTTAAAATCAGCGCGCTCCGTCGCTCGGGCGCGTTAAAATTATACTGTGTTACAATGAGACTTGTAGAATACATCATTATCTATTCTAAATTATTATCAAAATATTCCACAAATCAAACTCTTTTTAATCACACCAAGCTTAGAGCAATGCTCAGACCAATTACCCGCTATTTGCCTGCAATCAATATGACACTTGAAGCTTCGTCTCAGAGTAACGTTAATTAAGTAACCTCTCGTCTCGTGCCGTGAGCTGAATGTATCAAATGTATCTTGCTAGCGTGTTTAGAGTAGTTAACATCTACATACATTCACGTCGAGTCCCTTTCTTAGCAAGTACTGTAGGCAGAGAGTGTAGAGCGCCAATCCACTCTTTTGCATCTTCTACATTCATCAATATCTTCGTATATGTCTGCTGGTTACAATTAATATTTTTCTCCATCACTGACTGCTTTAAGTTGGTCTAGGAAACCTTGGCTTTCCGCGGCTTATCTTATACTCACATTCGCATTGTATATTTTTTCTCCTTACTAACAACGGCCTGTCAACTGATGGGCTTAGGTTCAAACCCCGGTGGCTTGTACCAATGAGTTCTTCAGACTTTTAGTATAGTGATGAATCACACCATGGGCTTAAAAAGAGAGGTATGGCGAAATGTGATCTCCCGCGGATTTTTACAATAAAATTGGAGCCGCCCGGCTAGGAATTGTATCTTCACCTTACAGAAGTCCGCAGTCATAAAGCACTAGGTACTTTGTAGTGTTGTGTTTCTGCGGTAAGTAAGGTTGCCAGTGCTCCACGAGGATACGCTGCGCTATCGCTACTAGTAATGCTACTGCGTCCTCATCAACGACAGGGTTGGCAACGCGTTAGTTACTTACTGTCGACTTGTCCTAGTTTTTTGTTGAACTTATACTTAAATTCGAAAATTAAAGTTTAGCATGGACTGGAGACCTCACTCGCCTTTGAAATTGGTGTTGTAAAAGATAAGTATGCCGTGAATAAGTAAATAATTTCGCGTTCCAGCTAATTATGTAAGTAATTTAGATGGATGCCCTGCACTTACGCAGCGCCCTTCAACTCTATTAACAAGGTGTTTATAATAGAGAAACTAATTTCAACTTAACACCGGTTCTGGTTATAAGTAAACTTTAGGTTTGAAGGGTGAGTCCCTATGTGGCTTTCATGGTAATGAACTTAAAGTAAATTTAAGACCACCAATTGGATGGCTGCCTTGATTGGTCAGCTGAAAATAATTAACCAAATAAACATACAAACGATATAAAGTTTTTTTTATATCTAAATGGCGAGGAAGCATTCGGTGCCGGCGCCCATAGGTACATTATTTATTGGTCACATAAACACTTAGAAATAAGGACTTAGCTGTAGCTTACGCTAGCGACCTAGCGAGAGCTGATGGCCTTATTTTGAGCATAAACATGTAAACGCCAGAACTAAAAAAGGTTTATCAATTTATTTTCTATACAATATACTTTTAATGTTTTTAATAGCTGTTCTATTTCACTGTTGTTTGTATCTGTATTAATTTATATTGTTATAAACTTTCGGGGCTAATAACTGTTAGCACTGCACACGTGTATAATTGATAGAAATGATTGGACATGAACTAAATGTTTAAAATTGATTTTGACGGGTTCTTACTACGGTATTTTTATTTAATTGGTTGCCCGATATTTGGATGCTGTTGCAAGCACCATGATCACGGAACGAACTGCGAGAGGTGTGGTGTACGATGTGCAAACAAAAAATATTGTGTATATCTAGTTCCCACGTATTTCTACCACGGAAGCAGATATTTAATACTTATAAGTTAGGAAGAAAAGTCTCGCAATATGTCTGCAGAATCCAAACTAATGTCACGGTATTAACGGGCCCACACAAATCCCGGGAAACAATGAAACTGTCCCGGAATGGGACGTAGTATGGCTAATGTCGCGGGCTTACCTGACGTAGATCCTGGCTATTATTTTTGTTATTTTAATTTGTTTCGTGGATCGTTTGGTTAAACACGATTATGTCGCACTGAAAATATGTATTATATTTTATAATAACTACTTTTTATGTAGAAAATATATTTAGTAATGACATGAAAACGGGTCTTATACGCGATATTAAATTGTTTATTTACCTCCCGACGTTTCCACCGAGCCGTGGTCACGGGCTGACTGATTGTAGTTGTGTACGTCGCCTTCTTCTTGATTCGCGGGTATGTGTTTAAATCGCGAAAGTTTAAAAAACAGAAAATATATTTATCTAATATCGTTTCGGGCACGGCTTAAGAATGACCAAAATTATTGTTATAATCGTGTATTCCACGGGAATTCCTTTTACCAAAGTATACCATTTATTACGTCCCTCCGATGCAAAATGTTAGACTGAGCTTTCGGCCTTTGACATCTCGATTTTGCTCTTCGTTGTAATGTGACATCTGGCATAAAAAAATTAGTAGCGAATTCAGGTTCTTACACTTTAGATACTCGCACAGCTATGTTCGTTACGAAATGCACCAGCAAGCTTAGCCATATTTGAGCTTAGAATCTCCGAGGAACCTAAAGTTTTCCCGGGATAAAAACATTTTCCCAGGTTATAAATTATTATCTGTGTTCCACGTTTCATACAAATCCGTTGAGTAGTTTTGCGTGAGAGTGACAAGCATCCATCCATCCATCCATCCATCCATCCATCCATCCATCCATCCATCCTTACTCACAGACTTTCGTACATTTATAATAGGTATTAGTAGGATCTACAATCTATTTACTTACTTTTTATTTTTGTCACGTGGTCAAGTTTTCAAGTCCCATACATTTTTTTCGTTTTCTATAGCGTTAACGGTTGTAGATAGTGAACATGGCTACAGGTACAGTTCAATGATCGATATTACTCTGTAATCGGATTATATTCGGTATAGTGCGCTTGCGGATCAAAATGCATTTCATTCATGTTCGCAATGATATTTTCAAAGGATTATCCTTTGATCTGTCCTGCCAACCTGTGGTATGTCGACCGACAGGGTACATATAGTTAATATTACACTAGTTTTTACCCGTGGCTTCTCCCGCGTGTTATTACTATACCTTGGGAACCAAACATTTTTTTTTCTTTTTTCAAGTATCCTATATCTTAATCCAGCCTATAAGCTATCTCCATTCCAAATTTCTCACGAATCCTTTTAGCTGTTGAGACGTGAAGAAGTAATAAACAGACACACAAACTTTCACATATATAATATAAAAATGAATCGTTAAAAATATAATTTATTTGATAAATGTCTACCCATGCGAAGCCGGGGCGGGCCGCTAGTCTATACTAATATTATAAAGAGAAAAGATTTGTATTTTTGTATGTATTGAATAGGCTCCGAAACTACTGGACCGATTTCAAAAATTCTTTCACCGTTAGAAAGCTACATCATCACTGAGTAACATAGGCTATATATTATACTAGCTTCCTGACCCGGCTTCGCTCGGGTAGACAAAATATTTGATAAATGTCTATAGGCTCCGAAACTACTGGACCAATTTCAAAAATTCTTTCACCGTTAGAAAGCTACATCATCACTGAGTAACATAGGCTATATATTATACTAGCTTCCTGCCCCGGCTTCGCTCGGGTAGACAAAATATTTGATAAATGTCTTTAGGCTCCGAAACTAATGGACCGATTTCAAAAATTCTTTCACCGTTAGAAAGCTACACTATCACTGATTAACATAGGCTAGCTGCCCGCCCCGGCTTTGCACGGGTAGACAAAATATTTGATATAAATGTCTACCCGTGCGAAGCCGGGGCGGGTCGCTAGTTTATAATATTAGTGTAACTACATTTAAGAATGCAGTTTGGATTCTAATGTCTTATATAGGTCGCGGCACGAAACTCTAGCGCTGACCGTTATTGCGCAGAAGTAAAAAATAAGGTGTCTTGGCGGGGTACAGGGGTGAAGGGCGAGCGTGCGTTGCGCCGATTGGCTCTCCAGTCGTACTCCGTCCCCCGTGCCGATACGACGCTCCGCGCACTTCCAGTGTACAGTCGCGTTCTGAATTGTTTTGTTGTCATCGTTAATTTTTGTTGTTGTTTTTTGTTAAGTTTGTTTTGTTGATTTGTTTGTTGTGTTTGTTAGTTTATTCACTGTTTGATTAAGTTTGAACAGTTTTTAAACAGTGAAAATGCCGAGGCCGAGAAGGAATACTGTTTTGAAAAGACAGGCACGGAAAATGGTGTTTGACGTGCATTGTTTTCTGAAAAGGGAATCGAATGATTTCATTAATTCCCTGAAACAAATTCAAAGTGAAATTGGCGAAGCTGCGAGTATTTTACTCGATTCTGACCGCAGCACTGTAGATATAAGTGAAATAAAACAAACTGCAGAAGTTATTCAGGCGGGAAATATAAAATTAAATAGTATAATTAGTGACTTACAGAAAATTCAGAAAAGGACAGCTGAATCTACAAAGACGTCCATAGCAACGGTAAGGAAAATCTCCACTGAAGCCAATAATTCCGACTTATTATCAGTATTTAGAACACCAGGCAAAAAACGCTCCAGATCAAAACCGGTCACAGATATTGATAACTTTGATCAAGGATTAATAAAGAGGTGCATACATAACTTTCATAGGACAAATAATGAACTTCCCACCGTCGGAAAGTTGAGAAAGAAGCTAGAGGAAGATATAAATTTCAAAGGCTCAGAACGAAGTCTTCGACGAATAATTAAGAGTTTAGGGTTTCGGTGGAAAAATACTGAAAACAATCGAAAAGTACTGATTGAAAGTTCAAATATACGTTTACTACGTATCGAATACTTACGCAAAATAAAACAATATCGCCAAGAGGGAAGGCCCATCGTATATACAGATGAATCTTACGTAGATTCATCGCACTCTGCTCCAAAAGCCTGGACCGATGGTACTACAAAAGGTCTCAAAAAACCTATCTCCAAAGGACAGCGGGTGGTCATTGTCCACGCAGGATCAGAGGCTGGGTTCATACCGAACGCACTGTTAACTTTTAAAGCTGGTGCGAAATCAGGCGACTACCACGACAATATGAACTACGACAACTACGAAAAATGGCTGAGGACACAGTTATTGCCGAACTTACCGCCTAATTCTGTCGTGGTAGTCGACAACGCATCATACCATAATAAACAATGGGACCTTGCACCCACTTCTAATTCCAAAAAAGCTGACATGCAGGGTTGGCTTACTGAAAAGGGCATACAATATGAGGAAACTCTACTAAAACCTCAACTATACAATTTAATACGGGCTAACAAAGATAGATTTAAAACATTTTCAATTGACAGGATACTAGCAGAGCAAGGACATCAAGTGCTAAGACTGCCACCATACCACCCAGATCTAAATCCAATCGAAATGGCATGGTCTGACATAAAGCAATATGTAGGCAGTAAAAATGTGAAGTGGAGTGTTGCTAAATGTATAGAACTAATTCAAGAAAAAGTTTTGCTGATGGGTGCTTGGGATTGGGGAAAGTTATGCCAAAAGGTAAAGGACATAGAAGAGCAATATGTCAAGAGTGACCATGTCGTGGATTTGGTTACAGAAGAATTCATCATTCGCGTTGATGGTGACAGTTCAGAGGATAGCCTTGGTGAGTCTGATGACGATGACGCTGTTAGTGCCGACGACCGAAGCAGCCCTGAGCCGGGGCCCTCAGTAAGCAAAAGGCCCTGTTGGGATACTATTGAAGGTGTAAGACCATTGTCTGATTCGGACTAGATATCGGAAAGGAGAATGCGGTGTCTGATGTCCACACCCTGCCGAACTCGCAGGTTTCTTCTATCCTGAGAAGAAACTTCAGTAGGTTCTTATGTAATTCGGACTTAATATAATTTTTTTTATTATTTGGTATTTAATATAAAAATTTACAAATCCGATAGTGTATTTATTTTTCTACTCCCCATAAACTTGTTAAAAATTATATTGTAGGTAACATGAAGTAATATTTGCGTGCGTGACAGTACCCATACGCAGTTAAGTTCCACATTTTGTTCACCGCTAGACTTACTATTTGACTTTACATTAAAACATTATTTTGCTGTTTTTAACTAAGCAATTAAATTACTAATTTGTATTGCGTGCGCGATGGTACCCATGCGCAGCTATCCCCTCCACGTTTCGCTCAGCGCTAGAGTTTCGTGCCGCGACCTGTACTTGACTGTAAATCTTACTAATTGAATAAATGTAAACATTTGCCTTCATGGAAATATGAACAAACAAAGTATTTTCCACGGAAAAAAGGAGTATCTGGGGTTTTTAATATGGTTATTGTTCGAACACGCGAACAAAGTCGCGGAAAAAGGCTTGCGTCAAAAATAAAAGGCAGTTCTTCTCAGGTTTTTTGAGGTTTATTATTCTTTTAATTTTTGATGTAATAGATTTAATTTGAATTTTATTAAAGTTACGTAATTGACATTTTGTTTTCGCAATTAATATAAACATAAGTATACATACCATGCCGTAGTGAAACAAATGAAATAACTTTGATATTTCTTTAAACAATATTCATAAACAATATTCAGTACCGGTATTTATATATGACGTCTAATTTGACGATGACGCAGCATTTAAATTGTTGTTCAAGTAAATTAATCATTTCTTCCACCGCTAACAGGATTACATGAAACTCGGTTATTCATTTACACAAGTTATGAAAGAGAGAGTTGGGAAGGTGATACACAAGGAACAATTTAAAAAAACAAATATACCTTTTAGTTTGCAAACAAGCATACGGCCCGCCTGATGGTAAGCGGTTACCGTAGCCTATGGACGCTTGCAACACCAGATGTATCACTCTCGCGTTGCCTACCCTTCATTCGAGTATCTAAGAATTGTATTCAAAGAATGTTTTATTTAACTACTAATTTTAGTTTTGGTCTTGGTGGTTAAGAAGAAGTTTTGTCGCTTTAAAGTCTTAGTTTTAATAATATCCTTGTGTATTTTAAAAAGTAAAATATTATGTGGTTCATAAAAAATAATTACTCATTTAATTTTAAATAGCTAATATTAGAATTATTTGTGTACGAATATTTTTGTTCTTTCACACGAATATATATATCAAAAAATGTTTTTAACTATTCTTCTTATGTCGCGATGTCCAAATACTTTTGTATAACCGTATTTTCATAATAAGGATACATTTTAAGATGCTATTAACCTTACATATCGCAAGAAACTGATATTTTAGAACGGTTGTGGGAATTTCAATTGCTTAATTAGTCATATTCTGTGATTATTGAATAATATTATAGTTAATCTTTCTCATGTGTGGGGTATATCTCAAATAAAGATGCCAATACTTTAAGTCCTGTCAAATTAGTTTAGTGTAACGGCTTCCTACAACAGGATTAAAATGGAACGAAGACAAGTCTTCGAAATTCGAGATTTCATTGGTGCGGCGGATAATTTCTATTTTTAAAATTATTTGTCATTTTACTTTTTAAATTTGTTATTGGAACTAGGTGTGTCCCCGATACCAGTCAGGGCGGTACGTGACTCGGCATCTCAGTGTCGTATCCCGACTGTTCGCACTCACCCCGGTTTGTTTACATCTCACACAATCGGCTGGATTGGATACACCTAATGGATTTCGGCTATGCTATACAATACGGCTTTTATACGTTGTTAAGAGTTTGCTAAATAAATGCTAGTATATGTACTAATATAGATGGTTTTGTTGTCTGATTTAGCAATAGATGGTTTGGCATGGGTGCTCGTGAAAGAATGTATAGTCAATTAAAGAGACTAACAGAGACTGCCTCAAACACAAGTAGTTAGTAGATATGTTGTAATTTAACAGTTAATGTAATATGGCTTTGGATAAAATTCGGGTAACTAACCAAGTAACCAGCCACATCGGGTTAGTATAGTGGCTACCCTAGTGGAGTAGTACAATAATACATGCAAGATATTGTATTAAGAGTTTATTCTTAGTTTATTGCACATTTTGTAATTTTACATAGTTTTGACGTACTGTTGTCCCCTCTGGCCAGACAGGAAGAGAACGAAACAATACATAGTGTTGCCCTGCTTAAATTCCAGGTTTTTACTTTTTTACTATCTTTATTTTGTATTAAACATAAGTATTTAATAAACGTTTAGATATTGACATAATAATTATGCAAAAACCAACAGAGCTCTGTGACCTCGATTTTCGTCAAATTACAGGAAATTGTTATTACGGCAATCTTCTTTTAAATTTTTCAATAATGCCAGATTATTATGAATGAGTAATCATCCAAATAGTTTTAATATCCGGAGCTAATATATTTATAATGCTGTTCGATATTATTTTAATGGCGGTGCGTATTATGTACCTGGACAGGTTTTTTTTTATTCGAACCTATTCCATTCAACCTAAAAACCTCCACAGTGACTTTATTTTTTTATTTAATTCAACTTATTCACTTGGTTTAATGCTTGCTGTGACTATGTGTGTTTTCTAAACAGTCACCATTCTATAAAACGTTATTGACATTTTAATATTTTACGTTGGTAGTAAAAATTGCAATTTAAGAATTGAAAATCTTTCGCAAAATACCCAAATATTTCTTTATGCTTCACCTTCGTTACTATTAGGTCCTCACATATGAAATTGGCGTTTTGTATGGGAGGAACAAAAAGTCGAATATTTTTTAATATAATATATTTAATTAATCAAAGTATGAACCATTATTTTCTATGCACTTTTGCCATCTCATAGGTAGTTCATTGATCCCTTTACTAAAAAAAACAGTCGGACGGGAATCAATAAAATCTTTGAAGGCGATTTGGACTGCCCCATCGGAGTTGAATTTTTTCCCTTGCAAGAAGTTATCCAAATTTCGAAAAAAATGGTAATCTGTTGGAGCAAGGTCCGGGGAGTACGGAGGATGTCTTAGACTTTCCAATTGAAGCTCTTCTAATTTAGTAGCCGTCTGTAGCGCAGTGTGTGGTCTAGCGTTGTCGTGAAGCAGCAGTGGCGTGGAGCGATTGACCAGCCTAGGTTGTTTAGCCGCTAGCTTTTCCATCATGGTTTGCAATTCCTGACAATAGACATCAGCCGTAATAGTCTGGCCAGATTTGAAAAAACTGTAATGAACAATACCGGCACTAGTCCACCAAACGCTTACAAGTAACTTTTTTGGGGTTAATTTTCGCTTGGGGCAGGATTTGGCTGGCTGGCCAGGATCTAACCATTGCGCTGAACGCTTCCGATTATCGTAAAGAACCCATTTTTCATCACAGGTAATGATTCGGTTTAAAATACCTTCATTATTATGCCGGTTTAGTAATGTAACGCAGCAGTCGACGCGCGTTTGCCGGTTTGTTTCAGTCAATTCGTGAGGTACCCACCTTTCAAGCTTTTTAATCTTCCCAATTTGCTTCAAGTGAATTAAAACAGTTTTATCACTAACATTGCAGCCTGCAGCTAACTCGGACGTGGTTTGCGATGGATCCGCTTCCACAATAGCCTTCAACTCTTCATTATCAACTTGAGTCTCAGGCCGTCCACGGGGCTTGTTCTGCAGGTCGAAATTTCCAGAACGAAAACGTTTGAACCAAAAACGAACTGTGTTTTCTTTTGCAACACGACCGCCATACACATCATTCACCCTTCGAGTTGTTTCCGCAGCACTAGTGCCACGGCGGAACTCGTACTCGTAAATAATGCGATATTTAAGGTTTTCCATTTTGTAAAATGAGTGACGCAAACAGAAAAAAACAGAAGAAAAAAAACAAATGAATGACGATCATCGAAGCACAAATACATGAGTCTATAGCTGTACAAATTTGAATTTGGAATTCCTTACCAAAGAGGAGAAATTCGTGATTAAAGTGGCCAGTACGAAAAACGCCAATTTCATATGTAAGGACCTAATATATCATAGCCAGCTATGAAAATAAAACTAAATGAGTAAAGATTTAATGTAGCTATTTTTGGATAGATCGTTCATCCACAATCGTGAGGGTTCAGTGAAAATAATTGAAATCGACGTTCGTCAGCCTATTTCAGTTGATGTCTGCTGTCTGTCCGCTGTCCGACGTCCGGAGGCGGAACCGGATTGTGAAACTTTAATAACTGACCGAACGTGTGTGCTTTATTTTTGTAGCTACCTTCTATTCCGATCTTTTCGGAAATAAATTATCAAAATACAACTAGTTTGCAGTTCAGATTTTCTTTAATATATGTTTAAACCTACATAGAAAAATTAAAGCCCTCCCTTGATCACGACATCACGCGTGAACGACTAGACCGATTTCCCAAATTAGTTTTTTGCTTGTTATTGTCAGGCAGTAAAGGTTTCTTGTGAAAAGTTTTTTTTTTAAATATTTTTTTTTTTATGTTTCGGGATGACCTAAGGCCTTTTTTATGTGGTGTATTTGACATATGAATTCATATTTAAGACCGAGAATACAGCCGCTACGCTAAGACAAGACAATGTCTGTCGGGACAGCTAGTATCTAATAAAAAATATTTATAATTTCGACTGGATTTCCCTATAAAATGGATTATGATGCTGAGAATTCAGTCGGTCTGTGTAAATATCGGGTAACCAGCCAACTGGGGTTAGGTCCAGTGCCAAGATTATATGAGATAAGGCCAGGGTGGGTGATGGTCTGCAATACATACTGTAAGCGTATTAAAAAGCGTATTAAGTAAAAAAATGCAGCGTAGTGTTAGCGCAGTGCCCAGTGCCAGTTTAACGTTGGCCGCTCAATCACAAGAACCGTATCATAAAAGTTTTAATAAGCTTAGTTGAACCGTTAGATAACCATATTATACTGTTGTTTCAGGAATGGTGGTGAACGGCTTCGTGAACGTGGTGATCACGACTATAGAGAAGAGGTTCGGCTTGAGATCCATGCAGACTGGAGTTATCGCGGGAGGGTAAGCTTTCACCACATTAGAACCACCAGTATTTATCAATACCACACTATAGAACCAGGTAGAACGATATGTCCTGTGAAATATACACCTTACAGATGATCGCAGCCAAATAACGCTGTATTCCTGCGGGAAGTAAGATTTCCTGAGCTCCGAGGATGTTCTATGCTGACAGTAAAGAGATCGAAATGATATTTGAGTGTACTGTACATAAGACACCGAAAATACACTAAAGATTACTATAACACTATTTACGAGACACTGAAAAAATCTTAACCGCTCTATCTGATTCCTGCCAAAAACTCGTCTTTGTCTTCTTCTTCTTCTTCTTCTTCTTCTTCTTCCTAGCTATGGCAACGAATCATCTTCAAGGACAATTTTGCCCCTGTCGAGTGTTAGAGATTTATCAAGAAGTGTCTTTGCCTTTACACAGGGCTGTCCAAACGGTCGAAATCAAAAATCATTTTCTCAATAAGGCACTTATGAGGGTGTAAATTACCACAGGTTAAGAAAAAAGCCACCTGAGAAGAACCGGCAAGAAACTCAGTGCTCTGTCTTTTTTTCATGTAACAATACCAAGTGTTGTCCTTATGCAGGTATGACATGGCGTCATTCGCGTGTCTCGCGCCGGTGACGTACCTGGGCGGCCGCAGCAGTGCCTCCAAGCCGCGGTGGCTGGGCTGGGGCGTGCTGCTCATGGGCGCAGGCTCGCTCCTCTTCGCGTTACCACACTTCCTGGTCGCTCCCTACAGGGTAGTCACCGATGAGGTCGACGATCTCTGCAGCTCCACCCGTAACGTAAGTACTTTATGTTGTTCTGATTACAGAATGAAGCTAGAACAATTAACGGGTACATAAGGAATGTCTGGCTGATCTCCGATGTTATGAAATGCGCTAATTTCCTTGGCTACTTACCATTACAGAAATATATATATTGCCTCCGGCGACAAATGTACCGCTTTGGTCAGGCGCTATGTTTGGTTGCTTGTATTTTTTTTATACCACTCCTGATGCTCCTGATGGTAAGCGGTTACCGTAGCCTATGGACGCTTGCAACACCAGGGTTATCACTCGCGCGTTGCCGACCCTTAAAAATTCTCTTCACACCCTTCTTAAAGAAACCTATGCTGTACCTACTGTTTGGCTATCAAATATGTTCTTCGTTGCTCTATGGACTTTAAAGGGTTTATCTATATCATCTTCCATTGATCTCTCGTCTTTGTCAAATGGAACAAAAGCTTTATATCACGCTATAAATAAACCACCAAAAAAGGCTAAAAAAATGTAGCGTAGCGGTTGTATTCTCTTAGTCTATGTTCATAGTAGGACCAGGGTCGATAATTTTTAAAACCAAAAAAAATAATAGTAGCATGAAACCCATTAGAAAAGGAGGGGAATATTATAAAAATAAAAGGAAAAATAATTTACGGGCGATCTGAGGTCGGGAAAGGGAAGGGGGTTAGTTTTTAAGGGTAAAAAACGGTTTTTCTCGATTTCCGGCAAAACTAAAAGTCCTATCGAAAAAAGTCAAATGGCAAAGTTGTAGGTAATAAAAAGATCTAAAACTTTTGTATTTACACTTTTTTCACATAACCTCAAAATTTATGTGAAAAATTCAAAAAACCAAGTTTTTGGTTTTTTATTTTTATCTTATACAATTTTTTTTTTTTCCGAAATTTGGTGAAGACATACCTTTTTATGTCCCAAATACGCTGTAATTTATTTGATTAAAAATATTTATTTTTTCACCTTATTTTGAAATTAATATCGAAAAAACACCCTACTTTTCAATCGAAAATTCACCCGTCAAAATATCAGCTTTTTTCAAAAAGTTGGTATGGTTCCTGTTCGTTGAAATCTCTACTTTCCGAAGGTGAAAAAAAAAATATGTTACTATAGTAAATCTTCTCAGAAAATGCAAAAAACTAACGGTTGTAACAGCTGCTACGAAATAGTAGGTATGTATGTAGTAAGACCCGGACCCGCCTAGCCCCTTCCCCACTTCTCCATGAAATACCTTTTGATGGGCTACTATTTTTCGTAGGTCACTCAGGTATATAATTTATCTTAAAATAGTTATAAATAGCATATTATTTAAAGAAGATTCGAAAACTTTCTCCAAATATCGTAGATGCTTAGCAGCTGTTACAACCGTTAGTTTTTTGCATTAAATAATCAACGTTAGTTTTTTGCATTAAAAAAGCAACTTGTCAAACGGTTAAAAATAGTTTGAGAAATTGTGCTTCGACCCTTTCATAATTATTTGGATTTAAATGGAAAAAAATATAATATTGTACAGCATATATAGGTAGTATATAAAGAGTATTTAGCAAAATACAACTCATTTACTCATCACGGTATCTCAAGAAGTAAACCATAGTATGTCTAATGGAATCTATGGAATCCAAAATAGTACTTACCTATATACACCCTATACATATTTGAAAAATTGGTTCTGGTGGGGTTTACTATACGTTAAGTGACACATATTTTAATCAAAAGTTTCTCCTAGTCTAGCCCAGAAGTACATTCAACAAACTACCAGCGAGTGGTGTGATCCAATTCGTTGACAATAGAATTTCAATGCAGCTCACCACTCACCAGCCGCACCGGTTGAACTCCAGTGAACCTCAACTGCATTCTCCATTCACCTCAATTTGACAATAAGCCCACTGTCATTGCTATTAAAGCGGTACTTGATTATTTCATTTGGAGATTTAATAAGGATTGATTTTGGGAATTTACACACGTTTAGTTAAATAAAATTATATTAAATACTGGCAGTGTTATTACTTTAATAGAGAAAATATTTGATGTGTAGCAATTAACTTATACGATTATTTCAGCCTAATGACCTTCCTTCCTGAAGTTCACTCTAAAAGCAAACTAACGTTAATAAATAAAGGCTATCCTAATAGTGTTGTCCCTTTCCGCCAGTCCACGTCCGAGTGCGACAGCAACTCCCCCCAAGAGGGCGGCGCGTGGGCAGTGGTGATCTTCGTGTTCGCTCAGCTGCTGCACGGCGCAGGCGCCACACCCCTCTTCACCCTCGGAGTCACCTACATCGATGAGAATGTCTCCAAGAAGATGTCTTCCGTATATTTGGGTGAGTGTTAGAAAAAAAGTACCATTTTAACCGACTACAAAAAAGGAGGTCTATGTTCGTCTGTATGTATTTTTTATTTTTATAATGTGTAACATTTTTCGTGTCGCTTCCCTGGAAGTTATTTTGTGGGCTGGGGTACAGCCTGGCCAATTTAGCGACTGTCGCTAGAAGCCAAGAAAATATATAATACAACCGCTACGCTAGAGCTAGGGGTGACGAATATTGTTGTCATAGCGACAAAAAAGTCGTCGAGTTGTCAAATGACAAATTTTAGAATGATTATTGGCGACAAAGCAATGTGAATCTAGGTATGTGATTTATTATATTATATGTACCAAGACCAAATGGATATTTCATAAAGACACGATGTCTTCACATCCGCAGCAATGGAGTGGTGTCAATCACGAGGACGCACCGTATCGAAACAGGATACGCGGCTAAATGCATTTGTATCGAGTCAGCGATTCGATTAATTGCATAGCGTTAGGCAACTTGTCAAACGGTTAAAAATAGTTTGAGAAATTGTGCTTCGACCCTTTCATAATTATTTGGATTTAAATGGAAAAAAATATAATATTGTATAGCATATATAGGTAGTATATAAAGAGTATTTAGCAAAATACAACTCACTTACTCATCACGGTATCTCAAGAAGTAAACCATAGTATGTCTAATGGAATCTATGGAATCTAAAATAGTACTTACCTATATACACCCTATACATATTTGAAAAATTGGTTCTGGTGGGGTGTCTCTTCTTTTTTCTTCCGAACAATAATAATTAATAATTATTCATGTTTTAATAATACTAAGTAATTTCGTTAGTCGTTACTACTTGGCATATTTATTTTATATCACATAGAAATATATAATTTGTAAAATAGTATATAGAATTACCCAAAAAATAAACATTATTACAAAAAAAAAACAAAAAAAAACTTTCGTTTCTTTATCTACAAAATCTTTGCGCTAAGTATTTTAACTAACTTCCTTATTCGAGAATACTATGTGCTTTTCTAAGAAAACAATATGGAGGCTCCATTAGGGGTCCCCGCGAGCACTCTACTCTCGAGTGGACTTCTGAGAACCTATTCGGGGACGATGTGTGACTCTCTAGTATCGAGAAGTAAGGGGTGCACTACACCACCGGAGCGTGCTATTTAAAGCGATATTGGAGCTATATTAAGTAATTTTGAAGGACTCCAAGCTCAAATGAACCAACCTATGTAAACATAGTGATTGGAATGGACAATTAAATAGTCAGCTAATTATCTTCAATACACATAAGTTTCCTGTAATTCACATTAAAAATTAAATGATATTTATTCATTCCCTAAGCTACGTCAAAAAGTCTGCGTAAGTCAAGCGGAATTTCATATCACCTTACAACATAGATACACAAAAAAATACGGTAACACAAAACAATCGGTTCCTGCAACATTTTTGTTACGTGCGGGAATCAAACCTACAATCCGTATGCGCGGTGTGCAATTTACCATGCCATCAAACAACCGGGTCGTAAAATAGCTGCGTAAGGTTACGCAGCGTAAGCGTAAGCGGCAGGTGCTTACCGCTTACCATCAAGCGGGACGTCCACTTGTCCACCTTTTCATGTATAAAAAAATCAGTACGAATTACGAAATGTTGACGGTATTTGGAAAAAAAAATCAATATTGTTTTCATGCCCTGTGAAAACAAACATCGGTGGGTAATTTTTTCCATGGCTGGCAGAAAAGCTTTCTGAATAGGTAACTATACTATGTTGACATACATTTACCCTTTGAAAAGATACGCTTGAAGTGTGTCGCAACCCTAAAGCTTTTAACAGCGGAAACAGGGTCGTGTCGTGTGAGGCTTCGTAAGAAAGACTTCACCACACCATTTTACACTTTATACGCCTTTTGAACTTTTGAACAACCTGTGTTGATAGTGATAAACAAGCTACGGACTATTGATTGGCTTTTTATTATATTTAAAGAACAAAATATTTATATTCTTTCGGCCGAATACTGAACAGATTATCAATGTTTGAAGGCCTGTTTGAAGTCAAAATACAATTTCATATTCGCAAATCGCAGTACAATTTAAATTTATGTGGCGTTTCAGTATTCGTCCATGGGTCACGTGGATAGGATCAATCGCATACCAGAAAGCGGACGTATGGTTGTTGGTCGTAATTAACTGTGCTTAACCTTTCAGGTATCTACTACACGATGGCAGTAGTGGGCCCAGCGCTGGGCTACGTCATCGGTGGCCAGATGCTCACCATCTACACTGACTTCGTCACAGTTGACTCGGATGCGTGAGTACCCACTATACTACCTATTATCACAGCAAGGGCAGCTCCGGGGGGGTCATGGGGGTCGTGACCCCCCAGGTCTGTCCATTCAAGTGGCGGAAGTCAAAACTCGTTTCAATAGAAGACAAATGAGTAAATACAATTTATATTTGTTTTAAATTATTTAGATGTATAAAAATATACTAAAATTTCTTTGTAATTCGATTTAGTTTATTGTAATCTAAATTGGAGCGTGTCTTGACTAGATCTCAACTATTATATTATGATCCCTCTGACTTGACGCTGGATTGCCTTTGTATCACAGAACAACACACCAAAGATCTCTAGCTTTTACTGTTATCCTAAATGCAGGTCTATGTCCTAAATAATAAAGCTCAGACCGAATAAATATATTGTCGCTCTGAGTACGAAGGTTTATTTGTCAATCACACTACAGTCGAATGAATTTTAATGACAGTTGACACACAGATATACTACGGCGCAGTACTTTCATATAAAAAAAGCTGGAATTTTCGTCCTGAATCCATGCGGAGAATGTTGGGGGGTTGCTAGCAAAAGCTTATATTATATTATGTATCAGGTAGGGTACTGCAACTTGTGCTGGGGCACCCCAGCAACCCAGGCACACAAACTCAAACGTTTATCGAATAAATGTTTGTCCTGGCAGAAATCGAACTCTCCACACCTATCGTTGCAGTCAGATTCACTAACCACTAGCTAGACAAATGTTGGAAGCTTTTATTAGGCAATTTGCAGACCTATACTTTTCATAATGAACTCTCTACCGTACTTAACCCAAGAAGTATAGGTTTTTTAAGTAGGAAGGTTCGAAAAAAGTAATATTGTAATGTGTTCAACGCATAAATCGCTTCCCTTTCAACTTAAACCAGGGAGTGCACTTAAGGAATAAGATATTATCAATGAAATTATTCATACAGCAATAAGCAATTTGATTTGAATAAATAGCTAAAGCTATATTCCCCGTCACTGTAGGTATCGAAGGAAATGGTATCACATTTTCTTTATATCTTCTTCATGCCTTCCCACAAGGGTCCCCAAGGGGTAGGCAGAGGGGTAATCAGACAAATACCTACTTTGCCAACGTGACAGATGGTGAGTCCGTCGCCGTCTCTTAGGCACTACATAATTTCTTCTCAGAAGTATGCAGGTTTTCTCACGATGTTTTCCTTCACCGTAAAGCTCGTGGTGTGACTAATTAGTGCACATAAGTTATAAAAACTCATTGGTAGATACCGGTGGGATTCGAACTTGCGTCGATAGAATAGCAGGCAACGCTTCGTAGCGCAAGGCCACCACGGCTCTCCTTATAGGTGCATATATATTTTGCAGGTGGCCATGTTTTATATTTTTTAATACATCACCAGGTACGGGCTTCATTCAGCCAACTTACCCTCTCGTTTTCGTTTCATTGTGCGGCTCTCAAGCAACTTTTCAGCCAAATTAATTCCGCCATTTTCATACTTACTTTCATGGCTTCCGGTACGAAATATGATTTTCCGAGTGTCGAGTTCTGAACGACCTCTCGACTTGATATGGCTTCACATTTTAATTTGTGGCGGAAAGTATACGCTTTGATTCGGAGGGAGTTTTATTAATTTCATTTTATTCGCTTTGTAATGGAATAATTTCGCCATTTATAAGTCTTCTTTTAGAAACATTATTAGAATATCCTTCGACAGAGATAGCAGTACGATAGCACTCTATTGCGGTGACGTATAGCTCGTGCATAGGCTGCGGTAACCGCTTACCAACAGGCGGGCTTTATTCCTCTTTACCACCTTACTCTATCTGTACTAATATTATAGAAAGAAAGAAAAATAGATTTCCACTCGAAAACTACTGTACCAATTTTAATAATTTATTTCATCAAAAGAATGCTATATTATCACTGAGTAACATTGTGTATTGCTACGCGGGCGAAAGCGGCGGGAAAAAGCTAGTTGTAGGTATATAAAAAAAACTTCTTTCCAACATTATGATTTTATCTACTCTGAGTCACCTACGCACACGCCTGCTAGGCTAGGTACGAATAAATCACATCGAAATTTGTACCTACCAAGTTATCCTTGAACTAAATTTCAATCACAGAAACAATAATTGGATTTCGGTTGTATTATTATTCTAAATAATATTAGCAGTATTCCTCTATTCCAGACCACTTTATTTTGATAAGAGCTCTCTAAACAATCGGCAAACTATTCTCGGCAACTCGAACACTGTTCCCTTAAATTAAAGTCCAATATTGAGTGTGTATTTCTAACGCTACGAGCATACCTCTGTGGTAGTTTGAAATACAGAAGCCCCCACCTTTCGATTGCTAAGCAAACGAGCAAATTTACTTAAGAAAACACTTGCGCGTGGTAATGCAATATATTATAATAATGTTTGCAATATTCGCCCCTCGAATGGTTAAACCTACTCTCCTTGAAAGGGGAAAATGAAATTTAATTATGAAAAGTAAAGGTTGCATTTAGTATAATAGCCCGCTGTTGGAGAGAATAAGGTTTTCTCGCACCTGTGACGTAATTTTCCTACCTGTTAGGTACTTAGCGGTATTACGACTTTACTTGGACTTTAATAGTCAGATAATTTATAACATAATTATTTAACTAAAGCATTACTCCGGGAAATTAAAGGGTTCTCGTGGGATACGAGTTCATGGATCAAGTCTCTCGCGCACACGAATATAATGATTACTTTGGACGAATCCTGCGCTATGGATATAAATCTTGTCTATATTCCTTGTTAACAAATAAAAAACTAATTAACTAGAAAAAAATAAAAAAAAAATCTAGTGGTTAGTAAGGTTCAGTGCCACTTTAAGGTGCGGGTTCATTCCCCGTATCAGGCAGGATAAATATTTATGTCACGAACATTTCTGTTATCTTTGACTAGTTAGTATGTTTTACAAGTATTTTGTATATATTTAATTATTATATTAGCTGTCGGATGCACCCAGATACATTTCATTAAACGAGGCGTACCAGCGCGTAAGTAAAGCCGCTGGTACCTTCGCAGGCGGGGGCAGGAAAGGGACGCTGCCCTCCTTAATTTTCGTTGCCCTGTCAAGCGGCCGAGTTGACCCACTAGTAGGATGCTTTATGATGATAGCATTGCTAAATTTGGGTCCAGATTTTCAGATTAATATTTTTACCTATCTATATCAAAATAAAAAAAATAATTTATTTATTTTAAGCAACAAGGCTCTTATGATGTTCTAAATTATCACCGGTTCGAAAAAATAAGCCACCTGAGAGGAATCGACAAGAAACTCAGTGCTCTAGTTTTTTTTATATATGTACAATCATGATATAACAATATTTAACAAAATTCGCTCGCTGTGAACCCCTACTTCCAGGCTAGGCATCACCCCTCAGAGCTCGATGTGGATCGGAGCGTGGTGGATTGGCTTCCTGCTGTCGGCCCTGATGTGTTTGCTGATCGCACTGCCGCTCATGGCCTTCCCTTATGAGCTGCCTGGTAACACAATCTCACCTCTATATTAATCCATTAAGCTTTTCGTATCACTCGTGATGTGACTAGAAGCGCAATGAGTATGAAGGTGAAGAGGGAGATTGAAAAAGAGATCGATTAGATGTATAGAGAAGGAATGAATAGAAGAAGCATGTTAATATTGCGCCGACCCATATAATCTGGAACAGGCAAATAATATTAATATTATTTCAAACTACTCTGCTACTAAGGATAATTATTTCTTGGAGTAAGCAGTGCAGTCCAGTGTCTAGGATTCATGTTTAGGCATCTAGGTAGGGCTAATTGCGTGGGTTTTCCTATTGGAAACTGTACTGGGGACTGTAACAACATCTTACAGAAGACCGCTGTCAAATAACACCTACTTTAAAGTAATGTTATATTTCTGCGGTAAATAAGGTTGCCAGTGCTCCACGAGGATACGCTGCGCTAGTAGTAATGGTGCTAGCACAGTGACTCCTCATCAACAACAGGGTTGGTAACTCGTTAGTGATATCTCTGGTATTGCTAGCGACTATAGGTTACGGTGACTGGTTACCATCAGGTGGGCTACGGTCCAATCGAATCGTTCGATACCTCGAACGATTCTCTAATGGTTCGTCCGGTCGCGTGGTATATAATATTTGCTATTTGGTCACAGGAGCTGCAGAAATCCGCGAGGCTAAAGTTTCCGAGGCCCACGAGGGCGCAGCGTCGAAAGCCGCGGCTTTCAGCGCCCTCCGAGAGTTACCGCGAGCTACGGGCACTCTCCTCAAGAACCCCACCTTCCTATTCCTCAATTTGGCCGGCGCTAGCGAAGGGATGCTCATATCAGGCTTCGCGGCATTTCTTCCGAAGCTCATTGAGAACCAGTTTGCAGTCAGCGCCTCGCAGGCGGCATTACTTTTGGGTAAGTTTACCAAGTTTTCATAACATGGTGTAATACCTTGAAAGTAATAGGGTCGCCACCGTGCCGTTCGTATAGCAACCCGCCGCAGCTCGTATCATCAACCGACTTGATTGGTTTGTTAACAGTTAACGTCATAACATGGATTCCATAAAGGTTGCCAGTAGACAAAAAAATAGTTCCGTTTCATGACTTGACTACTTTGAAAACGTGTTGGTTTATAAGAAAAAAAGAAAGAGAAAATAATTTATTGATCACAACATAAACATATAAGTTGACGGTGTCTGTGTGCAGGAGTGATCACAGTGCCGGCTGGTGGCGGTGGTACGTTCTTGGGCGGCTGGCTGGTGAAGCGCTGGCGGCTCACCTGCGCCGGCATCATCAAGCTCTGCTTCGGCGCCACGCTGCTCTCCGCCGCCTTCACACTCTGCTTCAACCTCTCCTGCGACGACTACCCTTTCGCCGGCGTCACTGTCCCGTACAACAGTCCTCCCGCTCAAAGGTAACACCCAAACAAAACCCGTTTATACGAATCTAGCTGTTCTCGCGACTTCGTCATGCCCTTCCCCAGAATATAATTTATCTCCATGTTAAATTTGACATTATCCGCTCAGCCGTTTAGTCCTGAAAATTTAGCAAACAAACATTTACTTTCGCATTTATAATATAAGTATGAATTTCATCAAGAATCGGCGCGGACCCGATACGATACGATGGTTGTGTTAGACGTTTAATGTATTGTTGTTATGGCTATCTATTATCATCACATCCAGTGTGAAGAGTTAGTTCTGTTTTGTGTTCCCCAGTGGCGACCGCCTGGTGTCTATGTGTAACGCGGGGTGCGGGTGCTCGGGCGCGGCGTACTCGCCGGTGTGCGGCGCGGACGGCGTGGTGTACTACTCGGGCTGCCACGCCGGCTGCCGGGCGCGCGCGCTGGCCGGCGCCGCGCAGCTCTACCACTCCTGCGCCTGCCTCACCACCACGCAGCTGCCCGGCTACAGCCTGCCCGGTCAGTACACCCGCTACCACAGCTCTCTACCACTCCTGCGCCTGCCTCACCACCACGCAGCTGCCCGGCTACAGCCTGCCCGGTCAGTACACCCGCTACCACAGCTCTCTACCACTCCTGCGCCTGCCTCACCACCACGCAGCTGCCCGGCTACAGCCTGCCCGGTCAGTACACCCGCTACCACAGCTCTCTACCACTCCTGCGCCTGCCTCACCACCACGCAGCTGCCCGGCTACAGCCTGCCCGGTCAGTACACCCGCTACCACAGCTCTCTACCACTCCTGCGCCTGCCTCACCACCACGCAGCTGCCCGGCTACAGCCTGCCCGGTCAGTACACCCGCTACCACAGCTCTCTACCACTCCTGCGCCTGCCTCACCACCACGCAGCTGCCCGGCTACAGCCTGCCCGGTCAGTACACTGCTCGGCGTCACGTCTACTCTTACCAGAGCTTTGCACTGAGCACTTACTCAGTTTTGATTTGTCACCAGCTGAGTTCTCGTTATAAATTCGAACCTTGCCTGGCATTCCTCAGACTCGAACGTGTCGGTGCCGTACGCGGCGATCAACAGCCCGTGCAGCGCGGGCTGCGGCTACCTGGGGCTGTTCGTGGGGCTGGCCTTCTGCGTGCAGCTCTTCACCTTCCTCGCCACCATGCCCGCGCTCTCCGCCACGCTCAGGTACCACACACTCCTCTTGCCTTCTCTATCACCGGACTTGTCTTGATCTAATTTGAGGAGACCAGCTTCTTGCTGGTTTCATCCTCACATCATGATAAACCATCCCCACATCATGACAAACGTTTCTATGTTGACCTATTTATTCTGTCTCGTGTCTGGCTGGGTAGAAGGTGCACCGGTAATGTCTGATTACCCACACCAAGCACTTATAGCGAGTGTTTGGTGTGTGCGGCTGGTGTCGTGGTGTAGCGAGTGCATGGTGTGTGTGTGTCAGGTGTGTGCGGCTGGTGTCGTGGTGTAGCGAGTGCATGGTGTGTGTGTGTCAGGTGTGTGCGGCTGGTGTCGTGGTGTAGCGAGTGCATGGTGTGTGTGTGTCAGGTGTGTGCGGCTGGTGTCGTGGTGTAGCGAGTGCATGGTGTGTGTGTGTCAGGTGTATGCGGCTGGTGTCGTGGTGTAGCGAGTGCATGGTGTTGCCAGGTGCGTGCGGCTGGTGTCGTGGTGTAGCGAGTGCATGGTGTTGCCAGGTGCGTGCGGCTGGTGTCGTGGTGTAGCGAGTGCATGGTGTTGCCAGGTGCGTGCGGCTGGTGTCGTGGTGTAGCGAGTGCATGGTGTTGCCAGGTGCGTGCGGCTGGTGTCGTGGTGTAGCGAGTGCATGGTGTTGCCAGGTGCGTGCGGCTGGTGTCGTGGTGTAGCGAGTGCATGGTGTTGCCAGGTGCGTGCGGCTGGTGTCGTGGTGTAGCGAGTGCATGGTGTTGCCAGGTGCGTGCGGCTGGTGTCGTGGTGTAGCGAGTGCATGGTGTTGCCAGGTGCGTGCGGCTGGTGTCGTGGTGTAGCGAGTGCATGGTGTTGCCAGGTGCGTGCGGCTGGTGTCGTGGTGTAGCGAGTGCATGGTGTTGCCAGGTGCGTGCGCGAGGACCAGCGGTCGTTCGCGCTGGGTCTGCAGTGGATCGCGGTGCGGCTGCTGGGCACGATCCCGGCGCCGCTGGCCTTCGGCGGGCTCATGGACCTGGCGTGCGGGCTGTGGCGGCGCTGCGGCGGCGCCTGCCTGCTCTACCTCAACAACCACATGAGCAGGTCAGCCACCACCACACATACTACCTACTAGGTACCACATAAATGCGACGGACTCCACATAATGTAGCCCGTAGTGGCCTTGTGGTTAAAGCAACGGGCTGTCATCTGATGGGCCCATGTTCAAACCCCGGCCTGTACAGTTTTTGTAAGCTAAACTATAGGGAATAATCACACCAAGAGCTTAAAATAAGGGTTTGGGCGAATTGGGATCTCGCGTGGGTGTTCCCATTAAAATTGCCCATTAAAATTGGAGCCGCCGGGCTAGCGACTGTACGTACCTTCACCTTACAGAAGACCGCAGTCAAATAACACTACCTTGATAGTGTTGTGTGCCTGCAGTAAGTAAGGTGTGCTCCACGAGGATACGCTAAGCTAGTAGTAATGTTGATCAAAAAAATTGTTGACGACTCGTTAGTGATACCCCTGGTATTGCTAGCGGCTATAGGCTAGTGACTGCTTACCATCAGTTGGGGCGTATGCTCGTGTGTCACTTTAGTGGTATAAAATAAAAGTGCTTTTACTTACAATATCGATATTCTTGCAGGTACATGCTAGGGCTAGCACTAGTAGGTAAGCTATGTTCCCTTGTATTCTTCTTCCTCGCGTGGTGGTTCTACCGGCCTCCAGGCAGCCTGGCCAAGAATGGCAACGCCGTAGTACCTTCAGTAGACCTGGTGGTCTCCGCTGAGAAGAACGGCAACGTCGCAAATGGTAACAGCGTGGGCAACGGTACCAACGCTAATGGATACTGCAACGCTGCGTTGGAGTGCAGTGACCATCTGTAAAATAAAAATACTACTCGACGGTTGTCTTTTGGTGATAGGCGCTGGTTGCGCTTGCTGTGGTTCATATGAAGGGATATGATGAATTGGGACCGTGTTTTTCAGTTTGAACTCTGTACCCATTTGTATAAGGTATGAATTTGTAATCCATTCTTGCAATGGATGGCTATTGCAGTGCAGGAAAACGAAATGCTAAGTTACAATTTTATACCGATAGTTGTAAGATATAAATTTGATTAACAGTAAATAACTCTAGCAGGAGTTGATTCGATATACTATTGTTGATCGATTCAACAATCGAATTTCATCTCGTGATAATAAAATCATTTATATTGTCGAGCAATATACAATTTTAATGTACATGCTACTAAGATATATTTTACCAATTACTATTTTATCACTGACACCTTTACCTATAAAGAAACTGGACTAATCTCTGGAGTAATTCCTGTACCGTTTCTTTCTGGTCTGGATAAATTGTATATCTATTCAATTCACAATTATATAACCTATCCTATTGTATAATAAGTTCTGTTGTAAAATATCTGTGATTTAGTGTCTAGTGCGTTAGGTATATAGTCAACAGTAATTTATATTGACTGTTCTAATAAATCTACATTATTTTAGTGTATTCTCATCGCGCCCCTTTTTACAATTACGTCTACCTACTTACATAGCACTTGTAATTTGAATTAGTCATGTTTACAGGCAAATCCTTCGCATTGCAGTGATTTGAGTGAGTCAAAAAATCATTTCATAGCATTACAATTACTTTTTCCAATAGATATCTTACGAGAAAGCGAATTAAAAGACAAGATTTTTTGTTTAACATTTTTTTTTGTACCCCTATGGTTGCAAACAAGCATACGGCCCGCCTGATGGTAAGCGGTAGCCTATGGAAGCTTGCAGCACCAGGCCAGGGGTATCGATCGCGCGTGTCCCAATGAACATTTAGAAGTCTAATTTTGAAAATGTTTATAGCGCTCCGAATGTAACAACGGATACGATTTAATTCAAACACTGTAATTTAGAGTGTTATCTTAACGTAGTCTGCTTCTAGCCGAGACCATTTCAACTACGCTTCCGATTTTAATGTGGTTTTCACTTATAGACAGTGATTCTTGAGGAATGTTGTTACGTATACCTAACTCATTCAGGTATTTTGTAAAATAAATCCAAGCCGGGGCGGGTCGATAGTAAAATATAAATTATGACATATATCCGGTATATTTCTATCGTAGGAGTACAAAAGAAAAAAACATCTGCGAACATTTTTTTTTTTAGTTTTAACCTAGTAAGATTACAGTGTACTGTGTCGTGTACGGACGACCGAGCAATTTTTTCCTAATTATTAGTATTATACCCACATGTAAGTTTTACTGAAGGACCTTTGGTAGTAATAATCAAATACCAGTATTTAAACAGCGTATAATATCAATAATATTAAACACAATTTTTGTGGTTAATTTTAAGAATTTTGACATTTTTGAGTGGGTACTAAATTTTTTTTTAGTTTAGTTTAGGTACACTGTTGTATATAGTTATTTAACTTATTTGTTGAATTATTGTTGTATTTTGAGTTTTGGTTGAAGACTGATCGTTTATTGTAGACTTGTAGATATATGTAAGATTGCATGCTAATAATAATATCAAGATGTATTTATATGGAGCTAGCACACGTTTTATAATAATTTACCATAAAATAGACCCTAGTTTTCTGGTAACGCAATTTGTAAGAGAATTAAGTGTAAGCGAAAGAAACTAATTATAATAAATCGAACATTGGTGCAGATTCTGTTTTACAATATCACGTAAAGTAATTTGAGAGGACAGTATTCTTCTTCTTCTTCTTCCTAAGTATGGCAATCAATCCCTTCAGGGACTATTTTTGCCAGTGTCGAGTGTTAGAGAATTTTCATGTTGCACAATTTTTCGTGTTTGCCGCATTAAAATGCCTAGTGTCATGCATTCTAACGACCAATGGAGTTTCTGGAGACAACCCACGGCAGTAGCAGATAGTAACACGCCTTTAGATTAGAGGTAACCTATTGACCAAAATGATAAATCACTTAACCCAAAAGTCGTATTATGGCATTATTTCCAATGGAGAGGACAGTATTGTCATCTTAACATCCTTATTTAACACCACACATGAGTAAAGGATAGCAATACTTTACGTTATGTTAAATTAGTTTAGTTTCGTGATTTTGAATAACAGGATCGACATCAATGTCATATTTATCATACAGTATCGTATACAGCATAGAATCTTATTGGACTTTACCTATACCTAAAACTTCAGAATTATAACTAAAGGTCAATAACACTACTAAAAACAGTCTTTTTGATAGCGCACCGCACAATTACTCTATAATCTGTGACGCCTGTCATAAGAGTAGTTCTGAAATATTCCGCAATATGGCGACGCGAAAAAAATCCTCGGTCTGTGATGGCGACGGTCCGTCGGTATTTTGGAATTTGCATCGATGCCTTCTTCATCTATTATCATTTTATATATATCAATCAGAGAAAAAAAACAGAATATCCGATCAACGTCCAATTTTACCCAATAACATTTTTATACATTTAAACAATGTCAAGTAAATGTAAAAAGTAAAATATGTTCCTATTGTAAAGATTGTGAACAACATTTACATTGACAAGATAAAATAATAAAGCTGACAGCTTCTTCTTCTTCTTTTTTTTCGATATGGCAATCAATCCTTTTCATGGACTATTTTTGCCAGTGTCGAGTACAAGGAACCATAAAACTCAATACTATGACATGCATTTATAATAGGGACATTTGGCAACATATAATAATACTTAATAGGAAGGAAGGAGGAGGGATGAGTAAATATTTAAATTGTGATATTGTGATATACTAAAAACTTTATAATAGATTTAATATAATCTTTGTTACATAAGGATAGGACAGATGATAGAAGCTGACAGCTTAATCACGCAGTTTTTTTTTTTTTTTTTTTTTGACTTTTTTATTCCCACTGCTTGGGTCCCAGTCACTACCCGCTAATAATGAACGCGAAGTAACTCTAAAAAGACCGGCCATCCGATCTGGAAGCGAACCAAATAAAATATGCGATTCCGAAAACTAATTTCTGATAATTTCTTGGTACCACTTAGTGTTATTAATAAGGGGACGTATAGCTATGTAGATATGTTAAGTCTTCAAAACACATACTTGTACACATTATATTACTATTAATTATGTAGGTACTAAATTAAATCAATTTTGAAATTGTACAATTTTACACGGATTGAATAAAATTAAAATGTTTCAAATGGATTACCTATGGCCTTTTTTATTTTCTGTTGTGTATTTATCTAACTATAAATATCGATTTCAAAAAAGCCGTGGTGGCCTTGTGGTTGAAGCAACGGCCTGTCATCTGATGGGCTCAGTTTCAAACCCCGCCCTGTATCAATGAGTTTTTCTAAGGTTAAGTACAGTGATTAATCACACCATGAGCTTTTAAATAAAGAGGTAGGACGTTTATTATTTAAATTGGAGCCGCCCGACTGGTGACTGTACACCTTACAGAAGACCGCAGTGAAATAACACTACTTGATGTAGTATTCTGTTTCTGCGGTAAGTAAGGTTGCCAATGCTCCACGAGGATACGCTGGGCTAGTAGTAATGCTGCTAGCACAGTTAGTCCTCATTAACAACATGGTTGGCAACACGTGAGTGATACCCCTGGTATTGCTAGCGGCTATAGGCTACGGTGATTGCTTCCCATCAGGTGGGCCGTATGTGACTAAATAAAAAATAAGTTATTTTTTCGCCCTGGAGCATAATATGTTATTTTAAGCCCGCTCTGGTACCCTACAATGACGCACTTTTTGAGCAAGAGGAGTGAAATAGTAGATTATTAAACTAAATTTACCCGTTGTATACGAGCAAGTTTACTAGTAAACAGAAACGGAGTTACAATGGGTTTTTAGCGCGGTGTGTAACACTGCTTTTCACTACGAATGCGAAAAAATAAAATAATCCAAAAGTAAACTATGGTCATCAATACAATTTGTAATTAGAGAAAAATTCTAAAGATTTCGCGCCAAAGACTTTACTTCTTCTGTAGCCGCAACTTGGGCCGCAACGCAATGCACCTGTTCTACCGAAGATATCACCGAATTAGTAGTTCCATTTAAAAAATAATAATATTATTATTTTTATAAAACAGTAATAGGACTATTTATGACAATATTTATTCATAAATGAATAACAGACAAAAATAAAAAGGGTAAAAACTTTTCCCTAGAACGGGATATTCTATTTTTTCCCCGCTCTGGAACGTTGTTTTTTTGAGGCGGAGCCTAGTAGGACCATAGAGTAGAATAGTAGATAATATACTATGTACGAATACGTGTGTAAGTTATTAGTATTACCATCTTGATTCCTGTATTCAAGAAATAAAGGATTTGATTTGATTTGACCTCCAGTTCAATGAAGCCTGGTCGCGCAAGATATTATGAATTTGAATTTCAGAGTTACAACACTCGACCCATTATTAATTTAAAATGTTGCAATGAATTTAACAGCAAATGATGGAGAAGCACTAGATATACAAGGTTCTTTTAGTTTATAGTAATAGCCGGCTAGGCGGGCAATGGTCAATAGGCGGTTTCTGCTGGTTTGGCGCCTGTTTTTATTAATTACTCCGAGGGTTGATACTCTAGACCGTGCTGATACCAACACGGACAATAGTAGGCAATGACAAATAAACAGTTATTTGTTTTTGACTGATTATATACTTGTTTTTGACTTACTTGTTCGGTCAAGCGTGACCTCCTTCCTCCGAGACTTGCGCATGCGACCATATCTCCAGGTCCTCGTCCCCACTGGTGGATGAGGTCGCCGTTGGCACAATCACACAATTACAATATTTACACAATTAATTGGAACTAAAAATGGACGGCCGGAAACGGAAGATGTCACTTGAATATTGTTAAAAAGGCCTTTTGATTTGATTTGATTTATTTAAAACATTTAAATTTATAAAAGTTCAATAACAAAAAATTAAGTTGTCTGTTTATTCCGGCTAATCTCCAAAACAGCTAGACCGATTTGATCAGAACTTTCACTGGCAGATAGGCAATGTTATAATGCTTAACTTATGCCACTATTATTTCGGAAAAATAATTAGGGTGTAATGATAGAAATTAATACCACGCGTACAAAGCCTCGGGCACAGCTAGTAGATTATTTATAAGAGCACCTATATCAAAACTGCTGATTCAACAAGACACTCAGAGTCAAGGCAACAACATAACAAGAGGTAGAAAAAAAATACATTATATATTAAAACATTACAAATATTAACTTAACAAAATGTAACATTATTAGCGTATGTATGTACTTAAATTAATTGCATGTTGCGTTATCCGATCAGAAGAACTTTACGCCTTGGTTGTCATCAAATTCTATCAGCTCACACTTGCCTTTCAAGGCTAAGGAATTGAGCGCCTTCACTAGTACATTCATGTCCAGCCCGTGGAATTCTGGAATGAGACAAGAGTTTAATGATTGTAGCACTTTTTAATTCTAACATACTAAAAATTACTATCATTTGTGAGCCTGGTAGAATCGAAAATGAACGATAAGCCTCTATGGTTGTTGGGCAAACCGACAGATGGCGCTGACAACAACTGATAATAATTTTATGTTAATATCTCACTCAATACTTAGTTTTTATCATTTATTATTGTTGTAATAATTTATTATATAAATAATTAAATAATCCAATTAATAAAAAAAAAAAACAAACAACAGTGGTATCTGCAGTAAAACGTAATTGTCATATCAACGGATTTTGAACAAAGACGTCCCCTATAACACCACACACACCAAGCAATTGACTGCTGCTTATACCCTGCTTCCTAGTGACCTATATCATCAGTGCCGGTAGCAGGAACATTGTCGACAACGTTTTCGTATCGCCTTCGACTATTTTTGTATTGGAAAATGAACAGCGCTGCGGCGTTGAAAAGTGGAACTAAAAATTAGTATGGCAAATTTGACATTTCGCGAGTTACGTTTTCGAATACGTTGTCGACAATGTTTCTGCTATCGGCACAGATCGTCCTATAGTCCCATGCATCTAGTTGCGAGGCGTAGGGAAAACTGCTTGCAATACATTTATAGAGAATTGATGACGAGAGACACAGTTTTGATTCCCATATTAATGCAAATATTTATTTGTGTGGCATCATTCGTCTCGCTTTTCTGTGGGGGAAAGGGATGGAGGTATTTTACAGGAAGCCGGGAAAACATGACACAAACACTCACCTTGATCAGCAGTATTCTCTCCTTCTCTCAGCTCAAAAAGGGTGCACACTGAGTTATTCATTCCATTGCTGCTCACCCAGTTATAGATCATGTTACCCCATTCATCTAACGAATGCCAGTAGACCTCCCATACATTCCTACTCTTGTCCACCGGCATTGCCCTTCCAGTCTTGGCCATATGATCTAGTATTGTCAATAACGAGTCTTGCGATAACTTCCTATTAATGGCAGAGTTGTTGAATAATGGGCTGTTGAGTGATTCTCTTACATCTAAGGTTGATTGCTTGTTGGCTTTAAGATATTCTGATATTAGCTGTTGCCATGCCTCTAGTTGCTTGGCTCTTGTTTCTGTGTGGGGCTGGATTCTGGAAATAAGAAAAATAAATTACCCATGCGAAATAAAAAAAAATGTTTGCATCTTCATCAATGCTAAACTTAAATCATTTTGTGATTTATCTTTCCTCACAAATTCTTCTGCAAATCTTATAAATCTCCTCTCAAATACTTACTATCTTGTTCCTTTTCCACATAAGTTTTGTAGATCTCAATCATTTTCCTCTCTGCATCTTTTCTTTTTATCAACGTTTGAACTGATTTTGGCTCTAAATCGGTAACTGATAACTTATATGATATTCTGTCATCTCCAATTTGTATGAATGAAAATTCTTCAATGGAATTTGGTGAAAAACTGATCATAAGAGAGCAGTCTCTGGCGACAGCAGATATAATAGCCAAGTGCAGTGGATCAGTAATTTTGAAAAACATCTGTTTGTCTTTTCCAAAAGATAAATTCAAGTTGTGAGTTTTGATTTGCTGTAGTAATATTGGTAAATATTCAATATCTCTGATTTTTATATCTTTAACATGGATGGCTAGAGTTTCTGATAGTTTTTGAAGCTGTAGCAGCTTGTACAAGAAAGATTTATTGTTCAATTTGGTATTATCAATACATTTATTGTTATCAATTTTTGGCACAACTTTATCATTATTTTTTAAGTCAAATATACATATGTTTCCATTATCATTTAGTAAGATTTCTATAATAAACTCCAGAAACATATAAACAGTATTGAAGCAACATATGTTTTTAATAATATCATTGAAATCTGCTCTATTTGATGTCTCATCATAAATCAAATTTCCATCTCTGAATATTTTAAAATTATTTTGTGGATTGTCTACTAAGCTTAATAAAGCATGCTTCATTCTTTGCTTTTCTCCAGAAAACAAATTTAAAGGGCAGTATCCACTTGTAGTTTTTATGTGGTTATGCTGCAGCTTCACATATTGTTTCAAGCAAAAATAACATTTGGCATGGTCAAGTAAGCTTGAGGGTATAAAACCTTGTTTAGGCTTTATCTCTATGCAATAGTTAACATCACATTTTGGGCTCAGTAATGCTAAGTTAGAAGTTTTTATTGCAAACTTGATAAGATGGTACTTGAATTGTCTCTTTTCAGGTCTAAAAGGCAGTAAGTCTTGGCAGAGTTGATGCAGGTCATCAGTTCCTATGACTAAAATTTCTTCCTTCACGACGAAATTCTTAGTTAACAGAGGTAACATGACTAAACTAACGAAATTCTGAGATTGCTCGATATCATCATATGTAATTGTTTTACCTTCGTCTTTAATAAGTCTAAGTACATATTCCGTGTCGATTAGTTCAATGACAATATGAACATTTCCCTCGTTCATGTACCTCCAGGGTTTTCCCCACAAATACATTGTAAAAGAATCTCACAAAATTACAGGATTTTATAGCAATATGGACGGTACTATTATTTAGTATTTACTTACGTAAAAAAGGGAGGAAAATTATACTGCCAGGGCCACGATATCTCTGCCATACTATTACACCTAATGATCAAATCAAATCAAATAAAATAAAAGCTAATAAAGGATTTTTTTCTTAGGACAACGAATAACAATTTTAGGTGTTTCAGCTGATCCAGTCAGATTGATCATTTGTTTGACATTGACAATTTGATAATATAGTTGACACTTGACTTATGGTAACCTTCTTCCTCAGAATAAGGACTAAGCTCGATTAAGCGAGCTGAGCTAGCCTTCGACTCTACGATCTACTTTAAATGCAATGTTGAGTTTTTTGGCGGGAATCAGGCGGAGCGGTTGAGATTTTTTCCAGTGTGTCGTTAATTGTGTTATAGTGATCTTTAATGTGTATTTTTGGTGTCGATATGTGCAGTAAAGTTTCATTTAGTGACTGATTTATAGGAGCATTGGAAATAATGCCATAATACGACTTTTGGGTTAAGTGATTTATCATTTTGGTCAATAGGTTACCTCTAATCTAAAGGCGTGTTACGATCTGTTGCTGCCGTGGGTTGTCTCCAGAAACTCCATTGGGCGTTAGAATGCATGACACTAGGCATTTTAATGCGGCAAACACAAGAAATTTTGCAACATGAAAATTCTCTAACACTCGACACTGGCAAAAATAGTCCCTGAAGGGATTGATTGCCATACTTAGGAAGAAGAAGAAGAAGAAGACGGATGACAACGAACAAACTGTCTGTCACTTGTGTCTGGTCTGTCATATCTGTCACTCTCTCTACTGTCTGTCACGCACTGGCTCGTGAATTGTGGTGTATTTTGTATTTTCTCGAAAATTATAGAAAAAGTAGTTGTTTGATATGATTTAATGTTTTATAGTTTACCAGTCTAAATTTGAATATTTATTTAATTACGAAATGATAACATTAAATAGAAAACTGAAGAAGGAACACTCTGAACCTACAAATGGACTGACTAGTGAGCCCGTTACCCGCAGGATATCAGTGAGGGACAAATTACTGGTGAAAGAAGTTCAGGAAATGAATGAGAACTTACCTGGCACCTGTAGCGTGCATTTTGACGACCATAATGTGTTAAACGAGTTCGTTCTAACTGTTGCGCCAGACGAAGGCTTCTGGCAAGGAGGCAAGTTCAAATTCAGTGTTTTTGTCACTGAGGAGTATAATATGGCTGTAAGTTACCAATATAAGCTTCGTCTGATTATTATACGTTGCTTGGCATCCCAAGTGATAGCTGAGAGTAAAATACCTATAGGAAAGATCCAAAGTGTATAGAAAATTATTTTTAAATTTGATGAGAACTTTGCCCCTTCGTTGAGTTTTCAGGGCATAGGAAAGATCAAAACTATGCCCGATTTTATCCCTCCCAGCCCTTATTTCCCTTTTTTTACAACTCTGAGACAAGGGCAGCTAGTCAAATGCCTGATCTTATTGTCTAGCCAGACAGACTGTTCACATTGGCAATATAATTAGCTCATTATCAATACTCAGTAACTCCCCTGCTACAGAACAGATCACATTGAAACATTATAATCTTTAGAACTCAGATATAACTAGCTGTTTACCTGTGACTTCGCCCACATAGCAATATAATTAATAACTTATGCTATTCACTATATTGCTATGCATTTTATTGGTGAAATAATTTTTAAAACCCGTCTAGTTGTATGATTTCCTTCATTAGAATAATTAAAAAAAAAAAAACTTCTTCTTTTTATACTGCTGATAGAAAATCTGGGATTGTCTTGTAGAGATACTCACACCGTTACTTAAAGTTTACCCTGTCAACTAAATATTTAACATTTTTATTTTCCTGGTTCCAGCCTCCCAGGGTGAAATGTCTAACAAAGCTATGGCACCCTAATATTAATATAGATGGAGATATATGTTTGTCGTTGCTGCGGCAGACTTCAATAGATGAACACGGCTGGGCTCCCACCAGAAGACTGAAGGATGTAGTGTGGGGGCTCAACTCTTTATTTACCGTGAGTAACTGAATATCATCATAAATCAAGATTGTGAGAACAATCCTTACTTACTTGATGGTATTATTTTGATTTTGTCAATCATTAATTGATTCCAGGATCTCCTAAACTTTGAAGACCCACTAAACATAGAAGCTGCAGAGATGTACAATAAAAATAAAATAGAGTTCCAGACCAAAGTACAGGAATACATCGCCAAGGGAAAGAGATGAAACATGGTAATAGCACCTATAACTAATGCTTACTCACTGTCATTACGCCTGGGAGATGAGGTCATTATACAAATTAGTTCAAATATATTTGTACAGCATATGTATATCTTTGCAAGTGGTGGCTTATGCTGGCATCTGCTATTGATTTGTATCTGTGCTTTAGTTCTTCTGTGGGCTGTTATTTAGTAAAAATTTTTAAGTCAGCAACAGAATGTTTTGGTGTCCAAATCTGCCATATTTTATGTGGCTGTTATATTCTAGAATGGTTGCAATATTTTTTATTAAATATGGCCCCCGTAGATGCAAAATCAAAAAATCATTAATTAGTTTTGGCACTTATGAAGGTCTAAATTATCAGTTACTGATACACCCACAAATGAGTCATTTGATTGATTTTATGATCTAGTCTACCAGGTATGTTGGCAATGAGTATGTTCATGTAGAATACAGTTTTAGCATAATAACACATATTAGCCAGGACTAGTGATATGACAGCTTGCAACATTGGAGGTTTTACACATAAAAGGCTACCCTTGGTAAAACAAGGATCTAATTCTTTTGTGTTCTAAACATAAAGCTCATAACGGTGCTTTGAAATAATTAAATAAGTCATTACTAAAGAAATATTGCTTACTTATTATTGTTTTTTATGCAAAGTAGTCATATTAAATGATATACATGAGACGCATTGGGTTTGCCTAATTGCTCAAGACTCAAAATAGAAATTCAACATATGTAGAAGTTTGTATTGCAGTGCATAAGTAATTAAATTTTTGATAATCCTTACTTATTATTGAGATCTATCACACAATGAATTTTGAAAATGACTGAATTTGTGCAATTTTATAGGAATTATTTTAAAGGAATTACTAGAATTTGCAATCACATTTGAAGGTATCTACCGTTTATAAAATACCCTGGCATCATTTCGCTAGTCCCACTTTGGTTTTAGATCATTTAAGTTTTTACAACTATTAAAAAGCCTAATATATTGGATAGAAATCACCAGCGCCAGCTCTAGGGTAGATCGAGAGAAGCGGTCGCTTTCGAGGCACGCCAGTAATTTTTTTTTATATTATGAAACAGGCGTGTATTATACAATTATAACCAACGGGAATTTACGCGAATTTACCTTTTAATTTTTCCCAACTTGACCAGCACAGGTAGCAAGAACAATTTTGACTCCGTATTCGAATATGTATCTCAAATGTCAACATTTGAATTTGAATTTTTAGTAAATTTTTTCGCCGGCGCATTGCTATTCCGTTTCCCATACAAGAATAGTCGAAAGCGATACGAATACGTATTTGTTGTTGCAAGGGCTACAGGTTGCACTGATCGTTTTTTTTTTGTAATTGTATAAAAATTCAACGCTATAGTTTAAAAGTGAATAGGGCATCGACTGAAGGGCGCCGAGAGACAACCTCGCTCTACCCTTTTTTTTTTATTTATTCTTTAGCAAGAATTATTTGCGACAACGTATTCGTATTGCCTTCGACTATTATTGTGTGGGAAATTAGCGCTGCGGCGGTGAAAAGCTGAACTAAAAAATAGTATGATTTTTTTAAATTTCGCGAGTTACGTTTTCCAATACGTTATCGCGAATGATTCTTGTTCGGGGCCGGCGCTGAGAGTGATTACCATTGTCCTATACATATTGAAAAGGCTACAAAATGGTCTAAAACTACTAATATGTGTCGCAAATTCTCTTGTAAAGGTGATAGATAAGAACATTTTGTAATAATATCTTGTGTTCTTTTTGGAACAGTTTGATGCTTGTCCTATTTGTATCAAATTATGCTATAGTAGGTCTCCATTTTAAAATTATTGTTATATTTTCCCTGTCACATCTATATAATATGCTGCAAGTTGCAATTTTAAACAAGTAAAATGTTTGAAAAATTAATAAAAAGTTGTAACCACCCGACTACGAAAAAACAAATAAAATCTCGCACTATAAAATGTATTGAAATCGTTATAATTGGGGTTTATAAGGTAACACCGAGTCCTCCTTTTGTTGATGTCGGTTAAAATGTAGCCTATGTTAGCCGGGCCATAATAATGAATTGACTGACAACTTCATCAAATCTGTTGAACATACGTAAATATACAAACATATATACAGACATAAAATGCTAAAATGATCAATCCTTTCCTTTCGGCTTCGCCGTAGTCGGGTAAAAAGAGTAAATGAAATATGTACCTTCTTCCTTAGTTTAAAATATCTTCAAGATGTGTATGCCTTTTCTTTTTGAGGCATGTGACAGACATGAGATAATATTAAACATCAATAAAATGTTGTAAATGAAGCAATAACCCTCTTATATAAAATTCATTATATACAATCGTTACCTTGTATGTATTTATAAAATATTATGTATGTTTATTGTATATTATAATAGTTGCCATTAGTTTAGTAATGATTCGAATAACAGCTGGTAAAATTTATAGTCTGATCAAATAAGAAAGGTAGATGGAGCTTTGAGAACAACGAAGTGACGCCGGTGAAACTACGCCTTGCAGAGAACATGTACACAATTACACGCACACACCAACGAATACCTACAATGGGACTACGCCTTGCCCTCGCACTACATGTTTAAAAACCTGGAGTCACTTCGTTGTGCGCAAACTTCCATTCCACTCACCTTTTTTATTTGATCTGTGCCGGTAGCAGGAACATTTTTCGACGACGTATTCGACAACGTAACTGTCGAAATGTCAAAATTATCATACAAATTTTTAGTTCCACTTTTCACCGCCGCAGCGCTTTTCATTTTTCAATACAAAAATAGTCGAAGGCGATACGAAAACGTTGTCGCAAATTGTTCATGCTCGCGCTATTGAAGTAAATAGTTAGATCTAACTTTAATGGAAATATTGGTGCCAATTCTGTTGTACAAAATCACTAAACGAAACTAATTTGACAGTTCAAAAAGTCTTGCTATCCCTTTCTCATGGGCGGGATTAAATAAGGATGGTGATGATGATGATGAATTTTTAGAACTGTCAAATTAGTTTAGCTTAGTGTTTTTGTACAACTAAATTGGCACCATTGTATCATATCAGAATGTTTATATAACATATATAAATAAATATATAAATTAAATACGTTTGTATGAATGAATGCTCTTTATTAAATCAATTAATATTAGAGCACCGATATACCAATTAGTAGAAATAGTAAAAATGTGTATATAATAATATAATAAATACATAAATAGCTTAACAATAACAACGCGAGTAACAAAATTCCCTTTCTGACTAGAAGCTCGTTTAGATGTTAGACAATACGTGATATGGTGGCCCACCGGCCTCGATGATATTAGATGTAATGTGGCGGTGGCCTCGCCACTTGGAACATCATTCCTTGCAACTGAAGTGACCGGCAAGTGACATTATTTTATATTGGTTTATTTATTTTTATTAAGAGTTTTAAATTTTGGTGTATTTGATCACGAAAATGTTTTTAAGATATTTAATAAAAAGTAATCTATTTGATAAATCTTTTGACGGAGTCTCTTTGAAGAATTTAGAATTTGTGCTCCTTTAAATTACCCAAGGACTTTTTTTATAGGCACACTTGTGTGGTTCATGAGGGTTTGTGTGTGTGTGTGTGTGTGTGTGTGTGTGTGTGTGTGTGTGTCAGTGCGTGGCGAAGGTGGTGAGCAGTTCGTCTTGTATAGAGTTGGATCGCGCCAACCGTCTGGCGCCGCCGAAAGCCGCGCTCACACTGTCCGCCTGGGACGCCTCCGCCGCCTTGCGCTCGTGGTACTCCTCGGAGAACTCCTGCGCATTGCAAACATATTGGATTGGACAACGAACAGATTTTGATCACTATGGAAATTCAATCAATCAATCAAAAATCCTTTATTCAGTTTAGGCCCTAATAAGGCACTTAGGAAGGTCTAAATTACCACATCTAAATTACACCATCAATCAATTGAACCTCATCTAAATCTATTTCTATACTAATATTTCTTTAATAAGAGAAAAGATTCGTATGTTTGTATTTTTGTTTGTGACGAATAAACTCAAAATCTACTGGACCTATTAAACAAAATCTCTCACCAACAAAATGCTTGATTATTTTATTTCTCAACATAAGTTACTGACTGACATAGCAACATATGTTTGTACCATAGATAATACATAAATAAACTGGTCTTTACTTTGTTTTTGATCCTTATTAGCGTCACTATCAAATGGTGTATTTAAGTCAACGTGTTCGATTGGTTGCTAGAAATATTTATTTATCAAAAATCCAAGCAGTTTACGTTTCATCAAAATCGGGCCAGTGACTTCTTTCAGCATCTTTCGCTATTCCTTATAGTTTCTGATTTGGCCATCCACGCCCACTTCACCCTGTATAGTGCCATGATATTGGTGCCAATTCTGTTCTACGAAATTAATTAACTAAACTAATTCGACAGGTTTAAAAGTATCGCTATCCTTATTTAACCCTGCATGAGAAAGGGATAGCAAGACTTTAAGACCTAGGTTTAAAGATCGCTTTATTCTCATTAAGAATACATTATTCACTTACATGAGAAATAATTATTTATGATTATAGTTAACTTATTGGGCTAAACATACAGTACTATACTGCTTCTTGAATAACTACAAATATACATATTTCATAATCTATGATGTGGGTGTCTTAAAATAACTGTATCTTAGCAACGTCGGTTCGAACTGACGACTTGTCAAAATCAAATCAAGTGTGTTAGTGTGTACCTTGAGTCGGCTGCCGAGGAAGAGCGCTCGTTCCCGTTTCCTGTTGATGAAGTCCGAGTGCTGCAGCCAGCGGTGCTCCAGCGCCTCCTCGGCGCTCGGCCGCTTCAGGGGCACCTTCTTGAACACCTGCATCAGGAACCGCGTCGCCTCCTGCGCATACACATCATATCTACATATATATAACTCAAAGGTGACTGACTGACTGACTGACTGACATAGTGATCTATCAGCGCACAGCCCAAACCATTGGACGGAACTGGCTGTAATTTGGCATGCAGGTAGAAGTTATGACGTAGGCATCCGCTAAGAATAATAATAAATAAGAATTTTGATTAATTCTACCCCCAAGGGGGTAAAATAGGGGTTGAAAGTTTGTATGAAAATCCGTCATTTTAGAAGTTAAATCTATAAAAATAGGTAGCAGTGGGAAAAAGCTATAATTTTGAATTTTAGATATAGGTACATATTGACTTATTTACCACGCGTGCGAAGCCGCGGGAAAAAGCTAGTCTTTATATATGTGGAATTCACAAATATCCTGAAATATGTTTTTTTAACTGAAAGGCCAAATACCAATGTACACGCGCTTAACTTCAAAAATGACGGATTTTCGTACAAACGTTTATCCCCTCAGGGGTGGTATAAACACCCTTCCTTAGTGGATGCCTACGTTACAAAAGGTAGTACTTACTGTCAAAAATTTCTCTAACTTCAGCCGCTTAGGCTTTTGGGTGAAGTGATTTCTCGTTTTAGTAAATAGGTCACCTCTGACCTATAGGCCTAGTGGATCTGCGACTGATTGGAATGCCTCCAGAAACTCCACGAAGCATTACAATGCGCCACAATAGGCATTTGAATACAAGTAATGCAACACGAAATCAAATAAAGAAACTTGATCGTACACTCGACACTGGCATAAATAGGCCGTGAAGAAGATTGATTGCCATAGTAAGGAAGAAGAAGAGGGGTGTTACCTGTGTGATCTCCTTGTAGAGGTGTTCGAAGCGGTATCTGACGAAGGAGATGTTCTGGCGCGTGTCTTTGTCGTCGTGCCCCCTGAACGGCGAGACGCCGGACAGCATGATGTACGCCAGCGCGCCCAGGGACCACACGTCCGTCTGCGGGTACGCCGGCTCGTCGTTCACTATCTCCGGGGCTGCACACAAACGTCAAAAACATTTATTCAGTTTAGGCCCTTATAAGGCACTTATGAAGGTCTAAATTACCACATTATTTTAAAATATGGTGAGTCTTTGACTGGATGTACTTAGCTCAGACTAATGCAGTAGCCCCAGCGAGAACAATTTTCGATTATTTTTGTATGGAGAATTAACAGCGCTGCGCCGGAGGTAAGTGGAACTATAAATTCTTATGAAAAGTTTGCCATTTCGCGAGTTAAGTTATTGAATGCGTATTCGAATGATGTTCCTCGCCATATGGTATTGGTATATACCAAGGAACTTTTGCAGATCAGTCCCGGTAGCAGGAACATTTACGAATACCTACAATGGGACCACGCCTTGCCCTCGCACTACATGTTTAAAAACCTGGCGTCACTTCGTTGTGCGCAAAGTTCCATTCCAGTCACCTTTTTTATTTGATCAGTGTCGGTAGCAGGAACATTTTTTGTGTACGTATTCGAAAATGTAACTCACAAAATGTCATAATTGTCATACAAATTTTTAGTTCCACTTTTCACCAACGCAGCGCTGTTCATTTTTCAATACAAAATAGTCGAAGGCGATACGAAAACGTTATCGCAATTTATTCATGCTCGTACTATAGAGCTCTTAGATACGCATAGCACTAATTATACTTCTGATTTGGCAAACGTCGAAGCTTTAGAGGCAGTGGTGACCGTTTATCAACAGGCTGACATTATGCTTGCTCGATGTCTGCGTAGTATTATAAATATAGCCAATTTAAGTTGAAAAAAGAAAGGCTTTACTTTCCAGTGTCGACGAAAATTGTCACCATCACATCCCCTTACCTAAATAAAAGTACATTTTATTGATCTTTGTAGTCTCGTTGCAAAGCGACTGACACTTGTTTTAAGCGCTATTTTTTTTATACCACTAAGGAGGCAAACAAGCATACGGCCCGCCTGATGGTAAGCGGTTACCGCAGCCTATGGACGCTTGCAACACCAGGGGTATCACTCGCGCGTTGCCGACTCTTCAAAAATCTCTTCACACCCTTCTTGAAGAACCACATGCTGTAATACTTAGCATGATCCTTCAACAATCGTCCCAAAACTAACGAAACTGACCTCTGAACTCCAAGTCCCCGACCTGCGGCACGCTGGTCCCGAGCTTGGTGACCTTGTGTGCTGAGCCGAAGTCGATGAGCTTCACCTGGATGGAGCGGACGGAGGCCATCACCACGTTGTCGGGTTGCAGGTCCAGGTGGCAGTAGCCGCGCCAGTGCAGGTACTGCAGCGCGTCCAGCACCTGCCCCACCACCGTGGCGACAGTCTGCTCGCTGTACTGGTGTCTGCTGGCCAGGTACGTCAGGATATCCGCCCCTTGCAGCTTCTCCAACAGTAGAGCGGCTACCGGCGAGCCTGGCACGTGGTACGCCGCGAGCAGGTTCGATATCCTCTCGTGCTTCAACCGCCGCAGACACTCGAACTCCCTCTGTATCTGGACTTCCGTCTCCGGTCTGTTCTCCAGCAGCTTGGCGACCACAACGCTGTCGTTGGTCTTGTCTATGCCCTTGACGACGATCGAGAACTTGCCGCGCCACAGCTCTGATACGAAGCTGTACCGCTCCGTGAAGGATCCGGTCGTGATCCAGTCGGCTGGGCTCTCCTCGGTCGAGTAGTTCAAGTGGGGTTTCTCCTCGTCCAAATCTATTTCCTGGCCGGACTCCGTGAGTTGCTGCAGATGTCTCATCGCCTTGGTGACTTCGATGCGAGCCGCGCCGGGTGCTTTAGTCTTCACCAAAGCCGTGGGGATCCCCTTGTCGCTCCAGCCGATCTTGTTGCGGGTGGACAGTCGGAACTGGTAGCTGGTGTCGGGGCGCAGGTTCCTGACGACGAAGAACTCGTGGTCGATGTTGTCGGCGACGTTGAGCCACTCCACGGAGTCGCCCGCCTTGTACTGCAAGCTGTAGCACACGACGGGCGAGTTGCCGTCGTACTTGGGTTGTTTCCAGCGCAGCAAGACTTCAGTGTCGGACACTTCAGCCGCGGTCGGACTGTCCGGGGCGTCCGGTGTGGTCGCCTCCACGATCCTGGTCCGGGCGACGGTTTGACCGACTCTATTGCGCGCAACCACCTTGTAGAACCCTATATCGTGGTGCATGGCCGTGGTGAACTTGAGGACCGACCGCCCCTCGCCGTCCTCGATGATCTTGATGCGCTGTCCTTCGGCTATGACCATGTCGTTCTTGAACCACTGTATGACGGGCGTGGGGTCTCCGACGGCGTAGCAAGCGAGCTGCGCGGGCTCGCCCTCCCTCACCGGCAGCAGCTGCGGCTTCTCCCTGAAGAAGGGGAGCTGTCCGTCGCGCTTGGCCTCCATGAGGGCTTGTGCCTCGGCGTAGGAGTCGAGCCTGGTGCCGAGCTCGTGGCGCAGGCGGCGCACGGTGCTGGAGTCGGAGCCGTACTGGTTGATGCGCTCGCGCCGCTCGTCGTCGATCTCCTCGTCCATGATGTCCGTGAAGCGACGACGCTCGCGGATGATTGGCGTCTGAAACGATACGTTACGTTACCGCTGGTCTTAAATATGGAAATTAAACCTTATGGGAATGGCTTTAGAATAGATATTATTATAGCAATGCTCGCCGCAAATGCTTAAAAAGGCACATAAGAAAGCAAAATACAGTAAAAATTTCATATGAATTTTTAGTTCCACTTTTTCACCGGCGCAGCGCTGTTCATTTTCCCTTACAAAAATAGTCGAAAGCGATACGAATACGTAGTCAAAAGTTGTCGTTCGGTCTCCTGATCATGCCAGAATACCTATCTGACTCTACAGTGGTTCCTATGGCCACATAAAGATATTGATAATAATTCTGTATGTAGCACAGAGTTACATCTGACTTACACTGCTGTAACGATATACGCTACTTACTGCTGTGGATTGTCTCCAGAAACACCAGCATTACAACGCATGGCAATTTGTTACAAGATAAAAAAAAATGAAGTGAATATAAGTGGTTACCCTGGGGTCGTACGAGTCGTGTACGGAGAGCGAGTACCCGGGCGAGCGGTGGCAGGCCACCTTCATGTACTCGCGCAGGCGCACCGGGAAGGCCGTGTCGCGCAGCTGCAGGAGGTACGTGTCCGGCCCGTTCTGGTAGCTGCACCGACCGACACACACATGTATTTATATATACGGTGACAATCATATTATGTGCAAAAAAGTGTTACAAGTGGCACTCTCGCGCACACTGATAGTTACAAAGAGAAAAAAAGTTGCAGTGGGCGTGGCCACCGAGCCAAGGTAAGAGCACCTTTAATACGGTGACCATTTACCATCAGGCGGGTATACTTGATTCGTATAATATTACTTTGGAAATGTATAAAATTACGTATAAAATTCCAGAAAATGTACTTTACAAATTCATTACAAAGAATTCGCACTAGGCGATATTAAAGTTTTAAAAGTAAATTGAAGTTAAAAAATAACTGAAACACTGTCTAAAGGCCTTGTATCCAGAGATGTAAAATAACGAGGTGCAATGCTGTAATTTAGCTTTTGGGGAAAAGGGATTTGTCCCAACACATAAGTTACTTCCACATTTGGGGCCTATATATTATGATCTGCTTTGGATTACCGTCAGAAACTTTGTCTAGGCATTATAATGCAAATAAAATTTAAAATCTTATTTCTTGTCCTATATTAAATAATGGCAGAAATATAAGGTTGCCAGTGCTCCACGAGGATACGCTGGGCTAGTAGTAATGCTGCTAGCACAGTGAGTCCTCATCAACAACAGGGTTGACGGTAGTGATACCCCTGCTATTGCTAGCGGCTAATGGCTACGGTGACTGCTTACCATCAGGAGGGCCGTATGCTTATGTGCCACCTTAGTGGTATAATTTTTTTTTACTTGTAGAGTTGTAAATCAAAAATACAAAAAAAGGTGCAGTGTGTGAATATAGTATGGTGAAGTGGTGAAGTGGTACTGACTGGCTCTCGGAGGTGGCGGAGACCTCCCAGCCGGGGTGGTCCCACTGCTTGTGGTTCACCTCCCACGCGCCCGGCGCGCGCTCGTGACTCCGCTCGGGGGATCCTACCACACATACTATATACTATAACTATATACTAAGTGACATGCGCGTAGCTCTTGAGGGCGATAGTTGTGATCCGTGGATTGTCTCCAGAAACTTCCATAGACACTAATACATGACATACTATTATACTGGTGCTAATTCTGTTGTTCCAAATTACTAAACTTAACTAATTTGACAGGTCTTAAAATATTGCCATCCTCATTTAACCTCGTACATGAGAAAGGGATAGCGAGACTTTCAGACCTGTCAAATTCGTTTAGTTTAGTAATTGTGTACAATAGAATTGACACCACTATATCTATAATATCTATATACTAAGTGACATGCTCCTAAGGGGGATAATTGTGATCCGTGGATTATCTCCAGAAACTCCAATAGGCATTAGAATGCATGACACTAGGCATTTTGATAATAATAATATGTAATGCTAGGACATTATCACACAGCGCCATCTGGTCCCAAACTAAGCAAAGCTTGTACTATGGGAACCAGTAGCTGATATAATACTAGTTTTTTTTAAATACATACTAAACACCCAAACGCAGCAAACATGTTTGTCACATAAATGTTTTACCCCGGCGGGAACCGAACCCGCGACCCTTAGCGTAGCAGTCAGACATACTAACCACTAGACCAGCGGACCGGTCGCTCATTCGTCATTTTAATACAACAAACACTTAACATTTAGAAACTTAGTAATTCTCTAACACCCGACACTGGCGAAAATAGTCCTTGAAGAGGATTGATTGCCATAGTTAGGAAGAAGAAGATCACCATATGTAGCATGTTTATGGTACGTTAGGTTACTGACCTTCCGGCGTGTAGACCTCTCCGGGAGGGTAGACCATCTTGGAGGGATGCTCGAAGGCGCCGCTGAGCGGCCGCCTGCGGAACCAGTTGCGGCACTGAGCGTTGCCAGTCCAGTTCCTGATGGTAAGCAATATTAATTAAACTCCAAGATCCAGTTAAAAATTAGGAGAACCAGAGCAGTGCCGGTAGCAGGAACATTGTCGACAACGTATTCGAAAACGTAACTCGCGAAATGTCAAAATTGACATACAAATTTTTAGTTCCACTTTTCACCGCCGCAGCGCTGTTAATTATTCCATACAAAAATAGTCGCAAGCGATACGAATACTACGTTGAAAGTTGTTTTTGCTAAAGCTACAGTACAGTTCAGCCGTTAACAGAGTAATTTATGCTCACCTGTACAAGTTATAGTAATTCCTGAGCCTGTCGGTGGAGATCTGGTACTCGTCTTGGTAGATCCTGTCGGCGAGCGTGAGCCAGGGGTGGGCCAGCGCCGTGGAAACGTCCATCCTCTCGTGCCAGGAGTACACCAGCAGCTTGGAGATGAAGTCCCGGGATTCCCGGGATAGGCGCGCCCACCACTCCTCGTCGTGCCACTCCCACTTGCCCTCCCGGATTTTAGTGAGGGTCTCTCTATCGTTGATCCCGCGGAAGGGAGAGTGCCCGCTGAGCAGGATGTATGTGATGATGCCCACACTCCACATGTCCGCGCCGAACGATACGCCCTCACCTGATGCCACCTAACACAATATTGTGTTAAATAATGGACTCAGTTTAGTGAAAAAAAAAACCCGGCCAAGTGCGAATCAGACTCGCGCACCGAGGGTTCCGTACAAACTTGTAGGTAAGGTAAGGAAGTGATATATTTGTAAGATTGTTATAGTTCATTAGTTTTTTTTGTTCTAAAACTACATATAGTTCTCTTTATATGTGCTATAAGACAATGCTTCTTGCCAAATTTCATGATTCTAGGTCAACGAGAACTACCCTATAGGTATTCCCCTGTGAAATCAAATCGCAAAATATGCGAAAATTTGTGTCATAAACGTTCATATCTTTTTTTCGTATTGACTTACAAGTTTGAATATTTTTGAGCCGAATGAGACCAAATACCCGCGTATGACATATTAATTTCAATTTGATAACGCCACTCGTTTGTGAGATAAAAATTCTTGACAGACAGACAGAAAGACGGACAACAAAGTGATGCTTTTTACCTTTTAAGGTACGGATGTAAAGCTATACAGCTTAACATTACGAGAAACCTTGAAACAGTAGAGAGTATAGACATGTGTATGGTAAGTGGTTACCTCTGGCGCGACGTACTCGGGCATGCCGTAGTCGAGGCTGGCGTGCTGATTGAACTGGATGCGGCGCGACAGACCGAAGTCGCACAGCTTCAGCTCGTCGCTGCCCACGTGCGAGAGGAGCAACTCGCCGATCTGACAGAACACACGAATATGTTCCTTGTATTATACGTGTTTGTTAAAATAAATATAAAATAATCTTAGAAAAATTAGTAAAGCGACATCTGTTGCCTAAAAGCATAACTAAAGCAATGACTTAAAACATCATGTATACTGTATAGCTTCAAAGTATTAAATTAACTACAGTAGATCGTCATAAGCAGAAGGACTATCGAATTACTTTTGACAGTAACGTTTTCGAAAACGTCACTTTCAAATGATAAAATATTCACACGATTTCTTAGTTCAATTTTTCGCCGCCGCAGCGCTGTTCATTTATTTTTATACCACTAAGTTGGCACACAAGCATAGCCCACCTGATGGTAAGCAGTCGCCGTAGCCTATAGCCGCTTAAAATACCAGAAGTATCACTAACGGGTTGCCAACCATGTTGTTGATGAGGACTCACTGTGCTAGCAGCAGTACTACCAGCCTAGCGTATCCTCATGGAGCACTGGCAACCTTACTTACCGCAGGAACACAACACTACATCAAGTAGTGTTATTTCACTGCGGTCTTCTGTAAGGTAAATGGGAAAACCCACGGGAAATCCCAAATCGCCCTACCTCTAATATCCTCATATCCCATACAAAAAATATTAAATAGTAGTATTTCAACTGACCGTCAACCCGAGATGCGCGACGCTGTTGTCGTGCATATACTTCAACCCTCTGAGCATCTGCCGCACGTATCCGGCCACCTCCCTCTCGGAGTACCCCTGGCTCCTCAGCAGCCGGTCCCGCACCAGCTCACCCCCAGCGGCCAGCTCCATCACCAGGGCGAGCGTGTGCTCGTGCTCGAAGCTGCCGTGGAGGCGGATCAGGTGCCGGTCGTTCAGCAAGTTCATTATGTCTAGTTCGTTCTTCATGAACGGCTTCAGGTCCGAGTGGCCGTGCATTATCTTCGCGGCGTAGTTGCGACCTAGACAAAGTTCAATCTTGGTAAGTGGTGCACATTAATAAAAAAATGTCGAGTACTGAGTTTCTTGCCGGTTCTTCTCAGGTACCTTATTGGGGCCTAAATAAATTATGCAATTTTTGTTGATGTTGATTTTATGTCTTACGGGAATTCTATACTTATGGGAAACGCAAATATGAGCATTTGCGTTTCCCAAGAGTCTTTTATATGTAATATATGTATGGTATGTGTGTATGTATGTATGGGTGTATGTATGGTGTATGTATGTATGTACGTGTCAGTGCCTACCGGTGAGCCGCTCGGCCGCGTGGTAGACGACGCCCTGTACTCCGCGGCCCAGCTCGTCGCCGAGGTCGTAGGACTCCCCGAAGGGCTTCGTGCTCGTCTTGATGCGCGGCGGGTGCTCCCGGATCCTAAATCACATGACAGACACATCATTGACAACTAGTATGCCATTCGTGTCGATTCTTTTGTTCAAATCATCACATGACAGACACATCATTGACAACTAGTATGCTATGGGTGTCGATTCTTTTGTTCAAATCACTAAACTAAACTAATTTGACAGGTCTAAAAGTCTTACTATCCCTTTCTCATGTGCGGGGTTAAATAGGGATGGCAATATTTTTAGACCTGTCAAATTAGTTTAGTTTAGTAATTTTGAACAACAGAATTGGCACTATTGTCTAAACAGAATTTTAATTAAGTAAGCCCAAATGAATGTTGCCAATCCGCAAATGAAAACAACTTATGAGAGTGGTCACGTCGAATACTGGGCGTTGAGACACCTATTGTTGTATTCTAAGCTTAATCGTTTTTTTCTATATATTTTTCCATACAAGAGCTTGTGTCTGTGCGCATTGTTATGTCAGAATTTGATTTACTTAAACCCCCCCGGTGGCCATCCTCCGTGTATGTAGGGGGGCTGGGGGATCTCACTGCACTTTGCCCTCGCACGTCCCCGAGGCAGCCATGTCGCCGCCCTGGACCCTCGCGTGCTCTTGATAGCACTAGCCACCTGCCGCGGGCCCGCTTGTGGGCAGACAGAGCCCCCACTCTGGCTGCCCATGGGCCCGTCGGTCCCCTTTTAGTCGCCTTTTACGACAGGCAGGGGATACCATAGCCAAATTCTTAGCGACCCTAGCATATTGGGTCAACGGTCTGGGGCGTCCGTTGCCACCGCCCCGCCGTCGCCGTCTTCGAGCGGCCTCCTCATGACCGTCTCATAGAAGGAGACCATGGCCTTCCATACCTCCTCCTCTGCCAGCATAGCCGTTACTGCTCGATCCTGGCGACCAGGATATGCTGGAGAAGCCCTGTACTAACCTGTCGGAGTACTCGTGCTCGCTCTCCTCGACGTGCAGCATGGCTGAGGAGCTGACCGAGCCGGCCACGTTCCTGGCCGACACCGAGTACAGACCCTCGTCCTTCTGGATCACGTCGTTGATCACCAGCACCGTGGTGTCCGGCTCCAAGAACTGGATCTGAGGAGAACTGATACTTTACAACGACGAAAAAAATTGAATACTTGTCAGCAAAAATTAGCACACAAATCCGGTAGATTCAGGGCCGTAGCCAGACGTAGGGTGGAAGTAAACATTCCACTCGATCTGTTCTTAGCCTTAGCAGGAAGACTATCGAATTACTTTCGACTGCGTATTCGTATCGGTTTCAACTATTTTTATATATATTATATATTATATGGGAAAATTAACAGCGCTGCGCGGCGAAAAGTAAAAAACTTAACTGTCAACATGTCTTATGATCATACGAACTTTTGGTTTTACTTTTCACAAAAAGACAGACCGACAGACAAAAGTTTACATATAGTTTTTTTGTAATATACTTTCATATGCATTTAGTGAAAAGCAAGATATTTCGACGTCCAAACCCCAATAAAGCATTTATGAAGGTCTAATATACCACCGGTTCGGAAAAAAAGCCAGTTGAGAAGAACTGGCAAAAAACTCAGTGCCCTGTTTTACAAATTGTCGTTACAAATAGACACTTAAGTTGTCTTTTTGTATAGATGTGATTGATAGTGACCTTGATCCTAGAGCTGGGGGCGAGCGGCTGCCAGTCCTTGTACCACTTGACGTGGGGGTAGGGCACCCCGGTGACGCGCGCTTCCAGGCGGGCCGGCCTCCGGAGCAGCGCCACCAGCTCCTCGGGGCGGCGGAGGAAGGCCGGGTGCTCCGCCAGCTCGAGCCGCACCCGCTGCCGCGCCTGGCCGTGCTCGTTGGTCGCCACCGCCTCGTACCACCCCACGTCGCGCTCCAACATCCTACGATACACGATACGAACATAATATAATAATAATAATAATAATGCTTGGACATTATCACACAGCGCCATCTGGCCCCAAACTAAACAAAGCTTGAACTATGGGAACCAGTAGCCGATATAATACTTATATACTTTTTGTTTGTAAATACATACTTATAATACATACCAAACACCTAGACGCAAGGCAAACATATTTGGCACATAAATGTTTGCCCCGGCGGGAATCGAACCCGCGACCCCTAGCGCAGCAGTCAGGTATACTAACCACTAGACCAGCGGTCTCGTCGTCGAACATGTAAAAAAACCGGCCATTGCGAGTCGGACTCGCGCACTGAGGGTTCCGCACACACTTGTAGGTAAGGTTAAAAGTAGGCGAACTTCAAATGAGGTCATTATTCGTCGGTGACTCTCAACAGCGCGAAACAGGAATATTTTTTGAAAATTACCATAGACCATAGACCATAGACCCGGGGATTACATGTTAATTTCAATTTAATAACTCCACGCGTTCTTGAGATAAAAATTCTTGACAGACAGACAGACGGACAACAAAGTGATCCTTTGTGATAAGGGCTTCTTTTTTCCTTTTAAGGAACGGAACCCTAAAAAGTAGCAAAGAAAGGCAGGGCGAAGATACGCTGCGCTAGTAGTAATGCTGCTAGCACAGAGTCCTCATCAACAATAGGGTTGGTAACTTCTTCTTAGTGATACCCCTGGTATTGCTAGCGGCTATAGGCTACGGTGTCTGCTTATCATCAGGTGGTAATTAAAAAAACAGATGTTCAAGTCTAGAATGAAATGGCGCTCCATACTCTCTGCCTTATAAGGCTTATAAGACTCCGCGTAGTTTTGAAAAACAATATAATAATAAGCCCGTAAATGTAGCTAAAACAAGCCTAATATATGAGAAAAAAAACGCACGTTAAAATAATAATAATAATAATAAATAATGACTAACTTGTTAACAAACAGTGTGGCTTGTCCGTTCCTGGTGTAGCTCCAGTCGTACCGGCCGCCGATCTCGATGGGCTCGTCGTTGAAGAAGTACGTCATCTTGGGCTTCGGGTAGCCGTACACGAACCAGAACAGATTCACATTGTGGCCCTTCACGCCGTACTGGGAGTCGTGCTCTTGACGGAGGAAGCGAGGAGCCTGGGCGTGGCCGTCGTGGGGAGGACGCTCGATGTCGAAGTCCTTCGGGAAGTACGGGGAAGTGTCGGGGCGGAAGTCGATGCCGGGGTCCAGGTAGGGCACGAACTTGGGCGGGTCTGGCTGCAGCTTCTCGCGGTGGGTGACCGCGTGCGGCGAGGGGTCGCTGACCCCGTACTTGTTCTCGACGCGGATCCGGAAGCGGTAGTCGCGGAAGGGCTCCAGGTTGCGGATGTCGCACACGCACGAGCGGAGACCCGTGCGGGCGGTGAACCACTCCCCTTCCGGCAGTTCGCACATCTCCACCTACGAATACCATACGAGATTACACTTATAATAACAATCTACTGTAGGGTTTTCTTATCCTAAACTAGCGGCCCGCCCAGCTTCGCCCGGGTAAACATTTATTAAATATTTCGTCTACATATTATAAGATTTTTTCAGGCAATTTTTAAAAAGTTTCTCTCTGTAAGAACCATCCTCGTACTACAAGGAGTATTCTAAAAAACGAATGAGCGAAATCGATTCAGCCGTCTCGAGATTTTGCGCTTAGCAACATTCAGCGATTTTATTTTATATTATAGATTAATAAGTAGTGTAATATAGCGCTAGAATGTACTTAGTAAGTGACGGTGTAATGTTCCTAATAAGTTTTTTTTATACCACTAAGGTGGCACACAAGCTTACGGCCAACCTGATGGTAAGCAGTCACCGTAGCCTATAGCAGCTAGCAATACCAGGGATACCAACCAACACAGCGAGCACAGTACACATCAAAAACAGGATTGCCAACCCTGTTTTTGATGTGTACTGTGCTCGCAGCATTACTACTAGCGCAGCGTATCCTCGTGGAGCACTAGCAACCTTACTCACCGCAGAAACACAGAACTACATCAAATTAGTGTTATTTCACTGCTGTCTTCTGTAAGGTGGAGGTACAGTCTCCAGTCGGGCGGCACCAATTTAATGGGAAAACCCACGGGTGATCCCAATTCACCCTACCTCTCTTAAAAGTGGGTACGTAAGAGGTATTACCTGGTAAGTGACGGGGAACCGTGGACCATGTGGGATGGAAGGCTTCCAGGATAGCGTGAGGTGTCTGTCAGCCATGCGGGAGATGATGGGTCGGTCAGCCAGCGGCATGGGGATGCCGGTTTTCTTCATCTTGTCGAAGTCCGAGTACTGCTCGCCGATGGGACGCTTGCTCGTCAGAGGCTCCAGCGCTGTATAATAAGTATATAGGCTTATATACGTAGACAACGTATAACGTAGTATTAGTGTCGATTCTGTTGTTCAAAATTGCTAAACTTAACTAATTTGACAGTTTTAAAAGTCTTGCTATCCCTTTCTCATGTGCGGGGTTAAATAAGGACGGCAATATTTTTAGACTTGTTTAATTAGTTAAGTTTAATGTTTTCGTACATATTTTAGCGAGGGATAGTGTGGCTTTTCATTGGTGTACATTTTTAATAGGAAAATTCTTAGTGATTGTAATTTTTTGCAAAAAATTAATGATGAAAAAAATTAAAAGCCCCTTCGAGCGCTGCTGCGTCGGTAAAAAGTAGAACTAAAAATTTGTATGACAATTTGACATTTCACGAGTTACCTTTTTGAATACGTAGTCGACAAATGTTCTTGTTACCGGCACTGGGCAGGAAAAAAATATACCGTGAAGAGACAGGTAGATTTACGTACAGTCGTAAGTGAGTTGAGCGGTGCACTGGTCCTCCCCGTGGGGGTTGTAGATGCGGCAGCGGTAGGCCCCCACGTCGCTGGGGTCCACGCCGCCGATGGTCAGCCTTAACAAGCCTGTACTCTCCTTGTCGATGCGGATACGCTCGCACGGGAAAAGCTTCTCGTCGTTGCGGAACCTGTCACATATTCGTTGGCGTTAGGCGAAAGTGACCAAAAAGAAAAAATATCAAAAAGTATCGAATACTGAAACGAGATTCCAAGTTTGGAGGCCCACGTGACTGTAGTAACGTGACGTAGGCCACTCAAACTTAATGTGGCATCAGATTTGACTAGCGTTTCAGTATTCGGCCATTGGTATAAAAATATCGAAGTGTAACTATGGTGCCAATACTGTTGTAAGAAATCATTAATCTAGCTAACTAATCCAATCCCTTTCTCATGTGCGGGTTAAATAAGGATGTCAATATTTTAAGTCCCGTCAAATTAGTTAAGTTTAGGATTTTGTTCAACAGAATGGACACCAATGTCGCAATATAAAATTGCCAGAGAATTCTTCAAACTGCGTTACAAATTAATTTAGGATCACCAACGCGCGAGTGACACCCTGGTGTTGCATGCGTTCATAGGCTACGGTAACCACTTACCATCAGGCGGCATTACAGTATGGTTGTTTGCCACTTTAAAAAATAAGTATGAACTTAACCTCCAAGCTATGTCTGCGCTCGTGCCCGTACCTAAGTGCGTGCTTGCGTGCATGCGTGTGTATGTGTATTTATATGTCAGTGGGTGAATATATGTGTGTGTGTGTTTTTGTGTATTTTGTGTGTGTGTGTGTTTACCATTCGACGTCAGGCTCGGGGCTGCCAGTAGCGCAGGCGGTGAACTTGGCGCTCATGCCACGCAACACCTCGATGTCTCCGATCTTCTTCAGGAACGACGGCGGCTCCACCTTCTGTCTGCGACCGCTACAACATCATACACACGTCACCAACACTATACCATGTTTCAGGTGAACTCAATCAGTATTTATAGACATGAATTGACGAGACCGGTGGTCTAGTGGTTAGTATGACTGCTACGCTGGGCACTCGGGCTCGATTCCCCCGGAACAAAAAAATATGCGATAAGTATTTGTGTTTGCCTTGCGTCTGGGTGTTTGGTATGTATATTAAGAATGTTTAAAAAAAGTATATAAGTATTACATCAGCGGCTGGTTCACATAGTTTCGATCACTAGGCGACAGATATTATAGATAAAGTGATCTATACTTGCTAGAAAAACTTGCTAATTAAATAAAAAAAAATAACCCGATAGAGTTCCAAACACTACACTACACTCTAAGACCGGTGTCACGGATGTGGGAACCAAAAGTGCAAAATTAAAATGGGATTGGGTGGATCACGTAAGTTCATACATCCGGATAGATGGGCCAGTTGAGTAACGACTTGGGTCCCTAAAGATGGGCAACGTCGCCGAGGGACTGGGTCCATATTGCTGGGGATAGGGGGACATGGAGGGAATTGGGGGAGGCTTTTGCCCAGCAGTGGGACAATATAGGCTAGAAAAAAAAACTCACATCTTATCAACAACTTCAAGGTTAGCCTCGCAGGAAGCTTCGCCCTCCCTATTCCTGGCGACACATTTGTACACAGCGGCGTCCTCCGGGCCGATGTCCCTCACGTACAGACAGACGGCGTCTCCGTCCCTCTTCATGGAGTACTTGTCCGAGGGGCGGAGGGGCGAGCCGTTCTTGAACCACGCTATGTCCGGACACGGGATGCCGTACACACGCGCCGGGAACTTAGCGTCGAATGTTGGTAGCTGTATACAAAAATTAAAATTCTTTATTCAGTTTAGGCTCTAATAAATTGGTTATTCAGTTTAGGCTCTAACATTTTTTTATTCTGTTTAGGCTAATTCTATTAGTTTAGGCTCTGATAAATTATTAACTCCAATTAGGATCTAATGAATGATTTATTCAGTTGAGGCTCTAACAAATGTTGCAGTGTACCACTGGTACAAAAGAAAAGTCTTCTGAGATGACCCAGAAAGAACACGGCAAGTCTGTTGTGCATATTACGGGAAAGAAAGGCACGCGCGCTATAACTATGTAACCTGTAGGCAGTGATAGCTTTTTACGATGACGTGGGTGATGGTGATATCTAACTAGGTGAGTTTACTCCGTCATGAAAAGCCACATAGTTGACCCATGTAATGACAGTGCAATAAATCTTAAAAAAAATTACGTTCTCGATCTAAACCCAACTGTAAGCTTAAAAGAAAGCTTAAAAGATTACGTACCTGTTGCAGGTCAGTGAACCTCTGCGAGAATGTGGGGGGCTGGAACACCTTCCTGACTTGTACCTGGCCCTCGGAGCTGTCCTCGCCCAGAGGGTTCACCAGCTTCACCGAGTACTGGCCCGCGTCGGGAAGCTCCACTGACGTGATCTCCAGACCCACCTACACACACGACAAACACATGCAATTCAAAATCACCTTTATTGTACTAGACTTAACAACGTATTTACAAATTGTTAGAATTTACCACCGGCTGCAGAGGCTCGTCTTTACTGAGAAGAATCCCGCAAGAAACTGAATTACTCAAAAAACATTACTATCAACATGACATGAATATTTCACAAAATATATAAAAAAATACATAAACAAGGATATAATGCTTGAATTTCCAATAAAGGTAGTAGTTAATATAAAGGATTGATGACCAGCATTTTTTTTATACCACTAAGGTGGCAAACAAGCATACGGCCCACCTGATGGTAAGCGGTAATCCCTCCACAGCCTCCACAAGCAGCCCCTGTTCACAAGTATAACGCGAATGCAACCATCGCCCTCAAACCATTATGGAGGGAAGTGAGCGACCCGTCTTCCAGATATCGTTTAAATTAGGGAAAGTTAATCTTCAAATTGCGAGTAAATCTGTTTCTTCCAGGCAAGGGTCCATCGTAGTCTGCGCGGTTAAATTTCTACTCGATTCTAGTTATAAGTAGAGATTCGTGACTGCGTGCCCTACTGAAATGCCATTTTAAATCTGATGAGACATTTTTGGTGGCCTCCGATTTTACATGTGAAATTGTATTTTGATGACTGCATATAAACTGTGGCAGTTATAGTAAATATGTGTTGTATTGTTTCTTACCCTGTTTCCGTCGCAAGTGAGTAGTACTCGGTCGCTCGGGCTGATCGGGCGGCCGTCCTTGGTCCAGCTGACGTCGGGCACGGGGTTCCCCCGGATGGGGACCGACACCGCCAGGGGCTGCCCCTCCTCGCCCGTGACGTCACGCAGACCGTGCACCAGCTGCGGACGCTCTTGCGGGGACGACGAGTCTTCACGACCTTCACACAAACATACGTTTCAGCATATACTTATAATTAATTTTTGAGAACTTCTTTCCAACTTGAAATTGTAAAACTTTCTAGATCAAATTGCCAGAGTACTCAATGATAGAAAGGTAAAGAGTACTCGGAACCGGCGGGCATGTATAAAGAGATTGAATTTAACAGAAGCAAAACAGGTGTGAGTGCTCAATAAGAAGTGTCTTACACTCTGTGATCTGTCTATGGCCTATTTGATAGTATTTAAAAGTTTTCTATTAAAATTAAAAATTATCGGATTTGTGGCCGAATACTAAAAAGTCAGTCAAATCAAAAACAAAATTTGTTTATTCACTTTAGGCTCTAACCCCGAATCTAATCTCTAACGAATGTCTAAATTACCAACAACAGGCAAGAAACGCAGAGCTCTCTTTTTTCATATAAAAATCTGTAGCGACATACATTTTGAGTGACCTACGATTTTAAATGCGAAATTTAATATGATAGCGCTTTAAACAGTTACGTTCAAACAATTGAATGTTGTTTCAGTATCCGGCCAAAAGACGCGTATGTGCACTCACTGGCAACGGTAAGGTCTGCCTTGGAGGCAGTCTCGCCCTTGTCGTTGACGGCAATGACGCCGTACTGTCCGGCGTCCGCCTGTCCGGCCTTGTCGATGAGCAGCGCGTGCGTGCCGTCCGGCTGCGACACTATCCGGACGTGAGTCCCGTCCGGCACGATCTCCTTGCCGTTGTGAGTCCTGGAGATGAATAGGGATAGCTGGACTAAAAGATGGACAGTGGCTGGCTTTTTGGAACAAGCTAACTTGAGATGTCAGGTGCTTTATCGGGCAAAATTATGATTTGTTTTATCCCTTAGGGGTTAAAAGAGGGAACTTTTACGGGCTGAATTTTGAAACCTCTTAGTTAAAAGCCTATATGGGAACCTGTCTTATATATAAGGCTGTATGTATGTTAGTTTATGTAAGTTGGAAAACTTAAATTTTCAGGTTAGGTTAGCGCATCCGCTGAGACAGGACAATCACCTATACAGGGGTGAACAGAAACTTTTATTTAGCCAGTACTTTGTTTTTTCCTGAAAATAGAATTAATACATTTCTTTAAGCGTATCCATCATTTTGTATGCGTATAGAAATATGTACCATTTGACAGTGGGCGGGGGATGTCCCAGTATCTTGACCTCGAGGCGGGCGGGGAACCCCTCGATGACCTTGGCGGGGAGGAGCTCCGCGAGGAAGGCGGGCTTGCGCTCCTTCGGACACACTTCCACTGACGCCTTCGACTCCGCCTGTAACATACCACGATTTTAATCCTAATAATATAATAAACTACATTTGTCTCCGCTACTTTGCCGGCTTAGCAATTGGATAAAGAATAGGTAGGTTGCAAATCGGTTTGGATAGAATGTCCTCAAAATATGATTTTTAGTGAGCGTCTGCTTGAGTAACCACGCCAAAAATTTCGTCGTTTTCTTAAGACCGGATTTTAACGGAATTTGTTATGGAGATATTTAATACAGCAATCCCAGAAAAATTTAGCGATTACAACGGAATTTATAACTGGGAATTTCCGATGCTTCAATGAAGTTTAGTGGATGAAGGGACCAATTATAATGGCAAGATTCATCAATAAGTGTTTCAAGGTCAAGGTCAAGGAGAAATAGGCATTGGTGTAGCCGCCGACCTGCCCCAGCTTGCTGAAGAGCGTGAGTATATTGTGGCCATCTATGAATAATAGTAAGTGTTTCGAGGTCAAGTTGCATGTCAAAGTAAAGGTCAAGGTCAAATAGTGTTTGGTTATAGATGCCAAATTGTCAAGTCAAGGTTCAAGGTCAAGGTTAAGGTCAAAGTGAAATAGGGATTGTTTGTAGTAGCCGACCTGTCCCAACTTGTTGGAGAGCGTGAGCGAGTAGAGGCCGGCGTCCTCAGGGCGGCAGGAATCAACCACCAGCCCCAGTAGGCCTCCCGGCTGGTTCATGAAGCTCACACCCGCCGACGGACGCACCGCCACTCCTAAGTAACACACATACTTTACATGACTTTTGCTTTAGACAGACATTGATGCCAACTCTGTTGTTCAAAATTACTAAACTTAACTAATTTGAACCTTCTAAAAATGTCTTATAGGAGGCAGTGGAAGCGCGCGCTATTTGATTAGACCATAGATTCTCAAAGTAGGTTACCGCCCCCCAGTGAGCACTGAGGCTTGCTCAGGGGGCGATTGAACTTGTAATATTAGGGGCGCTGAATTAAAACCGGTGGGCGGTGGAAAGTATAACGAAATGTTATTGAGGATATTGGATTTTAATGCGATTTCCCCTAATAGACGGAGTGATTTCTGTGGGAGGTTTTTATGTATAATTAGGTTTAACCGGTGCGAAGCCGGGGTGGGCAGGTAGTATAATATATAGCCTATGTTACTCAGTGATAATGTAACTTTCTAACGGTGAAAGAATTTTTGAAATCGGTCCAGTAGTTTCAGAGCCTATTCAATACAAACATACACACAAAAACACAAATGTTTCCACTCTATAATATTATTAGTATCGATGTAATATATGAAGGTGAAGGTGTAGCTCACCGTCCTTGAACCACTTGACCTCGGGCGCGGGGAAGGCCATGACGCGCGCCTCCAGCCTCAGCGGCTGCCCCGCCTCCACCTTCACGCCGCTCAGCTCCTGGCTGAACGACGGCTTGCGAGGCGTCGCTGCAAACAAAAATACAAAAGGGCCTTTCTCACCGACTGAATTGTTATCGCGTGAACCGAGTTTCCACGCTATAGACCAACTTTTTTTTTTAATTGTCTCTCGTAGCGTGAGTTCCGGGAACTTTTGCTACTTAACCGGACAAAGGCTAGACCAAGGTGGCCTCCAGCCAGGATATAGACCAATGATAACAATATATCTTAATATATATAAATCTCGTGTCACAATGTTTGTCCTCAATGGACTCCTAAACCACTTAACCGATTATAATAAAATTCGCACACCATGTGCAGTTCGATCCAACTTGAGAGATAGGATAGTTTAAATCATTATACTAGCTGCCCGCCCCGGCTTCGCACGGGTGGACAAAATATTTGATAAATGTCTATGCTCCGAAACTAATGTCTACCCGTGCGAAGCCGGGGCGGGCAGCTAGTATATGTATATATATATATATATTCTCCATCCTTATCTATTTCCCTTGGCTCACTCACTCTTGTGTTTATGAGTAGGAGTACTATTTGACGGATTGTCAAACGCGTATAAAGGAAGCTGAACTGGTAGCATAAACATTTTTCGACTACGTATTCGAAAACGTAAGTGTATAAATGCCAAAATTTTCATACGAATTTTTAGTTCCACTTTTCGCCGACGTTGCGCTGTTCCTTTTCCCTTACAAGTATAGTGGAAAGCGATACTAATAATAATATCAAAATTATGCTTGGATGTAATCACACAGCGCCATCTGGCCCCAAGCTAAGCACAGCTTGTACTATGGGAACCAACTGAACAGCTGATAGAATACTTATATTTTTTTTGTAAATACATTCTTATAATACACATCAAAAACCCAGACGCAAGGCAAACATGTTTGTAACATAAATGTTTGCCTCGGCGGGGATCGAACCCGCAACCTCTAGCTTACCAGTCAGGTATACTAACCACTAGACCAGCGGTCTCGTCATTGAAATACGTAGTCGAAAGTTGGCGTTGGAAATATAAGGCGTTCAGAATTTGAACTTGAATCGAGCTCAGCTTTTGCTAAGCTATATCAATATTCATTCTTCAAGACCTCAATTAATTCAATATGTATCTCAAGGTTTTAAGCCTACATTTTTTTTATACCACTAATGTGGCACACAAGCATACGGCCCACCTGATGGTAAGCAGTCATCGTAGCCTATAGCCGCTAGCAATACCAGGGGTATCACTAACGGGGTGCCAACCATGTTGTTGATGCGGACTCCCTGTGCTAGCAGCAATACTACTAGCCTAGCGTATCCTCATGGAGCACTGGCAACCTTACTTACCGCAGAAACACAACACTACATCAAGTAGTGTTATTTCACTGCGGTCTTCTGTAAGGCGGAGGTACAGTCCCCAGTCGGGCGGCTAAATGGGATAACCCACGGGAAATCCCAAATCGCCCTACCTCTCTTAAAATACATGGTTTATTTATATCGACGTTGAAGTTACATTAGCCGTGGTCGCATGCTGGGTTAAGATTACGAGCCTTTTCTAAGTTATAATAATAATAAAATACCCGTTTCTTATGTTAGTAGTTTCCAGATACACTAATTGCAGATCAGCGGGTGTTGTGTTCCTGCTGTGAATAAGGTTGCCAGTGCTCCACGAGGATACGCTGCGCTAGTAGTAACGCTGCTAGCACAGCGATAGGGTTGGCAGCTCGTTAGTGATACCCCTGGCTTTGCTAGCGGCTATAGGCTACGGTGACGGCTTACCATCAGGTGGGCCGTATGCTTGTTGTATAAAAAATATGGTCAAGTTCTTACGATTGACAGCAACGGCGCAGAGTGCTGAGGCATCTCCTAGAGGGTTGGACACCACCAGCTTGTAGGCGCCGCAGTCGGTCGGCGTCACGTGGTCGATGGTGAGCCGCACCGTGCCATCCGGCAGGCTGCTCTGCTGCACACGACCATCGTCCTCTGGCAGCTCAGCACCGTCCTTGTACCTACACCACCATAAGATATATCGCACTAGTCTACGGTCCAAAGCGAGGGCGAATTGTTCCCATAAGAAAATGGTGCTGGTGACTGCATCTTACAGAATATAGCAGTTCAATAGCAAGCCTCTAATTTATGTTCTATCTGCGGTGAATAAGGTTCGTAGCTCTATGAGAATACGCCGTGCTTGCAGTAAGGATATGAACTTGGATATACGTAAAAACTAAAACATTTAAAATTAAGCCTTATCTCATTACCACGCAGATTAATTTCGCCTGCAACAATTGATCATCGACTAAACGGAGCCTGCGTTTCAGCTCCGGACACTTGAGACCCGAAGTCCGTTTATAATTAGGTCAGTGACCGTATATGAAGCTGGTAATGGCAGTGACAACTGACCACTTGACGGTAGGCAGCGGGCTGCCGTCCAGCTTGGCCTTCAGTTCGAGCGGCTCCCCTTCATCCACGTCCTTCTGTCGCTCGAGACGAGCGGAGAAGGACGGAGCTAGCTGTGCGAGCGAGACAACAGCCTCACACGATGCTTCACCCGCTAGGTTGCGGGCTACCACCATGTACTACAACACAAAAAAAACATACACTAATAAATAATTTAATAAAAAATACAACATATTTGATAAATGTCTATATGCTCCGAAACTACTAGATCGATTTAATTTTTTTTTTTTTAATTTAGGAGGATGAAAAATAGATGTTGTCCGATTCTCAGGCCTACCCAATATGCAGACAAAATTTCATGACAATCGGTCAAGCCGTTTCGGAGGAGTTTTACTACAAACACAGCGACACGAGAATTTTATATATAAGATATCTTCACGCCACCCACTAGGGTCCTCGAAGAGGGAGGAGGATACAACACCCACTTTCCACCGAAGATAATTTGGTGCCAACGTGACAGATGGTGAGGCCGTCGCCGTCTCTTAGGCACTACATACGTCCTTGAATTCTTCGTCTTCTCAGATGTATGTAGGTTTCCACACGATGTATTTCTTCACCGGGTCTATCAATTCAAGTGGCGGAATTTATAACCGTTTCGATAGAAGAACATAACATTTATACTTGATTTAAATTCTTTAGTCGTGTAATCCTTTGTAATTCGATTTATTTTATTGTAATCGAAATTGAATCTTTTCCTGACTAGATTTCGAGTACATGACCCTCAAACTTGAAAATTGGATCTGCCCTATACTGGGATCTATAATACGAGCTAAGTAAGCGAGAAAGAAGCTAAGGTGTGCCAGAAAGGGTGCATTAAACATCTATAGCTTCCCGTATCACTACCATAGATTGCAAGAAAGCTTGAATACAGATAAAAAAGTGACCTTGCCAGCATCTTCGGCAGAGAAGTGTTTGATCTCGAGCTCGCTGTCGACCTGTCCCTCCACGTGCGTGGTGACGGTGCGTCGCTGGTCGTCGGGCAGCGGCTGGCCGTCCAGCAGCCACGCCACCTCGGGCTTGGGCTCGCCGTCGCAGCGGACCCTCAGCGTGCACGAGTCGTGCGCCTTCACCGTCTCCTTCTTGAGCGGCTTCGTGAACACTGGCTCGCCGGCTGGGGGAGACACGGAACACTCATTGTAGAGCCTTTCAATATCTACACTAATATTATAAAGAGGAAAGATTTGTATTTTTGTGGGTTTGTATTGAATAGGCTCCGAAACTACTGGACCGATTTCAAAAATTATTTCACCATTAGAAAGCTCAATTATCACTGAGTAACATAGGCTATATATTTAAGTAGCTGCCCGCCCCGGCTTCGCACGGGTAGGCACAATATTTGATAAATGTATACCCGTGCGAAACCGGGGCGGGCCGCTAGTCACTACATAGATAGGTAGACAGGTACACTTTCTTTTTATACCCCTAAGGTGACACAAGCATACGGCCCACCTGGTGGTAAGCAGTCACCGTAGCCTATAGCCGCTAGCAATACCAGGGGTATCACTAACGGGTTGCCAACCATGTTTGTTGATGAGGACGCACTGTGCTAACAGCAATACTACTAGCCCAGCGTATCCTCGTGGAGCACTGGCAACCTTACTTACCGCAGAAACACAACACTACATCAAGTAGTGTTATTTCACTGTGGTCTTCTGTAAGGTAGAGGTACAGTCGGGCGGCTCCAATTTAAATGGGATAACCCACGGGAAATCCCAAATCGACGTACCTCTCTATATATGTATAATGCTTGGATATTATCACAGCGCTATCTAGGCCCAAGCTAAGCAAAGCTTGTACTATGGAAACCAGCAGCTGATACAATACGTATATACTTTTATTTTTAAACCAATCGCTCAGACACTAGACAAAAACAAATGCTTATCACATAAATGTTTTCCCCGCGGGAATCGAACCCGCGACCTCTAGCGTATCAGTCAGGTATACAAACCACTAGACCAGCGGTCCCGTCATTTGAATTGTTTGTATGCTTGTTTGCCATTTTAGAGGTAACAAAAAAACCGGCCAAGTGCGAGTCGGACTCGCGCACCGAGGGTTATGTACACATTTCTTGGTAAGGTTAAAAGTAGGCGAAATTCAAATGAGGTCTTCATTTGTCGGTGACTCTCAACAGCGAAAAAGGTATATTTTCAGTAAATTCGCATTTAAAAAAAGTTTACTAAATATTTACGGTTTTCAGAGGTTTTCCTTTTACTTGTGCTGTAAGACACTGCTTTCTACCAAATTTCATGATTGTAGGTCAACGGGAAGTACCCTATAGGTTTTGAACCCTTGTAAAATCGCAAAATATGCGAAAATTTGCGACATAAACGGTCATATCTTTTCTTCATATTGACTTACAGGTTTGATTATTTTACAGCCGAAAGAGACCATAAACCCGGGTATTGTATTATAATTACCATTTTCTAACTCCACGCGTTGTTGAGGTAAAAAATCTTGACAGACAGACATATAGACTAACACACAGATGGACAACAAAGTGATCCTATAAGGGTTCCCTTTTTCTTTTTAAGGAACGGAACCCTAAAAATTAAAAGTGTATTTTGTAAGTGTGACTTACTCCGTATGATGAGCCTGGCTTGCTGCGCGGTCTCCCCGACGTGGTTCCTGGCGGTGAGCGTGTACTCCCCCGCGTCGTCGACGCCCACCCTCTTCACCACCAGCTGGTAGCGCTCCGCCGCGATGTCTTCGATCACCTCGTACTGAGACGACGGCTTGATCACGTACCCGTCCTTGCTCCTGTTATATATAATAAACAAACGTGTATATTTCATCCGGTCATCATCAGCCTATCGACGTCCACTGCTGAACAAAGGCCTCCCCCATAGATTTCCATGCAGACCGATTCAATGCGGCCCGCATCCAACGCTTGCCAGCGACCAGGTCATCGGTCCATCTAGTGGGGGGCCGTCCGACGCTGCGTGTTCCAGTGCGTGGTCTCCACTCTAGAACTTTACGGCCCCATCGGCCATCCGTTCTACGAGCTGTGCCCTGCCCATTGCCACTTCAACTGGCTAATCCGTTGAGCTATGTCGGTAACTTTAGTTCTTCTGCGAATCTCCTCACTTCTGATTTGATCTCGCAGAGAAACACCCAGCATAGCCCTCTCCATAGCTCGTTATGAGGCCCATATTACATTTATATCATTATAACAATCTAAAACATTTCAAATTAAGTTTTATCTCATTACCGCACAGTTGAATTTTGTTGTGTTACTCACCAATGGACCTCGGCGATGGGATTGGCCTTGACCCTAGCGATGAAGGTGGTTTCCTCGTAGGGCACGGCGGCGACGTCCTTCAGCCCCTCGATCTCGGGCCGCAGCAGGATGTCGAGGCGGGCCGAGCTCTCGCCCACTCCGAACTTGTTCTTGGCTACTATCGTGTACTCGCCCGTGTCGGAGTGACGACCTAACAGACAAAAAGTATAATTAACAGAACAGAAGAAATGCGAAAGTCGCGTCTTTTTGGCCGAAAGTTAGGAATAAAATAATATATCTTCACGCCTCCCACAAGGGTCTCCGAAGAGGAAGGCGAGGGAACACCCCTGCTGTGGGTGTTGCGACAACAACTGTTGGTGATGTAACAAAAGCACCCACTTTCCACCGAAGACAATTTGGTGCCACCGTAACAGAAATTCAAAGACGTATGCAGGTTTTCTCAGGATGTTTTCCTTCATAAAACTATTTTTGTAAACAACCCGTGGGATTCCTTTGTTTTCCCCAGATAACAAAATACATTGCAATAAAAGTGTAATTGCTGAGTTTCTTGACGGATTTTTCTCAGCAAAAAACCTTCCGAATCCGACGGTGGACTGACGATTTCAAAGTACCTACTCATTACTGAAGTCTAGTAAAATAAGTATGAGTTTTAGGGTGGGCAACGCGCGAGTGATACCCCTGGTGTTGCAAGCGTCCATAGGCTGCAGTAACCGCTTACTATCAGGCGGGCCGTATGCTTGTTTGCCACCTTAGTGGTATAAAAAAATGAGTTTGAATTTGGAACTCATATTAAAAAGTCGAACCCTTTTTGTAATCACAACCTTACCAGTAGGCATGTGTAGAGTGAACGTGCATAGCTGAAGTCCGTTGTCGATGTCTTTGGTGTCTGCGGAGGTGAGGATGGTCGCGTCCGGAGTCAGTTCGGTTCCGTTGAGGAGCCACGACACGTGCGGCTGCGGGTCGGCCGTGCACACCGCCCGCAGCGTCACCGGCTCGCGCTGGACCACACTCTGGGCCTCCAATGGCTGCGTGAACCGCGGCTTGCGGAGGTCGGCTTCAGCTGCCGGTAGACAAATATAAGCAAAGCATGTACTATGGGAACCAGCAGGTGGTAGAATACTTATTTTTTTTGTAAATGCATACTTATAATACCAAACACCCAGACGCTAGGCTAACATGTTTGTCACATAAATGCTTGCCCCGGCGGCAATCGAACCCGCGACCCCTAGTGTAGCAGTCAGGTATACTAACAACAAGATGCGATCTCGTCATAAGAATGTGTATGAAAAGCTATTGGTATCATACTAATCTTACAGAAGGAAAATTATACTTACAAGGACACCTCCATCCTCATATAAAATTGTGAACCGTACGTTAACGAATAAAAACATTTTAAATTTAATTTTAATTCTCCTAATATAAATGCGAAAGTGTGTGTGTGTTTGTACCCACTTCAGGCCTCAACGGCAGAATGGATTTGCATGAAATTTGCAATGGAGGTAGTTTATAAGCTGGATTTACATATAGGATATTTTTTCAAGTTACAATTATTTTGGAAAAAAATACCCACGAAACTGGAATCTAAAATTAATTCCACCTGTACGAATTTGCGGGTACAGCTAGTAGGATTATAGTAAGTCATTGGTGCTAATACTGTTCTACAAAATCACTAAACTAATCCAATTCGACAGGACTGAATGTCTTGGTATCCCTGTCTCATGTACGAGCTCATTAGCTACTTAGTGAACTAAACACTTACGGGTGACTTTAAGTTCAGCTTTAAGCACTTCCTTGCCGAGATCGTTGCTAACTTCACACTGCCACTGGCCGGCGTCCTTCATATCTACCCGGTCTATCTCAAGCTTGAACAGATCGCCGTCGCTGGTGATGTGGACCCGACCGCACGGCTTCACTTCCTTGCCGTCGCGAAGCCAGCGGACTGTAGGCTTTGGTGTACCAGAGGCGCGGATCGTGTATACTAGGGGGAGAGACTCGTACGCTGTGCCGTCCTTAAAATCGCTGTCTTTGATCGTGGGTGGTGCTGGAACGTAGAATGATCATTAAGATACAGTCTTGACGTTTTTTTTATTATATACAAAGCTTTAGAGAATGTTTTTGAAATATCTATAAGTACTGAGAGAAGATTAAGTCTTAAAATGTTTGACTATTTCAAGATATCATGATCAGTACCGTCGATAGGGCAACTGAAATCAGTATGAACTTGTATTAAGAATTTAATCTCTTTTTTAGCGTTACCCGGCGCCAACGACGAAGGCGTAAAAAAATTTGAAACTCATTTTTTTTTTACATGGCACTACCCTCCCAATTTGGCGCCCATCACGCCCTCTACTAACGCCAGCAATGATCATGGTAAGTTTATTTGAACACGAAAGTGGTAGCACAAAGTTCGTAGTCTGTCTTATTGTAAGCGGTCATCGAAAAGCTATCGTATTTGCGTGATGTACAGCCCTACAAATAACATTATAAATAGCTGAAAATCATAAAAACCATTTATAACCATAAAACACAATATCCATAGCAATAAATATCCAAACGAAGAGCCATCAATACCAATAAACATATCGCCATATATACAGTAGCTGTTAGGAATATATGTATGTAATTTGCTTGCCGGATACTTACCTCTGTCTGATTCAGGAAATGTGTAGTGTATGTGTCGAGATACGTACCATTTTGAGTCGTCGAGCTTAGAGATTAAGACTCAGAGTCAAGCGTGAGTACATGCATGCTTAAGAGTATATTTTGTTTACCTCGATGATGTGTTGGTGCTGGTCTAGTAGGTCTAGTATCGTTGCCGCAACGGACTCCAAGTATTAGTATGCCAGAAGGGAATGTTATTACGCATGCGTGCTAAAACAAACATACGTCAGCATTAGTTGACATGGCGACACTGAGGAACATTATGTTGATTTGTTCTGCCATTTCTTCAAACAATTCTCATCATTCGAAATAATGGTGTTTAGGACCTTTTAATAAAAGATACGTTTTGAGTAAAGAAAAAATACTTTTAATGAAAAACACACGATTAAAGGTATGCGTGAATTAATGAAAATACTTTTCATCCGATTTCATGAAGAATGAAGGAATTATCTGAGTAAATGACGAATCTTAAATTCGGATTCGACACAAGCAATTTCCACTATCATTCTAAAGCATTGAACATTATCATTTCAAATCTCAGCCTCCCTCATCGTACCGTCCCCTTGTAAATTTATTGACTTGAAAATTACCTTTTTCGTCTTCCTGATTTAGTATATCATCTAGTATGCTCCTCTGTCTTTGGCTCCTTCGTAACAGTGCCTCCATCTCGTCATCTTCTTCATGAACACTAAATAGTTTCGTTCCCTTTCTCTCCACACTCGTTTCGCTTATATTTTTCGTTAAATTTTCGATTTTTTTCGCTGGCCCGACCACTAACTCCTCGATAATTCGATTTTTAACATCTTCTACCTTTTTCCTTACATCAGTAAATTCGTTTCCATCGAATTCTCTCGAGATGTGTATCAATTTCTCAGTAATGTCATTCTCGAATACTTTCTCGGACTTTTCTCTGAGTATTAATGATTCCTCGTCCCCTTCATCAGTGAAATAGTCTTCTTTGAAGGAAGACTGGCGCACATATGAATCCTTACTAAACACTTTACGAGTTTCATCAATATCAAATATGGTTTTGGAGAGATCTTCAATCGAGATCTCTCGAGAAAGAGACTCGTTTTGCCAACTGGTCTCGTCTTCGGAAACAGACATTATCGAAATGGCTCTATTCCTCCCCCCTTCCGTATATTGCTTTCCAACTCTGGAACCAGTCTCAGCGTCTGAATCAGTCTGCGGTTCCTCAATAATCCCATATGTGCCTCGTCTAATATAATCAGGTATGGTAAACTGTCCCAATTCCGTCAAGAAATAGCTGTGGCTGGCTATTTCTTCAACTTCCAGTGAAGTTTTATGCGGTTTATTGGGCTTGATCAGTTTTCTGCCGCCGTGTTCGTCATCGTCATCATCATAAAAAACGGCAGTTGATGTCATTTTGTGTAAAGTGCGCGTTTCAGCCGGACCTACCATTTAAAATAGCTTAAGTTGATTGTTGGTACATACAACTATTTCATGATGAGTTAGACATGCACTGTGGCCTAATGCGTTACCGAATATTATCGTTAGCAATCTGTAGAATATTTAGTGATGGATGATGTATGGAATTAGAAGAGGAGAACGGGGAAGAGAAAGAGGGAAGCCGTATACCGACCTGTGATAATAGCGCCGTGAGAGCGGGTGCTGCTGACCTTAGACATTACGATGGACCCGTCACCGCCTGTCTTGAATGTAGTTACTGTTTCAAAAACTCGTCCTAAACAACAAATCACACTGGCCTGTTAAAAACACGGGTTACAAGCATGCAACAGAGTGAGTGCGAAACAGCGAGGTTCGCATAATAAGCTGTTTGCTCAATTTGAAGTGAAGCTCGAAGCGCAATTTTGTTAATACCTTCAGTTTCAGCACTTAACGGCTCAACATCTGGTTCCTTTTTGATTGATTTACGCTTGGGTTTGATATCTTCATCGACAAAGATTTCTTCGATTATTTCAGGTCTGGTGGCTCCCTTCTTAGCGACCTCTGGTTCAGCATCGACCTCTTCAATGATCGGCTGCTTGGTGTTTTCGTTGTGATTCTCATCCCAGAAAGATTTTTCTTCAGCTACTTCTGGCTCGGAGAATGATTTCCTTGCTTTGTTGCTAGTAGGCGTATCAACCTCTTCAATGATAGGACCTTTGGCTTTTCCGCTATCGTCATCATCCCAGAAAGATTTTTCTTGAGCTACTTCGGGTTCTGTCACGGCTTTTCTAGCTTTCTGCGGTGCGGTTGAGACCTCTTCGACATTCGTCTTTTGCAACTTGTCATCTTCATCGTCCCAGAAAGACTTTTCTTCAATTTTTTCAGGCTCAGTCACCGCTTTCTTTGCCTTATCTGGCGCAGGTTGTTCTACGTCTTTGACGCTGGTCTTTTTAGGTTTCGCATCCTCATTGTCATCCCAGAAGTTCTTCTCATCAATTTCCTCTGCCTTAGTTTTATCTTTCTTCGCGACTTGTTTCTCCCCGCTACCCACATCATCTTCTACAGGCGTCTTCTTCGCTTTACTGTCTTCTGACAGCTCATTTTCAGTTATCTCCTCCTTGCTGATTCTCGAATGTACTTCTTTGGCTATTGAACATAATGAGAAAATGGTAACATAAAAACACGGTTTAATTCTAGAATGGGGACAATTATTGATGACGTCACAAATGTCAGGTACAAGTAATGCAGGACAGTGGATGTGAGGGGCATTCAGTCATATGAATGCTTTAATATGAGTGCTAGTAGTTCTATGTACCAAATACATAAGGTAGGTCTAAGGGACTACGGAACTCTGCATGCTGAGTGCAGTATTATCTAACTCAGACTATGTTAGCAAACTACTACGTTACCTAGGTCCATGTTCCGAGAGACGAATATGGCTTACCATGACAAACGTGCGTATCACGTGTATCAAGTGTCGTGTGTGTGTGTGTGTGCGTGTGTTTATACTGATGTGTGATTGCTGAAAATCTTGACGTTTCAATAAAATCAAAGATGTTTAGAATAAGGAACACTAGCCGAAAGTATGAGTTTATTCATTGAATTTTGAACTTTGACAGTTTAAAATGACTTTATTATACTTTGACATAAGGTCGGTTTTCCGTGAATACTCACTGTGTATGGTGACCGTGCTCTTGGAGGAGACGGTTCCGAACTCGTTGGCAGCCCTGACCTCGTATTCGCCGCCATCTTCTTCCTTTACTAATGTCACTGTCAGGTGATAATTCTCTAATCTGTGCGATGGAACATAAAATATATCTTATGCAATTATATTTTTGGTACGACAAATATTAATCTTTGCAAAGGTTATTTTGTTGGAGATCTAGCTTTGCCCCGCGGTAACACTCTGTAACGCCTTACATTACAGTGATGGCCGCTTATAAAAAATCAATAAGAAGTTTTTTTTTTTTTTTAATAATTTAACTTTATCTGAATACATAATGATCAGAGCTATGTGGCATTTAATTCGACGCCACAATATCGATTCGCAATTATCGCCAAAGACGCAAATATCGAACTGTGCTGTCAAAGAAACATCCTGTGATTATGTATATACCGTTTAGTATCCCTCTCGATGCGGATCCGGGCATCTGTGGTGAGTTCCTTCCCGTCCTTGTACCATGTTACCCTCGGCTCAGGACAACCCTCGACCTCCACGTCGAGCTTCAGAGTGTTGCCCTCCTCTACGGTCATGTCCACTAAACTCTTCGTGATTCTTGGAGCTCCTGGGGGTCAAAAGACGAACATTCATCACATCACATCACATGACCAAAAGACAAAAGAGTACAGGATTGGGTTCTTTAAATTGGAAGAAATAGCGAAAGAGAGAGAGGGAGCCCCCCCCCCCCCTCCCTAAAAGTAAGGGGAGAGGGAGATATTTTTGCAGTAACAACGCGCGAGTGATACCTCTCGTGTTGCAAGCATTCATACGCTACGGTAACCGCTTACCACCAGGCGGGCCATATGCTTGTATGCTGCTTTAGTGGTGGCAAACTATAGCGTAAGTGGCGATGACACTTGAACGGTTTCAATGCTGATTGGTCAAGCGAAGCACAACACCGAGGCAATTGGAAAAAGGGGAGAGAGGCCCAGCAGTGGGACAACAACGGCTGAATAGAATAGTAGTGAAAGTGTGTGGTCGATACTCAAAATCAAAATAAAAAAAGCATTTATTTAGTTTAGCCCCTAATAAGGCACTTATGAAAGTCTAAATTACTAACGGTTCGAAAAAAAAAGCCATCTGAGAAGAATACTAACTGTTAACGGTGAAGGTGGCCTGGCAGGAGTCGTCCCCGAGGTCGTTGGAGACGCGGCACGAGTAGCGGCCCGCCAGCTCGCTGCTCACCTCCTTCAGGATCAGCTTGTGAGTGGTGCCGGAGTCCACACGGGTGAACACTGACTTCTTCTCCGTTATCTCCACGTCGCCCAGGTACCTAGGGAGGAGATATATCTTCACTTCCTACAAGGGTCCCATAAAACGTAGGCGTGTTATAACACCCACTTTCCACCGAAGATAATTTGGTGCCAACGTGACAGATAATGAGTTCGTCGAATCACGGATCTAATAGAAAGGCTCTAATAAAAAAAAATTGGCTCTAAAAGTATGGTTGCCAGTGCTCTACGAGGATCGCTGGGCTAGTAGTAATGCTGCTAACACAGTGAGTCCTCATCAACAACATGGTTGGCAACCCGTTAGTGATACCCCTGGTATTGCTAGCGGCTAAAGGCTACGGTGACTGCTTACCATCAGGTGGGCCGTATGCTTGTGTGCCACCTTAGTGGTATAAAAAATATAAAAATAAAATAATAATAATGCTTGGACATTAACACACAGCGCCATCTAGCCCCAAACTAAGCAAAGTTTTTTTTTGTAAATAAATACCAAACACAAAACGTTAAAATCATTACCGGACGTTCTTACCTTGTCCTTGAAGAAGATTGATTGCCATAATTAGGAAGAAGAAGAACAAGACCCGTCTCATTAATGTCATGAACAAAATATTAACAAGGATTTCTACTGTGATTGCCCAGCCGTTAGAAATATTTGATATCAGTTTTCTTTCTTTACTTTCGGCCATTCTTACATATTTTTTGTTTCGTGTTACTCACCATCTGACGCTGGGCTCAGGGTAAGCGTCGACGGACACGGTGAACTCGACGTTGAGGCTGCCCTCGCTAGCCGTGGTGTCCCGGAGTCGCTCGGTGAAGCTCGGCGCGCCGCGCACTTTTAGGACGCACGAGTCTGACGCGCTGCCGTGGATGTTGCGTACCTGACCACAGAATATATATAAAGATTTATAGAGAACATTAAGATGGGTTGGGTGTACAGTAGCGTAGATTTTACGAAAAAAATATGTACGATAACTTACGGGCGGTGCGTTTGTTTGCCACTTTAGTAATTCCTGAGAATACAAAGAGATATGGCATTGGTTCTAAATTGAATTATCCCGACTGTGATAGTACCTTACTGCTAATTGTACTTTGTACTGCATAGAGACGAAGGACGGGCAAACCAGTAGTCTCAGCAAGAAAACTTATCATACGTATTCGAAACTCTCTAAACGTCCAATTCTCATTTGAATTTTTAGTTCCACTTTTCACCGGCGCGGCGCTATTAATTTTTCCATACAAAATAGTCAAAAGCGATACGAATACGTAGTCCAAAGTTAAGTAAATATAAGAGGCATGAGTTACCTCACAGGAGTACTCCCCAGCGTCAGCTCTGGCCGCGGACGTGATGACCAGCGAGTGGGCAGATCCCGAGGATGATATCTTGACCGTCGACGATTCAGTCAGCTCTGTCTTGTTTCTGAACCTAAGATAAGTGCATGAGGTAATATTAACGTAGCCAATTATAATACCTAATATCTTATATATAAAATTCTCGTGTCGCGGTGTTTGTAGTTAAACTCCTCCGAAACGGCTTGACTGATTCTCATGAAATTTTGTGTGCATATTGGGTAGGCCTGAGAATCGGACAACATCTATTTTTCATCCAGCTGAATTAAAAAAAAATGGAAATCGGTCCAGTAGTTTCGGAGCATATAGACATTTATCAAATATTTTGTCCACCCGTGCGAAGCCGGGGCGGGCAGCTAGTTTATATATGTAATGCTAAAAACATTTTTTATAGCAATATGACAAAAAAGTTGGTATAAAAGAAAATGTTTAAAAATCGTACTTTGCATGTACATTAGGTGCACTACTCGTGCGAAGCCGGGGCAGGTAGCTAGTTAACAATATTACTTCCTATCGTTATCTAAATGTGTAATTATTATAAAGACGGAATCGATAGAATAATCGATTTCAATATCGATATCAAACGAAAGGGTATTAAAGACTCTTTTCTAGCGTACCATTTGACAGTGGAGGCGGGTTCGGATTCTGTTTCAATGTTGAAGGTGACCGTGTCCTTCTCCTCGCAGACCTTGTCCCCGCCCAGCTTCTTGGTGACCTTGGGCGGAGAGGTCACATGCCACTGCCAGAAGTCCGAGCATTGGTTCACCTCGTTCCTGTGGGAAAACAGTATGAGCATGGGAGATATTTTTTTTTAAATTACGATAACATAAAAACCTCCTTCAATTTAAGTTGGTAAAAATTTTCTAGTGATCTCTCCTAAGGTGTAACCTCAGAGTAGATAATATACTACGGTGTAACTAAAGTTATGGTAAACATGAAATTTGTGTAACTAGCGTGCGCAGTTTTTTTTTATATTACTTATATTATCAGTGCCTTTGAAACATGGTGTTGGCGCCGCATGCTACGGATTTCATGGACAACCCGACGTACAAATGTCTCGATCCTAAAAGAGCTCAAAATAGAGAATGCCCAGCGTTTATCCACAACCTGCTTACAGCGCATAATGCAATACTTTGGCCACATTGCACGCAGAGATACCGATAATCTCGACGGGGCTGATGGTGACAGGAAATATACAGGGCAAAAGACCTAGAGGCTGGAGTCCCAAACGATGGTCGGACCAAATATCCAAGCACCTAAAGATCCCAATCATCGCTGCACTCCACCAGGCAAATTACCGTAACCAATGGAGAAACATTATCGGCAAGATTAAAAGGAGTCACGATCCTCAGCATTGAGGCAACGACTGAAGAGAGAGAGAGAGATATTATCAGTCCTGTTTTTTTTATACCAATGAGGTGGCAAACAAACATACGGCCCGCCTGATGGTTAGCTATTACCGTAACCTATTGACGCTTGCAACACCAGCTATTCGCGCGTTGTCGACTTTATTTCATTCAATAAAAATATTTTATATTCATTTCACAACATTTTATGTTTACTATTTTGCCAACAAACGCCTCAAGCAAGCCTTCACTAATGTTTGCAATAGCCAAAACCAATCAATCGCCGCTTATCCTGCTTGTATGTCTAACCATAACTTCTAAGTCTTCAAACTAACGAAACTTAAACTTACTTAGCGACAACGGAGTAGGATCCAGAATCAGTGAGTTTGGCATCCTTGATGATGATCTTGTATATCTCATTGGATTCCTTCACAATCTGGATTCGCTCGGAACTCTTGATCTCCACGCCGTCCTTGTAGAACAACACGTCTGGAGATGGAGTGCCGTCCACCTCGATAGTCACGGTGTGAGTGGCGCCCACCTATAAAACAATCGTTGCTTGCGTCATGTCCCCCTTTACCCCATGCTCCACCTGTCATGTCCCTCCTAACCCCATGGCTCAACTGACATGTCCCTCCTTAGACCGTTGTCCTCCTGTCATATCCCTTTCCTACCCCATAGCCCAACTGTCATGTCCCTCCCATACCCTCTAATCCTCCTGTCATGTCCCTCCCTTACCCCATAGCCCAACTGTCATGTCCCTCCCATACGCTATGGCCCTCCTGTCATGTGCCTCCCTTACCCTCTGGTCCACCTGTCATGTCCCTCCCTAACCCCAGTGCCCATCTGTCATGTCCCTCCCTTACCCTCTGGTCCACCTGTTGTGTCCCTCCATTACCCCAGTACCCAACTGTCATGTCCCTCCCTTACCCCATGGGCAAACTGGCGTGTCCCACACTTACCCCATGGTCCTCCTGTCATGTCCCTCCCTTACCCCATGGGCAAACTAGCGTGTTCCACCCTTACCCCATGGTCCTCCTGTCATGTCCCCCCCTTACCCCATGGCCCAACTGTCATGTCCCTCCCTCACAATAATATAGCTATGTATACTCACCATACAAGTCTGGTTTTCGATCTTTTTCCTGATCTTGGGGGCAGCCTTCACGACCAGCGTGATGGTACTACTGTCTTCACCGAGGTCGTTGGTGGCGGTCACGTGGTACTCGCCTGCGTCTGCTGACGTCACGTTCTTAATCACCAGCGACATGCTCTCCTCGTCTTCATACAGGAATCTGAGGAGGAACGGTTTAATAGAAAGAGAGGAAGCACCCTGCCCGAGGAGGGAAAAGCAGAAGGGTATCTTTTGCTCGGAAATTAAGTTGAAGTTGAAGTTGTACAAAGTTCAGACTTACAGAAGACCGCAGTCAAATAACACTGCCAATCGGCCAAGTGCGAGTCGGACTCGCGCACCGAGTTTTTTTCCTTTACTTGTGCTGCAAGACACTGCTTTTTGCCAAATTTCATGGTTCTAGGTCAACGGGAAGTACCCTATAGGTTTGATTCCCTTGTGAAAATTTGCGACATAAACGGTCATATCTTTTCTGGATATTGACTTACAGGTTTGATTATTTTACAGCCGACAGAGACCATAGACCCGGTCATTTCATATTAATTTGATAACTCCACGCGTTCTTGAGATAAAAATTCTTGACAACCAGACAGACAGACAGACAAACAGACAGACAGGCGGACAACAAAGTGATCCTAAAAGGGTTCCTTTGTTCCTTTTAAGGTAAGGAACCCTAAAAACAAATGGGTTAAAGCAAAAAGCAAAAGTCGAAAGGTTCAATGCCTTACTTGTGCCTTGTGTCAGGTTCGACGAGCTTCCCGTCGTGTTTGAACACGATGGCCGGCTTAGGGTAGCCCTTGCAGGAGAGCTCGATCATGGCCGACCCTCCCGCCGATACGATGGCCTCGCGATGCTCTATCACCAGCGTTGGCTTCTCCGGCTCGCGGTGGAGCTCGTGGACAGCACCTGGAAATAATCATTTATATCAATTACTACTGTTACTTTGACTGCCGAATGGTTTGCTTATTTATCTATGTTTTTAAATAAATGAAAATGAAGAAATATATTTAAAAACCTCATAAGGTTGCCAGTGCTCCACGAGGATACGCTGCGCTAGTAGTATTGCTGCGAGCACAGTACACATCAACAACAGGGTAAGCAACTCGTTAGTGATATCCCTGGTATTGCTAGCGGCTATAGGCAACGGTGACTGCTTACCATCAGGTGGGCCGTTTGCTTGTATGCCACCTTAGGAGTAAAAAAAAAGAAGGCAGTCGTGTGTAAAAGTCGTGTGTCTGGTAGCCACATGGGGTTGGATCTAGTGCCGACCCGAAAATGCCATGCCAAATAAGGCCAAGATGAATAGCAGTTATTCCCACGGAAAGCAGAACAGGAGATGTTCCCGGTTACGTTAGGCAGGTGTATAGCGGGTACAGTACCTTGCACGGTGAGTTCAGCGGAGCAAGAGATATTCCCGGTGCTGGTCTTGGCGACGCAGGTGTAGAGCCCGGCGTCCTCGGGCCGCACGTGCTGGAACACCAGCGCCAGGGAGTCTTCATCGTCGCCCAGCAGCACCTGACACAACACACGCACTATAGCCCTGTTCCAAATTCAAAAACGATTTACAATATGGATGTACCAAAAGGGTTTCCAGCAGCTGCTTTCCATAAATAACTGAAGGAATTTGCACCCCGCTAGACCAAAAGCTAGGTATGCCCATAATGGACTAAACAAAATTGACAGGTCTAAAAGTATTGCCATCCTTATTTCACCCCACACATGAGAAAGGGATAGCAAGGCTTTTTGACCTGTCAAATTAGTTCAGTTTAGTAATTTTTAACAATAGAATCGACACCAATGACTAAGTATATTGAGAAAGTGAAAGCACTGCAATTACTAAAACTTATTTCATTTAATTGTTGAAGGCAAGGAAATCGGAGGCAAGATTGAAAATATCGTGAAGATATGTTTTTTATAGAGACTAAAAAAATATTGCCGCTTTAGTAAATCATAATCATGGTTTCAACATAATATTGGCGGTCCAAAATCTTGACACCCATAGACTGCGAAAGTAACGCGACCGGTTGGTAACACAAAGTAGTTTGTTGTGGCGCTAAGTTATAAATGGAGGCGCGATGTGTAAATCAGTACCTTAAATCTCTCTTCAGGGTCAAAAGGTTGACCATCTCTTTTCCAAGAGAAGGCAGGCTTCTCTCCCTTCGCCAGTAAGCCTTCTCCGCCCGGGGGCAGCTCGAAGAATATGTTTTTGTCATCTATACAAAAAGGTTTCCTTTTCATTCTAAGTACCTATTACCTATTCTATGTACTTTTCAATTCACAGATTTTTTTATATAGCTCAAAACACGTGAAGCAAGTCTACTACACGCCTGATGGTAAACAGTTTCCGTAGCCTATATACAAACAATACCAGGGGTATAAATTGCTAATTGCCACTCCTAAAATTAAGTGGTCATATGTGACAATTCTGTTGTACAAAATCACTAAATATAACTAATTTGACATGACTTAAACTATTGCCGTTCTTATTTAACCCTGTACATGAGAAAGGGATAGCAAGACTCTTGGACCTGTCGAATTAGATTAGTTTAATAATTTCGTACAACAGAATTGGCACCATAATGGTGCTATTTAAATAATTTTACTAAAGGGTGTTATTCAACAGTTAAAAAAGGAGTAGGTTCTATGCGCGTATTTTCGTGTGTAAATTTTAGTCATTTCTTATCTACAGACAAAAAGAGTACTCAAGTCATTCGTAAACATGGCAAAAATGGTTCATTGAGATTTGTCTTATCGGGGTCTAAAATTAAAGGGAAACTTTTTTATTTTCCGACTTCAAAAAAGGAGGAGGTTGTATGTTCGTTCATATGTACCTAATGCAAAAAAAAAAACTATTTCGAAATACATAAAATTTGTCTAATTCGAGCCGCGTAGTATTTATAGGTACATGAAGATTCATAAACAAATACTGGAGGCATTCCAAGCGTCGTTAAACATGTGGTACATAACCCTCGTATTAATAGCGAGTTATGCGTGACCGTCATTCATTACGTTTATGTGCGTGTATGTAACGTCACTAAAGGTTGCTAAATGGATTAGGTCATGAGCATCGCATTTTGAAGCCGTGGTGGCCTTGTGGTTGAAGCCACGACTTGTCATCTGTTGGGTCCAGGTTCGAACCACGGACTGAACTAATGATTATTCACACCGTTAGCTTAAGGAGAGAGGTATGGTTAATTGGAATCTCCCGTGGGTTTTGCCATTATAATTGTAGCCGCCCTACCGGGGACTGTACCTCCACCTTACAGAAGACCGCAGTGAAATAACACTACTTGATGTAGTGTTGTGTTTCTGCGGTAAGTGAGGTTGCCAGTGCTCCACGAGAATACGCTGCACCAGTAGTAATGCCTCTTGTATTGCTAGCGGCTATAGGCTACGGTCACCGCTGACCATTAGGTAGGCCGTACGCTTGTGTGCCACGTTAGTGGTAAATAAAATCAAAAATAGCAAGCTATCTTATCTCCAGGTTGACCCAGATGCACGTGAACCCTGGGATATTTTGTGCTGCCCTTTGCCATGAACGCTGTACTTATACCTACTGCCTTAAATATTATGCTTACCAACGACAGTGACGGCGGCCTGTGTTTCCACCTCGCCGTACTCGTTGATGGCGCGGCAGGAGTACTGGCCCGCGTCTGTCGGCATCACGTCCGGGATCACCAGCTCGTAGCAGCCCTTGTCGGCCCTGCTCCGGACTATGGAGATGCGGTCGCTCTCCGTGGTACTTATAATCTCCTTGCCATCACGGTAACTGTACATGAAGAATATTTAGTCGAGATCTTCAAAGCTCAACAGAATTATTTTTCTTTATACCATTAAGGTGGCATACGGCCCGCCTGATGGTAAGCAGTCAAGGTAGCCTATAGCCGCTAGCCTAATGCCAGTGGTATCACTAACGCGTTCCAACCCTGTTGAGGACTCACTGTGCTAGCAGCATTTCTACTAGCGCAGCGTATCCTCGTGGAAACTTCACTTACCACAGTAACACGAATTAGGGCATTTTTTTTAAACCAATATCTACCTTGTTTTTGCCCGCGGCTTCGGACACGTGGTAAATTGAATAAGTCAATATTTACTTATAAATAAATAATAGCTCTTGCCCGCAGCTTATAATATAGGTAAGTACATATTTCCATGAATTTAACTTTAAAAATTACGAATTTTCATACAAAGTTTCATCCCCTATTTTACCCCCTTAGGGATGGTATTTTCAAAAACCCTTCCTTAGTGCTGCTTGGATGCCTGCGTCATAAAATACCTACTGTCAAAATTTGAAGTCTATCCCCAGCCGTTTAGGCTGTGCGTCGATATGTCAGTCAGAAAGTTTCTTCTTTTATATATACAAAAGTGTCAAAGAAACATAAGTATATGTGAATGCTTTATAAACTATAGTGTGAAAAACAACTACTCACAATTTGACCTCTGGGTTGGGTTGACCTTTGACCCTGACCATGAAGCGCAGGTAGGTGTTCTCCATAATCTCGGTATCTTTGAGAGCCACTAGGAAGTAGGGCGCGTTCAGAGCATTTTTCTGTTTCCTCTCCTCCGGAGTCACTGTTACACGAACATACATTATAACAAACTAGATAAACATATCGATGGTGCAAAGGAAAAACAAATGACACGCCACTTTGATCGAAAATGAGTTTTATATACAGTGCCCGTAGCTGGAACATTGTCGACAACGTATTCGAAAACGTAACTCGCGAAATGTCAAAATTGTCATACTAATTTTTAGTTCCACTTTTCACCGCCGCAGCGCTGTTCATTTTCCAATACAAAAATAGTCGAAGGCGATACGAAAACGTTGTCGACAATGTTCCTGCTACCGGCACTGATCGATCAAGTTTTGGTTAGGTTAGAAGCCAATCGGAAGATAACAAAATCTATCTATATAAAAAAGGTATTTTATTTTATTCAAATTTTAAAATTTAACTTTTTTTAAAGGGCGCTTCATTCGTTACTCTTTTCCACCGTCTAATTATAAAGTGTATTTAGTTATTTGGTGCTGCAATAACAATAGTGCGTGACATTACAATATAAGTGCGAATACAGGAAAATTATAGATAGGTACAAGTCAAACTACATGTTATCCGCTGTACAATGTCTTAATCGGTGATATTGCAGTGAAACATGCAAACGATTATAGACCTTATTAAATATATTTATTAAGTTATCAATATTGGTTAACTATAGACAGTTTCCTATGTCCTATCTAAGCTGTCTAAGATCAACCAGTGATGCTATCTCACTCTTAGGGATGATACCATCCTTATTCATCAGTAGCTAGGATAGGACATAGTAAAAGTGTAGAATCTTTAATATAATAGGGAATACGACTTACATTCGTACACGACCAACTGCGCCGTACAATGGGCGTTTCCTTTAACATTTTCGGCGCGTGCCGTGTACACTCCAGTGTCGTCCTCTCGGCAGTGCTTCAGCTCCAAGCGATGTCCTCCCCCAGGAGCCTCGGAGATGGAGCAGCGGTCCATGAGGCGGTCGGCCATCGGCTTGTTGTCCTTCAGCCACGTCACTTGCACAGAGTCCGAAGTCTCCCGTACAGCACACTCGAAGATCGCATTCTCACCCGCTGAGGAGTCAAACATTAGTCAGAGTCCGTACGGCCCTTCTATATACGACTCTATTTCCTCTACAACACGATCCAATTTTGTGTCATTTCAAAATTGTTCTCAAGTCCCCTTGGGTGTTTACAAAAACCAGTATGAAACAACCGTACGAACTCGTTGTACAGAACATGGTGGAGATACGAAGCGTTGTTAGATTGATGTGTTGTGTAAATTAGTCGACTAAAAGCCTTATGTACAAGCACTAGGGTTGTGTCTACTTCTACTGCGAAGTGTTGTTCTACGTATACGAGTACCTGTCTATACTTACGCTCGATATTCTGGCCTTCGAGGGTCTTGGAGAATATCGGCCTGCCATCTTGGGACTCCGATTTTGATACGTAGCGGGTCGATTCGTACTCTCCACTCCTGACGGAGCCGTTGGCGACGGATTTCTTAGAGGATCTACTCTCATACGCAGATTCGCCGTTCTTAGAGGTCTCGTAGCTGGACTCGATCTTAGACGAGACATTTTCGACCTTATCATCATCGAGATTGATTTCTAAGCCGTACTTGGACGTCCGGCTTTCAACTTTAACAGTGCTGCTGTTACCACCAAGTCCGTACTTCGAGGCGATGGTATCGAGCTTGCTAGTGGTGTCACTCTCACCGTACTTAGAGGTGTCACTCTTGGATTCGTAGTTAGATTCGATGCCATATTTAGATGCAATGCTGTCGATCTTACTAGCGGCTTCGCTCTCGAGTCCGTACTTAGATGACTTACTTTCGTAGCTGGACTCGATACCGTATTTGGAGGCGATATTATCGAGCTTGCTGCTACCTCCGTCGTACTCGGTACCGTATTTGGATGCCTCAGTTTTGCTTTCGTAGCTGGATTCTACTCCGTACTTAGATCCTCCTTCGATTTTGGCTGAGCTGGAGTATTTGGATTCATAGCGGCTGGAAGCGCTGCCTTCGATAGCTCCACCGGTTTCGTACTTCCCGCTTTCGATCCGCGAGCCACTCTCGCGCCGCGAAGTGTATGAGGAGAGGCCGGTACTATCGTTGGTAGAGGACGATTCGTAGCGTCCGCCGGTTGACCTTCGACTACTGGAGTATTCTGGAAGAACACATAAAATAAACACATTATGCTTTAATATATGCAGTCAGACATTTTAAAACGTAATTCTAAAAGAGAAATGATGGTAAGTTTAAAAATACATAAGTCATTGGCTAACTCTATCTAAACCGTTTTTTGTGATGTTTTGCACGCCAAATCTAATTGGTAATAATTAGTGGTTGATTCGAATTACACAGTGTTTTGGCAGTTAAAAAGGTGGGGTGTTACGTTATGTATTCTGGACATATGTATTTTTATATTAATATAGCTTTACCTCCAGATAGTCGCGAAGAGCGACTATATCTCGACGACATTTCTTCGTCAGCTGTTTCCTCGGCGGTTACAGTTTGACTGTTTCTTCTAGCTGCCTCAAAAGATACCGCGCCACCTCCGTTCGCTTCCTCAACTTTTGTTAAACTTTGTGCTACTCCTTCCACTTGAGTTTTTTCACTAGTATATTGAGCTGTTTCTTGTACTAACTTAACTGAAGTTTCCTCTGCAGCAGTTTGTTCAATCGATACGGATTGTTGGATAGACTGGGTGCTTTGCACAAGCGAAGATTCTTGGTGTTGCTGTACTTGTGTAACTGACCCAGTTTCTTCGACTCTATTGGCTTGAATGTGCTCCTCTACTTGGTGCGAATGTTGTTGTTCAACAATAGACGCTTTTACAGTTTGTTTTTGAACAGATGCTGTCTGAACTTCTACTTGCTGTGAAAATGTTGTTTCAACTTTAACTGCAGATGTTTGTTCAGTAGCAGCTGCTTTAACTGTCTGTTGAGATTCCGACTGTGACGTAACAGATTCCTCAGTGACCTTGGAGTCGAGTGTCACGGACGATTTACTTTGTAAATCTGTTGTGACTTCACTGACTGCAGTTTCCTGGCCTTCACTGATGGACGATACTTCAATTACTTCAGACTTAGAGATTTTCTTCGCTACAGCACTCTCCAAGGAAGCTTTCCTCTTGTTCTTGAGCTGCTGTAGTGACTCCTCCCTAGTAGATACTTCGGTGACCTCAACCTGTTCAACTTTAGATCGTTTCTCCTGAACTTTGCTTTCAACCTGTGTATCTTCCTGAAGCTCTCTCTTCTTTTTGTTTTCCTCCTGTTCTTGAGGAACTTCTGGTGGTAGTACTTGAAGGTCGTCGGCTGCGTGTTCCGCTAAAGCAACTGAAAATATCAACACCAGGTATGTAAGGGCTGTAGCTGTAAAGAAATAGGCGAGTAGACTGTATAAATTATATAGTGCTACAATTGGAGTACAAAATGGTGGCGGTGTCTAGCAACGCTAAGAAGGAAAAGGCGTGCGCACGCGCCGAATCCCGCCGTGTCCCGCTCCGGTTCACTTAGGCGTGAACAAGGTATATCTTACTACATAATATAGCCGAAAGAAGAAGTAATTGACTAGAAGGGCATTGAATATCAAAAGTGGGTGTCTATGCTGCCTACCAGCGTCACTGATGTGTTGCCTGATCTCAGCAAGCCAAGCAGTCTTCACTGGCTCCTTATGAGCTGTGAGGGCGATTGTTTGTTGAGGGTTCTTGTGGACTAGTTCGAACTTAAACTGGTCGCCGGGGTCCTTGACCTCTACCTCGGGAAGCTGAAAAAGAGAACCACTTGGAAATAGTCCAACGACAATGTGTTATCAAATTAGACTATCTTCGGCATTGGATGTTTTAAACAGATCATAGATTGGTTGTTATGGTGAATGGAGAGGTATTTATAGATGAGTGGGCTGTATGGTTGAATTACAAGAATTCTGTTGTGTGTTATACAATTTGCATAGTATTTATGATTGGACTCCAGCAGAATATTATGTTATGATATTCTAGAATGGTGTTTATAAGGTCAATTTATCAAATATTTTTTACAGAACAGCTTTGTTGGCTTTTTTCAAGTTTCTGTATATTTATGTTTACCATATGGTATATTACTAAAAGAAAATCGTGTATAACAAATGAAGGAAGAATTATGACCCACTAGCTGCACCCGTGACTTCGTACGCGTCGAATTAATTTTGATTCCAATTTCAAAAACATAAAGTTTTGCATTTATAATATTAGTAAGATACTACGGTCTCACCTTGACAATATCCTTGAGCCCGAAGACAGACCTGTCGTCTGATACCCTCTTGACCTTACAGACCAAGATCCTGGCCTTGAAGAGGAACACGTATCTCTCCTTGGTGCTCCCGTCGGGGTAGGTGACAGTGAACCAGTCGTGGGTCAACAACCGGCCGAGTTTGTAGATGTTCCCGCGGTAGCCTTCGATGGACGCTATGAACTTATTGTCGGTGGCCCTGTTTGGAACGCCCAGGAACAGTTCCAACGCTTTCTGGAGGTCCGAGCTGTCTTCGCCTAAGCGCTTTGAGTATTTTACGAGTTCCTAGTGGACATTTTGATAACATTAATCTTCGTAAAGAATGCCGTTTGATAGAAAAATGAAAAGAACTTGGGAGATGCACATGCAGATCCGGTACAGCCCGTGTACTCAACAATAAGGTTGGCAACACGCTAGCGATGCCTACCGTTAGTGTCGCATGCTTGCTTGAAAGCTTCGTAAAAAACGACTTGCAACATTTTTATGCTTCATAAGCCCAAACATCCTTCAGTTTCAAACATCATAACAGTTCCTACCCATTTTAAAATTAATATACTATGTTTTAAAGGTATGAAATATATGTCATGGACAAAAATCAGTTTCTTATACCACTAAGGTGGCAAACAAGCATACGGCTCGCCTGATGGTAAGCGGTTACCGCAGCCAAGGACGCTTGCAACACCAGGGACATCACTCGCGCGTTGCCGACCCTATTACATCCCTATTTAATCACATACATAATTATAGAAAATTGGTGGTCGGATATTACGAATCTTAAAAGTTATTTCCAACGTTGGTCTACCATTACTATGTAAATGAATTTTAAAGAACTATTAAAATTCTTCAAAAGCCCACGTATGTTTAATGTATTTTTAATTATCATAATAAAATTGTATTGTAGGTACACTATCAAAGAATATTACAACGGAGACTATACCGTGATAGGCCCGTCGGTTAGTCTACCAAAATATCAGTCACTCAAAAAGTTGTACGAAATATTTAAATTGTTCTTTGTTTGTAGATGGTTAGTAGTAAATAGTGACAAAACAAGTGTAAAAAAGTAAACAAAATATATTTAACTATGAAAACAATTATTAGGTATGCCTTAATGTACCTGATCATCAAAACATCGCATCCGTTCACAACAAGTACCGAGAATTAATGGAACGGTTAGCTTTCGTGATTACAAAAGATTTCTCGTAAGCTCCAATAATAACCATGTAGGTGCGCGTCTGTCCTGACTGACAGTGTGACGTCATTATTGCAATTCTCTTCAGTATGGTATTTTTAATGTATACGAGAGATCTATTTTGGTTTTAACATTGAAGCCAAATTAACGTTGATGTCTTGTTTAGATGCTTACACTAACACGAGCGAACACAGTCGTTACTCAAATCAGTCAATCACCAAATGGAATTCACAAACACTTAAACATTGATGAATTGATAATTCTCTCTCTGAAAGATGTTCACTTTATTTTATTTAACTGAATACATAATCTGCCCAAGACTGGGAGATTTTATTTATTTCAATGCTTCATGGCTAGAATCTTAGTTCTTATCAACTTGAATAATTTTAATACAACAAAAGAAATTCACACAGCAATAGGTGCAACATATACCTATAAATATTTATTGGAAGAAAAAATTGGAGGCTGAAATCTTCTGAGCTTCGGCTCAAAGTTTACTATATTAAAATAGTCTTCCAATGGTAACGATCTGATTTAATTGTATCTTAGTTTTGTAAGAAGATGAAAAAAATATTAGTTTTACCTTTAGCAGTAGTTGGTAGTCGTTGATCCTCTGTATGGGTAGCTTGAGATGTTCGCTGAGGCCTTTGTCGTCTCCAAGCTTGTCTGCTAGGTCCTGAAACCAAACGATATATGTTTTATTTTGATCTAAGTAAGCCAAGGAAATCCTTGAAGGTACGCTGCCTTACTACTAAGTAAAGCGCCATCTAACTGAAATGAGATGCGACGGTGTGGTCTATGATGCAGCACGCTCGTCTAAACAGGAAATCTTTTACTAGCGACTTCAAGACACCCGATTTTACTTATCGGAGAACACCCTATCAGGCAGCAGATTGGACATACGAGTTGTTCGAATAATAAGTGAGATCAAATCGTTTCGTTCCGAAAATCGAAATGTTAACCATGAAGCGAATTTTCATGCACGCCCTAACCGTTCTATAGAAAACTGGGCATGGAGAATTAAGATCGTGCAGGTTCGATGCAGCCCGAGTCTTCTCAATAATAAAGTTGTCAACACGCTAGTTATGCCTGCCGTGAGTGTTGAATGCTTGTATAAAAATCATATGTTTCATAAGCCCAAACAACATCTTTCAGTTTAATAATCAATTAGCCTTTAATAGAACTCGTTGGTTCTTAGTGAAAGTCCCACACATCGTCAAGTGTCGCGACTACTCGTCATCTTGGCACGCGACCAGTGCATCCAATATTGACATTATAAACATTGCAACACTATGTTTCGTGTCAGTATCTCATGTCGAGAACATTTAAATGTTTTGTCTCTTAAAATTTTCCGTGCCTCACATTGTCTTCTGGCCTTATCCCAAACATTGTTAAGTTCGGCACTAGATCTAGCCCTCTGTGACTTAGCAGATTTTTATATGAAGCGACTGCCTTCTATCTAACCTTTGCAACCAATTTTCCAAGGACAATATTACCAGTTGTCAGACTTTCCATACTCAGAGAGGTAATTCCGATTGAGATACGACTGTAGTATGTTCAGTCACCTATCCAACTACTAGATATCTTGTATTTTTTTACACCATTAAGGTACGACAATACAAGCATACGGCCCACCTGATGATAAGCAGTCACCGTAGCCTATAGCCGGTAGGAATACCAGGGGTATCACTAACGCGTTGCCAACCCTGTTGTTGATGAGGACTCACTGTGCTAGCAACATTACTACTAGCCCAGCGTATCCACGTGAAGCACTGGCAATCTTTGCGTATCTATCGATATGGGCAATGACAGTTCCACTTAACCTTGTGTTCTGGACCGGAAATTGTTCGACCTCGCTGTCATAAAATTGTGTCAATTCTCTTAAGCTTCCCTCGACCTTAGACTGTCAGGATTATTATATTAAAAAGAACACAGTATGAAGGAGACAGCTTTCAGCTTGTCAACCAAGTCTCTGAGCGACATCTCGTGGCATGTGATTATATGAGCAAGCCGCCGCGGATTCCTTAACTGTTTCGCCAATACTTAAATGCAAAAACAATGACAGTGATATGTGAGCGAAATAAGACACAAACTAATATCACTGCAGTTGTGCCATACGTAGTAATATTGACATTTCGCTTCAGAAAACAGTCGTGCGTTGAAAGTCACAACATTTTTTTCAGACTTCTACTGCTGTTGGGTGATTTGGGATACAAACACGAAATAGAAGGTCTTCTGAACGCACATATGTTGCAAGCCACCACACATATAAGTAGCAAAGAGTTCATCAGTATACCATATGATTTTATAATAAAGGCGGGTAGAAGAAGAATTATGGAAAAAAAACATTCTTCAGTAATGGCATAATAAAGGTTATTCGCAGGTAATACATAAAATTCGGAAGTTATTTAATAGGTACTATTTGTTACTAGCGCGGAATAACATAAAACCTTCATTACGCAGGGTTAGAGATATTTTAGAATTGCTTCAGCTGTTTTGCAGTTTCGCATAAACATAATTTGGTCCTTCGAGTTATTAACACTCCTTCACGGCAGTGTAATAAATTGAGATTCACTACACTAGATTGCACTATTTAACTGAGGACACACTAAACTAACAGTTCACGTAAACATAACGCTCCAGGCAGTTCCGAACATTGCAGAGCCTAATTATAGAATACCTTGACACATACAGACAGCTCTGCAGTCAGCTTGCTATGTTCGATTGTAAATATTTAACGATCAATTAAATTATAATTATAATACAAGCGACGCTCCATAATATTATCTTCTACCGAAACGTGGCGTGAAAGTATGCGCGCGCTTTTAGAATTAACTGTCGTTTGTCCCAAATAATTTGCAAATATTCTCAGGTCTCTTATGACATGAAGCCGGCTAGGTGGGTACCACCACAGTGCAAGATATTCCGCCTCAAGAACTAGTGTGTATGCAAGTGTGTATTATTATGTTTCAGTTAACAGAACTGTAGGAAGCAGAATTACTGGATAAAGAAGACCTAACTAAGGTGTCGAGGTGACCAGCGCAGTGCAGTGCCACACGGAACTTTATGATCAAAAGTTCTGGGTGGAACTGCATCTGTTGCTGTAAGCTAAGGTTACCTAAGCTAAGGTTACCATCAGGCGAACAAATTGCTCGGCTTGTCACCAAGGTGTATGAAAAAACTAGATTCCTTTCAGTATGAAACCACAGCCCTATTTGATGTTAGGTTAATGGATGAAACGGCTGAATAACGGATAGGTTTTTAGTGCTTACTTCGCACAATCCAGGGGGTCATGTGTACGGTCTCATCTCATGCGGTAAAGAAATTATACTCTGTGGGGCAAACCTTACGGACGTGACCAGGATCAACCCTTAAAAGCTTGTATCAGGCTTCTACACTCGCAGCAATCATTCCCTTATATTTCGGGTGATACAGTATAGTTCTCAAGCATAGAGAAATGCATAGAGTAGAATGAAAGCAGACAACAAAAGTATTTATATGTTTCTATTGTTATTGAATTAATGTATCATCATAAATGTTCTATTTCTGCTATAGTAACTGAGCGATTGGAGAAATATTAAAAACTTATAAAGTGTTCGCCGGTCGCATGAGATTCTGAAATAAAATTTATTTCTACTTATATTAATCTTGCGGGTTAATCTGATAAAACTCAGCTGTGTTGTTGAGCGGGCGAATGTTTTGAGTCTCCATAATGTAAACAGTACTCTATACTATGCACGTTAAGGTTGAAATTTCAGAGATATAGATTGATCAAAAACAAAGGATGAAACTTAGACGTGGTTTTAAAATTAGAAGTTCGAGCACGTGTTAAATGGGTCAAGGTCATCAAAGATGGCGACAAAGTGGGTCCTTGGGGCGTCCCCACCGGGACCACACAAACACAGAGTTAGAGCTGAAAAATCCAATATTGCCGTTCAAACTAGCACACCCACGCCGCACTAGAAATAAACCAGACGCGTTGCTTGTAACACTACACCATTCTACGTACGTAGAATTGGAAATGATGAAAAAACTAAGATATTTTCCCAGGTTTAAAAATAAAGCAGGTGGCTAGTATAAAGATGTGGTACCTGAGCGCGGTTTGGTGGCGGGTACAGTAACGATCACAATCACAGTCACACACTTCACTCGGACGAGTGGTCGAAGGTCGATGCGCTGGAGCGAGCGAGGTGGTCGCGACCGCGGATTCCAAGCGACTGACCGCCGCTGCCGCGGTCCAAATCGCCGCTAAACTTAGCCGCAATCGCAGCCGTAGCCCACACGGGTTCAGAGGATAGGCCCATTTCTCCGGATCGCGGGGCTATCTAGCCACGGTCGCTATCAAGGTTAACAAACAAACCTTGGGCACACACCAAATCATTTCTAACCCTCCAGTTTCCATGTTCAGCCAAAAACACATTCAAATGAAATTAAAGAGGACATTCCAATTAAATGACAGAGAATAGGGTTCCAAAACATCAAGACTGGATTTTAAAATACATTATCCTAAAATGTATGAAATTCACAACGACTAATCACTTTAATACCTCGATGGAACCACTTTAAACTGTGATCTTTTGTCGGCATTACATAGTTCCCAACGCAACGACCGAAACTGAACAGTAAGTAGGTATCGGTAGGTCTTTAGAGGGAGAACACAACATTATTCTCATGTCATGATCAATTCTGAACTTCAGAACTGAAATACCACTGGGTCTTCCCGCGAAGATTTCAAACATCTCGAGAAGGTTTCAAACTTCAAATTCATAGAGAGTTTCATATAGCGTGTAGCATCAGTTAAGAATGGACCCTAATGCCAAAACTAAGCCTCTACCTAAAGGTAGAAAAAAAGCTGGTATGGGCTGAAGTAAATGTGGTGCTTAGCTATTTGGTAGCTTCTGTGATTCAACTTAATATTTATTACGGACTTTGTAGATAAGACTTTTAATAAAAAAGAAAGAGGTTTTTTAAACTTTCTGTTTTTATATCAATACAGAAATTAATATTCTTTATTTACCAACATTCTTATTCATCGCTTTTCGTTATATTTTTTTATACCAATCAGGTGGCACACAAGAATACGGCCCACCTAATGTCACCGAGCCTATAGACGCCAGCGATACCCGGGATATCACTAACAAGTTCCCAACCAAGTTGGAGATGAGGACTCACTGTGCCAGCAGCATTACTACTAGCGCAGCTTATCCTCGTGGAGCACTGGTATGATTTGGTAACCTTACTTGAGGCAGAAACACAACACTACATAAGTAGTATTATTTGACTGCGGTCTTCTGTAAATTCTCCAGTCGGGCGGCTCCGATTTTAATGGGAAATCCCAAGGGAGATCTCAATTAGCCCTACCTCTCCTTAAACACTCTTACTGCAGACTTTGATGATATTGAAACTATATTAGATTATATTGGCAAATTGGCAGTATTGGCACAGACTTCAGCAGTTTATAATTCTGAACTCGCGTTATAAAAAAATATAATATTATTTTGTCAGTGCTCCGACTTTACGTCATCTTCGAAACCAATTGCCGAGTCACACATTTAAATTTATTTGGGATGCAGAATAAATATTTATTTCAAGGAAGTTATATCGGGGAATAAGGAAATAGCTAGCTTAAGTCTTAACTCTTAGGTTTTTACCTAAGAATCCTAAAACATAAGGGCGGTTTGGTGCAAGAGGTCGCTAGACCAGCTAGGATATGGGGATTTGTCACTGTGTGGACAGACTCTCCAAATCCCCATTGACTTTCAAAATCTGTGAGGGTTTATGGAATTATTCTTCACAAATCCCCATTATCATCGTAATTAGAAATAATAGGGATAAGTGGACAAAATGTTTACAAATTACACCGTCAATGTAGGAAGTCAATGCGGATACGTGGAATAAACCATAAACCAGACTTAAATTCTTGCAATCCCTATTTAATGTGCAGGCGTATGCTGGGCTAAATAAAGTTGGCAATAATTAAAGTCCTGTCAAATGTCATATTTGTTATTGATTTATGTTGTGTTAGTTAAGTTACGTATTTGTTTATGATTTCTTTCAACACAATTAGCACCATCAGCATTGTTAGGATCTAATTTGAATTGGTAATTTAGACCTTCATAAGTGCCTAAACTGAATAAATGAGTTTGATTTTGATTTTTGAAAATAAAGCTGATTTTCAAATGAGCCAGTGATTCAAAGACCGTTGACGTTCCAATATGTATTATTTGTGGAATTGAGTCAGTGGTGACGAAGGGGCGGATGCGTAGGCCTGAGTATTCACGGATCTATTCGCGATCCGCGGATTGTTGGAATTATTGAGATCGTTCCCGAATAACGGAACGCTCCTTGCATTTCATCGGACAACACTGTTGCGTTGTAAATTTTTTTCATACACAAAATTTTATAAAATTCTCAAAGTCCTCAATGATGGAAAGGTTTTGATGAGATTGTTGAACGTACAAGAACCAAAATAGGTGCGCTAGTCAAGAGTGAAATGGTGCTCTATACTCTCTGCCTTCTTCTCGGTCTTGGCGTGATGATATTCAAGAGAGGTAGAGCGATTTGGGATTTCCCGTGGGGGGATTTCCCATTTTAATTGGAACCGCCCGACTGGGGACTGTACCTCCGCCTTACAGAAGACCGCAGTGAAATATCACTACTTCATGTAATGTCGTGTTTCTGCAGTAAGTAAGGTTGTCAGTCCTCCATGAGGATACGCTGGGCTAGTAGTAATGCTGCTAGCACAGTGAGTCCTCATCACAACATGATTGGCAACCCGTTAGTGATGCCCCTGGTATTGCTAGCGGCTATAGGCTACGGTGACTGCTTACCATCAGGTGGGCCGTATGCTTGCGTGCCACCTTAGTGGTATAAAAAAAAGATATGTAGGTAAGTTAAATGTTTTGGTTGGATAAATTATTGCATAACCTAAAATAACAAAACATTAACGTAGGTTCATTTAAACTATAATTTATCCAGAATGGACCCGAAATCAAATAATGTTATTGTCCATAGCTTAGCCAAATTGGCAGAAATCCACAACTCCGTGTAAACAAAATCATCAAGCTGTATGCAAAACAGAATGCAGGAAACTTTTAAGCATTTTATGTGATAACAAAAGTCGCCAATAAGCGCGAGGCCTGCAGGATGGAGAACGTAATACTCACTGACGCACACGGTAACAGTTATTAACTAAAATGCCATTACCACGCTATTGCCTATGCCTACCGCCTTTATTTATTATATTATACAAATATGGTGGCACATAAGAATATAGCCCATCTGATGGTAAGCAGTCACCGTAGCCTATAGCCGCTAGCAAAAAATCATGATATAACAATGTACAACAAAATTCTTCTAGAAATAAATATTTACAAAGATCAAAATTAAAGCTACCAAGTTGGAATCACGGGCTACCAGGTATTTGAAGAACGGGATGTTTATGTTTGTGGCTTAAATCAAACCTTAATGTAGAGAAATAAGCGAAATAGTGAGTGGAAAGTGTTGCCACAATATGTATGCGTGTGATTGGCTCGTATGAGTGTAATGTAATTGACAGCAATCATAGGTTACGGCTGCGGCACGCGGACTATTCCCGTGTTGGCGGGCTGCCCGCGGGCGGCCGGAGCTTGCACACGCCCCGGGTTTGCCTTTGTTTTTTTTGTTGTTGAGGAGGAACCCTTCAAAAGGTGCCTGTTTAAAGGGGAGTAGACGGGGTATGTAAGATTTTGATTCACTAAAACTCCGGGCTCCGGGATCTCCAGTGGAACGCACCGGTGCCCTCCTGCACTTTGCCTGAGCACGTCCTGGGGGCAGCCATGTCGCCGTCTTTGGAACCCTGACAGCACTTGCCACGTCGTACCAGCCCCGGGCCCGCTTGAAGGGACAGTCAGAGCCCCCACTCTGGCCGCCCACGGGCCGTCAGGCCCCCTTTTAGTCGCCTTTTACGACGCCCCGGGTTTGCCTACCTTACGAGTAAGTCTGCCTCATTGATGGAACACAGATCAAGATGCATAAAAACATGCCTTATTTTCCCCGTACGCGCTATTCAACCGACCCTTACAAACACTCTCTATGAAAATTTCAAGTGTCTACTTGTTACCATTATTAAGATACAGAAAAAATACACGTTTCTAGTAGGGGAGCCCCATCTATTTTTATTTCATTTTTTTAGTACTTGTTGTTATAACGTCAACATAAATATACATTCTATGAAAATGTCAACTGTCTACATATTACGGATCATGAGGTACAGCCCGGCTGACAGACGGACGACCTACGGACAGCGAAGTCTTAGTAATAGAATTCCGTTGGTTACGGTTCCCTTCGGGTACGGGACACTAAAAATTCATTGCAACGGCGTCAAATGCCATGCACAGCTTGGCTACTAAATAAATAGAAAAGTTATCAATTTGTATAAACTTGTCCATACTCTTTGCAGCACTGACTGAGCAACTGAGTGTCAAGTAACTGCCTTAATTTAAAAAAGCTAATTTCAAAATTCGTAGCAACAGTCATAGTAGGTACCTATATTATCTATGGCAATAGTTAATAATATCTACGTCTACGCTGTGGTAGTTACGAAAAGTGACTACGTAGCGCCATCTGTTGTGAAGGCATAATAGTATACAGACAGACTAATCCATCTCATTCTCAAACCAGCTAGCGATATAAATAGGACAAGCCCGAGAGAGCAGACGAAAAGTATCCAAAAGCTGATAATCATGATATATCCAGTATCTTTCGCTAGATGGCGCTCATCGAAATCTCTAGGGGAATCTCGCACACCTATGAAGTTGCTAGTACCACACATATATTATCTACTCTGAGCTAGTACTTGTACGTAGTATCTCGAGCTAGTACTTACATTGTAACGCAATACGTCGCGGGTTCGATTCCCGCATCAGGGGGAAATATTTAGGTGCTGAACATTAGTGCTTGCGTTGAGAATTTGGTGCCTATATAATACGTTTACGTTTACGTTGTGGACTACTCGTTGATGACCACGATCCTCAGTCAGGAGGGAACGACAAGAGAGAGAGAATACGTTTACAAAAAAAAGTAATATCATCTATCAGACGTAGTATATTATCTTCTCTGAGCTATCGGAAGTTACCAGAGCTATCAGTAAAGTCTCATGGCAGATAATATACTTGGTTAAGTTGTCTGGCACCTACAGCATAAAATTTCCATAGTTTGGCGCTGGATGGCGCTGTGTGATAATGTCCGAAAATTATTTACATTACACGACAACGCGCGAGTGATATTCCTGATGCTGCAGTCGTCCATAGTCTACGGTAACCGATTACCATCACTTATAATAAGTTTAATTAAAGAGACTTACTTGGAAGTACTTATGCACTGCTGGGTCAGTAGCCAGGAGATGCTGCGCCCGCGGCTCGTCGCGGCAGTAGGCTACGTGCTTGTCAAACTCTCGCTCCATCCGCAATAGAGCTCGCCCCAACATTTTCGGCTCGCCAGCGTAGTACTTTATGCCTTCGAGAAGAGCCCTTGAGGAGGCGAAGTAAAATAAAAAACATTAATCGCCGTTTAGATCAGTTGGTAGGAATTTCTTGATCTGTGGTACTGGCCCTGCTTTCTATGCCAAAGACCGGGATTTCAATTCTCGGTTGTGACGAACGATCACTATAAAACAATTTAGGAGCACTAAGATCAATCTTAACCTCTCTAAGGTGGAGGTACAGTCACCAGTCGGGCGGCTCCTATTTTAATGGGAAAACCCACGGGAAATCCCAAACCGCCCTACTAGAGTAAAGTGGTCTTTACTCTGCCTACGCTGGCTAGGCTGCCTACATTACATATCCAGTAAGAATATTGAATATGTATGTGGATCACGATGCTGGTTCTACCATTAGTTAAGGCTAGATAGGCTTATACATATGTTTTATTATTATATTGTAAAGTTGCTACTCACGTATTATGAAACTCGGCAATCTGTCTGAAGTTGCTGAACAGCAGTTCCCTATTGTCGAACACCGTCTTGGGCGTACTCGCTTTGTCCATAGGCTTCATGTAGCGGTTGACCACTTGCTGAATGTCACGACCAAACTCCTCTTCCGTCTCTATCAGTTCTCGCACCACCGCCCTTTTAGCAGAAAGAGAAAAACATATTTAAAACGTACATACTTATAATCGCGCTCTCTTGCCTTCCCTTTCCGGGTAAGCAGAAAGCTTATCACCATTTCACTCCTGATTTGTACACCTCGTTTGTTTCTTCTACATCCATCAATCTCACATGCCCGCCGGTTCGTGTAGAACTAGGTATTAAGAACATATAGTAGTATCTCAGAGTAGATAATATACTACTTAGTAGTTGGGCAAGGTCTGCTACTTGGTATTTTTTTTTTTATACCACTAAGGTGGCACACAAGCATACGGCCCACCTGATGGTAAGCAGTCACCGTAGCCTATAGCCGCTAGCAATACCAGGGGTATCACTAACGGGGTGCCAACCATGTTGTTGATGAGGACTCACTGTGCTAGCAGCAACACTACTAGCCCAGCGTATCCTCGTGGAGCACTGGCAACCTTACTTACCGCAGAAACACAACACTACATCAAGTAGTGTTATTTCACTGCGGTCTTCTGTACGGCGGAGGTACAGTCCCCAGTCGGGCGGCTCCAATTTAAATGGGATAACCCACGGGAAATCCCAAATCGCCCTACCTCTATTGGTTATACTAGTTGATGACTTCCTACTACTCGCATTGCCGAGAATATTTAATTCAAAGCTGGGACCAATCCAGTAGCCAACTAAATACTAGGATAGTTTTATTGTAAGACAATCAGCGCCATCTATCGCATATAATATTTATACACAGCGTATTCTCAAGTGTATGTATGTAGATACTAGCTGCACGGCTACATTGTACAGATAGATAGATTAAAAGTAACCCATATCTGAATACAACCTAAAAGCTACTTACATTCCAAATTTCATTCAAATCCATTTAGTAGTTGCGGCGTGAAAAGTTTGCACACACAAAACTTCGCATTTACAATGTCGGTGTGATATACATATATCACACCGACATTGTAAATGCGAAGTTTATACATATAAATAACTAGCGGTCCGCCCCGGCTTCGCACGGGTAGACATTTAGATCAAATATTTTGTCTACTTAAAATGTTGGTTTGTCCTGATTTTTTCCTGAATTTTCTTTGCTATAACCCTCACGGAGCCCGAGACCTTTCCAACGAATGCAAAACCGCGGAAATCGGTTCGTGCGTTCTGGAGTTATAGCGTCAGGAAGGAAAACCCGACTTATTTTTATATAGTAGATATCTCAATTTATAAATAGCGTTAAATATATTACGCCTACAATAGCGTCACCTCATCGACAATATTGCGCCAGCGCACCTCAGAGCCCAAGATCAATGGAACCACATAACTCCATCGTCAGATGCCTTAGTCCGCGTGGCAAGGTGATAAATTGTACATTTAATAATGCAATGATCAGGATACGATTTTCCTTCGCCAAGCGAGGTGCAAACAAATGAATAGGTTGACTGCTACAAACCATCCAACTAATATTATAAACGGAAAAGATTTGTATTTTTGTGTGTATGTTTGTGTTGAATACGCTCCGAAACTACTGGACCTATTACAAAAATTCTTTCACCTTTATAAAGCTACATTATCACTGAGTAACATAGGCTACATATTATATTGAGGCACGGGCGAAGTCGCGGGGGAAACAGCTAGTATATTATAAATGACAAAGTTTGTAAGGATGGATGTATGTTTGTTGCTCAATCACGTAAGAACGGCTCAACGGATTTTATGACATTTGGCACACGTATAGTTTATAGCCTGGATTGACATATAGGACACGTTTTTATCCCGGGCAAATGTAAGGTTCCTCTGGGATATTAAGCTCAACGCGGATGAAGTCCTGGGCAGAAATTAGTATTTCATATACACAAAAACTTGCAGAGGGTCCGCGGACGCGAACGCATAAAGTAATCAAAGTTTAATCGTATTCGGAGCAGGAGAAGAATGGTTCAGGAAGACAAACGAACACACAAACAAACATAAGCTGTTTATATAATATTTTGGATAGCTATTCTGCCGATTTTATCACCTTCAGAATAGGAATGAGTACTGAACGCCTAAAAATATATGTAATTGTACAAAAACATCCGATGTGACGCATAAATAGTCATAGACAGACAGAATGCAGCACTCGGCATCTGCACAACAAGTCATCAGGTAATGAGTTCTCCAACAAGCGTAAACATTTGACAAATTCCCGCGAGCAGCTGAGTAAATAACGAGTTGGCACTCCATACTGCTGCGGACGGTAACGAGACAAGGGCTTCTCTAATTGGGCGTGTATTGATTTATCACGCACAACATGTGCATTGTACGCTGATCCTCGAGTGACTAATGCATAGCTACAATTGAAATTAGATTTCTATAACTAACTAAAAAAAAAAACCGCTATTTCCCTTAGTCACGGCGGCGTCATGCGTCAACGGCTAGCCCGAGTTCAGAGAAAAAAAATCGGATCATTTTTTTTTTCAATGGTGTATTTGACATATGAATTCATAGTTAAAACAGGAAAAGGTCTGTCTGGACAGCTAGTATACCTACATACATATAAAACGACTTGTCCCTTTTAGGATAGGCAAAGTATGTAGCGCCATTTCACTCTTGACTTGAACACCTACCACTTTTGCTTCTTCTACACACATCAATCTCTTCATACACACCCGCTGTTGCTGGTAAAGTTAACTATTCAAATCCCAAAACTAATGAATATAATAATAAATTTCAAATAATAGTCACATAGCATGAATATTGTAATTTGTCAGAAATTTATCTTTAGGTACAATACATTCTTTGATTAAGAATACATGGAACATTGAAAGCGCGTGCGCTTGTCAAACAAAATAAAACGAATGGCCGAAACAGCAGATTTCTGTAAATTAAACGGATACAAAGTAGACGCAATGTTTAAATTTCACGAAAAACTAAACAGTGCAGTGCCAGTAGCAGACGCTTTGAATAATTATAAGAATGAAGATGAATCAAAGGAATTGGGCAACAATCACAGCTCTATACAAGATGAATTTTCCAGTGAGCGTGGATAGCCAAATCCGAAACTACTTATGACGACTTGCGAAAAGTGGTCAAAGGAATCTCGGGCCCGATTTTGATGAATACTAAAATTGCATCATTGGATTTTGAAAAAGGATTATTCAGTTTTTTAATACCACTAAGGTGGCACACAAGCATAGGGCTCACCTGAGGTAAGCAGTTACCGTAGCCTATAGCCACTAGCAATACCAGGAATATCACTAACGAGTTGCCAACCCTGTTGTTGATGAGCACTCATTGTGCTGGCAGCATTACTACTATTACTACTAGCGCAGCGTATCCTCGTGGAGCAGGCAACCTTACATACCGCAGAAACACAACACTACATCAAAGTACTGATATTAGACTGCGATCTTCTGTAAGGTGGAGGTACAGTCCCCAGTCACACAAAAAACACATTGTATTATTACACCTTTCAGTAGTGTCACTACTAATGATCGAAGTGGGAAGTAATGATACACGGAAAACGACTTAACAAATAACAATATAAAAACACCCACATATTACAGGAAAGTCCAAAATACTCTCACAATTATTTCCAGAACAACCCACCTGAAACAATTTAAAATCTTTGTGTCGTAACAAAGGAAGTTATGACAAAGAAGTTAGTCATTACGGAAAGGGAGAGTCGAGGAAATATTCCGAGAGCAGCCGACGGATTGAGTTTAATGGTGTTCTTGATTTGTCGTGATAACATATTGATGCAATACATATGACAGTAAATTGCTCTTACGACAGTGATGGAGATGAAAGAAGGTCAGAGAGGAAATAACGCTTATAACTTCATTCAGATTTGTTTTTTATATCACTAAGTTTGCTTACATACATACACTTTGTTCACCTGATGGTAAGCAGTTACCGTAGCCTATGGACGCTTGCGGTATGACACGCACGTTGCTGACTACAAATTTCTCTTCACACCCTACTTGCAGAAAGCAATTCTGTATTCCCATCGAATACCACGATGAGAAGCTCATTCCACAACCTGAGCGGCCGTGGACGGAGACTTCCTTGAAACGTTTTTAACCACGATACATTTGATCGACATAATAGTGTCGAATCTGTCGAACAAAATCATTAAGCTAAGCTAATTCGACAGGACTAAAAAGTCTTGCTATCCCTTTCTCATTTGCGGGGTTGAATAAGGATGGCAATAGTGATTTGTACTAATATGTAAGTAAAACAATGGCATTCTGCTTATTTTCTTGTTTTGGGGCAAGATACATGAAGTATAGTGACTAATATTTACCCTGTCGCTGAGGTGCAACGCACTGTCAATCTTAAGGGCGTTGACACAAAATTTAAATTTATTTGTTCACAAAGATTCGTTCCCAATAGTTGTTGTTTACAAAATAACTCTTGGGCGGACAGAATTCCGTACACATTCAAAAGCAAAATCCAAATCAAAAATAATTTATTAAATTTAGGTGGAGCACTTGTGAACGTCTACTTTACCATCGGATCGGAAAAAAGCACCAAGCAGTTAACTCGCACCGAGTTCCTAAATTAGCAAATCAAAATTTACTCTCCCGACCATCTAGTAAACACTAGCTAGGCGATAAAATTGTATGCTTACGATTAATGCTGCATTAATAAAGTGGATTTTGAGTCGTTCTATTCGGGGCCGCTAGAATTGATTTTGACGAGAGTGATATGACTCTCGGAACTAGCAAATGCAATTTTTAAAGTACTTGCTCAGAGTAGATAATATACTGCGTACAGTACTTGTAAAGTCTAGTCAAATAAAGGTGATATTGAGTTTGAGTTAATTATAACTCGTTTCAATTGTTAACTATACGCATTACACAGATTTGGTAATTTTATCAAAGACAGCGATTGTCAGTTACATGTACTTATTCAAATGCTTATGTTGAAGTACGCTTTCCCTTGATTACGGAAGGCAGTCGTCTTTTATCATTTTATCAGCCAGAATCTTAAAAATAAACTGTAGATATAATAGGGTAAGGGTTAGTATAGGAATGATGAGATAACGTAGCAGATATGTTCATTTTGAAACTTAAACTAATGAGAGAAGACAACAGATTTCTCAAATTTATGCTACACTAATTCTACAGTGGAATTTATAGGCTTTATTTACAGCTTCATAGAATTAGCACAATTCTATGAAGCTGTAAATTAGATATGCCATTGCATACAAGAACTCTACATCTACAAGGAAAACAGCATGAAAGAAACTCCAGACCAATCCTAAAATATACAACCACGGTTTTCCCAGACGATATGTTTTCCCGAGAACTCCAGGGTACTTAAAGTTCGCGGTTAGTCATGCATGATTTACTTTATCTAAGTACGTACATTAGAATTTAATGAAAATCAGTACAAAGATAGACCATGACTGGAGTCAAACATTCAACAGAAGTCTTTATTCCATACTAGCGGCCCGCCCCGGCTTCGCACGGGTAGACATTTATCAAAATAATATTTTGTCTACCCGTGCGAAGCCGGGGCGGGCAGCTGGTATAATATAAAGCCTATGTTACTCAGTGATAATGTAGCTTTCTAACGGTAAAAGAATTTTTGAAATCGGTCCAGTAGTTTCGGAGCCTATTCAATACAAACCCACAAAAATACAAATCTTTCCTCTTTATAATATTATACTATAGACTATAGATATAGAAGTATAGAAAAAGAAAGTTACAATGGGATTTAAAAAAAAACAGCGGGTTTTTAAAGCATGATTTTTGTAATTTTGATGTACATTATCATTCACCTGCCATTATCCCATGTAATTTGTGGTCGGCGCAATATGTGTTTCTGTTCTCTCTATCAGCCGTCATCTCTGTATTCACTTCACTGGCCATGTCATCTTTCACACAGTCCATCTTTCTCCTCTTGGGTCTACTTCGACCAGTGTATCCATCCACATTCCAAAATAAAACCTATTTTGATGTTATTTATACCAAATCATGCATCACACAATTAAGAATTCGGGATTTAGCTTTATGAGAGCGTTCTCATAACGGCAAGTTACAGAGTTCCCGTCATATTGAGGTGACAATTAAATTTCCTTTCACGACTTGCCGAAGTGGGAACTGCACTCACATTTCCGTATTCATAACGATTGTGACGACGTGTTTTTGGGCATTCCTTTGAAGCTGTTGGTGATAGCCTGGATAATTTATTAGGTGGAGACACGACTGTAGCATTATTAGTTGCTTGAGTAACGATTGCGTGGTCACATGTCTTCAGGAATCCAGCCAATTGACCTGGATTCTCTCCTGCATCATGTACGCTGTCCAATATGTAAATGAGATGCAATTTGTCTCGTGTACTTATTAAAAGCACTCGAAGCTTTTCACTGTAACTCTTCTGTTTACTTAGATTTCAAATTTAGCCTTCTTACGAATTCCATACCTATAGGTATGCCGAGAGTGAACTAAATTTTAAAGGATTGTGGGTGAAGGCAAATATCTAAATCTAGGATGGTATTGAATGAAATGGCGCTTAATATCCTGTGCCTACCGCGTAGGGAACCCCGGCATGATCACATGTATGACATTCCTATCGACATTGTTTAGTTGATAACCTAACCTAACCAAGGTTTAGGCTAGAACATTTAAAGGTGAAGATTTGTGAAAGCATTAAGATATATATAAAAAAAAAATGCTGCTTTTCTTACAACTAATAAATAAAAACCTACATAATTGTACGTATGTATACGTATTTCTATTGCATTTACCTAGGTCTATGTGATCAGAAAAGAATTTTCACACTACCTAAGACGGCCGAGTAACATTTAAAATATTCACCGTCTAAAAAAAGTTCAAATATGTTAACTCACTGTCGCCTGGCAGCGAGTGCGGGCTGATCCCTCTCTGGTGGCTGGGAGAGCACATGCGCGGGCACCAGCCCTTGCCTCGTGCGCACCTCGCCCTCCGCCACGTCCTCTATCACACGCACCAGCCATCTGGAACAGTTGGTTAGCATATTAGTAAGCACCTTACATTGTACTATGTATGACAAAATGTACGATACCCGTGGTTCAGCAGTAAATGCGGTTTGAAAAATGTAGGTCCTTGGTTAGGTTCTAAGACTGGGCTAAAATAAAAACATGTCAGCTTCTCATGTTTTTGTCTTCTTCACTTCATACCTGCCTGCCTATTTAGATTATTGTTACGTAGTCAATTTTGCAGAGAGAAATTTCGGGTTCTTTTTTCGTTTTGTTTACGTAAATTAAGTTACGGTAGCAATATTTACTAGTCATTAAAACAGCGTGCATGCAGTGTTTTGTAATCAACGCCGTATCAATAAAGACAAATATGAATAAAATTATTTTATAACATATTTCTGCCTGCGAATTGATTTGGTGTCTTAGCAATTACTTAGAGTGGTCACCGATGGGAGGGAGGGGTCGAAAAATCTTACAAAATAGGTCATATAGTATGGGTACGTTCCCTTAAGTAGATTCACAAGTGCCCTACTAGGGCCTTTTTTTAATTAAAGGCAAAGTTCCTTCGTCTTCGAAACGCTTCCTGTAAAACAATTACATGCCCGGGCATTATTATAGCGAGCTTGCCGTCCTAATTTACGTCAGAATTATTTAGAAAAGCGTAGAAATTAAACTAGCCAGATCCGTGTTACCCTGCCGGAAGCTTTCAGGCACTGTCTGTCTGTCTACCGACGATGACGTCACTAGGTCGCTGACCACAAGTTCATCAGCCTAGGCCAGATCTGTCTATAATAGAACAATCAAAGTCAAAAAGTTGATATACGTCGCGTGTTCACAAAGATGAAAGATTAGCTATTCCAGTACTGTCGCGGAATTATATGGAATCGTCACGTTTATTCTCGTGTGATTTGTGTGTTTGACGTGTGTCCCACCTTTGTGTGTTTTTTGGGAGGTAGCGCCAGTCATAATATTGTGAGTAATTGGGGAAAATATTATTGTTTGCGAAATATTATATATTTGACCGTATATCATATATTAGGTCCTTACATATGAAATTGGCGTTTTGTATGGGAGGAACAAAAAGTCGAATATTTTTTAATATAATATATTTAATTAATCAAAGTATGAACCATTATTTTCTATGCACTTTTGCCATCTCATAGGTAGTTCATTGATCCCTTTACTAAAAAAACCAGTCGGACGGGAATCAATAAAATCTTTGAAGGCGATTTAGACTGCCCCATCGGAGTTGAATTTTTTCCCTTGCAAGAAGTTATCCAAATTTCGAAAAAAATGGTAATCTGTTGGAGCAAGGTCCGGGGAGTACGGAGGATGTCTTAGACTTTCCAATTGAAGCTCTTCTAATTTAGTAGCCGTCTGTAGCGCAGTGTGTGGTCTAGCGTTGTCGTGAAGCAGCAGTGGCGTGGAGCGATTGACCAGCCTAGGTTGTTTAGCCGCTAGCTTTTCCATCATGGTTTGCAATTCCTGACAATAGACATCAGCCGTAATAGTCTGGCCAGATTTGAAAAAACTGTAATGAACAATACCGGCACTAGTCCACCAAACGCTTACAAGTAACTTTTTTGGGGTTAATTTTCGCTTGGGGCAGGATTTGGCTGGCTGGCCAGGATCTAACCATTGCGCTGAGCGCTTCCGATTATCGTAAAGAACCCATTTTTCATCACAGGTAATGATTCTGTTTAAAATACCTTCATTATTGTGCCGGTTTAGTAATGTAACGCAGCAGTCGACGCGCGTTTGCCGGTTTGTTTCAGTCAATTCGTGAGGTACCCACCTTTCAAGCTTTTTAATCTTCCCAATTTGCTTCAAGTGAATTAAAACAGTTTTATCACTAACATTGCAGCCTGCAGCTAACTCGGACGTGGTTTGCGATGGATCCGCTTCCACAATAGCCTTCAACTCTTCATTATCAACTTGAGTCTCAGGCCGTCCACGGGGCTTGTTCTGCAGGTCGAAATTTCCAGAACGAAAACGTTGGAACCAAAAACGAACTGTGTTTTCTTTTGCAACACGACCGCCATACACATCATTCACCCTTCGAGTTGTTTCCGCAGCACTAGTGCCACGGCGGAACTCGTACTCGTAAATAATGCGATATTTAAGGTTTTCCATTTTGTAAAATGAGTGACGCAAACAGAAAAAAACAGAAGAAAAAAAACAAATGAATGACGATCATCGAAGCACATACACACAACATGAGTCTATAGCTGTACAAATTTGAATTTGGAATTCCTTACCAAAGAGGAGAAATTCGTGATTAAAGTGGCCAGTACGAAAAACGCCAATTTCATATGTAAGGACCTAATAGTATTGGCTCGTTTATTTGCGGAATTATCGACTTAAAATAGTTTTATGTTAGTTTAGTATTTCATTTATGAATTAGTTTAATATTCAGACCATTTGACCGCAAACTAGGTGGTACAACAACATATAGCATGTACTATGGATACTAGAAACGGGGAAAATTACACTATCCTATTAATACCATGAATACCAAATTTTGAATGTCTGTTGGTCAATAGCGCAAAACGGCTGAACGTTTTTTTTTATAATTCCACGCAGAGTCGTAGCGATAAGCAAGTAGAGAAAATAATAAATAGACAAATAGTCACTACAACTAAACAGAGGAAATATTTACACAAATGTTTGTTCCAGAGTTGGGACTCGTGACTCACGACATAGATATGAGGCCACTGAAAGCTGAGCTAAACGACCAGACGAATCAGAAATGAAATCTTCATATTGCATAAGTACATGAACTGAACAAATGCTTACAGCTTCTTCGTCTAGAACATCATCATTCTCCAGCCCTTATCCCATATTATTTGGGGTCGGCGCAATATGTATTTCTCTTCCATACTTCTCTATCAGCCGTCATCTTTGTATTCACTTCCTTTCTGGCCATGTCATCTTTCACACAGTCCATCCATCTTTTCTTAGGTCTACCTCGACCCCTGTACCCATCCACATTCATACATAAAACCTTTCTTACCACGTTATCTTCATTCCTCCGCATTACATGCCCATACCACGACAAACGCTTGCTCCTCAACTTATCTATCACTGGAACTACTTTCAAACTTCCTCTAATGTACTCATTTCTTATCTTCGTCTAGAACATCATAGAAATTTTATTGCTGTATAATCATAACCAACAACAGATACTGTAAATAGTATAAAGCTTGTGGGAGTCCCATTTGTCTTTAACCAGGTAACCCGGTTCTCCGCAAATCACAGCGTACACAAATGCTAATATGTCATCTAAGTATCTAGTAAATACATTCGGAATCCGTCTCATTTGTATAAAACGCGGAATTATCCGAAGAAACAATGTATATTACGGCTAGCACGAGCTTTAATATAATCATGAGATTATAAAGAAAGAAATATTAATGTACCATTGCGTCCTCAATACATAAATCTAATGATTCTGAAGTAATGATAAATTGCAAGTGATTTGTTTTTTTTGTTGTTAGTCTCTTGTGAACGTAAGTATAGGTTAGATGCTTTCAGTGAACTTTTTCGACAACGTTTTCGTATCGCCTTCGACTATTTTTGTATTGAAAAATGAACAGCGCTGTGGCGGTGAAAAGTGGAACTAAAAATTACTATGACAATTTTGACATTTCGCGAGTTACGTTTTCGAATACGATGTCGACAATGTTCCTGCTACCGGCACTGATCGTATGATTATATATGATTCTATCTTATAAAGATTTTTCACCTATTCTTCAGAGCAGGTGTTCCCAATTTGACTAAGCTCCGACCGACCTAACAAAAACTGCCAAATTCAGGTCCCACCATATTGCCGTCTTAGAAAGAGGGTTAAAATAATGATAACGCTTAGATTCTATGTGGTCAGAGGCTCAGATCAAATAATAAAGGTATAAGGAACGTTGCTAACAGCGAAGTGACGCCGGTTAAAACTACGCCTTGCAGTACACATATACACGCACACACCTACAACGAATACAAAGAAACTACGCCTTCCAAACGCGTGCCAAATGCACTACATGTTTAAGAAACCGGCGTCACTTAATTGTTCGTATTTCAACCGAGACCGCAGCACATCAACGCAAACCATCTTACTTATAATAATAAAACGCATTATCATTACGTTTTATTACAATAATTTCTGTGAAATAGTCCAAAATGTTTCCTCTATACTGTAAATCGCTGGACCAGATGGATTGGAGCCAAATTGTTTAAGTATCTTATCATATTTTTTCCGTGAAATACGCTAATAGCGATGATAAACCTTGGGATCATTGCTATGGTAAAACCCAAAGAATTAAATGTCAAAAGCTTCATAAGACGGTTGCTACTCAAAGATTTGCTTACCGCTGTTTCAATGTGTGAGGTTTTAAATGAAAAAGTTTATTTAATTGCCAAGAAATCTCAATTTCCAAACTAAATTAAACCCTAGATCCAACCTCACTAATCGCGTTTCAATTCTCGTACATAGAAGACAATCAAAAAGGTATAAAAGACCTTTCAACATCACATCATATAGTTCTGATTCTAGTTGACTTTCCCACCATAGCATCCCACAACTCCAGAAGTCAGATATTAGCTGCTGCTGTGGTTGCGTCAGTGACCTGCATGATTTATGAGATCGCAGTACAACATACGGGATGTTACGCGTACTGTACGTACGTCCTGTATTTATAGTTCAACTATATTTATAGAAGCTCGCTCAATGTAGGTCAATGAACCTCAGTTGAGTTTCCTTTACTTTAATAGGAATATGCTTTGATATATGTGTTCTCATGGACGGGAGTTCATCCCCACACTATGTAACAAAATGTAACTCTACTTGTGCGGGCTACACTGACGCTCAGGTTGATGAGTTCAACATATTCACGAGATTTGTATAAAAGTGTAACCAATAAGAAAATAATAATAATAATTGTCCCGATAGTCGTTTCAGCGAACGGCCTTATAACGTGGAAGCCCGACCAACATCTCAAGACGCGAGCTCGATGGTTGGGTCAAGGGGCGGATACAGAAGGCAGTACTCCTCGACACGGCTCGCATTGTCAGGGGGTTCCTCACTCTGTAACCCTATCCACCGGTAGCTTGAGCTCGCGCCTCGTTATCGATGGCTCTCTAGTTTAGGTGCTTTTTAATATATATATTTTCTAAATTATAAATATTGTAAGAAATAGGTACGTAGGAAAGAAAAAAAGTAGTAGGTAGGAAAAAAAAACGGGAATAATAATAAAGTTTATTGGAACTAAAGAAAGATCATAAAAGGATTCCTGTCGGTATCGATCCCTTAACAAAAAAGTTTATAAAATAATTTAACTACGGATACATGATCATTAACTAATATATAACGTAGTCATCACGACACGCGAATAATATGCCTTTAATTTATCTTTCTCAACATGACTAATACTCGTGATTTACCACAAAACTATTAACAAATGTGCTTAATGTAATATAAGTGGCGTACATTATGGGCTGAACCTATTATTAAGACGGCTTCAAGTATTAATCTGGGGAAGACAGATGTGTCATTGAAGAAAATGGAAAATTAGAACATACAGATATTTTTAGCTGGAGAAGAGAAATGGGCTTTTGTTGTACCAGATACGATGTATTGCATTTACGTATAGGGAATATATATATATTAGAAAACAATAAACCATGTGATGTAACAGTAAGTGATTGTAGAGTATTTACATGCGGGTAAATGGAGTCGCTCAGTTAAAAAAAATCGCTTGGTTGCTTAAAATATCTGCCAAATTATAAGGAAACTCATTTCCAAACAACTACGAATCGTATGAATTTGTAACTGAATTTTTGATGAGATGTCAATGGGACAGGTGAGATTGAAAACTTGAGAAGCTCTTTAGTCCAGTGGCCAATCCAGATGCTGATTATTGCATAATAGCGCTGGATGTGTTTGTGTACCTTATGACCTAATTCGTATTTGTTTGCGAATTCATGCGTTGCCCGCATCGAAGATACAGGGTATTTTACTTAGAGACGTTTGCAAAAACGCATGACGTTTCAACACGACAAGTCAAGATGTTTTCCACGACACATGTGACGTGTTACGTTCTATGCACTGAGATGTCAAAATGTCTAATGGCGGAAGCTGAAGTGTCACTGTGACGCGGCGCAGACTAGTTCCGTGCCCACTTGTCGCAGTCACTTGTTATTGTAATTGCTCTATGATTTATGGTCTAATCCTCTGTCTATTCAAATCTGCTAAGCATCTTGATTTATTTTTGTATTATAGATACTTTTCATTAAAAAGAGTAGGTATATACTATGAGATATTGGTGTCGATTCTGTTGTTCAAAATGACTAAACTTATCTAATTTGACAATTATAAAAGTTTTGCTATCCCTTTCTCATGTGCGGGGTTAAATAAGGATGGCAATATTTTTAGGCCTGTCAAATTAGTTAAGTTTAATAGTATTTTTGGACAACAGAATTGGCACCAGTGGCATATTAAAGTTTTAAATCTGAATTAATTTGACGTTTTACCGTTTGCTAAAACAATAAAATAGAATGGACCAAAACTTTTCCATGCGACATTCGCGACATCTGCCATTACTATAAAGTATCACAAAAATAACAGGTTTTAAGACTCAATTAAAACTTCCTAACGCCTATAAGCATTATTTTTTATATCCCTCTCTTAAAATAACACTATTAAAATAATACGTATCACTTCAAATCATTCTACCCAAAATCAAAGGGCGACTCAAACTTTATTGGGTTACCCCAATAAAGTTTGAGCCCCCTTTAGAAAAAAATATGACGTATTTATTTTTTCATTTCGCTATGTATAAATGTGCTATGGCGCTGTGTTACCCAGTAGCTTAGAATAGTTCTGCCAGAACTGTCAGCAGTATAAGCTTCGTTTCTAAGATTAAGACGCTGCACTCCCAACAATCTAGCTACAAGAAAAATGCATCTGTGAACTATATAGCTTTTATAGAGGTGTGAACTCATTTAAAACGTCTAAACGATTTAACGGCTGTTATCGCCTTTTAATAGATTTGGAGCGTTTTAATGGGCTGTCTATCTGGGACTTTGTTCTTTCTCCGGGCATTTTGTGGTTCCCATCTTTCGGTACATCACAGGAACACCATGTTCTGTTTTCAGTATTTTCAGAGTTTGATGGTGTCTTAAACGGGCATTGATGATTTGTTTACTCGATAGCGATTTGATCTTTATCTGACGAGGTTTCGTCGAAAGAAGCCCAGAATATTCTAAAATAGTGAATTAATTCCATCTGAGTATAACATTCAAGATGTAGGAGTAGATGAAACAGATAACAAGTAGGTTGTATAACTATCTATCTTTCTATATTAATATTATAAAGACAAAAACAATATGTTTGGAGTAATCAACACGACAAACAATTTTTTTTTTTTACCTAATGAAAGCTTAACTCTATCTCTATAAGAAATATTTAAAACATTATAATTCTACGCGTGCGAAGTCGCTGTAAAAAGCTAATATAGTGACCCGCCCCGGCTTCGCACGGCAAGCGTTAGCTATATAAGTTTAATACCTACTAAACACAAATTTATAATACATAAAAACCTTCCTCTTGAATAAATCTATCTATAAAAAAACCGCATCAAAATCCGTTGCGTAGTTTTAAAGATCTAAGCATACATAGGGACAGACAGACTTTGTTTTATACTATGTAGAGATTACGAGCGGGGAAACTGGGACAGCTACGCGAAAGGAATAGTGTTGAAACCGTATATACCAGTTCATTTGTCCCGGAGCGAGTGAGTGTTAAGAAAGCCATCATCATAATGCTAATAATGTACTGAACATTATATTTTCAGAACGGCGACCACGCCAATTTTGTGGCCGGCGTAGGATGACCTCCCTTGTTTTAAAAATGGAGTGTTAAAAGAGGGTGGTTCGTGTTGTAGCAGGGTCTAGTGACACTGGTGGTTGGTGCATCTGTATCGGTGAAATAATTACTTCCGAGAGAGCGTTGACCTAAAGCTTTGTAATTGGGTGAACCGTGTGTTATAACAGGCGACTGTTGATTGAAACTGCTCACGATACACAACTAAAATGTCTCAAAGCAAGTGAAAAAGTTTTTCAATCAGGCAATATTAATTAGACCGTATCACACTCATTAAGCGGAAAAAGCAAATTATAATATATTTTGTATTCTATAAATATTAATTAGGTTTACAATGATCCAAGATCCACAGAGAACATAGAAAAAATAATATCGGAACAAGTGTACAATTTTCGCACGATTTAAAATAAAAATTATGCTTATAAAAGTTAAGTTCATCAGAGTTACTTTGAAATAAATATGCAAGTATGACTGAATCTGAAAACTAAAAATTAAGCTAAAGTTAAATCAGCAAATTAAAAAAAAAGCACGTATCCATACTAATATTATAAATGCGAAAGTAACTCTGTTGGTTTGTTTGTTTGCGAGCTAAATTGACAATGAGGTAGATGAAGAATGAATGAATGAAGATGTAGAGGAAGAGCATAGGCTACTTTCGTCTTTAAGCAAATGCAGACGATATCGCGGGTAACAGCGATTTAATTTAAACGAGAAACTTGACATTACAAGTTGTAAGTGTTTGATTATCACCACACTTTCTAAGAGAATTGCGATATGCCTAATGTCATCGTTTAAAAATAATTTTAAAGTAATGCAAAGAAAACATTAATATATTTGCATACTCTTGACCGACTTATTAGAGTTGTGTCTCATGTTCCAATATTTTTGTGTCGACTCTCTGGTGGAATACATTATTAGATGTCTACACTACTATGTAAGCAAGTCTGTTAGTTCGATAATCGATATTTTTCTTTATCGATTATTAAGTTTCGATGACAACTTTTATCTTATTTCAACAATTACTTCTTGCTTAACGCACAATTCGAATTCAATATTATGCAACATCTTGCCGTATCGAAATGTAGATTCCCTACGTCTGTAGGGATATCATCATCTGAGTCTTTAGCTATTTCAATTTTCATGTATTATATTAATGTGAGAGAGAAGAAGGTGAGATGAAGTGGAAGGCCACAGTTAACATATGAGGCGAATAAAAATAGACATTGCGCTGGACTGAAGAAAATAACAGGAGTTTTATTAGTTTCACCAACAAGAGCTTAATTTTTTTAAGTATTATGGTGGTACTGGTGTGTTCGTACTATGAAGTAATTTGAGGATAGGTAGAATAATTAAAATTTATTTTGTTCATAACAGTCTAGCTCCTTAAAAATCAAACCCTAAATCGGGTGTCAAGGTTTATATGCAAAACTAGCGGCCCGCCCCGGCTTCGCACGGGTAGACATTTATTTTGTCTACCCGTGTGAATTTTTCCTGAATTTTCTTTGCTATAAACCTCACGGAGCCCGAGACCTTTCCAACGAATGCAAAACCGTGGAAATCGGTTCGTGCGTTCTGGAGTTATAGCGTCAGGAAGGGAAACCCGACTTATTTTTATATAGTAAATTACCATCACACTGAAAATAATATAAAGACGATAAAACGAGAAGGCTAAGGGGACGCAGATGCTTTAGTCCAATCCAACAAATATAATTAAAGCGAAAATTTGTATGTGTCTTATTTCTCATTGACATAAAGCGTCACACAGGTCAAAGTAAAGTAAATATAAAGGTATTTTATATACCAAAAACAGTCTTACTGAAGTTTTAAGAAAATTGGATAACGTGGACTAAAAAGTCGCAGGCAAAACTTTGTGGATATAAAACGTCGCTTCGGCGTGAAATGATTCGGCCAGAACTAGTCGCTCACAAGCATCGCCACAAAATAAAATAGTGTGGCATCGTCAAGGACCGACATATAATGAATGGTTTCGGTTAGAAATTCGCGCATTTCGCAACAAACCGCAAATAGGTCGCAGCGTTTAACAGCCAATATATCATTGTTGCATAACACGGAGCAGCGTTTAAATTATAATCATTTATATTGGTCAAAGAGTTACGTTTGTCTGTTTCAGAACTATAACTTAAGGATTGGGGATCCAACTGTTAAGTTGTATATCAAAAAATAAATTTTATGTATAACATACATTTTACTAGCCTATTAATGTCGCTCTAAGGGTGGCAGGCGTGACATAAATATGTTTGGATGTTTACGAGCACCTCAATAGTTGCTACGCTATCAAAATTAAAAGTATATTATTCAGAGTAGGTCCCTATGAAGCAACTATACGTTCAAATTATTAAAATAACTTATCACATCGACACTAACGACAATCGTATTCGAGTGGTAAGAATGATCACATGTGTATATGAGTCAAGTTGGATGTGCTTGAAGCCGCCAGCCATTTGATGTGTTGTAGTTTCAAACCGCGGCCTGTACTAATTGGGCACAACTTATAATAATCACCCACCTGTCAACACCAGCGTCACTCCTCGGCTTGCCCCTGGGGTGGTTCTTTTTCGGTCTGACGGCAAGTTTGTGCCGCGCCGCTGAGGAGTCGAGGAGGTCCGCTTGCACGTCCAATGCGGGGTCGCGGGCCCTGGGTAGGGGAGGGTAACGGTTAATGATGCTAGGGATGTTATCACTGAAAAGGTCCTCTATTGTTTCTAGATGTTGAACTAATGCTTGCTCGGTTTATGAGCGAATGCTTGCTAGGTTTATGAGCTAATGCTTGCTAGGTTTATGAGCTAATGCTTGCTAGGTTTATGAGCTAATGCTTGCTAGGTCTATGAGCTAATGCTTGCTAGTTTGTTGAGCTGTTGCTTGCTAGGTTTATGAGCTAAAGTTTGCTAGGTTGATGAGCTAATGCTTGCTAGGTTTATGAGGTAATGCTTGCTAGGTTGATGAGCTAATGCTTGCTAGGTTTATGAGCTAATGCTTGCTAGGTTTATGAGCTAATGCTTGCTAGATTTATGAGCTAATGTAACCTTAATTCGTGGAGGTTTGGATATTGTTTGCGTGTAGATTAACACTGATGACACCGTTGGTCTAGTCTATAGTGGTTAGTGAACCTGACTGCTACGCTGTGTTACGGATACGATTGCCGCGAAGGCAACCTATGTGATGAATATTTGGGGTTGCTTTGAGATAGGGTGATTGGCATGAGCCCAGTATATCCAAACATTATCATTGATAAAAATAAAGATATTATACTCAATGAAAGAAAAAATATTTTTTATGCTTAGAGCGCCCACATCTCGATAAGCATTATATTTTAGCTATTGGATTCTTTGAGATCAGCGTGTTGCTACTTTACGCGTAGCTGAAAGAAACCAATAACTTCAAACAGTATTTTTCGTGATGCGTTAAAGAAATAAAACATGCACTGAGCGTTACATTGAGCACACATCGTAATGCAGATAATGGAATTGAAAATAAACAGTTCTGACAGACAGAGTTTATTTCTTACACTGTAATGCTTTGTAGGTACTTGGTATTATTTGTTACCACTTTCGGAAAGCTATGAAATGTATGGGAACATTAACTAAATGATTTAGCTTGTCTAACCTATCCAGAGTCTCTGCAATTTGCAGATTTTTCAGCTCTTAAAGTAGGGGTAAGAAAATAATGTAAAAATAACTTCTTAATACTAAAAATTGTGTAAGTATAGCCGAGCCCATATGAGACTCAAGATGTTTGTTTTTCGATTGTAAATCACCGGTTTATGTATCCCAACTTACTTAAAATTAATTTTAAACATTGTTAGTAAAACTATAGTGCAAACAATTTTTACTACAAAATTGGAGGTCAGCTGTATTCCAACGAAGTTATCTGTACCAAAAATATACGTTCTGTGTACTTCCATCAGTGATAACATGTCTCTTTGTAAATAAAGCCATTGCAAAATTGTGTATATTTTATGTTTTACTTTGTGTGCTAGAGTGCTCCGCTTTTCAGTCAAGCATCTACTAACATTCTTTTACAACTTTCTTCGACAATATTATTTCTGCAATCCTAGGAACATGTAAATAATTATTTTTAGCCTGTGGTCAGTCAACGTCTACCTCACTTACCTTCTTACATAATTTCTTGAATAAGAATACTGAGAATTTAGATTGTTCACCTACAAAATTCTGTTTATCTTTTTGAAAGTGTATTTAGAGTGGTACCTATTATTAGAGCGGTGTCGTAGAGTTACCATCAATCACGTGTCGCATGACCAGTGTCAGGGCCCCGTCGCGTCGTGTCGTGTTCCTGTTCATGGAGGTCGCTGTGTTTAGAGGGCAGGGAGGAGCAGGGAAACTGTTCACGCAGGGAAATAACACGGATTTTAAGAAAGAACGTACCTATTGAAACCTATCATGCTTTCATATTTTGTTTTGTTTATCTGTAATTAAAACACCGAGTTCGGTTACCCCAAATGTGGAATAACTGGGTTTAACCGATTTTTCTTTTCTCATCTTAAGTGTACGTTATCACTAACTATTATAGATGTTTTTATAAATAGACATGATATAGTTACAAGGGAACAAGAGCTATTACTGAAGCTCTGCATAAAAATATCTTATGTGGTAACACAAAGTAGCGACGTATTCTTTACAAGAACTTTGTTATTCAGCCTTAACATAAGTCAGTGTCTTCGAGTTGCATGTACAACATAATCGCACAGTAAGTACACGGCGTGTGCGCAAATGAGCGCTATTTCAGGCTGCCCCAGAAACGCAGTGACGTTACTTGCGGCACAGATTCAATGGGGTTAGTTTAGCTGGACCCTGTGGGTTCATTCACTCTCCATGGAAAAAGCGTGAATGGAATTAAAAACTACTGGGGCGGAACGACGACAAAATAAAAGATACTAAGATAGACATTATTTTATAGACATTATAACGATGCTTATGTGCAAAATCAGATTCGAATACAATATATTTTTTAAGTTACGTGTATTTTGCAATTATTATATTTTGAAAAACTTCCTTTGATTGCCTCCGAAGCCAAATGTAAACTAATTAAACTAAGAATATGTAGTGGAAAATTAATATACTTCTTCAAAAAACTTTTAAAAACATTATTCATTAGTATAATCTCACACTAATTTGGCACGGATATTATTTTTTTATGTGATCGTAAATAGTGTAGGTATGAAGCTATTAAAACTACTGAGAGCAAGGACGGTTTCCAGAGAGGTCAAATTATTTGTTTATTTTGTGGGTGGTAGGTTTTTGGTTAGGTAGGGTACTATTTATTGTGTATTTTGTGGTTGTGGTAAGTGAGATTGGGTTTAATAATCTTGCAAATGGAATCCTTAAAATTACTCTTGGTTTTTCTTAGTCTCAGTCGTGACGACGAAGAAAAAATTAAATGTTCCCCCTTCTATAATTTTAGAAGATAGAGAACAAAAGTTTGACCTAGTAATAAAATTAAAAAGTTTAATTGATTCAGCAGACATTGAACCTAACTCTAAGGAAGTAAAAACAGCAAACATAGTTATGAAATATAAACTACATAATGTTGAAATTATTTAGCTTTAAAACATGGGCACATTCCCATTTGAAGTGTCAAAATGTCCATTAGAGAGGGCAATTTGCAGAATTAACTATCAAATTTGATACGGAGCCATAAATTTGAGTGTTATGAGAAATGCTCTACCTGGGGTGATGTTGGCGCACCTCCAGCCACATTTGGCACACACCAGCGACTAGCTGCGACCTGTGTCTTCGGGCAAGTATTTTCTTAGAATTTCAGAACTGCCTATTTTTACCAGCATCATTATGTTTTATTAAATCAAACCTGTCTTTTAGAATAAGGACAATAGTCACGTGACCTGACGCACTAGATATATATTCTTTTGCTTTGGTAACATCTAACCTATAAAATCTAACATTGTTTATTTTGGGTTTGAGTCAAATTTTCCAGGATTTCTGGCGATAAATTCGAGAGAAGTGGGCCTCATCAAAGTCATTTAGTGTTTTTTATTTGTAGTTTATTAATAAAATGAATAGAGGAATGATTTTACAGGATCTATTTGTAAGCTTCTTTATACAGTTGTTTCCAGCTGTAGTTTCTTATTTCTTTTGTCTTAGTTATGAATATTATGTGTACAGAGAGATTTCCGTGGTCTTTAACGCCACCCTGTCCCACATAATGGACATTATCTATTTGTATTATCGAAGACAGGCAACAGGAGCCAAGAATATTTAAAGATTTATGGTCCTCATAAAAGTATCACTGCACACCTGTAGAAAAGCTAAGTGACCACTGCACTGACAGATGAAAGAATTTAGTATTAGAAAGCAACTGTTTAATTGGCTTTAAAACAGCTTGGAATGATATCGGCGAGTGAATCATCGTGACTCATTCTGCTAGACACCCACACTTAACATGAAAAATGATTCGTGAATTCTTACAGAATGATCTTGAATTTTTGTAGAAAATATTACTAAACTTGAGTCTTTTTATCAAATTAAAATTCGTTAGAGTTGATGACATACTAAAACAGCGTAGTTGAAGATTGTGAGGTCAACTATAAAACATATTATAATTATTCTAATTTCTAGTGTTCCTAGCACTTTATTCGAACATCACAAGCTACGTCAAAAGACCTTATATATACATTTAGGATAATGTTCTTGTCGTTGTTAAATAAACATGGTAAAAAGTAAACTCCAAGAATTTTATTGATTTTATTACATACCTTCTAAACATTGTAATACACAATCAAACCTAAATATAAACGATGAATGTAGGGTATAATGACGGCCGTTGTGGCCAGAATGATAAAATAAAAGTTATCACAAAGTTATTACATAATGCTGATCACAACATATAATAATGAATACATAACATATGCAAAAAACGGCAAAGCGAGATATTTACAATGCCACTTGACTTGGGTATAATGATTAAATTAATGTTCTTGAGTTCCATCTTCAGCGCGGACGTGTCAGTAATAGTACATTTTGTACGTCGGCACGCTAAACACATAGTCCAGAGTGGAACCTCTGGATTGGAAGAAATGATTCTCGTAACAATACACACGCCCCCTGTACCTGCATCAACAACAACTCATTACGTCATCGAGTGAGCCACTGGAGGGTTAGGATGAGAAGCGGTGATCGTGAGCCATGAACACAAACGCGTGGATGATTTTTTATGGGATCGTTGCGCAAGTGGTGCAACGAACCCGCGCTAAAATTACCCTGAATCACAGCGACGCTGGTTCAACGCATATATGCCGCTGAAGTGCATTCTTGACATTTCCTCTAACCCGTATAACATAAATGAATAGCACTTTCATCTATACTACCTCATACTTTTGTAAGTTCTAGCAAATTGTGCAGTGTATCTATGTTGTACAAATTATTGAGATCTGAGATCTACATAGAGGCGAAATAGCATATTCACTCACCAAGAAATCTTAGGAAGTAAAAAATAATAATCCTTGGATAGGTTCTTTTACGGATATTTTTCTAGTTTTTCCCATAATACTACATCCACTTGAACAGTGATCACTAAATACAAGTATATGATATGAGGTAGAGGTCACATCGTAGACTGTCTCGTGTTAAATATCCCTTATACATAACTTATTACTTCTCCGTAATACCACAGTTAAATGTTTGAGATAATTTTATATTAGTGTTTAAAGTTCTATACTTATCTTTTTTACATCCGTGTAATTTTAGATTATACGAAGATATGTTACGATTACGAAGCATGAAGAGCATTTGTGATCGTATTAAATATATTAGTAACACATAAAACATGTTTAACACACGCTAGTTAACCGAGTTCAGTTTGAAACGAGCCCCGATTTCACAAGACGCGTATGTCAGTTTATTTACGAAATGGAAATACACCAATGGGGGCACAGTTGTGCAAAGCTCATGCCAATCATTTAAGGGGTGGTACTCACTTGGCTCCGTGGGCGGCCTTCGTGTCGAGAACCTCAACGATGTCGCCCGCCTTCAAGGACACCTCGTCGTCGCCGGCGGCGGTATAGTCCGACGACGCCACCACAACATCCTCTACCTGTCACAAAAATATATTACTTTAGCAATTATAAATTGAAACTATTCTTACTAGTCAACCGCAGGTAGTGTTACCTTCGGAGGACTTCGGCTACAACTAGACCTGGATCGTGATAAAGATCGCGAGGAATATCGTCTGTAGCTTGGCGTGGTCTCTAAGCTACTCATCCTACTTCTCGTATTTTCCCTGTCCAATAATACGCCGCTATATCTACGCGACCATCCGCCGAATTTGGTGATTCTCTGGTTATTACTAATATTACAATATCCTGTGAATGTTTGCAAGTCTTCGTCTTTATCGTCTACGACTGGACAACTGTACATTGAAAATCTATGTGCAGTGGGTTGGCTCAGATTTAGAGCTGAGAACACATGCAACGGCTCGAAATGTCGGATTCCATTTTCGTCGAGGACAGTGTATGCTATTTGTCCAGTGAGGACAGCTCGACTGGCTTCACGTGGTACAACGGCTTGCAGACCTTTCTTCATTATAAGTAAAGCTCCTGGATGCTTCTTGCGTTGAAATAAAAATTCTTCAATAGCCAGACTATTTTCTGGGCGCAATAGATTCAACGGAACGTCTGCAGAAGTCATTAGAGGCGGTTCTTCTGGTACAATCATGAGTGCTGCACTTTCTCTCACTAAGTCTCTCAGCTTAGGATCCGTGCGAGCTATTTCCGGATCTGCTTCTAGTTTGTGCAACGCCGACTGTAGGCTTGCGCTTGAGTCCGCAAGTTTCCGCATCACGGTGACCCTTTTTAAAATATTCAAACAAGATGTATCCCATGTCATGTTAGTCAAGTTATTTTCATTGGTAACAATGGCTTGCAGGCTTGCAGCAACATCTCTCATTCCTAATACTTTTGCTAATCCAACAGATTGTATGACCAATTCTTTCAAATATTCTTGGTCATTGCTCTGCAACATAATTTCTAGATCTTTGGCACTGACATCTTGAATAGCAGCCACGATAGCTTTTTGCAAAGTTTCGGATGCCTCGTGTTCAGTTTTGATAAATGATATGGATTCAGATATACGACTCAGTACATGTTGAAGGAAGCTCGTGTCACTCTTTGAAATGTTCTTGAAAGCTGGTCCCAATACTTCATTTTCACTGCTTAAGAAATCTGCGACTTTATCAATTATGTCTTGTTCGGTAAAGGAATGTTTACGTAGGTTACTATTGACTACCATTTTGATCAGTTCGACTTTAGGCTGAGTAGAATTTTCAAGGATTTCTTCGCAAAGGATCTCTTTATCTTCTTCCTTCTGAAGAATTTGAAACATGGCTGTCACAAAATCTTCATCGATTGCTTTACCTAAGATAGTATCGATTGATTTTAGTATGAGTTGGTATTTTTCTTTACTGTTATTATTATTATTGATTTCTTCGAACTGCTCTGCAGTTACAAGGGCAGCTAATACAGCAGCTGCAATAGAATTTTTAACGTGTTCCTGATGTTGTTGCCCATTTCCTCCATTATATCCAACACGTTCCTGCATTTCCATACGCTTTTTGCTGGCTCGTCCTTTTTTAGTTTCAGTTCCATTTCCATCATCACTGTTGTTTACATGAATTTCTGATTTTAAATGTACACTCATCTCGATGATTGATGAAATAACGTCCATTAACTGGTTTGCAACGTCATCTTTCAATCCAAAGTCTGTGATAAAGGCTTTGAGAGCTTCAGCGTTTTTAGTTTGGTTGAGTACAACACTGATGGCCGGTAAGTCCGCTGGCACTTGCCTACCGATTGACATTCCAGCTTCAGATAACTGTCTCAACATTTTTGTATCAATAGTTAATTCTCCTTTAGTCGACGTTGTATCGTTGGGATTTGTTTTAACTTTCAACAACTTTAATTCTTCGGGAGTGACTACGAAACTCTGGACGGAGAATTCAAGACCCTCTTCACCCTCTGTTAAGTCAGGTGCAACAAATTTCAAACCTTCAGGTGTTTGTACAATTTGTCCTGGGACAAACGTGACACCGTGATCATCCGTCTCAATTACTCTGCCAGGAACGAATCTAGGCCCTTCCTCAGTATCAACAACTTGACCTGGAACGAATCTTGAACCTTCATCTTCTGTGGAAATTACTTGACCAGGTATAAACGTAGGACCAGCTTTTGTTTCAATGATTTGTCCAGGGACGAACCGAGGACCATCAATTGTATGTATTGTTTGGCCAGGTACAAATTTAGGACCAGATTTCGTATTTACAACTTGACCAGGAACAAACTTAGGCCCGTCTACAGTATCGACGACTTGGCCTGGTACGAATTGTTCTCCATTTTCAGTGTATACAATTTGACCGGGCACAAAAATTCCTTCGACCATCATTCCAGGTACAAAACGAGACTCATTCGCTTCATTCTTAACAAGTCTTCCGGGAACTACTTTTCCTTCTATCTTGGGCTCCTTCGGTCCGGGATAAAACTCAATTCCTTTGGGTGTTTGAACCATATGTCCAAATACGTAAAGCGACTCTTCAGACAGGGAACTAGTCTTGATATCGATTGGAAGACCAACAGGGGCGCTTTCAGTAAATGTAATATCTTCAATGTTCTTTGCAACAGAAAATTGTACGTGCCCATTTGTTTGAACGATTGTTTTCCCGGGCATGAACTTTTCTCCAAATGCTGTATGCACAATTTGTCCTTCAATGAATTTCGGGCCATCGACAGTTTCAACTGTTGTCCCGGGAACAAATTCCAAGGAGTTATTGCTAGAGGTTTTTGTGATACCTGGTACGAAGCATGTTTCTCCATCTATAGAAACAGTTTGACCAGGCACAAACTTGAGTCCATTCGGTGTGGCTATAGTAGCGCCAGGGACAAAATGAAGTTCATCATCTTGATGTACTACTTGACCAGGAACAAATTGCCATTCATTGTTAATTTTAGCGCTTTGACCGGGCATGAAAATATTTCCTTGGTTTTCTGTTATTGTTTGACCTGGGACAAACTGCACTCCCACAGGGGTCATGAGCGTCTGGCCGGGCACAAAAACTTCTTCTGAACCTGAATCAATATTTTTCCCCGGGATGAACTTCATTCCTTCTTCAGACAAAACTGTTTGACCTTCAGTAAACCGGTATGTTTCATCTTTGTTTTTGATTGTTTGGCCGCAAACAAATTCTTCACCGTTTGACGTGTTTAGTACTTGTCCAGCAAGGAAAAAAGGTTCTTCTGTATTTTCGTTTGTAACAATGTGGCCCGGAATCAGTCCAGGCCCAGCTGGGGTGTTAACTGTGAGTCCAGGCACAAAAATAGGGCCAAGAGGAGTCTCAGCAGTCTGTCCCGGCACAAACACGGTTCCTTGAGGCGTGTTTACAAGTTGGCCGGGGATGAACTTTTTCGCTTTATTTATATCTACTGTTAGACCAGAAATCTTCGCTATTTTCTCCCTTTTACCCTTTTTAATATTTTGTACAATTTCAGGTAAAATATCAATAGTAGGAAGCAAATCAACTTTATCGCTGTTGATCAACTTTTCCGTTATATCTGCTGTATCAATCAATCGTTCCTTCGTGATTTCTTTAATAGCATCCAAAATTGTTTCGGACGGTCGAGATTTTATTGGTTTTAATGGATTAACACAAGGTACGTTTTCTAATGATACTGATACATCGCTAATGTTGCGATCCACTTCATAAATTTCCGCGTCGCAGTGATACGGCGTTATTTTCACTGGGCTTGGCAACACAGTAGCTTTTGGCACTATGTGTTCTTCATTGATATCTTTTTCAAATGCTTCCCAGTCCCAAGATTCAACAAGAGGATGCATCTGATCCCTCCAGTCGCCACCACACATTGCAATACTAGATTTTGAGCGCATATGATTTACACTAAATTTATTATAGGAGAAACTTTTGACATCATGTCTTTCATGTTTAGTGATCTCTAACTTAGCTTTCTTGGCCACTCGATCTAGGCGGAGCTTTTCCTCTTCTATTTCTTGAACTTCCGCTAGCCTTTCTTTATTTTCGAATATTTTTTTCATAGAGGACAATCCAACAGCACGCTTCCGTTTTTTCTTTTTCTCCGCCAATTCTTCCATTTCTCTTTGCTTCAGAACTTCGGCGTTGGGACCTTCACCTTCAAACATTTCCACATCTTCAGTGAAATCCTTAAAGTCCATGGAAACACTTCGTCCCTGTTTCGTTTTGATTAACACTGTATCAGAGTCCTTAGCTAACATAACATCCCTGACGTCACCATCCCGAACTGCCGCCTCCATTTGAGCGGAAAACACTAAACTGCATCTTCGTTCTTGTACTGTGTACACATAACGCTTTTCTTCAGTCACTTGTTTTCCTAACAACAATTCCATTAAACTTTTTTGTGCTTCCGTAGATCCATCCAAAACAGGAAATACATATCTGTAGTCAGGTAAAAGTTCATGCTTTCTGTTTCCATAATTTATTTCGGGCGAGTAATGATGCGGTCCAAGTTCACCAGACACGTTCGTTATCTTACATTTTGATTTGGAGGACCGAGCTGCAAGTAATACTGGAATGTAGTGGTGAGACGGCAGTCCATACGACTTGCCGGTAATCCTGCAGCAGCGCTTGGCGTCAGCCGGAGAAATTGGTGCAAGAAGTGGAAAATAGTTAGGCTTTGGCAGCCCTCTACTGCGGCCAGTAATTCTGCAGAATGACATCTTGAGATATTTTCAAGCAGTCATATTTGTTTACTCTTTCCGAGTAAAGCTTTATTGATTGTTTGGTAATAAAGTATCGATGTAGCGAGAGAAGACGCGGGCGCAACTGGGCGCGTGTGTATGGTGCGGAGGTTGCAGGGCGACTGATGCCGCGACGCTAAGCGCTGTTACTTTTGGGGCTTTAGGCGCCTGCGCATGTATCGCACCTTCGGCTCAGACGGTGTGCCGTATACTTGTTCCGGTTACAAGTTATTTATAAACAAAAGAAAGAAAGACTAATTTATTATTTAAGCCAAAATGTATGACACAGTTCCATGGTGAAAACAACTGAGAGCGGTTTTATAGACCCGAGTCCGTTTTGTTTATTGGCCACGTTAGTTGGCTACACAAATCTTAGGAGTATTTTCGGCACTTATTTAATAGATCTCAAAATTCATACCTCCGTAGTCTCTCTACGTGATATCTAATATGTACTTGGATACCATGCAAGAACACCCTACACTAACATCTGAAGTAATTTTCTGAGTATGATGATTATTTTACCATGTTTAATAAACGTACGTTTTGAAATAAACTGTGCAGCATATAATATTTCACAGCGCAGTGTTCAGCAAGCTTACACAAGAGTTCAAATATAAACTTGCAATTATTAAACGTTGTCTAGTTGTCACCGCCGGTAACATTTAACCTCGCGGTGTGTCGGTTTATTTGTGTTATTTTCGTCTAAATCCGCAGACCTTCACGGCTTGCAACAGCGAGGAAAGCTGTTTATTTTTGTATCTTCAGTGAAATTGTATGAGGAAGGTAAACGGTTCACGGTAGAGTTAATATTTACACCCAATGCGCTCTCAAATAAAGCACCTGAGGAGAGCTTGATGTCTCGGTTCATTGGCACGCGTGCGCAATCTGCTTTTTATTTGCGGTACACAATTTTCCAGAAGTTAGTTCCCAGTAGGAAAAGGTCAACGACAACTGGGCTTAAGTCCAAAACAAACACAACCTTTATTAATGAAGAAACGACATAGAATAATTTTCCATTCACTCATCGTCATCGCCCTAGCTTTACCCCAAACACTACGTTGCTTACCATAGTTAACATAAAGCGAAAACCGTCTGACCTTCGCAACCCATGTTAAGCTGTTAACTATTTGACCACAATGAAGACAGCAGTCATTAAACACTGCTTTTAAACCGTCGGACATCTCTGTCCGATACGGTTTAAAAGTTGTATAACCTAGAGCTTCGAAATTAGGTGAAATAATTCCACTTAGTACGCTACGCGTGGCATACGCGACTGGATGACAGATTCTCAAAAGGGAAGCTTGTGCAATGCTCACTCAGCCATCATTAGCCATATTAACCTGCACACATTTAAATTAGACAACCATGTCTGTATTTTTACACACTAAGAATATAAATAATTGCTTTGAAACCCTACGCTTGGAACTTACCTAAGTACATAAGTATTGCTATGTAAAGGAAAATTTGGTACCTACATTTGGTATGTTTTGCTGTGTGAAGGAAAGCACGTCATTATGCAGATAGAGTCAGTACGTCAGTGTTTACTATAGTGTGCTGAGGTTCCGCCGACCTTTCTGCAAAACACCAACGATATTTTCTTAACAATAACACTTTAGTTTACACTGGCCCAGTGTAAGTGGGGCTAATGGAAGTGGAATGTATACATTTTCATCAATTAACTTCGTGATTTCAGCCTTCACAGCTGTTTTCGTAGTGTTCTCTATTTGTTAAGTAGGCCAATGCTTGGCGAATTGAGCTTCACTTTGTAAATTGTACTTTGTTGCAAGGGCAATGTTAACATTTCTGAAAGCTTTCATGCAAACACGAAATTGCAATTATTTTCTCGACACTGAAGCATATTTGTTGGCAAAACTTCCGAATAACAGGAAAGTAGCCTAGGTACTTGGTACGGCGAGTGTCGGATTGGCGACTGTAGGAAGGACGAGGTGTACAAATCAAAAATTAAATGGCGCTCTGTATTATTTGCCTACCCCTAGCTTACTTGTATTATATGCCTACCCGAAAACACTCATATATATTGTATAGGGTAATGATATAAAATAAATACTGCGTGTTAAAGTAAGCGAGGTGTTTTTCAACTTAACATGGAGAAAGAGATTGTGTTGTCTTATATGTAAACAAATATATGGGGCGTGCATATGAGACCTTCTAATGTCAGTGGAGTTAAGACTTAGTATGTTTTAATTATGTATCACTCGACCCAAATTTCAGTTGAAATAAAATAAACTGTAAGGAGCGCGTTAGCGTTGAAACCAATAAAATGTGTGGAGTAAACATCGATACTGAACAAAGCACGCACGGCGAAGGATTGGTTTCAGTGCGAAACATCCCTTCCAAAATAACACTATTTATTTTGGATACAAGTAAATCATTATTAATTGAAAAAAAAGTTTTGAACTCAAATTAAGAACATTTTAAAACAATATCTTAGTAGGTACATTTTTTTATTTAATGAGAAGTTGTTTTTAATTCAAAGCATTAAATACAAGCCGCAATAAATTCCAAGACATTCTATTTCCCATTATATGTATATGTGTCGCACAACATTTGGAATATAAGTTAGATACAATATAAAGAAAAAACAATCCACAAATTGAGTTGTAAATGAAAAGATATCAAACGACAAGAAAACTGTAGGTACTAGGTACCTATGGATTTGATTTGTATTAAATTTTAGAAAATATATCGAGGAACCCCTTTAGTCAATAAACCCTTTTACTTCTATATGATAAATGGCAAACTTACAGAGAAATAATAGCTATTTCGCCAATTAAGAATGGCAGTAGTAGGTATATGTTGAGTATAAAATATGAGGTTAATCGATGCGGACTGGGGACTGCGAAAACATTTAAATTATGGAAAAATATCAAGACAAGAACAGAAACAGGTGTTACATGTAATTTAAAGAACCCATGTTTCATAGAGATTTGATCCAAATCTGAAAGTGCCGGCCAACGTTTTTTTTGTATAGGTATTCTGTTAGAGCTTGACCGTCTGAGGATTTATTACTATGACACCAAAGTTCGACATTACAGGACATTTCAATTGTTATTTTGAATTCCTATCAACAAATATGTATAAAAAAAAATCTAAACAAATTTTCTAACTCAAATAAAATCAACTACAATGGTGCCACAGTAAAAAATGTTCAGACGGGTAGCTCTAACAGAATGTACAAAAAAATGCGTTGACCGACACTTTCAGATTTGGACCAAAATGGATGATGTCCATTAATTCTATCTACGTATTTGTTAAATTTGTCCCACTAGCTCAATAAAAATAAAATGTTTTATAACATATGTAGTGTCATACATCAGAAAAAGTACCTTTCTAAATCATATGCCACATTACATTCGGGATCCGGAATTATATTTCAACGTCGCTTTAAAAAGTTACGTGAGCCTACAAACTTTGAATATCGTTTCAGTATTCGGCCTGTAGATGTTTAGACACGTACGTAAGTTATCCTTCGGAAGATGAGACCTAGATGCTACGATCTATTTGTAGTAAGAGCATATGTAAGAGGTGTCTGAAACGAGTAAGAACTAAATGCAGTAACCTGCCCGCCGTCACTTCCGCCGGATACGCAGGTGTTCGCAAATAGAAGTGTTTCATATACCATTTCGACTGCAGCCGGAGGACATTATTTACAAACGTATTTATCTGGGTGCACGAAATCCCAATGTATTTTTGGAATGTGTTTGTTGTGGCCTTCCAATGCTAAGAGTTCAAAAATAGTAGAATAGCATTTGGTGTACCTAATAATCCAGTCCACGTGGACACCTGCGTGTTATTAAACTTATTGACATAATCTATTTACATAAAAATTAATCCCTATTTCCCTTGGTCGCGGCATCACGCGTGAACAGCTGTACCGATTTCGCTAATTCTTTTTTATTTGTGTTTTTTATCGTCAGGAGAAGCTTCATATGAAAAGAAAATATTGAAAAAAAACCGGAACCATTTTAATTTTGCGATAAACAGTCTTTTTCGGGTCAGTTAGTTCTAAATACGTGAGAAATTTGACATTAAAATACGTTTAATGGTCGGTATAGCCGGTACTCAGTAAATTATCTATACATCTCCACTAATATTATAAAGAGGAAAGATTTGTAATTTGTATTTTTGTATAGGCTTATATATATTGAATAGGCTCCGAAACTACTGGACCTATTTCAAAAATTCTTTCACCGTTACAAAGCTACATTATCACTGAGTAACATATGCTATATATTATACTAGCTGCTCGCCCCGGCTTCGCGGGTAGACATTTATCAAATATTTTGTCTACCCGTGCGAAGCCGGGGCGGGCCGCTACATATTATAAAGAGGAAAAAAATTGTGTTCAGAATCCTTTCACCAGTACTATGCTATATTATCGCTGAGTAGCATAAAGCTATATTATATTATATTATATTATATTGTTATGCGGGCGAAGTTGCTGGCAAAAGCTTTTGTTACTGTTAAAGGACAAATTTCTGCCCCCATTTTTCTAACAATGTCTAGAATAATTTTGTTACAAATTGTTATATCATGATTGTTACATGAAAAAAAAGACAGAGCACTGAGTTTCTTGCCGGTTCTTCTCAGGTGGCTTTTCTTCCGAACCGGTGGTAATTTAGACCTTCATAAGTGCCTTATTAGGGCCTAAACTGAATAAATGATTTTCTTTATTTTTTATTTCTTGATTTTTGAATGTCTCTCCAAAAAAAGTGTTATTGTCCAGTCAGTTATTGTGTTTATTTTTAAGCCACTATGGTGGTAAGGCCCACCTGATGGTACACCTTAGCCTATGGACGCTTGCAACACAAGGGGTATCATAGGAGTATTTGCGTGGTGCCGATCCTAATGTTTAGTTTGCCTCAACTTCTCCTTCGTGGTTTACGCCGTCTGTTATCAATGAGAAAAGGGAAACAGTTTTTTTCTTGCCACAGCGAAGCTTGTTTTAACTAACATTATTTTCCTCGAGATGTGGTAGTAGTGTATCGACTAGTTTCCACGAAGTTGTTAACAAGCATTTTCCGCAAACGCTCACAGAACAGTCGCATGACCGAATTTTTTTTTGGCAGTTTTAGAGTGTCACAGAAACGGTGAGTGTCCACAATAAAAAAACAATTCGCTCTAATTCCTGCAACCCGGGCGGAAAAACCCGCATGAGACAGATGTTAAGGAACATCAGTAGCCTTAGCAAGAACAACTTTTGACTACGTATTCGTATTTTGTATGGAAAAAATAACAGCGCTGCGCCGGTGAAAAGCGGAAATAAAAATTTGTGAGAAAATTTTGACATTTCCAATTATCCCGATTTACGTTTTTGAATAGGGTATTCTTTGGGTTATTGTGCTAAAATATTAACGGCGCAAGTGGTACCCATAATCGTCCTTGAAAATTCTCAATATTTTTCAAAACACAGTTTTCTGTTACGCAACCGAACATTTTCTTCACTAACACCGACAGTAATCAACGATGAAAGAAATAATATGAATCACAGTGCGATATTTGTCACAAACCAAAGCTTACTTGAGTAGTAATTTAGTTTTTAATAAGACCAAAGTCCTAGTTCCGCAAATCCAGACGAACTAAGATCTAGTGCGCCTATTTGAATGTTTCTAAGAAATAACACTCAGCCGCGTGGTTGGGTTTATTTTGCCGATTACCTATTTCTAGACTTCCCAAACTCCTGATCCAATTTGTTTTGATTTATCGCACATGTCTTTAGTATACATTAGTAGGAAAAATGAATGTGATTTTTACTTAGCATTTTAATAAATTTTGAGCATCAAAAGATATCGTTTGAAATTGATAATTACCCGGCTTTGAGAAATTGGGCTTGCTATTTTGAAGATATAAAATTGACGAGAGATTTTAAATCTTACGTCGGTTGCGTTGCTGTGTTTTATCAGGAACAGAATCGTAGTATCTATGCTCTAAAGTATTTGGGTTCTATGTGAGAGTATCATTATACAAAGTTTATGAATAAACTAAAATGCGACGAACTATCACACCCAAAATGCCACGAATGTGTTCGTATGTGATGCAAGATTTAAAACAAATCTTATCATTGACAACCCTTACCCGTATTCCAATCAAACGGAACACAGAATACAGTTTTCATTATTCCATAAGGAATCACTCATGTTGGCGAAGACCATTTCATACTTATGACATTTTACACTTTCAGTGGGATTCAGAAGAGCTACGAACTCTCTCACCAACGATAATCTTTTAAGAATGGTAAAGCGTAATTCCTCACTCCTGCTGACTCCAAAGTCATCCGACTGGGGCTAGGACTTCACTCCACGTTAATCTAGGCACACCTTTTGCATTGTATTGGTACGGTTCAGAATTAATAACGCGACGACAGACACGCAGCCATTGTGGCCTGACGGCTGTCACACCGCGTGATGTATTTTCATTCGACACACCGCTGTATTGTTTTACTCAGACGATTGTGAGACGAACACGCCCCTTGGATGATATTTATTTTTGAAATAGTGTACTTCTAGAAGCTTGCCCGATGTATAAATGTAGATTTGTATATACGAAAGTAAATTATTGGTTTGTTTGTTCGGTCACAGTATTAAGAATAACTCGCTGCACACAATTTGAGATCTATTGGTATATCGTTAAATTGATTCGGGCGTCAAAGTATCTAGTCCTTACTAGTAAATTAAACTGTATGATAAGACACCTCTTGTCGTTATACGAGGAAAGCTTACACTCTGAACTTCAGTTAACTTGTGTGAGTGTGACTCTAAACCAGTCGATTTACACTCATCTATACTAATATTATAAAGAGGAAAGATTTGTATTTTTGTGTGTGTAATTTTGTATTGAAAAGGCTCCGAAACTACTGGAACGATTTCAAAAATTCTTTCACCGTTTGAAAGCCACATTATCACTGAGTTATATACATTATATTGATACGCGGGCGAAGTCGCGGGGAAACAGCTAGTACGAATATAAAATATATGCCTTTGTTTTTTATCGAGCTAGAAATAGTTAAAGCATTATTTATGCTTTCACCATCGTTATAAGAAAATGTCCACAAAAAGATATATTATATGTATAGGGAGAAAGGCCGTGCATGTCAGGTTAGAAAGAGCAATAAATAATATGTACAAACAAATAAACTTGAAGAACATTAAACATGATGCATTCGCCGGAAAAGTGTGCATCGAATTGGGTCGCATCCAAACTAATTATATGCTCGTAAATTTTGTGATACTGCCGTTTGTAACGCGGGCCCTTCACGAATTGTCGCAATCATTTACACTTGGACGTAACAAGGGGAGCCCTGACAAGAGGATGCTCACTCGTACGCCGGCAATACTGCTGTTCTGAGTACGGAATTGTTCGAGCTATAGTTAGTTCGTCGACAGTTTTATGGCGAAATTGCTAAATTTTATTTTAATTATTAACATTTTATTACATCATAAGTACCTACGTACAGGGTTGTAAATATTAGGCAACTATGGGCTTTAAAACAGCACGATAAAAGAGATAAGTTTCCATCGGCGGGTTCGTCTACGTGGTAATAGGATCAAAAGTAAAAAAAAAACTCAAGGCAAGCCTTTGCTGTTTCGGTATAAAAAGCACTAGCCTAGGCCGTAGTTAATACTGTGCGCAAATTTTCAATAAAATCGTGATTTTTTCTTTATTTAGATGTTAGTTACTAAGTATCTGAAAAAAACATGTAAGCGAACAAATATTCACATTTACTCTATTATTATTATTATGAAAAAGAAAAATATTCTGTCTAATGTAGGTATATCTGCGACTAGCCGTTTTCCCCGCGACTTCAGCCGCGTATCAATATAATATATAGCCTATGTTACTCAGTGATAACGTAGCTTTTAAAACGGCAAAAAATTGATGAAATCAATCCAGTAGTTTTTAAGTTCATTTGTTACATACAAAAATACAAATCTTTCCTCTTTATAATATTAGTGTAGAATATGTTTAGCTAATCTTTGCCTGCAGAAACATTAGGGAGACCGTTCCACAATATTGCGTGCGCAGGATTGGTAAGAAACGAGTCGGCATATTTAAATTAATTTCCTCCCTTCAGCCATACATCATAATGCACATTTTATATGATTTAGCATCTGTTTTAGTCACGCAGATTTATAACCATGTAGGAACTCTGCATTTCCATAAAAATCATACAAAAATCTTAACCCCGTTGGGTTTGTCATGTGTTTAAAGATAATATTTTTATGAGACGTGAAGTAAAATTAATGTGCGTGCCTCTGAGGAAGCGTTCTCGTTAACGTAAATTGGCGTATGGATTTATGTCGCACATGAAATTAGCGAGCGTTTATTACAAAGGGCGTTAATTGTGTACCTACTTTTATGTATTTCGTTTTAATTTTATTTGGTCATTATGTGTCGGAAGTAGTAAAGCTGGTTCTTCGAAAGAAAAGAAATTTAAAATGTTAAATGTATTTTTATTCCTCTGTTATCTTAAATGACGTCACGATGTTAGCTTCCCTCATAGGGAACAAGTCCACAGGTTTACCATATCATAATTATATCAATGCCCAATAATTATCCTGATATAAACCGCATATGAATTGCTAATCGAAAAAGATATAGTGAAAAATTAAAAATCAATTTTGTGAAACCATCTATAAAATTATAGTTTTTTGCTGTTTTTTGAATATTCATATTAGAGAAATAACATCATATACAAAAACCTATAAAAAGGGCCATTAAATAAATCGTGCGCACTAAGCCGTCCCTCGTTTGGCGCAGGGGATTTGAGCGAGCTCGAGGTGATTGGATTGTGGAACTATACGGGGATTATCTGATAGTTAATTCAAAGTTTAATGGTTTGTTTTTTTGCGAAGTACTTATTTAACAATAACAACATGCCCCGCGACTTTTCCCATTGAGCAATTGCAAAGGTAATGTGAAAATTCTGCATAGAAGTAGGTATCTTATAATGTAATCAACTTTTCTCAAGTCAATTCATTGGTTATCTGGATGAGATCGCTCTTATGCGATAAGATCGCTAATTGTACATCTTCTACACTAATATAATATTATAAAGAGGAAAGATTTTATTGTTTGTTTGTATTGAATAGGCTCCGAAACTACTGGACCGATTTCAAAAATTCTTTCACCGTTAGAAAGCTACATTATCACTGAGTAACATAGGCTATATATTATATTGATGCGCGGGCGAAGTCGCGGGGAAAATAGCTAGTTGCAATATAATAAATAACGTTTCCTTTAACATATTGTATCCTATGGTATCCTCATGTTGTACAGTGAAGCACAAAATGTGGGTACCTGTCTATGTATCAACTCATAAGAGAGTATTGACATTATTATATTCTATATATACATTTATTTCTTTCTATGTATACACACATAATAGAGGTACAATTAAGCATGTCAGTCTGCAAACTACACGCAATAATTATGTACCCACTGACATTTAAAAAGAAAATTTCAACCTGTCACAGAAATTACTTTCACAAATGTAAGAGTAGTTATAATGCGCGCGAGTTGTGGAGACGTCCTGTCTACAAAGCCGGCGTATTATTTATACTTGTGCACCGACAACGTTACATGTTAATCTCCTAAGTTTCCGTGACGTAACAAGTTATCCCCGATTTTATTATTAGTTAACTGGTTCAGGGCCGGGCTTCAAGCCCGCGGTGTAAGAATAGGCGGGTTCTCAGAAACACGACATGTTCTAGCTCTTGTAGTAGTTACAATAGTACGAGTATTGAAAAATATTGAAATAATAATAATAATACATCTTTACGTACAAATATCCCCGAAAAGGTAGGCAGAGGTGTTACAGCACCCACTTTCCACCGAAGCTAATTTGGTGCCAACGTGACAGATGGTGAGTCTGTCGCCGTCTCTGAGGCACTACATACGGCCTTGAATTTCTTGAAAGACTTATGTAGGTTCCCTCACGATGTTTCCTTCACCGTAAAGCTCGTGGTGTGACTAATTACTGCACTTAAGTAACAAAAACTCATTGCTACAGACCGGTGGGGTTCGAAATAGAGTCGCTAGAATCCAACGCTTTATACCACAGGGCCACCATAGCTGAAAATATTGAATCACTTAAATCCTATTCTACTATAGACACTATAGTTAGTTGTAGGGCTCCGAAAGATATACATTGATGGACATAATCACGCGTAGTCTCTTTCGAGGTAAGCAGTGTGTAGAGCGAGGCTTCACTCTTGACCTCCACACCTCTTGCTTCTTTAAAGTCATCAATCTCGTCATACAAGCCGCTGGTTCCGAGTACTCTTTACCTTTCCATCATTGAGTAGGACTTAACTTTGGAAACTTTTTTCTCTATCACTTCGCTGTCGAAGTAAATCTTGTAACCCTTTACTTTAATCATGTCGTCTGTCTGATGTCTGTGTTACATGTCCCAACCAATCCAATGATTAGAAGTGCTTAATTTAGACGGTTTATAAAATAGGCAATTAGGTACCTACTACATCCAGTTATTACTTTTGGGATCAAAACCCGGGTTTCGAAGTTATTAATGAAAACTTATTATAAATTGTAATATTTAGCGGTACTGACGGACGGCGATAGCTGGCACTTTCATTAATGAAACTCTGTTCATAAAACAAATTCTAATGGCAAGACGATCTAAAAAATAAGAAAGTTTTTTTTTCATCTTGAAGCATGAGAAATACCAGTACCATAAATGGGCATTCTCATTTCATAGTGAATGCCGAGCAAGCTTCTAATTGAATAACTCAACATCATATACGTACAGTTCAGTGGCCACCGGGCAGCCCGAGCCGATACAGCCACGGTCACGGCCCTACGACACGGGGAATTCAATAAATAGCTCAATAAACGTATCGCCTGGGAATGCGGAGATCTAAATACAGCAGTTGTTAGTCTCATAAATAGAGCACCCACGGACGAGTGTGGACCAGATACACAGGGCTCCTTATATTATTGTCATATGTTATTCATCCAGCCTGCTGACTGTCAAAGCGATTACGATTTATCTTCGAGGAATATTATAGAAGACCGATTTTATTGTAGAGGGAGTTATAAGCTATTCGTAGCGCTCCCTTTGTAGCATTTACGAGGAGATTGATAAATGTAGAAGCAAAAGAGGTGTGCAAGCAGGGGCGTATTTACCCTTAGGCCACGGGGGCCACGGCCTGGGGCGGCGGCCTGAGAGGGGCGCTCGAATCAACCATGTCCCATAAGTTTAATAATTTTAGTAATTAACTTAATTTGACAAGATTTAAAACAGCTTTAATGATAATATTTACTAGAATAGAAGTGACTACAATTATTTTGGGTTGATAAACCTTTAAGACGCAAATCATTTTTATATTAGCTCCCGTGTGCAAGTCAAGAGTGAAATAGCGCTTCATACTCTCTGACTACTCTGAAAGGGAGTTGGCGTGATGGTTTGTGTATGGATGTATGAAAGTAGTTTCGTAGTGGTCTCAGTTCCGTTCCTGCCTTAGCGAGGTTTCCAGAGCTACTCGAGGACGGAAGCACTGCTAGCAGCAAGGAGACACGTTCCTTTCTTATGTTCCAAGTAATGCGAGTGTCAATGCACAAAACTACCCGTAGAATTGCAGGTGTCCCTAGGCTAGGATGAGGCCATATGCTTGTTTGCCACCTTAGTAGAACTTATAAATATGTTGGGACACCATCATCTTGGTTCCTAATAATATTTCTGTAGCTGTGGTTACCTGTAAATAGGTGAACACTTACTTAAAGATTGTTCTTGTTTAGTATATATGTCGTGTAGTGTTCTCATCTGTTGGTGATCCAAATAAATAAATTCAAGGGTGTACTTACTATGTTCTAACACACATGGAATACTCGCTTGAGTGTAGATAACTGAAGTAAAGATTGATAGTAAAGTGAGTTGTCTTCAAATATTTCAGCTAAACAGTGCCGGTAGCAGGAACATTGTCGACATCGTATTCGAAAACGTAACTCGCGAAATGTCAAAATTATCATACAAATTTTTAGTTCCACTTTTCACCGCCGCAGAGCTGTTCATTTTTCAATACAAAAATAGTCGAAGGCGATACGATAACGTTGTCGACAATGTTCCTGCTACCGGCACAGCTTTGTAGTTACATTTAGTTAGTTGGTATGATTTCTATACAACAGGGACGCCAGAAAAAAAATGTCTTGCAAAAAAAACGAGCGTTGAACAGATCTAAAGAGCGGACAGACAGACAGGTGTAAATATAATCGGGACGCGGACTGTACAGAGGTAATTACGCGCACATCAGTCAAAGTCGCCACAACAATGTACTACGGAAATACACCGCCGTTACAAATATAGTCCACGAGCTAAATAGGTTTTCACTTGTTGACTGATACATACATTTAGGTAACTTAAACAAACATTGCGCAACTTGACCCAATTCATGTTTCTATCAAACTATCATCGAATTATAAATGCGAAAGTTTGTGAGTGTGGATGGATGGATGTTTGTTACTCTTTCACGCAAAAACTATTCAACGGATTTGGATGAAATTTGGAACACAGATAATTTATAACCTGGATTATCTACATAACACATAGTATACTTTTTATCCCGGGAAAATTTTAGGTTCCTCTGAGATTCTAAGCTCAACCCGGATGTAGTCGCGGGCAGTAGCTAGTTGCAAATATTTGTGAAAGCTATTTTTTGCAATAATAATTATGCTATTATTTCTGCGGCCTTATCAATGAGACAGGATACAAAGAAAATGCAATACGCTACGACAGGACGTGATAGCCCCAGAAAATACAAACGCTACGCTGCTAGTGACAGCCCAAAACTACCGATGCGATGTAACACTCTAGTTTGAATATTCAAAATAATGATAGCCTGACTAAAGTTTACCGCGTAATCATTTACTAGATACTTGAGAACAAAATTAGATGCAGAAACAATCATTACACACATGTTACATACAATGAAAATTGATTAAATGTATACCAGGCATACAGCGCCCTCTCTCGGTCGATGTTCAAATTAAATTGTGTGCTACAGTTGAGTTTGATTAAAGAACTCTCAATCATCGTGGCAGCGTTTTTAAATTACATAAGTGCAATTAATTCTACAGCGGTTCGAAAGATGTCGCTGAAAATATGTATTATTTTTATTCTTTTAGCCTGGCCGATTTCGGCCACGGCGACCGCTTCAACTCCTAAGCTGGTGGCGTCTATGTGTATAATTGGAAAGCGTTAACATATCGAAAAAAAACAAAATACCTTTGTAAGGTGACCTTTATGATGTGAAGCGAAACTAATCAATCGTCAAAAAAAAGAATGTGGTATGGATATCCTGCGTGGAGGACCTTAGGGCTTGCAACTTCGACCAAAGCTCCGCAAGGATGCACTCTGGCAGTTAGTACTACATCTGTTCGTTCCATAAACTATTATAAGTGTAAGTAGCTTTGTATAATAAATACCGTTGGTGACGCGCCTGGTATTGCGCCGGCATAGGCTACGATGACCGCTTACCATCAGGCAGACGGCATTATAGTAAGTATAAAACATGTGAGCAAAACGAATATTTTTACCTATTTTACCCAGATGGCTGAGGCTTAAATATAGAATCATACTAATAAATGTATTTACAATAGGTATTTATATGAAACATATGAAAACAAATTTCATGTCTAGAACTAACACAAATAATACCAAATTGTGGACCAAACCTAAGCCACATAAATGAGAACGTAGATAGGCACTAAACAAAACTAACAGTGATTTTAAGAGCAATAATTCTGCGGTTTGTTTATATTGTCTAGTAAAGTTGAGTTTACGAGGTACAACATCGTTCAACCTTTCAGTGTTCTGGCGTAATAATAGTGTAATGGAATAGGGGAATTTGTTTCGATTCCGTGCCAAATCGATTACGGCTTATTATAACGAAGCTGGGGTCATGTTTTTTAGGGCCGGTTCTTAGTTCTTACATAAAACTAATGGTGCCAAAACCTGTGTGTTGTTGCTTAAAGTAACATCTTTATAATGCATCACCTGAATTTGAAACACAGTTAATATTACTCATATGGACTACTTTACGAAGCCAAAAAGCTTAATCAAGGTCGGAAATTGAATGGGTTATCGTCACTAGCATACCGAGTCCCGTCCGTGCTTGACAGAGCATGCTAAGCCGCCGAAGCAGAAAGTCACATACTGCTTAAACCTAGATAACCGTTATTTCCTCTACAACGGGCTGCGAAGGTCAGTTATCGTAAGCACAACTATTGTACACCATTGTTGAATAATGTTCATTTCCGAAGTAGGCAGAGTATAGACCGCCATTTCACACTTGACTTGTACAACTCTTTCGGTTCTTCTACATTCATCAATCTCTTTTTACATGCCGGCTTCCGAGTGCTCTTTACCTTTACATCCTTTGGCAATTTGATCTAGAAAGTTACTCTTTGCCCTTGCATGACTTCTTCCGCTCACATTCGCATTGCATATATTTTTACCCGTAAAAAATCTGTGATACTCACATCCATAATGGCTCTGAGCGTGGCAGCCCTGGCCAGCCTCTCGCTGAGCCGCCGGCGCGACGCTACCAGCGCGGGCACAGCGACGCGGCTCAACCACTCGCCGAACTCTGCCGACCACTCACTTGTCACTTGGCTTCTCACACTAAGATTACCACTACCAGCAACGGAAGCACTAAGGATTACTTGCAAGCTATTTACACAGGTCTACCTACTATGTTATATATCTGCGAAGTGGACATAGGGATTTTTAAAGTAAACCGAACTGTTATATGAGCATACTTTCAATTTTCGCTTTTACAAAAGATAATAGTGGAATCGATAAGTTTTTTGTAGATGCTATGGATGGATACACACATAGAGAACTGATAGAATACATAAATAATTGTGTAAATACATATCTAAAGCAAATATCCATCAGATAAATGTTTGCACTGATACGGGTATCGAAAACGCGGTATTGCAGTCAGGTTTACAAACCACTAGACTGATGGTGTCGTCCGCGTACATGTATTGCTATAGCACATCCCTTTGTCCATCTTCACGATCAGTTAGGAGCAATTTAATCAATATATTAAATGGAAAGCTATATTGTGCAAGGATAGTTTGCACTAACGATAGGCAAGACGTTACAAGTGCAAGGAATAGTGAAGAGGAAATACATGAATGAACAGAAATAAAGTGAAGACATGAAAAAAGACTGATACAGTTGAAGGTGTTATGATTGTGTATAAGTTCGTTGCGCATCTAAATTGAGTGTTGTGTTGTGAGACAGAAGAGAATGAATTTATTTTATATACTTGGTAAGGACATTTCAGTACTATGTATAATTGTTGTTGTATCTATAATTCTTTTCATTAAATATTTGATTATAATTGGTCTTATTTAGATGTAGCAAAGATGTGTTTGTAATTGTTGTGACTGGCTCTATGTTATTCAGGGATCCTGACACTCGCGACCTCTCAAGTCTTAAACAAGTCTTAGGTTCTGTATTAGGTCAGTTTAGCTGATACATATCAGTAAACTGTTTTCGATACTCTTTGAGATTCATTCTTGTTAGCACAAGCAGTCAATACAAAATGACAACGATTCATCTGTCATTTTGCTTTGTGGCTACGTCATGGTAGCTTTGTGTAGTATTGGTTGGTTTAGGCCTTACGCTGTAGGGTATAGTGAGAGATGATGTGTGACGGTCAGCGTCAGACAATGAAGAATCATCGTAGTAAATCATTTACGGAAAATTTTGTCTAAGAACCACGTACATGTCAGAAGAATACGATCAAAAGTATAGTAGTTAGATATTTATGTTTCTGTAACATTTTTACAGGTCTGTGTTCATAAAAACTTTTGAAAACCAACAACATAAGTCAGAGCTTCGAAACATATAGAACTCTTTCCTTAGGTCGAATGAAAAAACTGTCGTATTTGGCGATGTTACAGAAACATCATCTACGTAGGTATGTTAGTATAAATGTTATGATTCTCGTAATTTTAAATATAGTTTCATTGTTCTACATATGTCTGTAACTGACCTATCGCCTCTGGGGTCAGCATAGCTGTTATGTGGTGTTCCATGTCTGTTGTGATCACTTGTATGTGTTATGTCTATGTAATGTCACTTCACTTTTTATTTTATTATAATAATAACTTATTTCACTTCCACACTAATTTATTTGAGACGCGCTTGTGTATGTTTCGTTTACTCATGGTCATTTTATTTAATAAGATCCTTAAAGGAGTTATGGAGATTACTAGTCACGAATTTATTTACTTTATTTTATGATCAATGTTGTTAGCTATCAATATAGATTAGCACATGAGCATTAACACATAATTATTATTAAACAGTGGCTATTTTATTATTTTGGAGAAGCAGAAATCCCTCTTAGGAGCTGTACATTCTAATGTAACGCAGTAACATATACATTGCAACGTATAGCATAAATATGATTTATAACACCGACATTAGCATGAACATCCTAATATAATATCTATTGACGTCAGATGAACGTTTTAGCGAACCGCACGAAAACACACGAGATGAATGAGTTTTTCGAACTTGTAGACGCGGCAACTGATAGGTGCTCTCAAACTTGTTTATTCAGTTTGTAAATGATAACACAATCCGGAGACATAAAGATGTTATGTTTTCAGAGCGATACGTAATATTGTGGGAATAACTTTGAGAAAAGCAACATTCGAGGCTAAGACATGAAAACAAAAAGAAAAGATAATATTCTTACAGAGAAGTTTCACAGTAATTGTAGTCGCACAGTTTATGCGTTTGAAGCCCTAGACTAGATTAAGTCTGATAGTAAATATAGATTTCTTCATGCCCTCCTAAAAACGTGCCTGAACCGAGTAGCTCTTACAATCCACGATACAGGATTTAAACTTGATTGAATCAACCATATAAACAGGCCTAGGATCCTTTAAAAACTCAATCAACCAAACAACATTTTGACTAGGTCGTTCTACAATACCAATTGATAAATTGTGATTAAATACGACCACGTCTGTAATCATATCTCTCCATCCTTTCTATTAAAGAATAATGTCTTATACATTAAGGAATAGTAAAATAGACATACGATGAAACAATAATGTAACACGTTCAAGTATGTCCTGGCATTTGGCATGAGTTTAGTTGGCATGGTGCTGACAGAACTGATTGCGCCATGCCTTGTCAACAGTCTGTGCAGCAGATCTGCGGGAAATTTACTATCTGCTGTGAGAGACTGGTTTGCCAAATATTTTATAAATATTTACATTTATTGTCGCTGAGTCATCTTCTAATATACCTACCTTGTGGTCGTAAAGATCTAAAAGATCTTGAACCTAATTTTTAAATAGAATGTGATGCACGAGACGTTCGGGGCTTCTGACATAGTGTGATTTAAAGCTCATTTATTTGACCAAATCAAACAAATATATACCTTATTTTCAAACTCAAAAAGAGAAATAGTTTGCTGTGATATCAAATTTGCAACAAAGTTTAAAAAAAACTAGATATTTTTTCGATACCTGATATAAATCTACAAGACAATCTGTCCTGTTGGTAACTCATCTTTTGATTCGCAATGTAGTCATCTAAAAGCAGCTCTGAGCGAAATTCCACAGGAAGCTTATACGTGTCCAGATTGATAAAAGGCCGTCAAACAGTATTTACAAATGTTATATATAATTGTGGTAAGCACAATTGTCAGTTTCCAGACCAACCATATCAAGATTCAATGCTACTGCATGCAAAAGATACATATTTTGCCAGACTCCAATAGCATAGGCATAGGTTTTATTTTTAAAATAAATGTCTGTAATTCCTTCAAGGCGTTTGAAACGGGATTTATGCCGAAAGGCCCTTGCTGGAATATTTCAATGACGTCATTCTGAAACACTTTGACAGTCTGTAAATTGGATTAATGCGAAGAGTTTGGCGCAAGCTGTTGTCAGCTGGTGTAATTTGTCGCAAGGGTATGCAGACTTAAATATATCGAGGGCATATTTTGTAGGAAGTTCGTATTATGAAACATTGAAAATGGCAATTATTGAAAAATTGCATGTATCGTTAATTTATGCTTACGGTACTTCAGTGAAATATACAAAAAGTCACAATACAATACAACCCACAGAATAAAACGATATAATCAAAGTAAAAGAAACTGGCTAACCGACTTGACCTACGGATAAAACAAATTATCATGACATGTCTCAGAATATTGTAACGAATAGTTTTTGGCTCAGAAACCGAAGTGCCGGCATGATACATTACAATAAAACATGGCTATCGAGCTTAAATCACACAAACGATTATATAAATCAGAATAATTGTCTATATTGTACCGCTAAGTGGTATGGAAAAGCTTGTATCATTGCTTATTTCACGTATTATGAGTACCTAATTCAGAGGAGACGTAATACATATACGTATATTATGTGAGTGAACTTGAAATAGCTGAGCTTATAATTAGCGCCGCCCACGACCGCGATTCACTAAATACTAGTAAATACCATTTTCCGTCTGTGTAGCGAAGCTGATTAACAATTCTATGGCGTACTAAATTATAATAAAACATTGGGGTATTCGAAGGTTTCAATTGAGATAATGGAAGGGAAGAACAGGCAATTTGACGTTAATTTACTGGAAATTAAATCTCGAATGTTTGTGAGTAATTTTATAGAGATCTTAAGAAGAAATGTTCGTTAAGAAAATAAGATACGAGTAGGTATGAAGTGACAATATCATACGCAAATTAATTATGAAGATCAAAGGTTCGGTTCCCTAGTTTAATTAGAAGCAGGACGATACCCATCACTGCAAAACATGCATAAATTCCAAACAGATTTCTTCTATTTATAGTGAAACCCTCGAGCAGTGAAATGCTAAGCAGAAGTGGATATAATAAAGATGACGTCACAGGAGCGTGTATCGTAGCTAACAATACATATATCAGAATCACTCAGTAAGCTGGCCGGTCGGAAATGTCAGCCGGTCGCACATCCAATGTGAGTCAAGCCGGGTGTTCGAAATAGGCTGGTGACAAATTGCTACTATTGTCGAGAAAATAGTTTGTTTGTCAAGTATGAAGTCGATAGTAGATGGTCTGATATAAAAAGTTCCAACTGAACTGGACTGAACAGTCAAAGCTACAGAAGAAATCTAAGTGGCGATTTCGGATTCGGTTATAATTTCAACGACCATTCGTGTTTCTGCTACAGATAACTAATCTGAAAACTCCAAGTGGCTTAAAATTTTAAACTCAAAATACTTCAATTTAAACACTACAATTCAAAAACTAGCTCGATCTCAACTTCAAAGTATGCTTAAAATCACAGGTGCCTTAACAGGGCTGAAACTAATCCACTGTCAGCGCGAAGCTGAAAGAGCTTCGCGAAAATGTCAGTGCAACGATCAGTGATCTACTCCGCGTTCCTGTTTACCACAACTATATCGCCACTGCGGCACCCGACCTTACATCTCACAGTTTAAGACTCATAATTATTTGCACAGCAGCTTTTTAAGTCTGCCAAAGCACTAGACGATGGATGTGACTTGTGCAGTGATTGGCAGTCTTGTTACGTTACAATAAGGTGTGTAATAGTTCGATCGGTGTTATATTTAGTTTGTGGAAGCGTTGCCCGGTAGGCCGGTCTAAAAGCGTCTCTGGCACGGCAGTGGGGCAAGGACGCCTAGCGCCCTATGCAGCCGTTAGATTGATTGACCGATTAATCTTTGCTGAAAGATTTTATTTACTTAGATTAAATATTTCTTAACCAAAATAGTAACACTCTACCAGTAAAGGCCAACACCATTCGTATCTTCGCAACGTATAGCGCCAGAGTGATATTAATTCATTTGAAATCTGTACAGTATTTCGGTTTTTTCAGGACATATAATATACCAAGCCGAAGCAAGAAACGCTAATTTCGCACAAAGTCGTCTGTGTTTTCAAACTAAGATTAGATAAATGTGTAAACTTTAATATAAACTGTTTGAAAGCTTTACAAAAAAAAACTTCATAACTGATGATCTATCGAGCAAATTGAACGGATGTTACACCAACTTTGCTGTACCTATGTAAAAAAAGTAATCAGACTTGAAGTATAAAAGTGATAAACAGTTTATAGTCAAAGTTACATAGCTATGTATATGGCATACAAATGTCTATAGTTTATTTATGACTTGTATATTCACTTAGTTATTGTATGTTTTGTATGTTGTGTGTTGTGAATATAACATGAAAAATATACTGCGATTTTATGATTCAGTATATTCTTGTTTTTATAAACTTTCTCCTGTCCGTTATGTCAGTTCGTCGTGATGTTTACATATTCTAAAACAATGTGTGTTGTCGTAATACTTATAATGTGTAAGCACTCGCGACCAGACAAACGGTTTTATTATACCACTAAGGTGACACACAAGCATTCGGCCCAGCTGATGGTAAGCAGCCACCGTAGCCTATAGCCGCTAGCAATACCAGCGATATCACTAACGGGTTGCCAACCATGTTGTTGATGAAGACTCACTATGCTAGCAGCATAACTACTAGCCCAGCGTATCCTCGGAGCACTGGCAACCTTACTCACCGCAGAAACACAATACTACATCAAGTAGTGTTATTTCACTGCGGTCTTCTCTAAGGTGGAGGTACAGTCCCCAGTCGGGCGGCTCCAATTTAAATGGGAAATCCCAAATCACCCTACCTCTCTATTAAATTATGACGGATATTATTATAATGTACAAACGATACACAGTCGGATGTTAATGGCGGTTATGTACACATGGATACGACGGGATGTTTCCAAACTCCGATACAATACGATATAATTATTACGAAATGTTTCGTTCGCGTGACGTGCGCGTGCGCCGCCCGCCCTCGTCGCACGGGTACTGCCGTTAGTGTATTCTGGCCGGATCTAGCTACGTCGATCATTATATCGATCTTAGCGATGCCTAGCTCATTTTGTATCAATATTTTATTTTATGATACAGCATGTTTCAAGCGTATACTTAGGTCGGTATTTAAAAAAAATCGCTCAGAATCTCTCTTGACTTCAAACTACATTTGAGTGGAGATTAATTCTCGAACTAAACTCGAGTCAAGATTACCATCTATACTCTATACTAATATTATAAAGAGGAAATATTAGTATTTTTGTGTTTGCATTGCAAAAAATATTTCTCCGTTAGAAAGCTACATTATCACTGAGTAACATAGGCTACATAATTATACTAGCTGCCCGCCCCGGCTTCGCACGGGTAGACATTTATCAAATATTTTGTCTAGCCATACGAAGCCGGGGCGAGCCGCTAGTACTATACATTCTACGCTCAAGTAATTATCGGGAGAACTGTGATTAAAGGACAATAGATTCTATATTTTAGATCGGCGGATTTAGGGTTTGAAATCCCTTACTCAAAGGACATTAAAGGGACTATGAATGGAACCATTTTCTGATATGTCATGGTATTTTCTATACTTCAGGGAACCAATATTATATTATACAGCAAATTAAATCTATCTACGCTTACAAATACTACTCTTAATTTATAAATAATCTGTGTCAATTCAAACGGAAAATAAAATTAAGGGTTTAATAATTCAATAAATAGGTAATACTTAAATACGTTAATAATTTATGATGGACAGACACTGGGTTTCGGACTTGAGGAATTTTATCGTGATCTGGAAAAGAGGATTACTTGAAGAATGAAAGAAGAATAGAAATAGAGAAAGAAAGAAGATCTATTTCTTTGTGTTGGTAATGTTTTATCTTGACTAAGCTAAGGTAAGCATTTTTACTCACGTTGCAGCTCTGGGGAATTCAGTTCGGGATCCAACAGTACATTTTGGATCAGACGAAGGATCTTCTAGAATAATTTCTTCCATTGTAGTCACCTGGTACACACACAATAACATTAAGAACGACTATTTACATAGATATATCTGAACCTAATGATTATAAATAATGTATGAGCCATCAATATTAATTAGCATGCACTACACGAATTATTACAGCTGTTTAATTAAGCTCAAACAGTCAGTCTTGTGTTAAGCTTTTAGCAGTATGTGAGACGGCAGTGCAGGGCTATGGCAGTGTGTGGGGTGGCAGTGCAAGGCTATGGCAGTGTGTGGGGTGGCAGTGCAGGGCTATGGCAGTGTGTGGGGTGGCAGTGCAGGGCTATGGCAGTGTGTGGGGTGGCAGTGCAGGGCTATGGCAGTGTGTGGGGTGGCAGTGCAGGGCTATGGCAGTGTGTGGGGTGGCAGTGCAGGGCTATGGCAGTGTGTGGGGTGGCAGTGCAGGGCTATGGCAGTGTGTGGGGTGGCAGTGCAGGGCTATGGCAGTGTGTGGGGTGGCAGTGCAGGGCTATGGCAGTGTGTGGGGTGGCAGTGCAGGGCTGTGGCAGTGTGTGGGGTGGCAGTGCAGGTGTACTTGGGTGTACCGGTGCTGGCGAGGCAGCGCCGCACGAGCGCGAGGCCGGCCAGGCGCAGCGCCAGCACGCCGAGCACGCGGCCCCCCGCGGCGCGCACGGGCAGCACCTCGGTGTACTCCCCGCTGTCGCCGCTGTACGACATCACGTCGCCCAGGTACAGCTCAGCGGTCCTACACGCACCTCAAACATACACTCACTGACTAACTGACTTGTTATAACTCTATTTTTTTATTACACTAACTTCGTCTAAAACATATTGTAGCTTCAATGGCCGAATACTAGTAGTAATGCTACTACTACAGTGAGTCCTCATCAACAAAATTTGGCAACGCGTTAGTTATACCCCTGGTACTATGGCCAGAGTCCATAGGCTACGGTGACCGCTTACCATCAGGTGGGCCGTACGCTTGTGTGGCACCTAAGTGGCATGAAAAACTCTTCGTCTAAAAACATCGTGGTTTCAATGGCCGAATGCTGAAACGCAAGTCAAATCTGATGCCACATAATGACTTCCAATTTTACATGAGAAATTATATTTGGAAGACGCTTTAAGCGTGGGCCTTCAAAGTGGAACGAGATGAATCAAGTAACCCTATATCTTCGCAGCTGTCGAGGCCCAGTGGGTCCTCGGGCGGCTCGCTGATGACGGTGAAGGTGAGGCAGTCGTGCGCGCCGGCGCCGCGCGGGCCGCCGGCGCGGCAGCGGGCCAGGTGCGCCAGCAGCGGCAGCTCACTGGCTTGCAGACGGAAGGCTGCCACAACACGGCTCATGCTTCACCACCACGGTGACATCAACACACCATACCAACACAGAAAGCTACTCTTTAAGCGTTTTGCTTCCTAGTTAGCAGTAAGAAATTTAGAGCTTTTGCTAGTCATTTTGCTTGGTAGTAGTTTTTGTACCAGCTCATTTTGCTGTGTAGTCGTTTCGGTAGCTACTCATTTTATTTTACTGCCTAGTTTTTTTACTACCTAGTCTTTTTGTCGGCTAGTAATTTTGCTTGCAAAGCTTTACACTATCCTATAACGGGAATTCGTAATAGAAGGACATACTCTTCTTGAAATTGAAGTAGCACTTGTCGGTATAATGTTTCGGTTTGGGCAGGCTGACGGGCGTTTCTAGTTCGGCCCCGCTCCTGCCGAGGAAGGTATAGGCCACGTACAGCCGCTGCACGCGGGGGTTCGCCATCGCCTCGCACTCTTCATTCAGGGCGAGCCATAGGATTGTGATGGATATGCTGTCGTTACTCTCTTCTATATCCGGAGTATCCTGTATCCAAGTTCCCAACCAATAAAGATTTCCGCTTTACAAAGAATAGTGGAGGGGCTGTAACTCTGGTACAAGAAGAAAAGGCGAGTGGATTTTTTTGTTATTATTAATTACGGGTCAGCAATTGACCGCGTTCTCACCTGACGGTAAGTGAAGATGTTATCGAAAGTGGAGCTCGCTTGTCCGTTAGTAGCCTATTCAATCTAGTATTTACAAAAAACAGTCTATTAAACTATTCAATAAGTAGTTTGGTACCCACATTACAGTGCTCAGTTTGGAGCCAGTTTGAGTGATAATGTAAAAAATAAGCTCTCAGCCAAGTCGATAAAAAAATGTATGGATGGTTATGTATGACAGTTATACATTCAGGATGTAACAAAACGAAATAGTTGCAGTATAATGGAGGCTATTTTGAATCAACGTATGATCATGAACCTATACATCACCTGTTGCGGTTCGTCCGGTTCGTCGGTCCTCTGGTGGTGGGACGGGGTGCGCATAATGGAGACGGACTTCTTAAACTCTTTTAATGGCCCTGAAAAATATGGCAAACACACTAATATTATTAATGTAGGATTTAAAAATAAATATAGGTGTTTTGAATGAAGAACAATGAGAAAGAGAAAGGTATAGACAGAGCGAGAGGTATCAGTGGAGTTGAGTTGTATCGATTAAGATGGTCGTGAAAGGTTTTAGTTATAAAGAGATTGTGTTTTTATAAGATGTTTATTTGTATATTCTGTTAAATCTTGCCCAACTGAACATGTCTTACTATGACACCAAAGCTGTAGGATCTCTAGTTGATTTTATTTGATCGACTGAATTTTCATACATTTTTGTTGAAAATAGGAATGCAATATAACCAAAACCAATTAAAAGTCCTGTAATGTCGCAACTTTGGTGTCATAGTAATAAAAGCTCAGACGGACAAGCTCTAACAGAATATAAAAAAATGCGTTGGCCGGCACTTTCAGATTTGGACCAAATCTCTATGAAACATGGATGATGTCCTTTGAATATGGGTGGGTAGTTGTATGCTACACATATTAATAGCTGCGCCTTAACTGGCAGCAGATAAGGCTGTGTGATAATGGTACTAATTCTGTGGTACAAAATACAAATCACTAAACTAAACTAATTTGACAGGACTAAAATCAACTTTATTTAAGCTCGCACACAAAGGGTCACCATTTTAGTCCTGTCAAATTATTTTAGTTTAGTGATTTTGTACAACAGAATCGATAGCAATAATATCCGAATATTATTATTAGTATTAAAATTCATGTAAATAATACAAGGTCTCACCCACGGCCTTCCTCGTGTTGGAGATTTCCGAGTCGTTATTACCTAAGAAAAGTCGAAGAGGTGGTTCTTTACCTGTGTAAACAGATTAGTCATATTTTATTACATGCCATAGCCATGGCCTCCTAAGGTATTCATTTAATTCATTAAGCGTCCATAGGCTACGATGACCGCTTACCATCAGGTGGGCCGTATGCTTATTGCCACCTTAGTGGTATAAAAAAATACCGGGTCTAATCGTAAAACTAGTCTAGTTGCCCTAATGCTCTGCCCGTTTCTAGTATGTTCCTAGTAAATTGTTTTGGAAGCGAACAATAATAGCGAAATTAAAAAGAATTTAAAAAATACATTACGCCGAATGATACCAAACTTTTTAGATCACAGATCCGATTTAAAAACGCCGTGGCGTGAGACAAAATTCGAGATCAATAAAGGTTAATATTATATTAAATCAATGTTTGGTAAAACTAACATATTTTAAAATACCTAACTAGAAGGGAATTCTTTAAAAATATGGAATTTTTCTTACTGATTCGTCTCGGAACTTGACTCAGAGGTAATTCGGATTCACCGGTGAGATTGTTTTTCTGAAATACATAAAGCAGTACATTATTTATGGATCTATAGCAAAGCTAACAAAACCGTTCACATAACATAAGGGTGATGAGACGGACCCGAAACACGTGACGTAAATATTATAGCAAACGTAACCTTATGTAAATAATATTTTCAGAAAAATTTACCATACATAATATAATATGGCCGATACGGCCGATGCAACTCGGTCGAAGCTTCGGGAGGGAACAAAAAAAAAAAATAATAATAATATCGCATATAAGATCCGTTTTCATGTCATTACTATGTGTTTAAATCGCGAAAGTTTAAAAAACAGTATAATCTAATATATAAAATTCTCGTGTCACAGTTTTCGTTGCCATACTCCTCCGAAACGGTGTGACCGATTTTGATGAAATTTTTTGTGCTTATCCGGTATCTATGAGAATCGGCCAACATCTATTTTTCATCCCCCTAAATGTTAGGGGTAGTCCACCCCTAAATTTTATTTTTTATTTTTTAGACCGATTTCAAAAATTCTTTCACCGTTAGAAAGCTACATCATCACTGAGTAACATAGGCTATATATTATACTAGCTTCCCGCCCCGGCTTCGCTCGGGTAGACAAAATATTTGATATAAAAGTCTACCCGTGCGAAGCTGGGGCGGGCCGCTAGTATAATATAAAATTGTCCATACTCACACACTCATATTATAAATGCGAAAGTAACTGCGTTTGTTTTTTGTTTGCTACCATTTAGGACTAAATGGCTGAACGGATCTTAATAAAAATTGACAAGGAGATAGTTTATATCTTGAGGATGTACATAGGCATCTTTTGTAACAGCAAGTATTATAAATTATACTATGCCTGGTGAGCCTTTATACCTATTGTAATCTTTTTTTTGTTTGGGTCATTATCATTCCACACAGCGCTATCAGTGCCGGTAGCAGGAACATTGTCGACAACGTTTTCGTATCGCCTTCGACTATTTTTGTATTGGAGAATGAACAGCGCTGCGGCGGTGAAAAGCGGAACAAAAAATGAATATGACAATTTTGACATTTCGCGAGTTACGTTTTCGAATACGTTGTCGACAATGTTCCTGCTACCGGCACTGGAACCAAACTAAGCAAAGTTTGTACTATGGGAACCAGCCGCTGATACAATACTTATATATTTTTTTTGCAAATACATACTTATAACACATACAAAGCACCCATCTCTACCAAATTGTAGATGTTATTGAGATTTTGTTTTATTTTATTTATCCCGTGCTCGTAGGAATTGATATAAACCATTCACTTACCGACGTCCACCTCATCTTATGGAACTGTTTCTTAGCAAACGCCATCTTCATCTGGATTTAAATTGAAATATCAGTTACAAAATACGCAAATACACATCATGTCACAAAACAAATTCTACCGGTTTGCCACCGGTATATGTTTGGTTCTTTTTCATCAGTTTTGATAGAAGATAAATTAATTTGTATAAACGTGAATTTCCCAACTGGCCAAATCCAAAAGAAACGCTATTATCTTAACGAAAGTTCTACGAAAGATAAAAATGTAAAGTGTGATGAATATACAAACATACATTACAACTGTAAATATGTGCATATATAATTATGTTTTACTCACCATAGAACCAATACTCGTTGCTCGAGACACTTCCTGTAAATACAAGCTATTGTTTAGTTTTACCTATGTGTGTGTGTGTGTGTGTTGTCTTGCAAGTTAAATATTGCCCACCTCCCAGTGTCAGATTGAAATTTGGCATACACGTTCGGTTTTCGTGACAATGCACGATTATAATTTAGGTAATTAGCCGCCATTTTTAATCCAATATGGCGGACGTCACAAAATCAAAGTTTATCATTTCCACAGTAACCCCTATGATATGCATCGAAGCATCGAAAGGGGTTGATGACCGAGTTAAAGCTTGTATATGAAAATCTACTAACCCACTTGTTTATTCATGAAACGTGGATTAAAAACAAACTTCACGCAAACTAAACACAAATTAATGAAAATGATACAAAACCATGTACTATGTGCAGGTTCAAAATTTGTGAACACAATGTTAAATTTTATGCAGATTTACTCGTGATGTTTTCAGTCATCCCAAGTCATAGTGAGAAACATCGACCATTCATATAATTAGATTATATCACTTATGTCCAATAAACGCTGAACTGTTGAATAAAACTATATTATTATTTTTGGGGGTCACAACACGCGAGTGATACCCCTAGTGTGGCAAACGTCCGTAGGCTACGGTGACCACTTACCATCAGGCGGGCCGTATAAGTGTTCGCCACCTCAGTATGGTATAGTAAAACTGTTTCTTTTGCTTTTGGTTTTCATATGGAGTATATGGTGTTTCCATAGTATGCTTTGCTCGATTATTTGATATAGTAACTAGTAATTATAGAATACAAAATATATTATAATTTGCTTTGTCCGCTTAATGAGTGTGATACGGTCGAACGGCCTGCGCCCAGGTGAGCTCAGCCGTGGTTTCTTGCCGTATCACACTCATTAAGCGGACAAAGCAAATTATAATATATTTTGTATTCTATAAATATGAATTTCCGCAAAGTAAAACCTGAATCAATTCAATATAACTAGTAATTAATTTAAATGTCTTACATCGTCCATCTTTGGCAGTCCTACAACTGGAGGTATCTTCATATTAGATTCCCGGGTGTTTCTCTAAAATTAGAAGAGAGAAGAACATTCTATTTCAAAATATTATGGCATCTAAAATATACGGTAAGATGCGGATTTGAATAAGAGCGGTAGGGCGAATCAGGATCTGCCGTTTTGTCCCGGGTTTTCACACTAAAATTTGAGCTGCCTGGCTGGGGACTGTACCTCCACCTTACAGAAGACCGCAGTCAAATAATACCTACTACTTTGATGTAGTGTTGTGTTTCTGCGTTAAGTGCGGACACGCTGCGCTAGTAGTAATGCTGTTAGCACTGTGAGTTCTCATTAACAACAGGGCTGGCAACTCGTTAGTGATATCCCTGGCATTGCTAGCGGCTACAGGCTACGGTGACTGCTTACCGTCGGGTGGGGCGTATACATGTGTGCCGTCTTAGTGGTATAAAAAAATAAAAATGTTAGCGTATCCTTACTTCCAACGCTCGTCTCATCTCATCCGTAGTTTTTATATTTGCCGGCTGTAATAAAACAGAGCAATATGTTCTTTAGATTAATCTTCTGTTTCAAACAGGAAATTCGAACTCTTTGGAACCGGCGGGCATGTATGAAGAGTCATGAATAAGAAGCAATAGAGGGTAAGTCAGAGTCAGAGTCAGAGTGAAATAGCGCTCTATTACTCTCTTCCTAAGTTCCTACCCCGTGAGGGACTTGGCGCGATTGTTTTTTTTTAAGATTGTATTTATTATATGATTTTAGTATATACAATATGATTATATTTATTATATGAATGTATTTTAAACATTCTTTAGATTTTTATTTTTTTTTATTTTATTTATTAAGGGAAAACAAACAGCTACATAATATAGAGTACAAGCTCGTATAGACTAGAAACATGTTGTTAATTATATAGCCAACGACGTTATCCACAGTTTGATAACAGGTTTACATAAAAAGTGCCACTAGAGGGAAAAAATAGTAAAGTAGTAAATTAAAAGAAAATAACAATTATAGATAAAAACAATACTATGGAATATGGAAGTTAAAGTTTTGATACAATGAAATTGACAATACAATCAAAGTATTATGTGGAGAGCAATATGTCGTATAACATTAAATAATTATAGATTGTTATCTAGTCGTAATATTCTCAAATATAAAATTAAGACATTATTTATTTACTTACGACTTCATTCATTAATATTTTTGAGTTGTATTGGAACTGAAACAAATATTAAAAAAAATACAAAATGAGTGATCTCAAAAAGATATAGATATGCAGACATGCAGTTTAGGCATTTATTTGGCGTTGACAACCCTGCTCATAATTAGAACAGAGTTAGAACCATATGATACTCAATAACAATAAGCATTGCTTTATCAAGTTACGCGTTTTAGTTTAGGAGAAGTTTTGCGATTTCTCAGGTTTCTGCACAAAATTATATTCTTATCCGCTGGTCTGGTGGTTAGTATATCTGACTGTGTCGCTAGAGGTCGCGGGTTAGATTCCCGCAAACATTTATGCGTTGCGGTGTGGGTGTTGTTATGTATTATAAATATGTATTTACAGAAAAAAAGTATATGAGTATTATGTCTGCTGCTGTACCCCATAGTACAAGCATATTCAGTGCCGGTAGCACGAACTTTTTCGACAACGTATTCGAAAACGTAACTAGCGAAATGTCAAAATTGTCATACTAATATTTAGTTCCAATTTTCACCGCCACAGCGCAGTTCATTTTTCAATACAAAAATAGTCGAAGGCGATACGAAAACGTTGTCGCAATTGTTCATGCTAGCCCTACAGATGGGGCTTGATGGCGCTGTGTGATAATGTACAAGCATTATTATTATACTAACACTAGCGGCCCGCCCCGGCTTCGCACGGGTAGACTTTTATATCAAATATTTTGTCTACCCGAGCGAAGCCGGGGCGGGAAGCTAGTATAATATATAGCCTATGTTACTCAGTGATGATTTAGCTTTCTAACGGTGGAAGAAATTTGAAATCGGTCTAAAATAAAAAAATAAAATTTAGGGTTGGACTACCCCTAACATTTAGGGGGATGAAAAATAGATGTTGGCCGATTCTCATAGATACCGGATAAGCACAAAAAATTTCATCAAAATCGGTCACACCGTTTCGGAGGAGTATGGCAACGAAAACTGTGACACGAGAATTTTATATATTAGATGTACCAGATATCACAATCTAAATAAAAATAGTGTATACACTGTAGGCCGTAATAAGCCAGATTATGAATATGTAATTTACCACCGGTTTGAAAAAAAAAACACCTGAAAAGAACTGGCATGAAACTCAGTGCTCTTACTTTTGTCTTGATTTAATAAAAAAAACAATAGAAAATAAATGTGTGAAACGAATAGTCATAAACATGGTAACGCCATGCTAAGGTTAGCGCGTTGGGAATTTTATTTGAACGCTTACCGGGGCCTGCCAGTTCTCACTTTTGATTTCAAAGGAAGATCCTTGCGACGCTGGCTCCTGATGGGATACAAATTTCCCTATTTTAAAATAATAACTATAACGAATTCAATTTTATAAAAAGAAAGGTTTAACCCGCATGGAAATAATTCATGACCGGTCCTATACTCACGCCTATATAATAAACTAGCCGCCCGCCCCGGCTTCGCACGGGTAGACATTGATATCAAATATTTTGTCTACCCGTGCAAAGCCGGGGCGGGCAGCTAGCCTATGTTACTCAGTGATAGTGTAGCTTTCTAACGGTGAAAGATTTTTTGAAATCGGTTCAGTCGTTTCGGAGCCTATAGACATTTATCAAATATTTTGTCTACCCGAGCGAAGCCGGGGCGGGCAGCTAGTATAATATATGTTACTCAGTGATGATGGAGCTTTCTAATGATTATTTTTTTATTAAAATCGGTTCACTACTTTTTGAGTTTATTCGTTACATACAAAAATACAAAAATACAAATCTTTCCTCTTTATAATATTAGGTCCTTACATATGAAATTGGCGTTTTGTATGGGAGGAACAAAAAGTCGAATATTTTTTAATATAATATATTTAATTAATCAAAGTATGAACCATTATTTTCTATGCACTTTTGCCATCTCATAGGTAGTTCATTGATCCCTTTACTAAAAAAACCAGTCGGACGGGAATCAATAAAATCTTTGAAGGCGATTTGGACTGCCCCATCGGAGTTGAATTTTTTCCCTTGCAAGAAGTTATCCAAATTTCGAAAAAAATGGTAATCTGTTGGAGCAAGGTCCGGGGAGTACGGAGGATGTCTTAGACTTTCCAATTGAAGCTCTTCTAATTTAGTAGCCGTCTGTAGCGCAGTGTGTGGTCTAGCGTTGTCGTGAAGCAGCAGTGGCGTGGAGCGATTGACCTGCCTAGGTTGTTTAGCCGCTAGCTTTTCCATCATGGTTTGCAATTCCTGACAATAGACATCAGCCGTAATAGTCTGGCCAGATTTGAAAAAACTGTAATGAACAATACCGGCACTAGTCCACCAAACGCTTACAAGTAACTTTTTTGGGGTTAATTTTCGCTTGGGGCAGGATTTGGCTGGCTGGCCAGGATCTAACCATTGCGCTGAGCGCTTCCGATTATCGTAAAGAACCCATTTTTCATCACAGGTAATGATTCGGTTTAAAATACCTTCATTATTGTGCCGGTTTAGTAATGTAACGCAGCAGTCGACGCGCGTTTGCCGGTTTGTTTCAGTCAATTCGTGAGGTACCCACCTTTCAAGCTTTTTAATCTTCCCAATTTGCTTCAAGTGAATTAAAACAGTTTTATCACTAACATTGCAGCCTGCAGCTAACTCGGACGTGGTTTGCGATGGATCCGCTTCCACAATAGCCTTCAACTCTTCATTATCAACTTGAGTCTCAGGCCGTCCACGGGGCTTGTTCTGCAGGTCGAAATTTCCAGAACGAAAACGTTGGAACCAAAAACGAACTGTGTTTTCTTTTGCAACACGACCGCCATACACATCATTCACCCTTCGAGTTGTTTCCGCAGCACTAGTGCCACGGCGGAACTCGTACTCGTAAATAATGCGATATTTAAGGTTTTCCATTTTGTAAAATGAGTGACGCAAACAGAAAAAAACAGAAGAAAAAAAACAAATGAATGACGATCATCGAAGCACAAATACATGAGTCTATAGCTGTACAAATTTGAATTTGGAATTCCTTACCAAAGAGGAGAAATTCGTGATTAATGTGGCCAGTACGAAAAACGCCATTTTCATATGTAAGGACCTAATATTATTAGTGTAGACTAGCTGTTACCCACGACTTCGTCTGCAGTTGTTTAAAGACAAAATTAGCCTATGTCCGTCCCCAGGATATAATCTATCTCCTTATCAAATTTTATCACGATCCGTTTATCGGTTTAGTCCGGAAATGTAACAAACAAACAGATTTACTTTCGCATTTATAATTTAAGTACGGATGTATCCAATTTTCATCAGGGATAGCGTAGCGTATCTGTTTGTTGGTCAAATATGTTTCGTACCGGCTCAATAGTTCCAAATACCATCTTTAACATACATACAAACTTTTACGTCTGTATAAAAGTATAGATTTGACCATCACTACAAAGTTTTTTGTATGTAATTTAGAATTGATTTTGAATTAAATATTCAAACGGCTTTTAATATTTGCATAACAACGATTTTAAACAGAAATTAACCATAAGATACAATTATCTAGGCAACCCTAATAGATGTCGGGCAGTAGGCATAATACTTGAAGAAGAAAAGGAAAAGAGAAGAGAAAGAGATTGATAAATATAAAAGAAACAAAAGAGGGAGTAAGTCAAGAGTGAAATGGAAATCTATACTGTATGCTGATATGTAAGCTTTACTACTTACATGATATAGTTTGTTTATAGCAGTCTTCTTTGCGATGGAACCGCGTCTTAAATCGTTCGAAGCCTGTAAAATTTAAGATAATACAAAGCATAATTCTAAAATCGAGTAGAAATTGAACAGATCCAGCGCATTAAAAACAAATAAGTCAAAGATTTATAAGGATGCACGATATCGAATATATTGGTAGGGACATATCTTTTGAAGTTGTATTTTTAACCACCGATTCAAAAAGAGGGGTGTAATAAAAACGAATCGTGGTGGCCATGTGGTATAAATCGTTGCCTGATAAAAAAATCATTAACGTATGTAGTGCCTAAGAGACGGCGACGGACTCACCATCTGTAACGTTGGCACCAAATGATCTTCGGTGGAAAGTGGGTGGCCTACACACCTGCCTAACCCCTTCGGAGACCCTTATGGGAAGGCGTGAAGATGTATTTTTTTAGATGTAGTACCTACGTTTAAGTGTGTATCTGTCTATAGCATCATGCTTCCAAACCGGATGAACATTATTATTTCAAAACCAAAATTAATTTATTGAGTTTAGGCCCTAATAAGGCACTTATGAAGGTCGAAATTACCACCGGTGCGGAAAATAAGCCACCTGAGAAGAACCGATAAGAAACTCGGTGCTCTGTCTTTTTTTTCATGTAGCAATCATGATATAACAATTTGTAACAAAATTCTTCTTGACATTATGTTTCATAGCAACATTATCCAGAGAGTTCATAACTATGATATTTAGAAGATTATAGGGCTTTGTTTTTAAAGTATAGTAAAGCATTAGACTTGATAGGTTGTCTATTGGAGCACAGTCTATTCGACCAGCATAACTAGTGGTAACTGATCGGAGAATGTCGGACTGTGTAGGTGCCAAGCGGTGCGCGCAATCCATCCCATGCGGACTGGAATGCGGCCCGCTACAATGGCTAAGCAATGCGGCTTTATAACCGCTGTATGTATGTATGGAAGTATGCTGTTATATAAATAGGCTTGTCGACAGCTATTAGGGCTCTGAACTTCTGAATGACAGTATCATTGATAGAAATAATAAGAGAGGTATGGTAAATTGGGATCTCCCGGGGGTTTTCCTATTAAAATTGTCACCGACCGCAGTCTAATAACACTACATTGATGTAGAGTTGTGTTTCTGCGGTAAGTAAGGTTGCCATTGCTCCACGAGGATACGCTGGGCTAGTAGTAATGCTGCTAGCACAGTGAGTCCTCATCAACAACCTGGTTGGCAACCCGTTAGTGATACCCCTGGTATTGCTACCATTGCGGCTATAGGTTTGGTGACTGCTTACCATCAGGTGGGCCGCATGCTTGTGTGCCAACGTAGTGGAAACCAAAAAAAAGATCCGCCGAGTTGTATGCATTTACCGTATCCTATTTTATACCGTAGAAATTCATACCGTATAATCATGCCCTGTGAGAGGGTCCTTTGCAGCTCTGGTGATATTTGACCTGTCCTTGAGATGAAGGTCAAGGTCGGTTGAGATGCGGAACTCATTCCAGGGCTCATCTAGCACGTGGTCCAACTCGAGCCGCTTAGGAGCTGTGTGCTCCGTGACATTAAGCGGCCGTAAGTGCTAAAAAAAAAGCTTTAGGTACAGTAGCCACAACTAAAATCTGACGGGCAAATCTGCCATCGCGCGCGCTCATTCAACACATCAAAAAGCGCGTTTCCGCGGCTGCCTATCACATAATTTCGTCCCGATTCAAGAGATAACTCTTATAGATGCCGCTTACAAACTTGTAAGTTTTCCGAAGGAAGTTCTAATCATCTACTTTCTATTGTAACTTTCTATTAGTCTTAAAAGCTACGCCCAGGGCCAACTAAACTTGAATTTAAGGTAGGGCAGCTGTTGTTACAGGCGGGGCGGAAATATATATTTTACTTCAGCTCATCAATCAATTTTAGGCTTTTTGAGTTGTGAACATTTGGATTGTAAGACCGTGGTTTCTTAATCTAAACGAATATTATAAAGAGGAAATATGTGTATTTTTGTGTGTTTGTATTGAATAGGCTCCGAAACTAATGAACCGATTTTAAAAAATCTTTCACCGTAAGAAAGCTACATTATCACTGAGTAACATAGGCTATATATTATACTAGCTGCCCGCCCCGTCCTCGCACGAGTATACAAAATATTTGATAAATGTCTACCCGTGCGAAGCCGTGGCGGGCCGCTAGTTGCTTATATGTAGGTAGTCACTATACGTCATCGGCTCACCGTGGTAGCTACGGCGGTGGCTACTGAAAGGGACTGTGATAATTTAGACCTTCATAAGTGCCTTATTAGGGCCTAAATTGAATAAAAGATTTTGTTTTTGATTTTGGACTAGGCGTGCTGTAGTGTATGTGTGTGTGTGTGTGTTTATGGGACCTGTGCAATAGTGTGGTGTATGTGTGTGTGGGACCTGTGCAATGGTGTGGTGTATGTGCGGCAGCAGCTTGTCCTCGGCGCGCAGCATGCACCACAGGTCCAGCACGCCCAGCTCGGCGCCCGGGGACCAGCTGCCGGGGCCCGCCACCTGGGGGACACGCTTACCATCAGGCGGGCCGTATGACACTTGGCCTATTCAGTCTTAGGCTGTGTCCCCAGTAGGCAAACTGTTAGCGGCAGACTGAGTTTGCGGCGTATCGGTTTAGTACGACCTTCAATATATTTGAAACGGAGTGTTCACAGTTCGCGCGTAACGCTGCATACTGCGTAGAGTGAGCGCAAACTAGCAAACGGTGATCACTTCATTTCAAATATATGGAAGGGAAGGATGTACTAAACCGATACGCCGCAAACTCAATCGGCCGCTAAAAGTTTGCCTACTGGAGACAGCCTTAGTATAAAAAATACTGACCAATGCTAAAGACATGTCAGATCTCCTGTTGGTGTGCAGCAAGGCGTCTCGTAGCGGCAATGCGCAACTGGCAAATGGTTCGTCTATTCTGTCCATCTCGCATATTATTATCGACATCTCTTCCTATGCGAACATTATAAAACATTTATAGGTATTTACAAAAATCTAGTTTTAATTATAGTTTTAATTAGGACCCCAGTCCTCATGTATGGCTCAGAGTAGATGATATACTACGTACAAGCTAAGGGGAATAATATTATAAGTATTTATTCTTTTACGTACCTAGATACTTTACTTGGGGTCCACAAAATACAAATTAAATAATTTTCTGAATATTACGAAATTATAAAAGCTTTTTAATTTTTCCTATACACTTTTTTTAGGGTCGACCCCAAATACTATGTGATAAGGGCAGGAGACGATTGAATGTTAGAATTTGAAAAGTTTGACCATTACCTACTCCAAAAAGGCTACAGAAACAGTACACTTACACACACACACACGCACGCATAGAAATTGTATAAACAAGTGAGTAGATAAATGTGTCTCACATATTTAAGATATCTTAGAAATTTGTCTGTGAGCTCGACGTCATACTCCGTGGAGAAGTCGAAGAGCACCACGCGGCCGGCCTTCATGCGCGTCATGGAGATGTTCTGCTCGTAGAACTGCCACGTCAGCACCAGGGACATGTTGCGAGAGTTCAACACAGCCTGTACAAGCCATCCTATCAAACTCAGCTATATTTGGCTACACTCTACAAATGACTAGGTACTTAGTACTGTGACGCCTTGCTTCTAGTGCCTGGCCGATTATAATAAATTAAGAAAAATATTATTAAAAAACAAAGTTAAATTGGATTTAGAGACAGGGGGTTGGAGTTTTTGGTGGGATTTAGGCGGAGCGGTTGAGGTTTTTTCCAGTGTGTCGTAAATTGTGTTATAGTGATCTTTAATGTGTATTTTGGTGTCGTTATGTGCAGTAAAGTTTCATTTAGTGACTGATTTATAGGAACTTTGGAAATCATGGTATAATACGACTTTTGGGTTAAGTAATTTATCATTTTGGTCAATAGGTTTCCTCTGACCTAAAGGCATGTTACGATCTGCTGCTGCCGTGGATTGTCTCCACCACCCAAACTCCAATAAGCACTAGAATGCATGATACTAGGCATTTTAATGCGGCAAACACGATACATTTGCAACATGAAAATTCTCTAACACTCGACACTGGCAAAAATAGTCCCTAAAGGGATTGATTGCCATACTTAGGAAGAAGAAGAAAAAAGGGGGTTGACATGACTCCTGTCATGAAGAAAGATGTTTTAATTTAAAATAATTTAATGATTACTTAATAAATTGTATTCAGAGCTATATGGCGTTTAATTCGGCGCCACAGTACCTAGTAGGCGGTAATCAGCGGTTGAGATTTTTTCCAGTGTCTCGTAAATTGTGACTGATAGTGATTTTAGTGACGGCGTCGATTTGTGCAGTAAAGTTTCATTTAGTGACTGATTTATAGGAATATTGGAAATAATTCTCTAACATGGACCATGGCCTTTGTGTGAAATGATCTATCATTTTAGTCAATAGGTTACGTAATACGTTTGCTCTAATGGCATGTTGCCATGAATCTCCAGAGACTCCCATAAGCAACCATTAAAATGAATGACACTAAGCATTTTAACGCAACCCACAAACAATTTAGAAACCTGATAATTCTCTAACACTCAATACCGGCAAATATGAAATGAATATAACACGGATATTGATCTTAACGTGTTACTTATACCTCTGTGCCGGTAGCGTGAACTTTGTCGACAACGTTTTCGTATCGCCTTCGACTATTTTTGTATTGGAAAACGAACACCGCTGCGGCGGTGAAAAGTGGAACTAAAAATTAGTATGACAATTTTGACATTTCGCGAGTTACGTTTTCGAATACGTTGTCGACAATGTTCCTGCTACCGGCACAGAGTAGATAATATACTACGTACAACTAATACTGACAGTAAATTTGATTTGATTTAATGTTTAAAATTCATTTTGACGGGTTAGTACTGCGGTTTTTTAATTTATTTAGTTTCCTGATATATGGATGCTATTGCAAGCACCATGATCACGGAACGAACTGCGGTAGGTGCGTTGTACGGATTAGGAGTAAAAAAACTATCTACCGTCAATCGCTTTCTTTTGCTACGAACATGGAAACTCACTCGATAGTCACTTCGGCTGTGTACAGTGTCTTTCTTCTTGACTTGTGTTTGTTCTTAACATAATCGAATCACTGGATTCCATCTGTTTGACATTTTGAATCAGTCTTCAAGCTTAAAATTGTCATAATTACACTATTAAACGAACTTACCTTAAGTGAAGTTCTATCGTAATTATACGTAGATCCTTGTCCGAGATGGGTTTTACAAGTAGTAGGCTCTATGAGCCAGTACCAAATCACAGTGTTCCAAAGCTCTGAAAAAAAACTTTGAATTCCTCTCGCTGGCAACATTATGTATGTACGTCATTACGCATTAGTTTACACGATGGACTAGCAAGGTGTGCCCGATTTAAATTAATAAGTGTGTTTTGGTACTGGCTCATAGAGCCTACTACTTGTAAAACCCATCTCGGACAAGGATAAGTATAATTAGATTTTTATGTCTTCGCGAACTATCCTCGGTATGTACCTATGAGTGGCGATCATTTCGATCACGGTACTTGCATCAGCATCGAAATATCGGGCTACAAAAAAATAAAAAAACACCGCTGTATTTAAAAACCCGTCAACATGTAGGTATTTTAAACATTGAGTTGGTTTATTTTTTATCTACGATTTTGGTTACTAAGGGGTTTTTAAATTTTACATGGCTTTGTCTCCAGTACAACATAACGTTAGCCTATGGAACATTGACATATCCTACTAATATTATAAATGCGAAATTTTGTGAGTATGGATTGATGGATGGATGTTTGTTACTCTTTCACGCAAAAACTACTCAACGGATTTGGAACACAGATAATTTATAACCTGGATTAACACAAAGGATACTTTTATCTCTGAGAATTCTGAGATTCTAAAGTCAACGCGTCCGTAGTCGCGGGGAGAAGCTAGTGATAGATAATTGACGTAACAATAACCTCGTCGGAGAGCACCAGTGTGCCGATGTGCAGCGTGAAGACACACGTGGGGTTGGAGGCGTCCCCCAGGCGGGGGGCGCCGGGCGCGTGGCGGAGGGCCAGCGGGTCCCCTAGGGACCCACCCGGGGCCCCCCCGGGGGAACCCGCGGGGGACGTGCCCGCCGACACCACGGACCGCCGGGGGCTACCCGCCACCATCTAATTCAGTTCACATGTATTGTTTCACAATTAGAAGTACTAGAAGTAGGTATCTGCCGACGGGCAAAAGCATTTTTTATACTGCTGGATGTCAACACCAAGGGTATCACTCGAATGTTGCTGACCCTGCTTGCTGTTCTGCATTGGGAAAACCACGGCGGGGAGTTCATGCCACCATATAAGCGTAGGTGGAAGGAAGCTCGCATTATAGGTACTTTTAAATTACATATCACATGCACCTCATGGAGAAGGTAGATCAATAGAATATTGTAATAATAATATCTATTGTTTTTGACCCCAATAGATGGCACAATTCGAGCGCATTAAATGCCTTTACGGCTCTATCCCATAAGAGGCTACTTCAAAAAGCTTTTATCATGAGGGGTATGCTTCCTTACCATACATTTATCTCTCCACTTCTTACCAAAAAGTATAGAAATAGGCAAAGGGACAATAGTTAACGACCATTTTATTTACTGTTTGTGAGCTGGCTGATTGATGACAGAGATCAACGAATGCATTAAAAACAATTGCCATCCCATCCTGAAGTTTTCAACACACATACGGTTGAATTTAGACAACTAATACATAATTACGGAAAAAACAAATACATGTCAGTGATCATAAATACGTATAATTTATTCAGTAACTACATTGCATGATAACAACAGATAAGAGATAAAAGAAGCTGGAACTACTTCGATACAATAATAAACTTACCATCAATGACTTTCGAAACTAAACCAACGGCGGATTACTGAAATGTCATTAAAAGTTTGAAGACCTGTTACGCACCCCTAATATAAGGATAGTGCTGACTATGCAAGCCCGACTCACCACAGCAACAACGGGCAGCGGTAGAAACCTGAGGCGCTGACGCAGCTCCTTGGACGATTCCACGTTCCGTGGGAACCCGCGTCACTCCGTGTTCACCCATCGACTCGGTCTCACGCTTAAGTTAGAATATAAGTTATATTGTAATTTTTATTCTTTAATTAAATTAGTTAAAGCATTTTGGTTTTTTTGAGACCTCCGGCCGCCACCCGCTTAATTGACCTACATAAACGCCTGAAGCGTCATCAGAACACAATTTTGCAAGGAAAATTTGAGGGCCCTTAAATGTGGCATCAGATTTGAATGGAGTTCAGTATTCGGCCATAATACACATAAGTATACATAAATATCTAAGTACATAAATACAATTTAAACACTAGACACTAGTACTGGAAGCAAAAACATCTTAACACTACGTATTAGCAAACGTAACTCTCAAAATGACAAAATTTTCATACGAATTTTTAGTTCCACTTTTCGCCGTCGCAGCGCTATTTCCATACAATAATAGTCAAAAGCGATACGAATTCGCAGACTAAAGTTGTTTTTGTTAAGGCTATAGGTTACAACAGATATATATTATTCGTACAAAGTACATGGAAGTCGATTCTGGAATAAATAAACTACTATTAATTAAACATAGCTATTTACATGACTACCTACTATATTATTTATATATATGCTATCTGAAGATAGTACATAATACACCATAACCTTTATACTTATACATTGGTGTCGATTCTGTTGTTCAAAATTACTAAACTTAACTAATTTGACAGGTCTAAAAGTCATGCTATCCCTTTCTCATGTGCGGGGTTAAATAAGGATGGCAATATTTCTAGACCTGTCAAATTAGTTAAGTTTAGTAATTTTGAACAACAGAATTGGCACCATTGATAATTGCAGCGTATACATATAATATTCAGTCTTTCCATGGACAATTCATTAACAATGGCTGCCGCAACTAACAGGAACGAATGTGTATTTTTAATACAATCTTTTAATCGGTATTCGGTCTACAAACCTTTTCATTTGGTACCCATATCATAGTGGTTACCGTAGATATCAATTTCGTGACGTCCGCCATATTGGATTAAAAATGGCGGCATTTAGGTAATCGTGTAATTGTCACGGAAACCAAACGTGTAGGCGTGTATGCGTAACGCAAAATTTCAGCTCAATCAAAATGATTTAACAAACACACCGGACAGGTGAAACCAAATTAATGCTTGTAACAAGTGAGTTAAATAATAAAATACCAAAAATATTATTTTTATTCCACACAGTGGCACACAAGCATACGGCCCACCTGATGGTAAGCAGTCACCGTAGCCTATAGCCTATAGCCTATAGCAATACCAAGGATATCACTAACGCGTTGCCAACCATGTTGTTGATTAGAACTCACTGTGCTAGCAGCATAACTACGAGCGCAGCGTATCCTCGTGGAGCACTGGCAACCTTACTTACCGCAGAAACACAACACTACATCAAAGTAGTGTTATTTGACTGCGGTCTTCTGTAAGTCCCCAGTCGGGCAGCTCCAATTTTTTATGGGAATACCCACGGGAAATCTCAAATCGCCCTACCTCTCTTTAACAAAGAATTATTTTATTGTTTTATACACGCCTTACGTTCCCTTCACTCACAATCAATTGTGTCAGCAGCCAATGTTTTTTCACATTCTGACAGTAAAATATTAATATAATAAATTGCCCATTATGTTACCCATAAAAACCCATTTAAAATAGTGTTTATATAACAAATATATTACAAACTTATTTTATTATGAAACTTCTACTAATAGGAACATTCAGTCACAATTAATTACCGCACGTATACATATAACATCCAAAATAAAATACAATATAGGCCATGACTAAATGGTAAAGTACCATTTTTATTGGTATATCCCCTCCAAGAGACATAAAGCCGTACGGAGAGGGCATAACGCTTTTTCGTTACGTGACGAGTACCAGCACTATTTCTACCACTAGCAGCGTTAAGGGTAATAGTAAGCCATACTAAGCTATACTAATATTATAAAGAGGAAAGATTTGTATTTTTGTGTGTATGTATGTTTGTATTGATTAGGCTCCGAAACAACTGGACCATCATTCTCCTGCCCTTATCCCATATTATTTGGGGTCGGCGCAATATGTTATTCTCTTCCATCCTTCTCTATCAGCCGTCATCGCTGTATTCACTTCCTTGAAAAAAACAACAACAACTGGACCCATTTCAAAAAATCTTTCACTGTTAGAAAGCTCCATTATCACCGAATAACATAGGCTATATATTATATTGATACGCGGGCGGAGTCGCGGGGAAACAGCTAGTATATTATAACTGCGAAAAGAACTGTGAATATCTTTATCTAGAACAACGCGGGCGAAGCCGCGAGTAAAAGCTAATAAAATGTATATGCGTGCTCTGCCTACCCCGCCCGTGAGGGACTTGTTCAAATATATGTATGTTGTATGTATGAAAGTATGTTGTACTAGCTTCTACCCGCAACTACGTCCGCGTTGAGCTTAGAATCTCAGAGGAACCTAAAATTTTCCTGGGATAAAAACATTTTCCCGGGATAAAAAGTATCCTATGTGTTAATCCAAATTATACATTTTCTGTGTTCCAAATTGCATCCAAATCCGTTGAGTAGTTTATGCGTGAAAGAGTAACAAACATCCAACCATCCATCATCCATCCATACTCGCAAACTTTCGCATTTATAATATTAGTAGGATGTATGTATGTATGTATGTATGTATGTATGTATGTATGTATGTATGTATGTAGGTGTATCAGTAGTGAGTGTGGAGTAGTGTGACCTGCGTCTGGTCTCGTTGTGTGGCCAGCAACTGCTTGCAGCGAGCCAGCTCGTCCGAGATGGCTTGAAGAGACGCCTCCATCGTCTGCGCCGTGGACCTGACCATCACTCACATTATTACGCAGTAGGGCCATATACATTGCCCCAGAAGTCGACGTCAAGTCGGAAGCTATAGGCCAAGTGATAATAATAATTATCAGAAAAAAAAAAAAAAAAATTACGTATTTTTTAAATTTATGGGGACTTATATTTTTCTATTGTTTTTTTCAGTTAAGACGGTTTAAATTAAGCGAAGTTTTAATTTGTGTAATTGTAAAAAAAAAGATTTGTTATGACCCGTTACAATAATTGATATATTGTAACGGGTGTTAAAATACCATCACAGACTTCTGGGACACCCTATATGTAAACGACACCAAAAGATATGAAAAAATAGTACTTCTTCAATTCTAACAAAAATATTTATCGTACACTAGTTGTACACGCTGCGCTGCAAAGTATATGAATGTTAGCAGCGTTGGTCGCGCCGCGTCATTTTTTGTACGCTGCAGAACTTATCATTCAGACTTTGAGCGTGTTTGAATAACAAACAGACAAACATTCTGATATTCCCATGTATCGTGGGAGTCGATCTTAACTTAATGAAAAGGTAACTTACTTTGCGGATATCTCCTTTTCTGTATATTGCTGCATCGGCGCTGTAAAGTAAATATCCTACTTTAAAACCAATATTTTGAAATCGTTTAGCGCGTTGAATTTTCAGAGTATATAATAATAGGGGCTGTACTGTATCGTTCGTATGTCAACCCGCCGCAGCTCGTATAGAGCATCAACCGCCTTGATTGGTTTGTTTACAGTTAACGTCATAACATGGATTCCAGTTTGTGAAGGGTACCTGTACACAAAAATTCAGTTCCGTTTCTACTTTTTGCATTGCGATAAACAGTTATAGCTTGGCAAAAAAGTCTGGAATTCTCACAATAACTCTCAAAATATCAGTATTTTGAAGCATAACACTACATCAGAGAAGTGTTATTTGACTGCGGTCTTCTGTAAATTGTAGGTACAGTTCCCAGTCGGGCGGCTCAAATTTTTGTGGGAAAACACACGAGAGATCCCAATTTGCCCCACCTTCGTTTAAAGTAATTACCACTGCTATAATAATAATAATCGATTATTTCAGGTAAATTAAACCCATATTAAAACAAATAAAATCAAACTATATCTATATACTAAAAATAACAAGCGGGGTGAACACTGTCACCGTTGGGCAGCCACATGCAGCCGTATCCAGTACCGCAGCATTGGAGAGTCCCATAGCTATAGCTCTGAGAGTTAGTGTGAGAATTGTCCCGTGGTCTAATCGGTTCAACGCTTTCTATGCACTGAACTAATAATACATAAACGACGGTCGAGAAACAAAATCATGAAAAAAAGAAACACTGCAATGCGAACGCAAGCAATTAACCAAAAAAGCGCTCACGTTTTGCGCCTCCCCATCTAGGCATCTCCCCGATACTGAGAGAAGCGTGGTCAGTCGTAGGAGAGGTGGTCTCTGAATAAGTCGTGGTTGCTTTATCCTCTCCCAAAGACAAGTCGCGGGGACGTTTGCCTGAAATTTTAGTGCCGGCGATTAAAAACTATTAGAATATCTTGACTAGACTAACATGACATTTGAAAATATAAGTGTTTTTTTTTTCATTTTCCAATGAATAAATCCAAAAACAACCGGATTGATTACAAAAAATCCTGTCCTTAGTTACACTTACAATTACATAAGCTATATATTACTACACCAATATTATAAATGCAAAAGTTTGTGTGTGTGTGTTTGTGTACGCTGGATTAACATATAGGATACTCTTTATCCCGGAAAATTGCACGGTTCCCGAGGGATAGTAGAACCATGCGGGCGAAGAAACGGGTAAGAGCTAGTAACTAATAAATAAAGAAATATACTATAATATGTATATGCACCAGCGCGTACCATCTCTCTCAGAAGGAAGGTCGGTGAGCGAGGATATCTCCCTCTCGGTGTTGTCCGGGGAAATAGGTCGGGAGCACTTGCCTTCCAATACCGGGACTGTGTAAGTGTGCTGAGGGTCGGGGGACCCACTCGGCGGCTGACCTATTTGTGTACCTGCTTTATCTATAAAGTAAAGGACAAAGAAAAGCCGACTGTGTAAAAATATACTTGTCTCACTTCCACAATTAAGTATTCTACATCTGCTGATGTTAAATGGATGCGTGGGCAGCTTTTCCTATTTCCAAAAAATCGTTACTTTCGTCATATTATACCGGCAACCGGCATTCCATATTTTAATTTGGTAAAGAAAAAAGTTTTTTATTAATTTTGTTTGCATACCTACTTAGTTACCGAGACAAGCAAGTGTGAGAGACAAATATACTCGTACCCTGAACCGGGACCATAAGGAACCTTATAATTTTATATTTTCTAGTCACTAATATTATAAATGCGAATTTAACTCTGTGTTGGCTTGTTTGCCACATCTTCACGACTAAACGGATCGTAATGAAATTTGGCAATGAGATATATTATAACTTGGGGAAAACATAGGCTAATTTATTTAGAACCACGCAGGCAAAAGCAAGCAGTCTATAAAGGTGTGTTTTTCAATAGAATATATTATTATAATAATATATTCTATTGAAAAACTGTAATTATAGTACATATATATCTATACTAATATTATAAAGAGGAAAGATTTGTATTTTTGTGGGTTTGTATTGAATAGGCTCGGAAACTACTGGACCGATTTCAAAAAATCTTTCACCGTTGGAAAGCTAAATTATTACTGAGTAACATAAGCTATATATTAAACTAGCTGCCCGCCCTGGCTTCGCACGGGTTGACACAATATTTGATAAATGTCTACCCGTGCGAAGCCGGGGCGGGCCGCTAGTAATATATAATAATACAGCCTATGTAACATCTGACATGTGAGCATGTGACGGCCAACTACCACCGCGCGCGCTCAAATAACGCGCTCCCCCGGCTTCCTGTAACTTACATGCGTCCCTGTCCACGGAATCACCCACAGATAGCAGGAGAGCTAGAGGAAAGATGTTACACATCAAACAAATTGTGAGAGATAAAACCCGGAACCGATCTGTTGGTCCTTTTGTACCTTTTTGTGGCCTTTAAACGTGTTGTTCCATAATAAAGTGCATGTCGACGGTGGAAAGGAGAAACAAAAGAAAGCGCCATTTGGTCAATTGTTCTGCAGAGCTGTAGACCGACCAAGAATAATTCGCTACTACATATTCGTGGAAAAATTAAAAGTGCTGCGGCGGTGAATAGTGGAACTAATAATGAGTATTACAATTTTGACATTTCGCGAGTAACGCTGTCGAAGTGTTCTTGCTACCGGGACTGCTCAGAGTTTAAAATTCAATAAAATATTTATTACTTTTTTATTTATTAATGGATGTTTTAAATTTTGTAAGCTTCTGTTTGGCTTCTAACCTAGATAAATCGAACGAGAATCCAAAACTATCGAACTGCATATAAAACTCATTCTCGACCAAAGTAGCGTTTATTTGTCGGGACCGCTGGTCTAGTGGTTCTTATACTTGACTGCTACGCCGAGGGTCGCGAGGTCGGGTTTGATTTCTACCGGGCAAACATTTATGTGACAAAAATGTTTGTCTAGCGTCTTTTGGTATGTATTAAAAGTATATATTTACAAAAAAAAAGTATATTAGTATTATATCAGCTGCTGGTTCGCATAGGACAAGCTTTGCTTAATTTGGATGGCGCTGTGTGATAATGTTCAAGCATTATCGTTTGTTTTTCCTTTCCACCGTGTATGTGTTGTGTACCGGTGGGTGCGCAGGCGCAGTGCCTGGTGTGTAGGCCGGCGGCCACGGTGCGGAAGCGGAGCGTGCCGCTGCACGAGCGGAACACGCACAGCGAGCGACGCACGCCCACACACCCGCACACGCGGCTGCGGGGGCCGCACAGATCTGAACCCCGTCACAATTTACACCTTGATAAGTGCCTTATTAGGTCCTAAACTGAATAAATGACTGTTTCATTTGACTTGATATGGAGGACACGCATTTAAGACATAACACTAGGGAAACGCACGAGTGATACCCCTTGTGTTGCAAGCGTCCATATGCTATTGTAACCGCTTACCATCAGGTGGGCGGTATGCTAGTTTGATCAAGTCACGCAAAATGTGTAGTAATTTCTAACAAGTCTGTGTAGTAATTTCCGTCAAAGAAGTCAGTGATCCTGCCTACAGTAATGGACAATATTACACGCAGTGTACTATGCTTAAGGGCAATTGGAGCTACTCATACATATAAAATCATAAACTATCCTTTAGCTATTGTATTTCTAAAAACCTCACTTATTATTAGTCTGGATGAGATCACATTTTGTGTGTTAGACCGCCAACTGTACCGATTACAATATATTTTACGTTCCATAGTTACTGATTTGAGTGTACCAAAAAAGAACAAGCTATCTATCTATAAAAGTATTTCACAAACGTTAAAGCCCAAACTAAATAGTGGTCCTAACTCACATACAAGGTGAAACTAGATCAACTCTACGGTCAAAGACAATGGTGTCGATTCTGTTGTTCACAATCACTAAACTTAACTAATTTGACAGGGCTAAGAGTCTTGCTATCCCTATCTCGTGTGCGGGGTTAAATAAGGATGGCAATATTTTTAGACCAATGTCAAATGAGTTAAGTTTAGTAATTTTGAACAACAGAATTGGCACCAACGTATAACTAAGCGGTGCGGCGCGCTTTTATTTTACTAAGGCCAAGATAAAAGGTGACTCTTGACAGGTCTGTATAATTATTGATTCAATTTTTTTATCGCTGTGTTACCATTTTACGTCACTTTCTTAGAGTTTCGTATCCGAAGGGCTGCCCTACTAACAAAGTGTTTTTTGTTTTTCTCTCTATCTTAATAATAGCAACAGGTAGACCCTTGAAATACTCATAAAGTACGCATTGCTAGATTTAAAAAAAAATAACGATTTTCTATTACAAACGTATTACTTGCGGTTGTGTGTGGTGGAATAGCCGTGTCTAGGGATCGAACGGCAAAATTAAGTTTGTCATTTAACCTAGTTTGTTTTAGAATGGAACCCTCGATGTGCGAGTCCAACTAGCACTTGGCCGATTTTTATTAGTCAAAAGTCTCCTTGTATCTTTACCCTACTTTGGCATATTTACGATGAAAATGTAGTCTAAATGCGTTGTCAATGCGATTAGGTTAATGACTAACCAATCTCATCTCCTGTAATATCGAGGAACTCTGTCGCGGTGCCCGCATCTATAGTTTGGATCTGTTTGTCTGTGTGCAACAAACACCACTTTCAAGTTTAAAAAAAACAAAGAAACTAATACAGAAAAAAAGTATTCAACACATATATATATCAAATTGACGCCATGTTTTCCAGGGCTCCAAAGGATCTGAAGATTGTTCTTTTGTAAACCTTCAACTAGCCAATTTTCATCAAGATTTAGCCACCTAGAAATTATAATATACTAGCGGCCCGCTCCGGCTTCGCACGGGTAGACATTTATATCAAATATTTTGTCTACCCGTGCAAAGCCGGGGCGGGCAGCTAGCCTATGTTAATCAGTGATGATGTAGCTTTCTAACGGTGAAAGAATTTTTGAAATCGTTCCAGTAGTTTCGGAGCCTATTCAATACAAACACACACAAAAATACAAATCTTTCCTCTTTATAATATTAGTATAGATTTTGTTTTCTTTACACCTAGAAAAAATCTGTCTGTTACATTTTTATGGCTCCGACGCTAAAACAACTTTTTTTTTACTACTAAGGCATACGACCCGCCTGATGGTAAGCAGTCACCGCAGCCTATGGACGCTTGCAACACCAGTGATATCACTAACGCGTTGCCAACCATGCTGTTGATGGACTCACTGTGCCAGCAGCATTACTACTAGCACAGCGTATCCTCGCGGAGTACTGGCAACCTCACTCACCGCAGAAACACACCACATCAAAGTAGTCCTATTTCACAACATCTTTGGTATGTATATAATAACTCAACTAACCTGTCTGTTTATTGCCATCTTTAATTTCACCGCGACTCGAGTCACCCGTCTTCGCCGCCATCAACTCGGAGTCTATCTGAACAGAATGTGTCGAACCTCCACGATTATCATTGGTCTCCTTTCCAACAGTTTTATCATCTTTAATTTTCTTAACAAGAGCCAACTCGAACGAGTCTCTTAGCTGGAGTGAGGTAGCTTTAGTACTAGGGCCTGCTAGTTCCTTAGCTTCAAAGTTTAAGGTGTTAGCAGTTTTCTCTCTTACATCTTCATTATCAAGTGGATCGTTCTTAGATGAGATGTTAGGATCGATGAAAACGCTATGCCCTGTCCATATGGATTTATCTTCCTCAATTATTTCATCGGGGGGCTAGTAAAAAAAATATGTTAAAAAGGGTATTCACAAAAATGGAAGTGCAAATATGTTGGTCATTGACCTGCCTATTTGGTTCGTTAAAGTTTCTTGCTACAAACGTAAGGCAGTGTAAGTGATAGAATAAGATATAGCTATGAACCAAGTCCACCAAAACAAGAGCAGTCCGTTACTTCGTCTAAACTTACAAACAACAGTATATTTTAATAAGTGTCTGTGAAATTTCGTTAAGTCGAAAACATTTTTTTATACCACTAAGGTGGCACACAAGCATACGGCCCACCTGATGGAAAACAGTCAACATAGCCTATAGCCGCTAGCAATACCAGGGATATCACTAACGCGTTGCCAACCCTGTCGTTGATGAGGACTCACTGTTCTTGCAGGATTACTACTAGCGCAGCGTATCCTCGTGGAGCACTGGTTACTTATCGCAGAAACACTACATCAAAGTAGTGCTATTTCTGTAAGGTTGAGGTACAGTCCCCAGTCGGGCGGCTCCAATTTTAATGGGATAATCCATGGGAGATCCCAATTCACACTACCTTTCTTAATTATAATTACCTTCAGCATTTCAGAGTCCCCGCTCGTCTTGCGCGTTTCATTGAGCATAGAAGTGCGATCCGGCTGCGTAATAATTTTAGCCTTCCCGTCTACCGGTACGTTCTCACTTTTGACCGATTTCTCTTCTATTTTATGAAAGCTTTTGAGCATTTGTTTAATTCGCTTCTTAGCTGTTTTGGATTCTGAAGCGTTGCTGGGAATGGGACCCGGTATTTGGAACTTGTTGTGGCTATCGTCATTTCGGTGAGCAACATTCTTCACCACTAGTTCGGAGGTTACCTTCGCGTTTGCTGGCAGCGAGCGGGAGCCTTCACTGAAATAACCGTATAAGTACTAGTATTATAAAGAGGAAAAATTTATTTGTATGAAATAATAATAATTAAGTTTTATTCAGTGACCAGGATGTTTCTGAATCCCAGGTAACCAGGGTATCCTTTTAAACTTGTAATGCCTGTTAGGAAGGTATGTGTCTTATGCCGATGCAGGTGCCAATTCTGTTGTTCAAAATTACTAAACTAAACTAATTTGACAGGTCTAAAAGTCTTGCTATACCTTTCTCATGTGCGGAGTTAAATAAGGATGGCAATATTTTTAGACCTGTCAAATTACTTAAGTTTCGTAATTTTGAACAGAATTGGCATCACAATGGAGTTGAATAAAACTCTAATTACAAATAATACTGTATTTTTGGAAATTTAGCATTCGACCTAGGCCTTAGGCTGCATCTTCCACTCACTTTCGTAATGTATATCTTTTTCGTCAATCTTTCATAACTCATTCATTTGCTCTATCTATACCTATGTCCGAGTTATGATGTATACCTGTGTTTTGCTATTAGTGTTTTTGTGTGTGTGTGTGCATGAGTGTGTGCGTGAGTGTGTGCATGAGTGTGTGTTTGTATTAGCACTCGCGTGTATGCAATTTCTTTTGAGTATATTGGTAATTAGATCTAGTAAATAATATTTAACAAGTACATACTCAGAGAGTGAATGTCGTATTCCCTTGCTGGTGGAGGGTATGTTCGGCTCCCATTGTTTCGGCCAGGGCGCAAGCATCGTCGGGTCTCCTCTCTGTCTGACGTCACTCGGTAAATCCTTCTCATCTTTTTCTACCTGTATGTAGCGGAAACGTTAATTCGTATGTTTTTGTGACTACACATAATTGTATTACACAGTTGTTCCAGGGATCACCAAATACTTCCATTTTGATCTGTACTCGTAGAAAGAACATATTTCGACTACTTTTTGAAAACGTTACCGTCAATGCCGACCCTATTCGCCCTACCTCTCTTAATATGCTAGGTTACCTCGAAGGCAACATCTTTCTTCGGCTCTATGATCACACAGAGTGCATCGTCCGGCTTCAGTGGCTTCACATTGTTCTCTTTAACCACGTCGTCATTCTCGTAATTACTGGATCTGATCTGGGCCTCCTCTAGCGAGTCTCGCGCCTATGAGGACAATATGTTATCAATATATTGATGTTTTTTATACCGCTGTAGTGTGTAGCATAAGCACATACCTATAAGCACGTACTTCCCTATACATAGTCCTTGTACTAACACGTAGTATTAAGTATATAGGCTAACTAACACCTATGGACTATAGGAACGATACATCATGAAGCCATTACACGACTACAACCTGCTCCAGTGTCTTATTTGACCACCCTACTTGGACCCCTGCGTGACACACCACATGGCGACCCTGCAGCTTGGAGCCTGCCTCTTGGAGCCTGCAAATCGGACCCTGCAGTTCAAAACTCGGACCCAGCAACTCTGTGCCACCTTAGTGGTATAAAAAAAACCATGATACTGCGGAAAAGCGACCGGTGAGACCGCAGCTCTATGCCAACAACAACAAATCGATACCAAAGTGGGTCGATCGGTCAGTGGGTCGATCAGTCAGTGGGTTGGTGGTCGGTGGGTCATCGGTCAGGGGGTCGATCTTCCAGTGAGTCGATCAGTCGGTGGGTCGTTCGTCAGTGGGACGATCAGTCGGTGGGGTCGATCCTCAGTGGGTCGATCGGTCAGTGGGTCGATTAGTAAGTGGGTCGATAGGTCAGTGGGTCAATCGTCAGTGGGTCGATAAGTCAGTGGGTCGTGTAAAATACGCTAAAAAAGTAATAACCGGGCCGGCGACCTAACCTCACTTTTCTTACAACACACGCGGTTAGTACTTTTCGGAGCTAAACTTTTAACTTTTACTAAAAATGATACTTACAGCTGAAGCTTTTAGTGCGTCCAGTTGTCCTTGCAAATACGATATCCTCTTCGTTAGATCCAGGTTCACTTTGTTCATGTCCTGAAACACAAACATTGATGCCAATTATTATGTCGTACGACATCAATAAACTAAACTAATTTGACAGGACTAAAATTGCCATCCGTATTTAACACCGCACATGAAAAAGGGATAGCAAGACTTTTAGTCCTGGCGAATTCGTTTATATTTTTTCCACGAAATATTATTTGAAACATATTTTTTATTGAAAACGTATACGAGAATAGTTTAAAGGGTAATTTTTTATGTAAAAATTTAGATAATTTGTTCTTAAAACTGCAAACTACATCATCCATCTCTCATAGAGGTTTGGTCCAAATCTGAAAGTGGCGGGCAACATTTTGTTATGGTATGTTCTGTTAGAGCTATGACGTCTGAGCATTTATTACTATGGCACCAAAGATGGACATTACAGGACATACACAATCGGAGGCCACTCAAAATTGACGTGGCATCAGATTTGGCATTTCTGTACCCGGTAGAGACAAACAGGGTTCCAACTGACCTTGTCATCAAACTCCTGATGTTTTGCATCCAAGTAGCCCGAATCGTCGGAATATTTGGACATTTTTGTGTCGGGACTACTCTCGGGTATATTTTTCACCAGTTTTGATGACGCTGACCGCTCCTCCGACTGAGATGTATATACAAACATGTTAATTATGCGCTACATATTAAAGTCCATAAGTAGTTAGTACCGTATATAGCCTTCTCTGTGTGTGAGGAGAGTAGAAGATGTTATAGCCTCTAAGATTTTTCAAGATCTCGTTTTAAGCTCGTACCACCACATTAGGCAGTAAAATAACACTACTTTGACGTAGTGTTGTATTTCTCCGGTAAGGTTGCCAGTTATCCACGGGGATACGCTGCGCTAGTAGTAATGCTACTAGCACAGTGAGTCCTCATCAACAACAGGGTTGGCAACTCGTTAGTGATACTCCTGGCATTGCTTGCGGCTATAGGCTACTGTGGCTACCGTATGCTTGTGTGTCAACATAGTGGAATATAAAAAAAATACTTCCTAAGCATGTTTATTTTGTAAAGTTTACTTAATAACCGCTTACCCTTGGAGAGGACTGGTCGGTCGGGTAGAAAGGTATGTAGCTCGGCGCAGATAGGCGCTCGTGCATTCTCAGCGGCTTGCTTTGAAGAGGCTTCAGACTTTCCTGTCCCAAATAATGACGTGATTATAGGTATTAGGTAACGTGCAAGACTTATTCTAATGTTATTTTAAATTTATGTACACACAAAAAAGTAAAAAGAACAAAATTAGATACCATAAAAAAATCAATGATTTCAGTGGGTAGAATGGTATTAGGCTAACCCTCGCTGTGACGAGTGAAGTTCAACTCGTTGGCCGATTTTAATGTAATAAAAAAAAGTCTGGACATTATCACACAACGCCATCTGGCCCCAAACTAAGCAAAGCTTGTACTATGGGAACCAGCAGCTGATATAATACTTATATACATTTTTTTTGTAAATACATACTTATAATACATACCAAACACCCAGACGCAAGGCAAACATAGTTGTCCCATAAATGTTTGCCCCGGCGGGAATCGAACCCGCGACCTCTAGCGCAGCAGTCAGGTATACTAACCACTAGACCAGAGGTCTCGTCAGTAATATTGGTCGTCGACTCACGTTAATATTGGAGAGATGCTGTTCAATCGTTTTGGCCACCTTGTTGGACATGTTCTCAGCTTTGATGCGAGTCTCGAGCTCCGATACTTTTCGCCTCTCCACTGATAGCTGATGGCACAGTTCCTCTGAAAACAAGAACCCGGAAACATTTTATTTGTTTTAGCAATTAAAATAAAAGTAATTATATTGTAGGCCCTTGAGTTTATAATATTAGATATTTATGGTAAAATTATGTACCTACATAATTTAGTAAAACACTACAAACTAACCAGAAAATCATCCCTCTCAGTTTATAATATCCAGACATATATACAGACACACAGATAAACAGATACACGTTTACCTTATAACAGCCCTGTCTTGCGTCGGGGGTAAAAAAAATGCAACTGTAAAGAATTTTCTTATTTGTACCTACCTGTTTTTTAACCGATTTGCTTTTTGTACCACTAAGGTGGCAAATAAACATACGGCCCACCTGATGGTAAGTGGTCACCGTAGCCTATGGACGCTTGCAACACCTGGGGTCTCACTCGCGCGTTGCCTACAATTCAAAATCTCCCCACACCCTTCATGAAGAAACCCATGCTGTACTCCTTTGGGAAAACCTCGGCGGGGAGTTCATTCCACAATTTGATCGAGAGCGGGAGAGAACTCCTTTGGAACCGCGCCGTGCGAGACCATTTATTTTCCAAAGTGTGTGGGTGAAATCCCCGCCTATGAATTTGCTTGACACCAAGCATAAAAAGATGTTGAAGATTGTGTACTTTTTTACCCGTTTGTCATGTTATGGGCATGTTAAGCGGAGGAATGAAGATAACGTGGTAAGAAAGGTTTTATGTATGAATGTGGATGAGTACGGGGGTCGAGGTAGACCTAAGAAAAGATGGATGGACTGTGTGAAAGGTGACATGGCCAGAAAGGAAGTGAATACAGAGATGACGGCTGATAGAGAAAGATGGAAGAGAAATACATATTGCTCCGACCCCAAATAATATGGGATAAGGGCAGGAGAATGATGTACTTTTTTACCCGTACCATAGTTGTAGTTTGCGTCCCTGAGCTGGTGGTGTAGCGCGTCGACCCTGGAGTCTGTCTCCTGTACTCCCCGGCGCTGCGCCGCCCGCAGGCCGCTCACCTCCTCCTCCAGCCGCGCGGCGCGCACACTGAACTCTTCCTTGCTACGACTGAGCTCCTGGTAACAATAACACCCTTTTTAGCGTGACCTGTATCATCATCTGCTAGATAGGCAGATGATATCGATGGTGGAAAGGAAAAACAAATGAAATGCCAGGGTGGTCGAAAAATTTTGAAGCCGTGGTGGCCTTGTAGTTGAAGCAACGGCATGTCATCTGATGGGCCCAGGTTCGAATCCCGGCCTGTATCAATGAGTTTTTCTAAGTTAGTACAGTCAATCATCACACCACGCGCTTAAAATATTCGCCGTACCTCTCGAATTGGGATCTACCGTAGGTTTTCCCATTAAAATTCGCTCGACTGGGGACCTCCACCTTTGCAGTCAAATAACACTACTTTGATGTAGTGTTGTTCCTGCAGTGAGTAAGGTTGCCAGTGCTCCACGAGGATACGCTACGCTAGTAGTAATGCTGCTAGCACAGTGAGTTCTCATCAACAACATGGTTGGCAACTCGTTAGTGATACCCCGGTATTGAGATGGGTCTCAGCCAAAATCACGATTATTTGTTATTATAAAAATATATAACTGTCAATTACCTCTTGCAAGTCAACAATCTTCTGTTTGAGTTCGTCCATGACAGTCCTGCATCTATTTTCGCAGCAGTTCTCCGGATCATCTTTAGATGTTTGATCATTATTTGACATCCTCAGCTCCTCTGATTCCCTAAATGATCAAACAAAGATTAAAATAATGCTTGGACATTATCACACAGCGCCATCTGATCCAAAACTAAGCAAAACTTGCGCTATATAATAATAATAATATATTTATTTCAAGCTCAATGACCCATATTTTGTTAGTTACAAAAGACTTAAGGACTAGGTTAGTATAATTACATTTTTTAAAAACATACGTATTTTTATTGAATCACTGCTTCAAGGATACCGCTCCACCTGAAACCTTGCAGCAGTGATTCACAAAAGAGCAGTCTAGCCTGCTAGCAATCATGCTCAAGATGCTGTTGGCGCTGGCCCGGACCCTGCGCACCAGGGATGCGCATTTCTTACGCATTATAGCATAAAAGCAATCAACGCGGGCTTCAGTAAACATCCCTGACGCGCTACAGAAACGAGGCTATGAGAACCAGTAGCTGATAGAATACTTATCCACATTTCTATGTATTATTTTTTTCATATTTCGGTACTTCTCGTATAATAACCAAACACCATCGGGTGTTGGCAAAAAAAAATTTCACCTTAAAACTACGCAGCGAGTTTTGATGTGGATTTTTTAATGGATAGAATGATTACATTTTATGTATAATTGGTTTTGGTTTTGTGTAAACCCGTGCGAAGCTGGGGCGGGTCGGTAGTTATTTCGACGACGTCGTAGTCGACGAGACCGCTGGTCTAGTGGTTAGTACACCTGACTGCTACGTTCGATTCCCGCCGGGGCAAACATTTATGTGACAAATATGTTTGTCTTGCGTCTGGGCGTTTGGTATGTATTATATGTATGTATTTACGAGAAAAAAAAAAAGTATATAAGTATTATATCGGCTACTGGTTCACATAGTACAAGCTTTGCTTAATTTGGGGCCAGTTGGCGCTGTGTGATAATGTCCAAGCATTATTATTATTATTATATATATATATATATATATATATATATTTATAAAATCCAGCAATTTTGTAACTCAGGTAATATTATAGGTAACCCACATGTAGCTAATTGAATTATCGAGTAGATTTCTTGACCTGCCTCATGTGTGTGCGCATTGTACATTCCAAAATCGGCCATATACACATTAGATTCATAAAAAAAAACAAAATTGCTTAATACTCATTGATGTTTGACAAACGCGTGAGTATGATACCCCTGGTGTTGCAAGCGTCTATAGGCTACGGTAACCGCTTACCGTCAGCCGAGCCGTTTGTTTTTTTGCCATTTCATACCAAGGTAACAAGTAATTTTTATCTTACTTACTTTTCGATGTAATTATTAGGCTCACTTTCAGGTATAGTATCTGTTGTCATTATGTCTCTGAGAAAAATTCAAAAAAACTTCTTATTCACTCAGACACTAATGCTTCTTGGAGTGCAACATGTATTTAGAACTAAACTTATAAGAAAGAAAGAAAAAATGCACAAAAAGATGAAACATTTCAGTATAAGAAAGTAAACTTACTTGTCAAAGTATTGAGATGACACTCCATTAGTCTTCAAATTGCTATCACTCCTTTTGAATGTTAAAGCACTCATGGAGGAATTTCTAGAATATGGATAATGAATACACAATACAATATAGAATAATCATTTAAAAATAATAATGGACTTTTTTTAAGAAAATTAAAAAGATAAAGTGGTTATTCAGGAAGAATAATTCAATCATCTCATAGTATGTCACTAGCAACTTGATTCTCTTTTATTACACTAGCGTTTTTTGGGACTTCACCCATGTAGCAATATAATATATAGCCTATGTTACTCAGTGATAATACAGCAATCTACTGATGAAATATTTTTTAGAATTGGACCATACATTTTGAGTTAAAATTTTAATCATTACAAATAAAAAAATATCAAATCTTTTCACTTGATAATACTAGTACAGATAATAGCAGATACTTACTTCAAAGTGCTAGAGGCGTTTGGACACCCTCTGTACCGATTCATGGTCTGCATGGGGCTACTCTTGAGAAACTGCTTAGCTGAGCACAGTCTCATGTTCAACAATCTTATTCTCTCAGACATGCGTTCATTGGCTTTCTTTAGATCTGCTATTCTGAAAAACGTTTATTTTTCAGAATTGCAATTATATACCCTTAATTTCAGGTTGGGTTACATTTATTAAAGAAACTGTCAATACCCTCTCAAGCGCATAAAATGGCGCTAATACATAATCACTGTCCTAGTCTTTCACAATATATAAGACTGCTCTTATTTTTAAGTAGGTAAATTCTTAATTAAATTATTTCTTTAGTTTTGTAAGAAAAATAAAAAAACTAATCTTACGATTCTTTCTGATCACTAACAACCGCTTTGGTGGTAGCACAGCATCCCTGCTCCCGTCCAATAGTGTTCTTCTGTATGGCGGACATTCTTTGTACTTTTGTAGATAGTACTTTGATACGATCCTTCTGGCCATTGATGGTGCGTTTCAGTTCCAAGTTGTTCTCCAGCAAGGCAAAGTATAGGTCCTCTAGCTCATGCTTACTTAGCTTTGATGGGCAGATTCTGTACAGCTCTATAGGATTTTTTATTTTAAGTAACAGCTCTTTGTTCCAATAGGCTTAGCATTAAATAATAAAATAAAAATATAAATAGCACTAAGCATTATGTGATCACACTGTTGTGGATACTGAGTTACAAAGATGCAAAATGATGTATTTTAAGTAGAATTGTTTGTAAATTCTTCCTGTAGACCCCCAGGGTTCCTCTTACTTTCTAAGCCATTTGAGGTACAGGTGTTACCCAAGCATTTGATTTATTTATATTTAATCATCAGTTTAGTTTCCGATAAAATTATGTCAACTTTGATATATTCTATAACTTACCTCGATCAGACTTCGCAGAATGACTCCTGCATGTTATATCTCGATTTAATTTGTCTTTATTCGTGTCATTATTCATTGTAAGATACGGCTTTTTCACACGAACAAAATACGAAAACCTGAACAAACTTCTAATGAAAATGTTAACTATTCATTTCACTCAAATCTTATTGAACTCCTTTTAAAAGCATTATGAATCTGATTAAAATACACATAACATAATTTAAAGTGCAATTTATTTGAGCATAGTCACATAAAATATATTTCACATAGCAGCGAAGAACAATTCCATTTTGTCATTAAAATTAAAATGCCGCCAATCTCCATAGCAACATCAAATCAAATGAAGTTTTGACTTATGTCAATCGATTGCCAACTCGTCAACTTTTCTTCCTAGCTTTGCCAATCAATCCTCTTCAATTACTATTTTTGACCAGCGTTGAATGTTAGAGAATTATCAAGTTTCTCAATAGTGTGTTAGTTAATTTGCATTATGCTTAATGGAGTTTTTGTTGACAATCAATGGCAGTTTCAGAGCATAAAATACTGCCAGAGGTTACTTATTGACCTAAATTGAATATCACTTCACCCAAAAGCAATATGCCTGATGCCAGTTTTATTTCGAATGTTCCGATAAATCAATCACAAAATGATACATTACTCCACATAATTTCGCCAAAAATACACACTGAATATCACTTTAACGTACGTAGTATATTATCTAAACTGAGCTAATAACACAATTACAATTTTAAGAGACACTGGAAAAAGTCTCAACCTGCCTGATTCCCGCTAAAAACTCCCTTGACAACTTTTGTCAAATTTTAAAAAGGTTGCTATGAAAAAATAATATATTTGGTTCAACGTAGGTCTCTACCTACGTTCCTCTGCCTCCTACCCTGTACCTGTACCTCCTACCTGTACCTCTGTACAGTATAAAGAAAAGGTTGTTCCTTCCGCAAGGCCCAAAACCAAAAAGATTGTTATCAATCAGCATTAGCTAATGTCTGAAGGTTTTATATTAGTTACATTATATTTCCTCAGGAACTCAGGAAAACGTCAATGATCATCATGAAAGCATTTCACGCTCTGCATAGTGCGACCAAAGCCAAATTGCAAAGCATTTTTTTATGTTTGTTTAACACTCGGAAATACATAAAACACAATAGGTAAATTCCTTGTGCGATTAAGTAGTTTAATTAAATATAGTTTTAAGTAGGTCTCTATAAGACTACAAATATTTTTGAATGCATTAGGTACTTAGCGCTATTCCAGATCTAGTTTTGTATATTTTTTTTTACAATTGCCTTAAAAATCCAATAGAAGGTGGCGTGCTTCTATGTTTTAATTTTATTATATAATATTATTGAAGGGGACATACAGTCTGCTTATGCTGGGTATACTTGAATGTACCCACATTCAAGTACCAAATATTGTTAAAAAGCATCAAGGTTTTAAAGCATAGGTACAGGTCGCGGCACGAAACTCTAGCGCTGAGCGAAACGTGGAGGGGATAGCTGCGCATGGGTACCATCGCGCACGCAATACAAATTAGTAATTTAATTGCTTAGTTAAAAACAGCAAAATAATGTTTTAATGTAAAGTCAAATAGTAAGTCTAGCGGTGAACAAAATGTGGAACTTAACTGCGTATGGGTACTGTCACGCACGCAAATATTACTTCATGTTACCTACAATATAATTTTTAACAAGTTTATGGGGAGTAGAAAAATAAATACACTATCGGATTTGTAAATTTTTATATTAAATACCAAATAATAAAAAAAATTATATTAAGTCCGAATTACATAAGAACCTACTGAAGTTTCTTCTCAGGATAGAAGAAACCTGCGAGTTCGGCAGGGTGTGGACATCAGACACCGCATTCTCCTTTCCGATATCTAGTCCGAATCAGACAATGGTCTTACACCTTCAATAGTATCCCAACAGGGCCTTTTGCTTACTGAGGGCCCCGGCTCAGGGCTGCTTCGGTCGTCGGCACTAACAGCGTCATCGTCATCAGACTCACCAAGGCTATCCTCTGAACTGTCACCATCAACGCGAATGATGAATTCTTCTGTAACCAAATCCACGACATGGTCACTCTTGACATATTGCTCTTCTATGTCCTTTACCTTTTGGCATAACTTTCCCCAATCCCAAGCACCCATCAGCAAAACTTTTTCTTGAATTAGTTCTATACATTTAGCAACACTCCACTTCACATTTTTACTGCCTACATATTGCTTTATGTCAGACCATGCCATTTCGATTGGATTTAGATCTGGGTGGTATGGTGGCAGTCTTAGCACTTGATGTCCTTGCTCTGCTAGTATCCTGTCAATTGAAAATGTTTTAAATCTATCTTTGTTAGCCCGTATTAAATTGTATAGTTGAGGTTTTAGTAGAGTTTCCTCATATTGTATGCCCTTTTCAGTAAGCCAACCCTGCATGTCAGCTTTTTTGGAATTAGAAGTGGGTGCAAGGTCCCATTGTTTATTATGGTATGATGCGTTGTCGACTACCACGACAGAATTAGGCGGTAAGTTCGGCAATAACTGTGTCCTCAGCCATTTTTCGTAGTTGTCGTAGTTCATATTGTCGTGGTAGTCGCCTGATTTCGCACCAGCTTTAAAAGTTAACAGTGCGTTCGGTATGAACCCAGCCTCTGATCCTGCGTGGACAATGACCACCCGCTGTCCTTTGGAGATAGGTTTTTTGAGACCTTTTGTAGTACCATCGGTCCAGGCTTTTGGAGCAGAGTGCGATGAATCTACGTAAGATTCATCTGTATATACGATGGGCCTTCCCTCTTGGCGATATTGTTTTATTTTGCGTAAGTATTCGATACGTAGTAAACGTATATTTGAACTTTCAATCAGTACTTTTCGATTGTTTTCAGTATTTTTCCACCGAAACCCTAAACTCTTAATTATTCGTCGAAGACTTCGTTCTGAGCCTTTGAAATTTATATCTTCCTCTAGCTTCTTTCTCAACTTTCCGACGGTGGGAAGTTCATTATTTGTCCTATGAAAGTTATGTATGCACCTCTTTATTAATCCTTGATCAAAGTTATCAATATCTGTGACCGGTTTTGATCTGGAGCGTTTTTTGCCTGGTGTTCTAAATACTGATAATAAGTCGGAATTATTGGCTTCAGTGGAGATTTTCCTTACCGTTGCTATGGACGTCTTTGTAGATTCAGCTGTCCTTTTCTGAATTTTCTGTAAGTCACTAATTATACTATTTAATTTTATATTTCCCGCCTGAATAACTTCTGCAGTTTGTTTTATTTCACTTATATCTACAGTGCTGCGGTCAGAATCGAGTAAAATACTCGCAGCTTCGCCAATTTCACTTTGAATTTGTTTCAGGGAATTAATGAAATCATTCGATTCCCTTTTCAGAAAACAATGCACGTCAAACACCATTTTCCGTGCCTGTCTTTTCAAAACAGTATTCCTTCTCGGCCTCGGCATTTTCACTGTTTAAAAACTGTTCAAACTTAATCAAACAGTGAATAAACTAACAAACACAACAAACAAATCAACAAAACAAACTTAACAAAAAACAACAACAAAAATTAACGATGACAACAAAACAATTCAGAACGCGACTGTACACTGGAAGTGCGCGGAGCGTCGTATCGGCACGGGGGACGGAGTACGACTGGAGAGCCAATCGGCGCAACGCACGCTCGCCCTTCACCCCTGTACCCCGCCAAGACACCTTATTTTTTACTTCTGCGCAATAACGGTCAGCGCTAGAGTTTCGTGCCGCGACCTATACGGACTTTAATTTCAACTAAAATATTCGACATAAATAGTATAGATAGGAGATAACATCTAGTAGGTAATTACATATGATAAATCATCAACGGGTACTCCAGCTAGTGATAATGCTACCACCTAAATGAGTGGCTTGACCCAATTCTAATCTGTAATTTTCACTGATAAAACCGCCATCCATGGCCGTTAGTATTGAGCTAGTAAACACTATGCGTGAAATAGGTCTAATCTATTCACGGCAAGTCTTCTAACATAACATGTACTCTCGCACTGATTGGTATTTAGGCAATGTCAGAATCGGATCCAGCGGAGGGCTAAAAGGCTCAAGCTCCCACCACAAAAGCAATTTCCAAAAATACTTTATAGTAAAACAATCAATGTATCATCGTGATAGTCATCGACAATATTTTATGTATCAAATTACTTGGTAGCTCGCTCAGAAGATTAATCGAGCTCGTTATTATTCTGAGGTAGGTAACCATTTATTTATATCTGACTATCAGACTAATATACTACAGTACAACTAGCAGTAACCATGGGCGCGAGGAGTTTTTGGCGGGAATCAGGCGGAGCGGTTGAGATTTTTTCCAGTGTGTCGTAAATTGTGTTATAGTGATCTTTAATGTGTATTTTTGGTGTCGATATGTGCAGTAAAGTTTCATTTAGTGACTGATTTATAGGAGCATTGGAAATAATGCCATAATACGACTTTTGGGTTAAGTGATTTATCATTTTGGTCAATAGGTTACCTCTAATCTAAAGGCGTGTAACGATCTGCTACTGCCGTGGGTTGTCTCCAGGAACTCCATTGGGCGTTAGAATGCATGACACTAGGCATTTTAATGCGGCAAACACGAGACATTTTGCAACATGAAAATTCTCTAACACTCGACACTGGCAAAAATAGTCCCTGAAGGGATTGATTGCCATACTTAGGAAGAAGAAGAAGAAGAACCATGGGCGCGATCTATTATTACGTAGCCTTATTGTATTCCAACAATATTATTAATATATTTTAATACTTTGATGACCTACCGCCGGCCGTGATGAAACCAGTCCAAAGACTTCCCCCTCTCACGCACCACGTCACGATGAATCTTAACTTTAACGGGGCCAAGTTCTGGATCCGCCCCTGTGCGATTCTTATATTCCAGTTGTATTTTACGTTTCCCTCTCCTTAATTACCACGTTTTAATATAAAAACAATTGTGTAATTCCAAATTAAAACAAACAACGAAACAAAATAACAGCTCTAATAATAAAATCACAAGCCTTACATCAATAAATAAATTATTTTATAATTAATATTAAATAGACAGTTACAATACAACGTATTACATACGCACATATCAATCGTAAAGTTATTCAGTAATGAATTATACACTTTAATACATATAATCCCACCACTGCTACAAGATTGTTACTGTAGTACTAGTATAATAACTACTCTGAGGTAGTACCTACCTAAATATTGCTACTGGCAGCACAATTGGATGCCACAAATAATAAAAATGCTTTTTTTTTTTACAAAATCGAAGCAAATTCAATGTAAATATATCACCCCGTAAATATTTTAAATTATAATATAAAACTATTTTACACTATGACGTGTTCACACCATTTAAAAAACATTTTGGATTAAAATATTATTTTAAGTCTGTAACTATTTTACTAGGAAAATACATACTTATAATCAAAGAATACAAAGAGTATCTTAATGAGCGGGCTCAAGGCCCTAGGAAAATTATAACGGTCTTTATGGTGGCGCTTAATTCGTTTTGAGATTTTTTAAATATGGCGTAAATCACAATATTATGGCGAGGGTTATGTATGATTTCTGGTACCTATGGTTTTATTTGTATGTTCTATTCTAAGTAGCCTTAAATTTACACTATTAAACATTTATAGAATTTATATAATATGAATCTTTGTTTCCTATGAAAAATATTAGTAAACTTCGTTCATAACTACAATACTTTAAAATTATAATTTCTACAATATTTTTTATACATTTTTGGCAAAATACTTCCATAAAACAGTCACACAATTTATTGTCTCGATTGCATCGTTTCGACCCTTCACTAATACTAATACGACTTATGTCGTTTCCAAATTCCTACAAATATTAAAATTATTAACAAATACTTTATTTTTGAAGTGAAAACTTCTTTTGCAACGTTGAGCGCTTTTAGTAAGGGCAAAACTTTTAGGTTCACGACATGCGACATGCGAGATGCAGACTTTTTGTTCCGAAGTTTTGAAATTGTCACTGATATCGGCAAACCCCATGACTGCCAATCTTTAATACTATAAAGGTACAAACAAACTACGGCCCATCTGAAGGACAGCGGTCACCGTAGCCTTTGGACGCCAAGGATACCATGAGTATCTATGGCGTGTTGTCAACCTTGAAAGGAATCACTGTGCTAAGAACATAATGTACGACTGACTGATCTCCTAACTGCCTGCAGAGCGCATTCCAGAGGAGTTCCATAGCCTTAGCAGGAGGACTATCAAATTACTTTTGAGAGGATAATCGTATCACATTCAAATTTTTTGTGTGGGAAAATTATCAGCGCCACAGCGGCGAAAAATGGAACTAAAACCGTATGAATATTTTTACGATTTGAAAGAAACGTTTTCGAAACGGTTTGCCATACGAACGGCACAGTGGCGCCCCTATTATTATATACTCTCACAAGCATAGGTAAGATCTAATCGACTTACCAATATTGTTTACAACGGTAGAGACAATTAACACATCTGTAGCTATACGTACGTTAAGATTCAATCATCTCTTGTTCAGCTAACATTCATATTGAAGAAGTACCTACATACGGATACAATATTATCTTCCCCAATCTTATGATAAAATAATTATCCCTAAGTCACACTATGGCTCTACGCGCCAAGCAGCCAAATACTTTTATTTGAGCATGTCAATAATCCATTCAAATAAATTTAGTTAGTCGAAAACAACAATATTAATATCATAGTAATGTTAGGCTCAGCAGGTACCTGCCAATGAATGAAATAAGTTGCAAACATTACGACCTTAATATAAAACACTGGTTATCATACTCCATGGTAAGAACAATTTTCCTACCAAGAAAGGGCTATAATGTGTGTGAAAATGCCCGTCACGTGACGCCCAGTAGATGTGAAACATGAAATGGATATGATATTATACATAAGGGACTCGCGAGCGGTGGTATAGAGGGACATGACGGCATAAGAGAGCGTCACGCCGTTTGCATACGAGTCTGTTTTACTTCCAAGGCGCGCCAATAGATGTTTCACGTCAATAATGAGAGCATGTATAGATGGGTGAAGTTATCCCTTGTTCTGCGCAGCCTGGCGGCGCAGGTCGGAGGAGATGAGTGCGGTGATGACGGCGCCCAGCGCCAGGGTGCCGCACAGCGTCAGGTTGGCCCAGCGGTCACCCACCGCCTTAAGCATGTACTCGTAAAGGAGCGTCAGCGTTATGCCGAAGATCTGCCGAGAGAAGGGTTGTGATCATTAGTCGGGTGATGCGAATTCCTGGATGGTAAAGTATCTAGGTACGCATTTTATTGCAGTCGATCAGCTAGGTATGAGGCCTATCACCGAGGTTTTTTTTATACCACTAATGTGCCACACAAGCTTACGGCCCACCTGACGGTAAGCAGACACCATAGCCAAACAATACCAGGGATATCACTAACGGGTTGCCAACCATGTTGTTGATGAGGACTCACTGTGCTAGCAGCATTACTACTAGCCCAGCGTATCCTCGTGGAGCACTGGCAACCTTACTCACCGCAGAAACACAACACTACATCAAAGTAGTGTTATTTCACTGCAGTCTTCTGTAAGGCGGAGGTACAGTCCCCAGTCGGGCGGCTCCAATGATTAATATTCGGTCACCTAGCATTAATATGTTAACATTATAATGTAATGATGCTGTAGCTACAGCAATAAAGAGACTGGATGACGGTAAAGAGTGTCCCGAGATAACGAGGAACGTAGACTGTAAGACCCTTGTGGCAGAGCACCTTGACAAACCGTGGCATGCCATCAGGAGTCCTATGTTTAGGTTCTAAACTCTCTCAGGAAAAGGTCTTCTGTGAACCGCCATTAATCCCACAATAAAAGTACTTTGAAATTTCAAATTATGTGTTTGTCTGTTATTTATCTGTACGGAAACGACTTTAAGTGAATTGCCATTAAGTGCTATGTTATGATACATAATTATTCTTACCTGAACAACAGCGTTCAGTATACCAGAAGTTGTACCTTCAGGCTCAGGGTAAGTGACCTCGGAGGCGAACTCGAACCCAACCGGCAGGTAGCCAGTCATAAAGAAACTAGAAAAATTAAACTCGGTATTAAGCGGCCTATTTATTTTAATTGTACTAAGTTGCGTAGAAAGAGAACGGCCCGCCTGATGGTCAGCGGATATCGTAGCGTATGGACGTTCAATATTATTGTCATGAGAGAATTTACTATCCTGTGTAACCTAGGTTATCGGGATCAGTCCCCACTTCCCCAGTCTTTAAATTCGCCCTTTCTCTCTTTTTAAACTCATTGTGTGATTAATCACTGCACTTAAGCTTACAAAAACTCATTGGTACAGGCCGGTGTTTGAACCTGGGCCCATCAGGTGACAGGCCGTTGCTTCAACCACAAGGCCACCCCGATACATATACAAGTAGTAATTTAAAAAGTATATTGGTGTCGATTCTGTTGTTCAAAATCACTAAACTTAACTAATTTGACAGGTCTAAAACTCTTGCTCTCCCTTTCTCATGTGCGGGGTTAAATAAGGATGGCAATATTTTTAGACCAATCAAATTCGTTAAGTTTAGTAATTTTGTACAACAGAATTGGCACCATTGTCCCTTACCCAAGCAAGATGCTGCTCAAATAGACGACTCCGATGTTAGTGTTCAGAGTGAAGGTGAATACGATCATGCCGACGAACGATGCCACGTACACAGCCAGCGTGGTCTCCTTGAACCTGTGTGTCTTGTCGAGCACCAGCCCGCAGACCACCGAGCCCGCCATGCCGGCCACCACTATCACCAGCCCAATGCGGCCTGCGTCCTCGTTTGCTGTCTGCAAGTGAATATATTAACTATTACACATCGACTAGGACCTGACGGGTCTGTGCAGTTACACTATGACCTATTTGATCATAAATTGGTTCTCCAAATGCCAGTGCCGCTGGTTGGCAGCTAAAATGTATTCGCACTGACCACGTGACTACAACACAGAAAGTCACAGTCACACAGTTTCTATCATACAGAAAATAGATATTATAGATCTCGTAAATTCGTGAAATTAGCTGCATCAAAGAGCGTGATCTTTAGCAGTTTAGATCAGACCCTTTTGGTCGTAAGCATGTGAATACTAAGTAAACAAATTATAGTTAAAAAGAAAAAAAAAACATTCTTAATGTACTTATCATGATGATCCTGGCATTGGGAATATTTAAGAAATATTGTAATGTCTTCAGTCCTTAATCTTAATACGTAGGTAGGTATGCAAATTTTCAAAATAATCAGATCTCTATCGAATAAAATCGTGTTAAAAAATGCGGGATATCATTGGGTATTGAAACCCGATGGACCTACGTGGTAAGAGTTAAGAATCATTTATTTAAGACACACTTATTTACTCTCGTCTACTCTCTACTCGTCTTTTGCTCACCGGATAATATTGGAGAATGACTTCGTTGAGTAGCGTTGAGATTGCGTAGAAGACACCGACGTTGAGACCATAGGAGATGAGGAGAAGGACGTAGTTTCGGTTGGTGAGCAGCTTCTTGATGGATTGGAAGAAGTTGGAGTCCAGACTCGACCCAAGATCGGCTGCAGCTGACGGCGGGGTCGGTGGGGCCGCCTTGAAGACTGACGAAGACAGGAACATTAGGTTATAATATCTACAAAAATCAATCTAAAAAACAGAAGAAAAAACATTGGAGCACCCGTGCCGTATCTGTACCTTACAGAAAATCGCAGCTGAATAACAATACCCTAGTGTAGTGTTGAGTTCGTACGGTAGGGTTAGCACGGCTTCTCAAAGGGACTTACTCTGGAGTGTACTTCTCCTTGAAGCGACCATTATTGTGTTGGCACAGGAAGTCCTTACAGCAATAAGTTTGACAACGCGCTTGTGATACTTTGATATTGAAAGCGTATATTATGCTACAGATATATTTTTACTAAGTAATAGTTGTAAAGGCACAAACTATTTCGTCTCTTAAAACACGGGTTTGGATTAGATTGCTAGTGACATTGACATGAAATAAAACCAGCTTTGTGATTCTTTAAGAACACTAGCGGAATTCGCTACTGTTTGCGCCACTCTGTCGCGCTCGAACAGCCTAGTGACACACGATTCAAAAACTGTAATCCAAAATTGCACTGTATTTTATAGACATTTTTAAACCGTGGTGGCCAAGTGTTTGAAGCAAGGGCCTGCCATCTGATGAGCCCAGGTTCGAATCCCGGCCTGTGCCAATGAGTTTTTCTAAGCTTAAGTAAAGTGATTAATCACACCACGAGCTTTTAAAAAGAGAAATAGGGCGATTTGGGATTTCCTGTTGGTTTTCCCATTTAAATTGGAGCCGCCCGACTGGGGATTGTAACTCCACCTTACAGAAGACCACAGTGAAATAACACTACTTGATGTAGTGCTGGGTGATTCTTTGAATCAGAGTGTATTTGACTCATTGATATGGCTCAACTTTTTTTTTACTTTTAAATCTTAATTAACATGTTAATTTGTCCAGGTCAATCAATGCTATAACATATATCAAAGGCACTGATTTGTATCCAGTATTTTAGGATTTAGACTGTGCTGATTAATTGCTCAACCAGAGTAATGAGGAACAAGGCAGATTAATGAGATTATACACCATATTAATTAGAATCATGCAGATAAATGAGAATAACACATTTTTATTAATCAACTTTATTATGAATTAACGGAGAAATATGGAAATAATTATAAAATAGTCACATCTACGTATTGACTAAAATATGATAATCTTGTATTTAATTCTAATTTGAACGCTGGCACACGTTGACAGTTTTAACACAAAGCAAAACATTTTTGGTCTAAGTTTAACGAATGTTTAATTAAAAACAAAGTCAATCAGGCTTTGTTTAAAGTTAAATTTAATATAATTTTAAATGAAATAGGTTACACGTTATGGCACAAACCTAGGGCACAGATGAAAAGATCTTAATTTTTAACCAAACCCTTTTGGCCTGGGCTGATAGACCGGCACGTCGGTCATTGAAATATATACCTTATTTAGATTGGATAACTATTAAATTAAATTAAGAAATTTAAATTGCTCTGCCTAAACTTTTAAAAACAAAAACACATAAACAATAAAAATCTTTGTTTTAACAAAACGCCAAGAGATTGTAAACTCTTGATATAAGTAAAATAAAACGTAATTACTATGAGTATCAAAATCAGACTATTACATTAAAAAAGCAAAAGGAACTTTAAGAGGATCCTTGAATGTACCCCTATTGTATAATTTTTTTTTTATTGCACAAATTTAGAATACAAAATGTATGACTATAACTAAATATATCCCTTATGGATTACTATTTATTGACACAAAACAGATTAAACTATTTACAAAAACATATCTTTACCTACCTACATAAAGATAAAAGATCTGACCCAAACCGGAATCATGCGGGAGCGTGCCAAGAATGCTGGTAGCATTGCCACGCTGGATAGCAATGCTGATTCTCAGAGCGAGATCAGCACGCCTGTCACGGGAGGCCTCAACCAGCCGACGTGAGACCTCCTGGAAAAGCTGAAGAGCATCCGGGCCCCAGGGACCCAGAGTTTCAACTGCAAATGCAGAATATATGTGCCCTGGACCAAGACATGCATATTTCCGGCGCTTGAGGCTCTCTTGCTGAGCAGCAGCGGCGCCGGCCGCCACCGAGGTGCCAGGGACCCAATCTCCATGGCACCAACGACATGCCATCCGGCCTCCGGCCATCGCCTCGCGCCAAGCCGACTGGTTCCAGTACAGCAGGTACTCCGGCGGTGAACAAAGCCCGGCGTAGCAGGTCATTTAGGGTCGAATGACGTGACAGACCCGGCACTACCGGCACATGAAAGGCCATGATGCCCAAACACGTCAACATTATCCCCGCAATGACACCTATGTGGGACAATACACTTCACACCTAAGCGCAAGCAAGTACACAGCCTGAAAGTTGCACCAACCAACAAGGTACCAATATAAAAAGTAAAAGAAGGCAGGGCATGAAGCCAGAGCCCGGACTCCCACTAAGCAACTGCCAGGAGACGTGCACGGTCAGCAGAATTGGAGGAACTCTCGAGAAGAGAATTATAAGTCACCCTGCTGACGGGCTTGTCCCACTGCTTCTGCGATTGTGGTCTCAGCGGAAAGTCTGACCTTGGACAATCAACATGCGGTTAGGCAGTTTCTAGGGTTGGTAGGCTATTTTCGAAAATTCATAAGGAATTTCGCGGCATTATCGCACCCCCTGAATAAGCTCCTCAAAAAGGATGTGGTTTGGGAGTGAACTGAAGACCAGGAAAATGCGTTCACTACATTGAAGGATAAGTTAGTTGGCAGGCCAATATTGGCCATATATAATCCATCTGCACAAACCGAACTGCATACTGATGCCAGTAAAGTTGGCATCGGTGGGATATTATTACAACGAACTTCAGATAGTGAACCGTTTAGACCAGTTGCCTTCTGTAGTCGGCAAACCTCACCTGAGGAGAAGAACTTTCACGCTTTTGAATTAGAGACATTGGCTGTTGTTTGCTCGCTCAAGAAATTTAGGGTTTATATACTATCCCGGAATCCCGTGGTTGATGTTGAAAGTCTGACCGAGTCAGAACAATGTCCTTCAGTTATGGTCATATGTAGTGAGGATTGGTTAAGCACATTACAATTAGGTGACTCGGAGTTGCGCCGAATTCGCGATATTTTGTCTAGTGATATCGACTCTGACGGTTTGAAGTATATTCGAGACAATTACATCATCATAGATAGTAAATTATATAGGTGTTTGAATGGTGATAAATCTAAATTGCGATGGGTGGTACCCAAAGGGGCCAGATGGCAAGTTTTGCGTAAAAATCATGACGAGATAGGACATTTTGGAGTAGAAAAGACGTTAGAACGAATGAAAAGTACGTATTGGTTTCCAAAAATGACTCGTTTTGTTAAGAAATATGTACAAGCCTGTATGGAATGTGCATATTCGAAAAAGATCACTAAAGAAGGTCATTTGCATCCGATAGTGAAGGTGGAGGTACCTTTTCACACGCTGCACGTAGACCATCTTGGTCCATTTGTGCGATCCAAAAGGGGTAACTCCTACCTCTTGGTGATCGTTGACGCGTTCACCAAATTCGTATTTATTAAACCCGTGCGCAATACTAAAAGTCAGGTCACACTACGTGCCCTGGAGGAAATCTTTTGTGTTTTTCGCAATCCCGATCGTCTCATCAGTGACAGAGGGACATCGTTTACTTCACATGCCTTCAAGCGATTTTGTATAAGTAAGGGAATCCGGCATGTACTCAATGCAGTAGCTAGTCCGAGATCGAACGGGCAGGTTGAACGGTACAACCGTACGATTTTGGACTCGCTTAAGGCTCAAAACCTTGGTCATGACGAAAAAGACTGGGACGATAAAGTGGGAACAATTCAATGGGGTCTAAACAACACCCAACAAAAAACTATAGGGAAATCCCCATCAGAAGTAATGTTCGGAGGTTGTATGAAGTCTGAGTTAGACCCTAGGTTAAATGAAGTAGTGACAGAGACTAGGGATGAGACTGACTTAGTGACGATAAGAGAAACTGCTAAAGATAACATAGACTTAGCACAGGATAGACAAAAACGAGATTACAACAAAAATAGGCGTCCATATCGAACATACGGTGAAGGTGATCTTGTTAAAATAACCAAAATATCTTTTAAAAATGATGGAAAGAGCAAAAAGCTTCTTCCATCGTACGTCGGTCCCTATAGAGTAGTCGCGGTGCTAGGTAATGATCGTTACCGTTTAGCAAGTATACCAGGTTTTACTAGTCACAAAAATAAGCGCAACACGACAGTTGCCGCCGACCGCATGTCACCCTGGGTTCACGTAGCGGCGTTAGAAGTAAATAATGAAAACGATGATACTGACGACGCGTCTGATCATACAGATAATGAAATTGAATAATTTATTTACTGATACATTTTTGTGATTAATTTCATATTTCTTGGTATCATTAATAAGACAGTAATAATGCAATGAGTGATTTGAATTAAGACCAATTTTATAATATTAAAATATGTATGTATTATGTATTCAATGTATTCATTAGGTACTTAGTTATTGTTATTATCCTTGAAATTGAAATCAATACCTAGAGATAACTGGCAAATGCAAAACAGATTGTTAATTTGTGAAAATAATTAATGAAGTCATTCATGGAATATTATACAATTTGATAAAGTGATTATGAGATACTGGAATAATTTTGTTGTTTATGAGAATTGAGGGTTCGTATCAACAAAATTACCACGAAAAGTTGGCATGTTGTTTAGCGAGAATGGAGGGTTCGCAACAACATGTCAACAGGAGCATCTGCAAGAATGAGGGTTTGCAGATTAAGCTATTTTCATTGGGTGTGAGAAGGAGGGTTCGCTACACTGAAGATAGTCTGGAAACGAAAATTCAATATATTTTTGCAAGAAGGAGGGTTTGCAAAGATATATTGATTAAGGAACTGGATTAATGAATGAAGGGATAAAGAATTGATACATTCTTGTGGGAGCATGTTAAAATACATATATATGAATTGTAGCCTAGCCTTGATCGGAAATTATTACTTTGAAAGTAATATACTTCAACACCAAATAATGTGGATTGGTTGAGCAATTTTATTTTAATTATCTTTTCTCTTTTGTTATTATTATTTTTCTTTATCTGTTATACATTATTGATTACTTTTATGTTCACTGTTGATGATCTTTGAATTTAATATGCGAGTGTGACCGGTTAACCGAGTTGTAACTGAACTGGCCAAGTGTTAGGTGTTATTCTTGCACTCGTGCATGAGGACCTGCACGTGGTCAGGATGGTCGAGTGTTAGGTTTTAGTCATTTTACTATTCTTTTAAACTGACTTTGTGTACTAAATTTAATTATGCTACTGGCAACACTGATCGATAGGAATCTTTTAAAAATTTTCAAAAAAACCTGGATTTAAACGTGACCAAGGTAAATTATTCTTGTGGTTTTTATTGTAACATAGCTGGCTTAGCTACCCATCTGGAGTCTTCTACAGTACTTTTTCACAAAATTACACCCGCGCATCAGCACTCCGTGTGACAGGTCGGCACTGACGGACGCGGCCGATTACGAGTTGATATTATTCTATCAAATATTTTGTTTTTACATTGAAATCATGCTTGAACAAATTGCGCCAGCTGAATTATTGTTTTAGTCGGGGACATTTTTTAAAGGCATGTAATTACGAATTTAAACAATTATTTCGAAAACAAATTATAAAATATCAAGAAACAAATATTTAAATATCGATGGAACGTAGTTATTTTAATATATTGCCTCATTAAGAACACATAAAATGGAATAATTCAGTAAAAAGCGGCATGGGGACCCACCAGATTAATTAGTTTTGACTGTTTTCTGCTGACTTAATTTATTTTTGTTATAAGTAATCCCAATTAATTAAATTAGGCCTCGATAGACATTTACATTTACTATAAAACCTGTAATTGAAGTTCAAATTGGATATTATATTGACGTGTTCTTCAGCTGAAAACATGTCAAAATGGTGTTTCAAAGAATCACCCTGCTGTGTTTCTGCTGTAAGTAAGGTTGCCAGTGCAACACGAGGATACGCTAGGCTAGTAGTAATGCTTCTAGCACAGTGAGTCCTCATCCTCAACGTGGTTAGCAACCCGTTAGTGATTCCCTGGTATTGCTAGCGGCTCTAGGCTACGGTGACTGGGCCGTATACTTGTCTGCCACCATAGTGGTATAAAAAAAACATCAAATAGGTGACTCACACAGTAGTATAAGCACGAAGAGCACACTGGTGAAGCCTGCCACTAGGTAGAACATTAGCTGAAAGTCTGCTGCCATTTGCTCCATGGAGCCGGAAGCGCGCACCAATATAGGGGGTAGGACAAAGCCGAGGGCCACGCCGAGCTGTGGACAATAACATTTCTATAACGCTTATCGTAAAGTCACAGCACAGATCGACGCTTAGTTTGGTTGGTAATACTTGAAGAGCAATCAATCATACTTAATATTACACAGGGGCGTGTATTGAATTTTCTTTTGTGTAGGCAGTCAAAGGAAGCTTAATTTTTTTCCTAGCTTAATAACATACGCACATACATATTCGCGTATTATTTTTTGTTATAGAGTGTATTTGACGTGGTGGTGGAGGTAGGCAATGACTTTTTGCCTATAGATATGCAATGCACGCCCCTGATATTACATCAAAGCGAAATGCCACTCACTGACTAATGCTAATAATATTTCAAAAAGTAGAAAGTGTAAAAAATATATAAATTTTGAATCAGCTAGGGACATAGTTCCTAATGAATGTCACAAAAATTGTTGTCTTAAATTGACCATGAAAGTCATCTAGTACCGGTTGACATATTACAATCAATAGGGGTCACAGCACACATACGGGAACAAAGAATTTTACAATTTAAAGTATCAGGCAAATTCATAGCAAATATAGGTCAGTGGAGAACACTTTTACTACGAAAGTATTCCAATAACGATCAATGCAAATTCTTCATCGAGGGTTTTAGGTGTGCACGAGTCATTAATCTTTCCGTTCAGCACTGACTGCGTCGCCTCGTCATCGTTACGAGTCGCGGTCAAAAGCCACATTGGAATTAATTAATATTTTTCATGGGGAAAACGGGACCCACGTACGTATTATTTACCAGTGCCGGTAGCAGGAACATTTTTCGACGACGTAATCGAAAACGTAATTATTCAAATGTCAAAATTGACATATCCATTTTTAGTTCCACTTTTCACCGCCGCAGCGCTGTTCATTTTTCAATACAAAAATAGTCGAAGGCGATACGAAAACATTGTCGCAATTTATTCATGCTTGCACTTTTGTTTGTCATGCAAAAATTATACTCATAACGTTACTAAGAAGTTGGAATTGAATAACAGACGAGTCAGTTTGCAAATGCCAGCATCCAATATCACTTTTTGTCGCAAATAGGACAGGATACAGGACTTCAGCCTGGCAGGGATTGCTGTCCTTCGTGAGTGTATGGAACCTCCCATATGGAAGGTTTTATATTGAACTATTACAATCTGAAATTCTACGAACAGAACTAATTACTATGGTGATTGATACTTGAATTTTTAATTTAACTTGAATTTGTCATTGAAATATTTGTATTATACAATAGTAACAGATAACGGTTTGATATGTAATAAAAATAATCTTTCAAGACGTCATCATCATTCTCCTTCCCTTATCCCATATTATTTGTGGTCGGCGCAATATGTATTTCTCTTCCATACTTCTCTGACCGTCATCTCTGACGGCTGATAGAGAAGTATGATATTCACTTCCTTTCTGGCCATGTCATCTTTCACACAGTCCATCCATCTTTTCTTAGGTCTACCTCGACCCCTGTACCCATCCACATCTTTCAATACGTAAAAAGTTCAAATACCTTGGATCAAAATACACCAACAAGTAAAGAGCTTCATGAAAGCACATCTGTGCCGGACAAACGGTGCAGATATTTCAAGTACCTATGCGAGTTTTAACTTTCGCATTTTTTGTCACGTCCGATGAAATGTTACCTTCAATAAAATTCACGGTTTTTGCCAGCCCTGCTCGTATACCGTTTACAACTGCTGACTGTGACATTTTTTATTTACTGCTATTTTATGAAAAATAGGCGGTTTTATTTCGACGCTTCGGTTTTGTGTGCAAAAGCTTTTCTGATTCCGCTTCCATCACTTATACAAAATCTACGAGCTTTTGGTACTCTCTGATTAAGTCACAATGGATTAATTCTTCTAATTGGGCTTATAATCTAGATGGCTCTGTGACTCAAATTTTTTTCAATGTGCAAATATCTCGAAACGAGCCACATTAAATCCCATTCCATACTGTAATTATGAATTTTAAGTGTGCATATGACATCATCATGGAACCCGTCTGAGAAAAATGCAAGATGATTTTGTATTTCCGAAGCAAGCGTGTTTACAAACATAAGAATAAGTGATACGACATTGGAGTTGCCTCAAGAGGTTCTGTAAGGTTTGCTCTTTCCTTATGGGTACGAGGACACCAAACACTAATTTGCAAGTTTCAATTTCCGCTTGTATATATTAAGCCTTATATGGCCTTTTTTGCTCATCATGATGAAGAAACTTCGTACAACGCAACACAAGCCTTATAACGAGCTAGGTAGAATTTCGTTATAATATGTAAGCAGTATCGTTGCGTCACAATTATAACATCCAAATCTGGGATGTAGAATTTGTGAAAAAAAAATGTGTGGATTTGTAATAGAATCATCAGAAGTAACTTTAGATACGTTAAGTTGAAGCTCATGACAAAAAACTTCCATGTTTTTTTTTGTATGTTATGATTTAATATTGATATAGAGTAAATGCATTTTTTGAGTTTGGTTCATGGTTGGAAATGATAAAACTACACACTATATATTTGTTTGAATTATTTATAAACATCCGTTGGTATTTAATTTTTGGAGCAAGTTAAAAGTTCCACGAATACATCTACCTACAGTAGTGTTAAAGAATAAATTTGCCACATACGTCAAAGTCATCTAGACTATTAATTAGGATATCAACATTAGAAGAAAGAGAGAGCCAAATTATTTGTAATACAAATAATTTCGTATTAAATGAGATACAATATTTTAATGAATAAATTCATAATATCTATGTATGTATGTACGTAGTGATGTACGATATACTGATAAGCGACCAGACCCCTCGTAGACCTCGGTGGATATTGGATGATCGCTTCCTTATCCAATCATTGCCCATGTTTTTATTATCTACAAAGTGTGATGCTGTAGTATAATAAACTTTTATGATAGTAAGCGCAGGTGGCGAGACGATTTGGACGGTTTCAAAGCGTATTGGCCAAACGAAGCACAACACCGAGGCAATTGAGAAAAGGGGAGAGATACCTTCGCCCAGCAGTGGGACAGCAATGGCTAAATAGACTAGACTAGACTAAACTAGATAGTACGTACACGAAGCAGAAAATTACTATGTCATTTTAACAAAAGCATCTCAGTGAACTTAGCAGATCATTGTCCAGCAGATCATAAATAAATTGGAGTTCCATTTGCATGTAATGTAAGTGAGTTCTACAGAAATAGTTCTGGCATTTTATCAGCTTTATTGATAAACAATTTGATGGTACAGTAAGATAGAAGTCAATCTTTCACGTGGATGATTAGCTCCTTGAAAAGGCTCTAGGTAAATTGTCCATCCAATCAAGCGACAATGGTATTAGTTATGGAGCAGCTTGTTGCGAACAAAGGACCGTCTACCTAAGTTAATAATGAACTTATTCAAAGAACCTCTCCAACGCCTTGTTCAGAACTTTTCATCGGGGCCTCCTTACGTATCCCTGCCCTAATCCTTTTATCTACTCACAAAATATTTATATAATAATTTTTTTTTACTGAAAGGCCAATTACCAATTTTCATGCGTTTAACTTCAAAAATTACAGATTTTCATACAAACTTTCATCCCCTATTTTAGGGGTGTAATTTCCAATAATCCTGAAATATATATTTTGAATGTTTAACTGAAAGGCCTATTACAGATTTTCATTCCTCTAACATCAAAACTGATAAATACTAAGATAAAAGACTAGTGGATACTAAGGGAGGGTTTTTGATAATAGTGGGTGGTGTAAGGGGGTAAAATAAGGGATGAAAGTTTGTATGAAAATCTGTCAGTTTTGATGCCTATCTCATAAAAGGTACCTACTGTCAACGTTTTAAGTTTCTAACCCCAGCCGTTTAGGCTGTGCGTTTATAATGTCAGTCAGTCAGTCAGTCAGTTTCTTGTACCAAATAATCAAATAAGGACAGATAATTGTGAGGCAATTACCATCTCATAACGGAAACATACTATCAACATAGAAACATCATTTTATAAGTAATGCCATTCGCGCAACGGTCTAATTGTCGATACAAATTTAAATATTTACATAGTATTAAATGAAGTCGCTTCCGCTGTCTGTTCGCTTAGATATTTTAAACTACTCAACTGATATTAATACAGTTTTCAGCAATAGATAGAGTTATTTAAGAGGAAAGTTTTCTTGTATAGTTCATTTAGGTTATGTGTTACTCTTACGAAGCCGTGGCGGGTCTTTAGCAAAACATAAAGTACTGCCAAAAGTAAAACTAAATCGAATAAGGACAAAATGATATCGAGGTAATTATATTTAACACATGATAAGGGAAACCACAAAAAGTGTGTAAATAAGAAAATATATTGTTCAACTCGACCAAACCAAGGACTGGTGGAACGTGATAAGAGTTAATTGAATAAGGTGACTTATGGTAATACATTTAAAGGTTACTACGGCTTGCTAATTTGATGACGGCCGGAGGCAAAATTTGAGCCTGACCGTGACATGATAAGTGAGCCCAGTTTCCTCATTATATGAAAAGGGTCTCCAGCGTTTTGTATTACAGCGTTTGCATTTACCTCTCTTCTATATAATACTTGCCTTTCAACTTTATTAGCGGAAATGTACGGAACCTCATTTGTTTTATGGCGCTATGAGTTTTATTATAATGACTTTGTTGATTATAAATCCTTTCGTTGTAGATTAAACATACCCTGGTAGAAACTCTCTGGTACTGAACTTAAACAATCATTGTGTTAAGATTATAAACTCAAACAGATCTTTATTTGAATAGATTTTACAAATAAATACTTCCAAATCGTCTGAATCTACCACCCCAGAAGGTTATGTTGAGAAGAATTTGACAGGAACTCAGCAATTACTCCATTCAATAAAAATATAGTTTACATGTCGATTACATAGGTCACATGAATGTTTCACAAAAATATATAGTTACGTAAACCAGAACATTAACAAATAAACAAGGATATTATACTTGAACTAGCGGCCCGCCCCGGCTTCGCACGGGTAGACTTTTATATCAAATATTTTGTCTACCCGAGCGAAGCCGGGGCGGGAAGCTAGTATAATATATAGCCTATGTTACTCAGTGATGATGTAGCTTTCTAACGGTGAAAGAATTTTTGAAATCGGTCTAAAAAATAAAAAATAAAATTAGGGTTGGACTACCCCTAACATTTGGGGGGATGAAAAATAGATGTTGGCCGATTCTCATAGATACCGGATAAGCACAAAAAATTTCATCAAAATCGGTCAAGCCGTTTCGGAGGAGTATGGCAACGAAAACTGTGACACGAGAATTTTATATATTAGATTTAAAATCTAAGCTTTATAGTAATTAATAAAAAGGCTTGATGACCAGCCCCCACAAGTATCACCTGATCACAAGTATGACGCGAATGGAGCCTTCAGAAGGGAGGAGAAGGAGAGCCTTGGGAAGTATGCTAGCAAAGGCGAATACTATGAAAATAAAACATTGTAAGCTGGAATTATCTCCCGGCGACAAATGGTAAACGCTTTTAATGGAAATTAAGATACACATGGAAAATCGTCTTGAATTGATCAAAATTAACATGGAATTCATGATAAATTTCACCACTGATGAAACTGTAAGCTTTAGAGGAGGTTCTTTTAAACAAAAACACATCGACAAGAATGAATCACTCAAGTTGTGATTTTAAAGCACGTTATAAAGTACACATAAATCCCAACAAATATCACCTGGTTTCCAAAAACCCCCACGCTGCATGCCGACGAGACCTGATCAGCCCCGAACCACACAGCCGCTAGCCTCGGCGGCACGTTCAGTATGAACACCTGGGAGACAGCTACCACGGTCTGGCCGGTGAAGCCCAGCCAGAACCTGTCCTGAGGCACGGAGAACACCTTCAGCCAGGCACCAGCGCAGGTCCCGAACGCGCCGATGATGGTCGTCACTCGGAGACCCTGCCGAAGATAATAAAGCCAGTTAAATTTACAGTTGGTAGGCCTAGAGTGCTGTTTAAAAGTGTGAAAGATGAGATTGAAAGAAACGAAGTGAACACAGAGAAGATAGCTGATAGAGAAATGGAGAGAGAGAGAGAGCACCGTCCACAAAATACATCAGATAGTGGCAGGATGATGTTAATGATAATGGCACTGGTATGCATTTTTCTGTTAAGCAAAATTGATGTACTAGATGTGACGTTAATTCAGAGACTAATGAATTCTAAAGGTTCTTGTAGTAAGTAATTCAAGTTGTACCATACATATTACGTGTTCAAGCTATTGCGAACAAGTAAATCTTGCTGATCTAGACCGCCCCAGGAATGTAGACCTATTATTATTATTTTACAGATATCAGCCAAGGTTACGGGATTTTCTGAAATCAGATACCTAACTACATAATACTTAACGTACACAATGAAATATTTATTCGAGATAATCATATAAATTACACATAAAATCATACAACCATAAAAAAACTGAGGATGTTTACGTACAGGAAATGGTTTTAAGTGGTTCTCAAGTGGGTTCGCATGACAATAATGATATGACGGGTTATTGTGGATTTATTTTCAAAATTATCTACAGAATAGCTGTACGAATGTAATTCATGTAGTCTGAAAATGATTCGTCAGAATGTTTTTATTTAAAGGGAACATTTAATCCATTCATTAGCTAGGTAACTAACTACCGACGTTTGAGTTAACCACATCGAACTAATCGAAATTGGTAAAACCAGCGCAGCTTATGACGTTCATCAATCGGTTAGGTGTAGATAGTCTTGTCATTTGGTCCGAATCATTATATTTCCTGTTCGTGAAACACGTTGTAGTAGGACAGTACAAATTTCCTTTTTATCCTTATTACACATGACGTGTTTCTTGTATCAATTTTATTTTCTTTTATCAGACAGTAGACCCGAAACATTTATAAATACAGCGTTTGCTTTTCAAGAATCTATCAAAATCTGCGTTGTGCGGCTGCAATTGATTTGATTGCTTTTTATCGACTACGACTTCTCTGCTTATCTGTATGCACAACGTGTTCGCTGGACCACGTTCTATGTGACTATTAGCGCAACCTTGGATGGATACTTTGCCATTATTATGTACCTAGAAATACGTGCAACTATACGGTCTAACGGACCATCACTACATTAAACATTTATAAACATAGCTATCCTACTTTAAGGTTCCTTACCCGAATAATAACCAACGGAACCCTATAACTAAGACTTCGTTATCCGTCTGTCTGTCAGCGCGCTGCATCTCATCATCCGTAATAGGTAAGCAGTTGAAATTTTCACAGAATGTGTATTTCTGATATAATAATCTTAATAATCCGCTATAATAACAAAATAAAAATAAAATAAAACTAACGAGGGGTCCCCTACTAGAAACGAGTTTTGTTGTACTACGGTGAGGCACCCTTCATGCGCGAGTCTGACTCGCACTCGACCGGATTTTCACAACAATCCAACAACAACTAGATGTGGAGTTAACATTTGTACAAATCACAAGAACTAGGACGCATTATTACCTTCAATAAAAAATATAATGCCTGTGCAAATGAGAAATGTAAATATGAGCATATTTTATAATCTGCGATTTATACATTATGAGAACGCCCGCGAGTCAGTCCAAACAGAGCTTCAAGGCTGTGGCAATTATTGAGGTAATCTTGTGCTAAATTGACACACATATTTGACGAATCCTACTAACTGCATGATAATTTATGTAGGTAATTCTAAATGCTGATGACATAAACGTATTTTCTCAATGAATGGACCATCGTCGTCTTTCGAGTTTTAAGCTTATTGAGCCCTAAATCAATCGACACAAAGTTGATATTTGGTTATACATATAGTTACTAGATTAAAAAACTAAATTTTCTAGTGATGTCACCGCATCCTTACGAATTGAACGTGTTATTAGCATGACGAGGAACATTAGCATAAGATATTAAGTATTGCATATTTCTGATCTCGGTGCCGTCCGAATAGACAGGTCTTAGAAAGTGATTATTTTAGCAAGAATTTCTGAACTATGTTACGCAAAATGAACAACTATTTGTTGCAGCCTGGCTACGTGTCCCAGCTTTATACAAACTTGAATTCTCAACGTTGCCACGACAGAAGAGGGACCAAAATTCCAGTAAAGTTGGTCACTCAACATACAACAACAAAGACACTTCAACAAAAACTTTTTAAGCTATTGCATAGCTTTTATCGCGGGCCTTGAGCGTGGGGACCGAATCCAGAAATTCCGTAACGAAAAAACCTAACACCCCCCACTCCGCCATCTATCGATAAATACCAGAACTTTTAATGACTTTTTGAAATATCACGCTTGTCTCTTTAGTTCAGCAACCCGCCTTTAGGTGGCATTGGTTGTATTGGAAAACTACCGTAATCAGCTGTTTGTGAGAAAGTATATAGGTATATAAAAAAATACTGCATTAATAAAATAAATAAATAATTATAATTGCATAAGTTGATAAAAAATGCTATGCAATAGCTTTACCGCGGCAGTCTCCGAGTTGTATCTCTATTATAAAAGCGATGTTGCGACAAACATAATTATACTTTAACGCACACATTTTATAATTTGTGATGATTCTAGGTCAACGGGAAGTACCCTATATATAGGTTTTGTTTCCCTTGTGAATACACAAAATATTCGAAAATTTGCGACATAAACGGTCATAATTATTTTTTCTTTATGCGACTTACAGGTTTGATATTTTCACAGCTGATAGAGACCATAGTCCCGGGTATGACAGACAGACAGACGGACAACAATGTGATCCTGTAAGGGTTCCATTTGAGGTACGGAACCCTAAAAATAATTAAACTCCCTGAGACTCGACCCGATCCGATATGTCGAACAATTGTAAGTCTGTACAAAAAAAATGTTCAAGTAATGTGTATTTCCTATAAATAACGCTGTTGTAAGCAGTATATAATATACTGTATCCAAAACAAATCTAACAATATTATGTTCTCAAGGAACAGTCGCTCAAAACCAAATGTAATTAAAAATAAGTTGGCAAAGCATTCGGCTGAATGAAAACCTTCATCCGCATATCACGGAGCCTACATAGACAAAACATACACTGAACAAACCTGGCGAATTTAATTAAATGTAGTGCCTGTACTGACATAGTTGTGTGTTGTAATCCCTCTTCACGCATTCCGCTATAACCATGTGTATATGAAAGTAAACAAATGCTAACAGTACCCAAGGTAGGCCCACGTAACGTTTGAAGAGTCGTCAAAGTACAATCTATATAAAGGACATCATCCATGTTTCATAGAGATTTGGTCCAACTTTGAAAGTGCCGGCCAATACTTTTTTTTGTATATTCTGTTAGAGCTTGTCCGTCTGATGATTACTATGACACCAAAACTAGACATTTCATTTGTTTTGTAAATTTTGATTTCCAATCAACAAAATGTATGAATGTATTTAGATTTTTGAACTCAAATAAATCAACGACTATAGTCCTACAACGTTGGTGGTGGTAGTAATAAATGTTCAGACGGGCAAGTTCTAACAGAATATACAAAAATATTGCGATGGCCGGCACTATCAGATTTGGACCAAACTGAATAATGTCCTTTGTGATTTTGATTTTGCGATCACACACTCGTGTATATCTTCTCCGGGCAGTCCTATAACCACATTAGTATTATCATAGCCTGGACTTTAAGAATGCAATATGCAAGGGCCATTTATCGCGCTTTCGGGCTTCTTTCAAGTGTGCCACATTCACTGACAACGTAGTTAGCATACTACTCGTCTTGCTCATCTGTGGCTAAACTATGTTTATTACTCTAGCTGGGGTGTTTGGGGAAAATATTTGTGAGTGCAATTAACGTTAATTGAATAGTTTTCAATTCTTAGAGGTGTTGTGTGCTGTAATATTATTGCTATCGCGTGTCCTTCAACGTTGCTTATAATACGAGCGAGATTAATAAATATATCCCTAAGATTTTCCTCATAACACACAAAGCTAGTCTCAGTAAGACAAGTTATCTGGGAATCCTGCCGCTTAAAAAATACCTAAAAGCCGTCGAGCTGAGTATCAAACCACTTTATCGACTCTTTTCCTCAAATATTATAATTTCAGTTCCACACAAGTCCATTTACGATCCGTCCTAGGGCTCGTAAATAGAAATACCAAGTCACTTTCGTGCACCAATCACGTAAAACATCACATTTGCATAGAGATTTTACGGATCTATCCACATACCCGGATTAATCGAGTGACATAACAATGTCTATGTGATAGTGTGTGTATTATATTATGTAATACTTGTGATAGTGTGTGTAATACCGCGTGTAATGGCTTCGTAGTTTCATTGTGCTACATTGAACCAGTATGTGATCCCAATGTCGATAAGTTATCTGTTAACTAACTGCCGAAATCATAAAAAAGTAATTTAGTTTCCGGCGCTAATTATTTTCTTACAAACAAGCCTAAATTACACATTTTTTTAAATATATTTAGGTTCAATTAACGACAGAATAGGGTAGATATTTTAGTTTAGATTTAGTCCAGAGAGATGAACAAAGAAATTGGCAGCTTTGTGTGATGTTTTTCCTTGACTTATTATCTTTAGAAGGGTTTCAGAACCAAATCTTTCTCGATGATAAATATATTAAAAAAACTCCTTCGGCATAATTAATCTTTAACTCGAGATGAAGGTTGAGTATTATTCTGGTTAAGTTTGTCTGACATTTAGTGGCTTTGTAAGTCTAATTGCTCGTTACTAATGGAAGATAGTCTCAGACCCGGGATTAAAGGATCTACATGCCTAGCTCTGTATGTTTTGCTTGTTAAGGCTATGTTATCCGGGGTAAAGGCTGTTGGGGACGTGAAGAGTTGTGATGATTCCAAATCTGTTTCCATATATATGCGATGATTGTTCCAGGAGTTGTGCGTCGAAATGTGAATATATATCGTGAACACCGTATAAATGAATCGTTTAATTTACAATTGTGATAATAACAATTTATTCGATATTAATACAAAAGATTAAAATAACGTGAAAAATTAGCGTCTATTCGTCTTGGTGAAAAGAGTTCGATTTTTTTATAGAACCGAAAAATATGTAATTTTGAGGCAATTGTTTTCCGTGCAAAATATTTGGCTTGGAGACAATGTCTTTTTAGCCGAGCGCACTGGCTGGTAGATGGCGCGCGAACAAAGGCAAACCCACTGGAACAATTGATTCACTATCTTTCTGCGTGTAATGATTAGCTGGTCTTTACTGTATCACACTAATCACACTATCACGCTAATAGTACAAATGCAAAAGTCGCCGCAGCAGACTTGACGCCGTAACTACTGAACGGATTGGAATAAAATTTGGGATAGAGATAGCTTTATTAACATATGATGTTTCTTAACATGTTAACTTCTGATTAACATATGAATTCTATCTCTTTCTCTAGAACCACCCGTCCGACGCTGAGGGTAAATGCGAGTTAGAAATAAATTGGCTTTACTGTATCTATGTTTATCCGCCAATTGCAGTAAGCTTTCATATATTAGAGCATATTATATACTACTAATATTACAAACTTGAAATATTGTGAGTATGGATGGATGGATGGATGGATGGATGGATGGATGGATGGATGGATGGATGGATGGATGTTAATTACTCTTTCACGCAAAAACTACTTAACGGATTTGGATGAAATTTGGAACACAGATAATTTATATCCTGGATTAACACATAGGACACTTTATATCCCTGGAAATTGTAGGTTCCTCTGAGATTCTAAGCTCAACGCGGACGTAGTCGCGGGCAGAAGCTAGTTGAAGATAAAAACTCAATCTACGTATTTTTTTGTTCGCCTAATATCATCCACGTCACGTTGTTAATACGATGGAGAGTGAGAATATTTCGACACAGATATTGGATGTGGGAGCAAGTGTATTGTACGTAGGACGCGTTACATTAATAAATTGCTTCCTTGTATTTACACTCCCTACGGAGGACGCAAGTGGATTCCGTGTCGGTATATGAACAAAAACTAAATGATTGTATACTAAACCAATTTCAATTAAATATAAAATTATATTTTTTTCGTTTCATGAACATCAGAAAAGGATAGTTTAGTTTTTGTCTGGTCGGATGAACCAGAAGCCCTAGCAAGGATAACTTGCTTCTACGTATTCGTATCGCCTTCGACTATTATTGTATGGGAAAATGAACAGCGCTGCGGCGGTGAAAACTGGAAAAAAATAATTGTATGCAAGTTTTGCCATTTCGCGAGTTACGTTTTCGAATACGTTGTCGCAACTTATTCATACTCGGGCTACAGATACAATGTTCTATCCTAATACAAACTGGAAATATGTAGGTAATATGGCATACTGAGCCCATTATGAGCGACATCTCCCATCATATTTCATGCAAATACATGTGTCAAAGGAGCTGCGATTGACATAATGTAATATGAGTAATCTACTGAGATTACATACTGATGTATACGAGCGTGGAGAATGCTAGACATTCAATATGACGACTCACTCCCTCTGGAATACAGGACATCCGACCTGGGAGTAGCGACAGTAACAGCTCCGTTTGATGTGGGAGCGAGTGCATGTTTTTATTCAGGAGAATTAATATGTAGTGTATTATTATACCTTGTATATAATATTAACACACTCTACCTTAAATCTCCCTTATATATAGTACTAGCGGCCCGCCCCGGCTTCGCACGGGTAGACATTTAGCAAATATTTTGTCTACCCGTGCGCCGGGGCGGGCAGCTAGTATAATATATAGCCTATGTTTCTCAGTGATAACGTAGCTTTCTAACGATGAACGAATTATTGAAATCGGTCCAGTAGTTTCGCATTCAATTTACTTACTTATATTCGATTAAAGTATTTTGTTATATTCAACCCCTAAAGGGTGAAAGGGGATTATAAGTTTTTACTGTCGGGTACAAAATTATTATTCCGTACTAAAAACACAAAATCTTATTATAATAGACATAAAAATTAAGACCATTCCAGCCTGTCTTAACTGACACACAAGTGCGACGAATATTATTCAAATTCAATCTAATTTCTAAGGTGGTAATAAATCATGGGGCTCACATCACAACCGTAAGATAAGATACGCGGTAGTTGTAACCTGTCCGCGTAAATCTCTTGACGAGGGGAATGACAGCTGTCTTGCTTGGGTGGGGTGGAAACCCTACTAATTTATATTATAGTGCGAGAGTTAGGATTTGTGTTCGTCTGTTAGTCAATTACCTACGCCACAGCGGCAGTGGAAAGAAGGAATTTATTGAAAGTAGTCACACAGACTGGAAAGATCGAGGGATCCCCAAAATTGTTAAGAATCGTTTTGTTTCCTATTTGCAAGTGGAAAAAGCTAACATATATATAATAATGTTTGACGAATTTAAGAAATGTTACTACACCGTGATGCAATAAGGCGTGGCGATTTCAATTGCCTTATCGGGTATATATACCCGATAACGATACCTAATAAACATTTGGTTCGTCTTAAGTCAGGGCGTGCTGATTGAGCTTAGAAATGAATTTTAAAGACGATTGAACGTAGCACTGAGATTTATTGAACTGCAATGAATTTCTTGCACTTATAAAAAGCATGGGATTTAAATAATGCGACAGATAATGAAGTCCTAGCACGGAGTGAAGAGAGTAGCAGTCTTTGAGAAAGCTCACAAAATATAACGGACGGGGTTAACGATCTAACTTAGACCTGTTAAATCAAGTGTTAATGCTGTCAAATCAAATTAAGTGCTGTCCAAACGATAAATATTCTAGTTTCAATTAATAACAGAGTGGGGCAAATATGTCAGTTTATTTTTAGTTAAGTCATATAAACAAGTGAATTGGCAACAAAACAAGAGGCATGGCCGATGTCATCAATTGTTTTATTTTAATTATCGGCAACAGCTGCACATAACCGTTGCAAATTTGAATGTATGTTTGTATACAAACTGCAGACTGTGTATAATGAAACAACATTTGAATTGCATCAATATCGAGGCGTGACCAAGCGAGTAAGATTATTACTTTACAGTGTTCTTAAACAAAATATGAAAGCTTTGGTTTCTGTCTGCGTCACAAATTCTTAAAGCAACACAGAAAAGCTGAAACGGTAACTTGAAACGGCACATTTAGAGGTGTAAAAATCACCAGTAATTTATCGAAAAAATATATATATAATTTTGAATTGACTTACAAACCAAAAGAAGTGTAAGAGATATTTACTAGCTGTCGCCAACGGGCTGATGTTGCGCTGCATCCTTCCAATCCTCACCTATGGAGCCCAGACTTACGGACATTTAAAAGTTCAAGGTCCGTAACGTGCAATGGAAAGCAGTATCCTAGGTGGTAAATCAAAACATCACACTTCGCTCAAAAACCGAAATTTGGTATGTAGCTCTGAGGGCCGCCAAATTTAAGTGGGACTGGGCTGGTCACGTCTGCCGAATGCCTGATGATCTGTGGGCAAAAATCACTACACTGTGGAGCCCTGGCACAGCAAATCGACGTCGCGGTAGACCACGGAGGAGATGGCGAGACGAAATGGACAACACTTAAACAGTATGGACAACACTAGCGTTGGACAGACACTCTTGAGAGTCATGGTGGGAGGCCTTTGCCCAGCAGTGGGATGTACCATACTGACAGTAACCGATCCAAATTCGAACTGTAAATTAGACACAGACACCTCTTTTCAACATCAATCATTACATTCCTTATACTGTGGAGTCATCCTTAAGCCGAAAAGCCGAGAACCAACGTGTTAAGCGTGTCACAGTATGTGCTAATGGAGATGAAGGTGCAAGCTCTAATTCTCAGTCTCACACCTTATGTAATTACGTGTCGTTAAATACAGGAGTGTTTTTGCTGGCAAAGCAAATTCTGTATGAGAATGACGGCTGAATGGATTACGTCTCATCAAAAGCCTGCTAACGACTTCCTTTGTGGAGCACTAAACTGTTGGGAGTTAATTAATCAACGTCGCTATCTTTAAGTACCTGCAAATAAATAAAGATAATGCCTTTCTACAAATCAGGCCTCTTCAAGGAGGTGAGGAAAATTTTGTAAATTGAATTGAAATTCCCCTAAAATTTTATTTTGGTCGAAAAATTTTATGTCTATGTATAATTGGGAAAGTTTGTATGGATATATGTATAACCAATTTGGTACATGAATAGTTTATAACCTGGATTAACATATAGGATACTTTTTATCCCGGGATTTTAAGCACAACGCGGACGAAGTCGCGAACTGAAGCCAATATATTATAAAAATAATGGTATCGCAGTGACGCATGTTTTAACCGACACAAATGTCAGTGCATAATCCTTTTAAACGAATTTCTGACGATAATTGGATAATTTTATTATGCGTTACAGTAGTCGGGTGGTAAACAACATTAAGATATCGAATGAATGACGCTTTACTTACGAGTCAATGATCGTTTGTAAAGCGATGTAAACTATAGTCACAGAGTAAATAATAGTACTCAATAGTTAGCAACACATAAATAGTATTGTTTATGTCTCACACATGGCTCAGGTCTATGTTTGCACACAATTATGTTAAGCCCAGGATAACCGAACAAACGCGAATTGTTTAAGCTATGTTAAGAATAAAGAAGATAGGAAAATTTCAAAGGCATTTGAAACGAGGCGAAAAATATACCAGTCTCACTTCCGTTACCTCATTTAAATAGCAACAAGGGATTGACCCGATATATTAAGATATATAACACAGGGAGGTAAATAAGTCAACAGATGGTAGACTTAAGGGCAGAAGCGGCTCCCCGCCGGTCTACACATAGGCTGGTTGTAGCTCGGAAATCTGAATGTTGACCCAAATTACACGACGACGGACGGAATGCAACTGAGTTTTGAATTTCCAGGTGGATGTGTGGTGATATCACATGATAGGAAGGAATGTTTAATTGAGGAAGTTTCATAGTGGCTCCAAAGAGGAAACAGAAAGTAAGTGAATAGAGAGACGACTGATAGAGAGGAATGGCAAAAGAAAATACATTACCTACGCTTAGCATAACATAGGATTTGGAGAGAAGGATGCTCTTATGAATGAAAGTTAAAGAATGGACGAAGAAATCTCTAATAATTAATAATACCTCTTCTCTCTTGAAGGTACCGTTAGTCCAACATTCAGCGGTGCAGTGAGGATTGGCTCTAACAGATGAATTTAAGGTTGCAAGTAAAGCGACAGATAAGGGCAAAGAATATCACGATATAACAGCTTTCTATGTAAGCCTATGATGTCATCTAAGTAGTAATTAAAAGAGAGAGAGTAATAAGTCGCTTGTATACTAATTCGCCTCGAATACGGCAAATTCCAAATTGTAGTTTGTGACACCCATATCAGTCTAGCGCTGTCCATTCCGCGACTGGCAATACACACTAAAAGCGCTCGAAAAATAGATTCCTGAAAAGCTACCGCAATTACGATTATTTGTCTTTGGAAACTCAATTAAAAAGATTAATATTGGCAGAGAATAAATTGCGTCCGTAGTCCACAAAACCTTGTAAACTTTACCAACAAATAAACTGGGAACCGCAGTTAAATTTCTCCCTTATACGTTTTGTTTTCATCTAATTTACGTACTCTGTATACGTATTCAGTGCGGGTACAATATTTACCTACTGGTTTTTGTCAACATAAAAAACGACTTGGACGGTTTATAAACCAATGTACAGCCTCAGATTTAATTTTATTGTACAAATACTCATCACAAAAACTTGTTAAGTATTTATTTACTGATGAAAAGCCGCTACTATGCAATTGTTTGGGTTTCACCTTTAAATAAAATAAATCCAACAATGGTACCAATGATGATTTCTTTATTATCATTGTTGTTGCAAACTATTCTGCTTTGACGTACAAAAAACTTAGTAGTTAAAATAGAATTTGTGATATAAAAATTGGCATACCTACAATTATTAACGAGTATGTACGAGCCTCTTAGAAAAGGTAATCTTTCTAAGTTAAACAAAGAGGCTCATGGTTATTGATTGTGCATGTTCGTTGCAAATGCAAGTAAATTTTACAAAGTAGGTATCTGTATTGTAATTAATAAGTGGTAGTGCTCATCGCATCGTTGGCGTCTACAAACACACTCCTTTCCGCCTCCAGTACATTCAATGACGTATGAATACAATACAAAGTACTGTAAGCCATAAACATGTAACTCAAAGAGGTATTAAATTATTGATTACATTTTTATCTCATACACCTAAAGGTCAGCAGGAAAAAAACGTTATCATTACAGATCTAAGTGTCTTAAAAAATAAGGTCTCCGAGACGGAAGTAAGTGGTCTTGGCAACTATCTGCATACTGTGTGGTTAAATAATTGTTATTTACTCGCTTTTACCTGCGGCTTCGCTCGTGTAAACGTAATTTCCCAATTCACGCCTTCGGGGGCTGAATTTTGAAAAAAGCCTGAAATACGTATTCACTAATATTACAGAAGTACTTCTGTGAAGTTTCGAATAAAATTCTATCTCATCTTGTTTCCCCACACAAACTTTGAACCCCGTTTCATCCCCTTAGGGGGTGTTTTTGAAAATCCTTTCTAGCGGATGTCTATGTCATAGCTGGGTGCCAAATTGCAGCGCAATCCTTTCTGTAGTTTGCGCTAAGTGTGATAGGCCAATAACTAACTGACTAACTGTTGCCTGTCATATTCATTCCGGTGTAAAGTCTAATTCGACAAAATTTGGCGCGACACGCACACGCAGCAAGTGTTGCGACATAGTGTAGATTAGATGATTTAGGTTGATTAGTAAACCATAGTTTATGAGATTAATGTAAATAATTGACAAAAATAATCACCCCTCACACCCAATATCTTTATTAGTTACCCCAGTGTACTAGTAAGTGAGCCAAATGAATACAAAAACTTCTGAACGCTAGAATCACGCGGGCGAATCCGCGGGTAACAGCTAGTATACCATAATTGTGCAAAGGATTAACTACACAGGAATTAATTGCAGTGCCTATCTGGCAATAATATTTTGACTGTATGATTTCAATTGCAAAAACACAGCTTGCATCAAAAGCAAATTAAATAATTATGTTTATTTTGCAAGTACAAGGTTTGTATAAAATACTTTATTTCAATTGTAAAATAATTTGTTTAAAAGCAAAAGTCCTAAGCCTATGTCATTCCCCAGGTTATAATCTATATCATTGCCAAATTTCATTACGATCCGTTCAGCCGTTTAGTCGTGAAAAGGGAACAAACAAACAGAGTTACATTCGCATTTACAATATTAGTATGGATTCTTACCACTTTATCAAGCAGCCAGCTCGCGGGGAATATGAGCGGTATGTAGACGATCATGTATATCATTGAGGTCCAATAGACCATGATACTCGACACGCCATAATACTTCACCACCGCGTCCTGGATGATGCTGTACTGGATCCATTGCATCGCGTTCGTTGCCGAGTGCAGCACGAAGGTAAACAAAACCATCCATCTAATGGGGTACCCTATGTAAACCGTCGCAGCCTTCTTCGAGGGCGACTCCAGAGCCACCCCCTTCTCGGCCACCCCGTCCATAACACTGCCGCAAACTTCAATATTTTTTAACTCTCCCATTTTGTATATAAATATTTTTTTTAATTAAAGATTAACGTAAAAATTTCTCGTGAATATATCTAGTTAAATTATTGTCGATTTAATTTAGCTCTATTTATGGCACGTGTTTATTGTCAATGTGACCGCGCGAATTTGTTTCATTAGCAGAGTGTGATACTGGCGTGGTTCCCGCGCGGCCGCCCGCCGTCGACTGTTTTCCATTTTCCTTCAATCAGAGGCTGAATGGAGCACTTCCTAGGCACCCTGCGTCCGGCGCGGCACCGCCTTACTATTATATCACACACACCTCGATGAGTAATCCAATCATTAGGAAACTTGTATAGACACAAGTATCCTAACGATCACTATTTTCGGTCAAGTACATTTTAGCTTATCTATATCGATACACTATACAGTTGTTACAAAACTACCCGTAAAATCGAAAGGAGGTTAAATGGGGCCTTCTAACGAGTCCATTCACAATTTAAGAACTGTAGTAACGCTGTATAACGTACCCTAAAAAAAATTATAAAATCTTACCCCTTTTACAAATCTTTCCCCTTTATAATATTAAAGTATAGATAGTATTAGTATAGACTAGCTTAGTTTTTAATTTCAAGCGTTATATCCCTGTCTATGTGTTAATGCCGTTAACGTTATGTCAATGTTATTTCTTCTACACTTATATTATAAAGATGAAAGATTTGTATTTTTGTATGTAACGAATAAACTCAAAAAGGACTGGACCGATTTTAATAATTCTTTCACCGTTAGAAAGCTAAATTATCTCTGAGTAACATAGGCTATATATTATACTAGCTGCCCATTCCGGCTCAGCACGGGTGGACACAATATTTGATAAATGTCTATGCTCCGAAACTAATGTCTACCGTGCGAAGCCGGGGCGGGCCGCTAGTTTTATATATATTCTTTTGTGAAATATTCATGTTATGTTAGTAGGTAATCGAAATGTAAATTAATTGTATTTATTTTGGTTTTAGAAGAGTTAATGCTGAGTTTACGAATCTGGTGATAGATTCTGACGATTTGAATCGTATTGTCTCTAAGACTAGTCAAATAAAGATCATTTGTGTGAGTGGGACAACACTATTAAAATTCATAAGATGATATTGTGTGCACTTAACGATAACTACCAATACAAATCATTGAAGCGAAACGACAATTGGATTAGTTTAAATGGACGTACAGAATGGATTTCATGGATTTTAATGCTTATATTATCATTGGCAAACAGCACTCTAATTTCCGAAGTATCGTCCGATATCAAGCGACATTTCCCACGATTGTTTAGGTTTAAGGAAAACGCCGCTAAACACGTAACCGATCGGCGCTGCGAATTGAAACTGGAACCCGAATTTAATACTATTGCATCTTTTAGATTTGAACAGATATATCGCTCGCTATCAAGTACTTATCTTGACACGCACTAGCCAAAAATCCACAAAATTTTCGCTTAGTGCTGTCAAAACGATGAATCAAAATTAATGATCATTTATTCAGTTTAGGCCCTAATAAGATACGTATGAAGGTCTAAATTACCACATGTACCTATATTTAAAATTTCAATAAAATCAGAATAATCATTCGCACCATTAGGTAAGTAGTGCGTAGCAAGGTGACTGATAACCTATTTTGCATTTTTTTATGTAGATAATTATACAAAAATTGGCCCAGTGCGAGTTGGACACGCACACCGAGGGTTCCTTACTTTTTGTAATAGTAAAAAATCGCTCTTCTTTAAGAAAACATAGCAATTAGCAATGCACACTCCATGTTAATTTCAAGCGTCTATTTGTAAAAAAATGTATGTATGGGAGGCCGCTTTAATTTTTTATTTGTTGTTATCGCGGTAAAAGAAATACAAATTCTGTGAAAATTTCAACTGTGTACTTATTACAGATCATGAGATACAGCCCGCTGACGCACGGACGGACGGACGGACCGACATACGGACAGACATACGGACGGACGGACTGACAGGGAACTATTAGTAATAGGGTTCCATTGGTGACCCTTCGGGTACAGAACCCTGAAAACCTGCCATCGCCAATACAAAACATCTACTTTGTTATGTACCACAATCTAGAAAAACCGGTAGATACCTAGACAAAACATGAATCTTTAATTTGCAAATGGAAAGTTTCGAATTAATAATGTGACCGTAAAAAAAAACGTAGCGTCACCAGACTTATCTATGCTAGCCAAAGCTGACCTTCTGATATCGCGGGCTGGTATAATAACTATTAATTAACTAACAATAATAATTTATATTTATAGAGAGGTCAATATTTTCTCGTGACGTCACACCATCGATAGGACGCCGAGATCCTGAAACACGTGTCGTGAAATTTTATACACCTTATGACCGCTCTAATAGAAATCGTATAAACAAAATATGCTAGTCAGTGGTAGTGTAGCCTTCCATGAATAAATGTTTTTTTTAATTTGTAGGTTTTCTCTTCGTTTTAGGTCTTTCTCGCTCTCCTGCAATATGTGGGGGTGATTTCGTAAAAAGAATAATAAAAACTTTTTTAGCAAAACAAATTAAATACCTAATTTTAGATTATTGTTTTAGTTGTATTTATCCTCTTTCCCAACGTTAGCGCCACGAAATTCAAAGCTTTAAAATAATGCTTAAATTTGATGTGTCCATAGGTAACGGGCTGGCACTTCATTTCTTAAAAGCTATATCTACTACACTTTTAAATGTTAAGATAGAAACAGCTTAACAAGACGATTGTTTCTCTTGGATTTTGGGAGGGCTGAAGTAATCATCGAAAGTCAATTGGCTTCGTGTAATGATGACCGAACGTCACTTACAGGTAAGTTCGTTTGACCACTCATTAATGTCAATAATTGAACCATTTTAACTCTGTTCAGTGTTACAAGCTAATTACAACTTACAAGTGTACTCTCGCATGAGAGTGTAAAAGTTCCAATACATTAAAAAGTCATGACATGGTCAAATAAATTGTCCAATTTGTCGTAAGCTCGTAATAATACTAGCATGACGAGTTTCCTGTTCCATTAGTATGAACCACTACCTCAGAATAAACAATTATAATAACTACCTACGTGGACACTATTACAGGTCATCATAGCCATCGAATTACGTAAATTTTTTTAGCGTGACTCTTGTTATTGTTCACAGAACACGTCAATTTTCACTAAACATCGCTCTTAAAACAAATGAGTTAAATTGGATAAGAAGATTGGTTTTTATAAGCTTCAGCTGCATGTATGTATGTATCTACCAAAGTATTTTGGGAGGTAGTGCGAATTTGGATCTCCCGTGAAGGACTGTACCTCCACCTTACAAAAGTGTTGTGATTCTGCGATAAGTAAAGTTGCCACTTGCTAGTGCTCCACGAGGATAGACTGCGCTAGTAGTAACGCTGTCCTCGTCAACAACAGGTTGGTAACGCGCTAGTGATACCCCTGGTTTGCTAGCGGCATTAGACTAAGGCGACTGCTTACCATCCAGGTGGACCTGCTAATATGCTTGTGCTACCTTAGTAGTATAAAAAAAAATCATGGATTTCAACATCATTTTCAGCAACTTCTAGGCGTCTGATCGTTTCGAAATTTTTTTGAACGTACGTATTAAGGACCCATGACAATACAAACATTTCTAAACTTTGTCTCAGTATCCTGACCAGGATCGATGGGATAAACACGTTTTAAGCGAGTGTTTTTTTTACTATAATTATTTTATACTAGACGGTTGAATACTGAAGCAACAATCCAAGTTTACTTAAAATACAATTGTCCGACTTCATTAATTACGAACAAAAATAAAAACTTAATCTTTATTAGTGTAGATAACTGATACAATATGCTAGGATTTAATTTATATAAGCTTCGTCTGAACATGCGGGGTTATTTCCGCACTGACATAGGTCCACCGGAATTTATGAGCGAAACCCGCAATAAATTCTGGAAATTGCTCGGGTCTGTGCTGTATGCAAGCGTTGTCCGTGACCACGGGTCTGGTACCGAGATCAACCTTTGACGATCACTTAAGTTATATTATAAAAGGATATTGATATTCTACGGGAATGTAACTTGAATTAAAAAATCTGCTGGGAATTTAATCGGTCAGTTCGATGACAGACATATCATTTGAAAATATGAGAGTAAATGCTCAAATTAATAAGTTTCATGTTGTGACGCCGGATAAAGCAGACAGTTCATTCGCATAATAATAGAAATATTATCACGCTTTCCCACAAGGTCCCCGAAGAGGTAGGCAGAGGCACGAGCAGAGGTGTTACAACACCCACTTTCCACAGATAATTTGGTGCCGTGACAGGTGGTGAGTCCGTCGTCGTCTCTTAGGCACTACATACGTCCTTGAATTTCTTCTCAGATATAATATGCAGGTTTTTCTCACGATGTTAACCTCCACCGTAAATTACCGGTAGCAAGAACATCTTACGACTACGTAATTCGAAACGTAACTCGCGAAATGTCAACCTGTATACTAATTTTAGTTCCATTTTTCGCAGGCGTAGCGCTGTTCATTTTCCCATACAACAATAGTCGAAAGCGATACGAATACGTCGCAATTCGTTTGTCCATTAATTAATCGTACGTCAATATTTGTCTAAAAGATATTGGGAATAAAAAATAACCTTATTATAACAATTCAATTGAACGCTATAAACTCCTATTGTACTCAAACTGGATATTAATTATCCAACTCGCTTTGTGCCACCGCACACTTTGTGGACATTGTTTGTCTCAATGAATTCATTTTCGGCAAACGATTAATCTTCCGTAAAAGCTGGAAAATAAATAGGAATGTTCCTAATCGGGCCGTGTTATCAAAATCATTTATTCAGTTTAGGCCCTAATAAGGCACTTCTGAAGGTCTAAATTACCACCGGTTCGGAAAAAAGCCACCTGAGAAGAACCGGCAAGTAACTCAGTGTCGTCTTTTTTTTCATGTAAATGTTTATTATAATCAAAATCCAAAATCATTTATTCAGTTTAGGCCCTAATAAGGCACTTATGAAGGTCTAAATTACCACCGGTTCGGAAAAAAAAGCCACCTGAGAATAACCGTCAAGAAACTCAGTGCTCTGTCTTTTTTTTTCTTGTAACAATCATGATATAACAATTTGTAACAAAATTCTTCTAGACATTATATTGATATACCGAAAGTTGCCGAAAGCCTCCGTCGTTGTGGCAAAGTTTAGAAACTAATATAAAATGTCACAATTCTTCTCGTATATTTTTTATCCTCTAGCCTGTCCGACCGCTCAACTTAGAACTAAACTTGGTAATTCGCTTCTAGTAAAAACACTCACGGTAAAAGAGACCAATATTTATTTAGTTTGACATTTTTTATTTATATAACTTTCCAATAGTGTTTATATTATCTAAGACTTTTCTAAGACGTCGAAAATAAAATGGAAGATCGAAAATTCTAATACATTAATATCGGCGGCCATAATATTATTATGGAAACCTCTAGCGCGTTGCATTATTGAAAATCATCGGTTATATGCCAATACTGGGTGGATCTTTTATTTCTTTATTTATCGTGATTTTGCGCACATCGCGCATGCATTAAAATTATATTAATTTAATCGGTATAAACTCTTAGCAACTCCTAAGGAAAATTACATAAATTATAAGTTTATAGATGACATCGGATGGCTTTCCGGAAGCCTTATACCTACGTACAATTCATCCTAAATTTATAAAAGTAACTCTGTTTGTTTATTTGCTACCATTTCAGGTCTTAACGGCTGAACGGATCGTAATAAAATTTGACAAGGAGATAGATTTTATCCTGGGGAAGGACATAGACTACTTTTGTCTTTAAACAAATGCAGACGAAGTCGCGGGTAACAGCTAGGAGGTAATATATTATTTCAATCAATCACTCAATATTCGCAGTACATTAAATATGTATGGCCTTACGACTGCGAAAAAGTTTCCACGTCTACATAATACAGCGAGGGCACGTTTACAAATCGTGTACCGTCACACATCATCTAAGATGGCCGTCATTAATCTTATCCGTCCATTACCCCGGTCATTACCGGTGATGTTTATAAATAACGTGTATCAGACCGATTGATAAAGCACACCTCTCCTTCATGTTTGGAATGATTAGTTACAGCAGGTTAAATGAATGTTAAAACATAATCAAAAAAATATTACAGATTGGACGTTCCCCTAAAAAATATTAATTAAACGTAAGGTGGCTTTCGCGACCGTGATCGCGGCCCTAAATCCTCCGACTCTCATAATCTTCTGCATCTTCCATTTTCAAAAGCAAGCTGCCATTATTCTGCGGTCCAAGGTAATTGTTTTCGCGTTGCCACGTTTAAAAAGTAAAAGTTTTACGTTCACTGAAAACAGAGACTTTTTGGCGGGAATTAGGCAGAGTGGTTGAGAATTTTTCCTGTGTCTCGTAAATTGTGTTATAGTGATATTTAGTGTGTATTTTCGGTGTTATTTAGTGCATTATTAAAGTTTCATTTTGTGACTGATTTATAGGAACGTTGGAAATAATACGGTAAAATGACCTTTGTGTGAAGTGATCTATCATTTTGGTCAATAGGTTACCTCTGACCTAAAGGCATGTTGCGATCTGATGAGGTACTGCCGTGGATTGTCTCCAGAAACTCCCATAAGCATTAGAATGCATGACACTAGGCATTTTAATGCAAAATATTTGAGAAACTTGTTAATTCTCTAACACTGGCAGATAGATAGAGACTTTCAGTAGTCATTGTTGGTATGTTTCTTTTAAATCCGTGACACAAGACACAAGTTGCCAAATTTGAAACTTTGTTAGAAAAAAAAACGTTTCGACTCCAATCATGTTTTTTGGATTGAAGGCTGAAAAAGTGGGCCCGTGTTGGCATCAAGCAATTTCCGTAATGTTATGTATACATTTTTTATTATTTATGTAGTGATTATTGTCCTTTACAAGTAGGTATTGGCATGTCACGTATATTCCGACAACAATGAGATCAAACGTTATACCAGCAACATATAAAACAAAAATAATTAAACGGAATAGGCTTTTTGTTGACATAAAACTTATAAACAGTACCGTTGTAGTATGTGTAACAAGTTAAAATATATTGAATTGATTCAGGTGTTACAATTCATATTTAAAGAATACAAAATCTATTATAATTTGCTTTGTCCGCTTAAATGAGTGTGATACGGTCGAACGGCCTGTATTCCAACTTAAAAAATATATAATATTGATTGTTATCGTTGTTGTCATCTAACGTAAAAATGAGTTTTATTAATGCGTCTAAAGATAGGTCTTAAATAATTTAAGTCCATTCAATCAATCAATCAATCAAAAATCATTTATTCAGTTTAGGCCCTAATAAGGCTCTTATGAAGGTCTAAATTACCACCGGTTCGGTAATTAATTCAATTCGGTAATAGATTGTGGGATTTTATTGTAAAAACGGACGCAGTTTCCCATAAATGATTTATTTACTTTTGTTAGTCTAAACCTAGGAGCCACAATTTTGTTTCTATTTCTTGTATAAATATTATGGTTGTCTGAATTTAACTGAAAACTTCTAATGTTCTTTTTTATAAACAATATTTGACATAACATTGATTTCTTTTTATACCATTAAGGTGGCACACTAGCGTACGGCCCATCTGATGGTAAGCAGTCACCGTAGCCTTAGCCGCTTGCTCTTGTTTGCTTTTTTTAATTCATTTTAGTGGTCGGTTATAATACACTATACCTTATAGACTTACAAATTTTCGATGTAATGCGTTAAGTTATTCAATTCTCTATTACCGAAAACTTTCACCCGATTTATTAATAAAAAAAAGTTACAATCCTCGCCTCCAGAACTTCTAATGGAAAAATAAATTAATGAAAATCAAATTAAGAACCTCCTACTTTATAAAGTTGGCTATACAGTAGAAGTAAACTAACCGATATAATATTAAATGTATAACGTTTGGTACTTATTATTCGGTTTTAAAGACTTTTAAACTCGCAAAAATATATTTTAGTCAACCCAATATCAGTTTCATTGTCCAGCTTTAAATGAGCTGTCGATAGAACTTATTATCTTTAACTGCTTTTATTTCTTTCTAAACACGGTGAAAAATCAGGGGTCCAGTTGATGTGGACAGCGAAGATAGATGACGGGTCTTGTTTAACAATGGATGCGATGTGACCGGCCATATATTGTGTGCGGCGCGTGGATAGGGTTGTCACTGGCTTCGCATAGATGCCTACTGATAAGTGACCAATCGAACGCCCAAAAGTAAAGATTAGCGGTTAACACTTTAATTCGTTCAAATATGTGAAACTTCAAACTCAGCAAGTTCTATGAACGGAATAATAATCCGCCCCTTTTATTTCGTTTACAGAATTTGATTATTTTTTTTCTTTATATTTCATTTTTACCGCACCCACCATTCTGGTCGCACCCACCATACTGGTCGCACCCGGGGCGGTCCGAGCTAGCTTTACTGCTACGCCCCTGACATTGATACGACCTTGCCAATCGCATATGAATAGGCGTCCAATATTTCGAAATTAATCTCCAACTACCAGTACTTGCCACTACATGACCGTATTTTCTGACCGTCAAGTTCCATCACTAGTTTGTAAATGAATGCGATCTGGGGGCAGTGCCCCCCCCCCCAAGTTGATCAAAGCGGCACGGGCGTACTATCCTTTTCTCAGCAGTAGTTCAGGCCATTTTCGACCCCCTATAACTTCGTTGTGGATAAAACTAGAAGCCTGAATGTTCAATACCCAAGCAGGCATTATATAAACGCAGTATATTTCAAATTTCATCCAAACTTAACCAGTAGCTAAGCTAAAGCCCTAAGGCACTTCGAGCAGACATATCAGCTTCAAATTTAGAATAAAATTAGTGTATAAATCTATGAAAAACTAAAATATTTTGTAATATCGGTCCAGTTTTCTAGATCCACCAATTGCATAAATTACTGCGAAATCCCATAATATAGGATTACAAAGTTATATTTGCAGTGAAATCAGTGTATCTGTATATGTATAACCTACAAAGAGAAATGAGATAGCTTACATTTTGAAACCTACGTTCAATATAGTTTTATTTTGTAACATCTACTCACCAATTTAAATAACATTATTTTCAAACCGTGGTTCAACAAGATAAACAATCAAGATAGATAGGTTATTACAAATTTTGTTGCGACAAATGAGAAGAGTAATAAAGTACCTAGTGATCGAATTGATAAATTTTATTGACATAGAATTTAATATCCAATAAGACTGCGATAGCGCCAACCCTATGCAGTGATTACGCATATCTGAAGTAAGGACCCAAGTTAAGAAGTGACTTCGATTAAGCGCAGGTCGTTAGATGGTAATGTGTGTTGAAAACTTGGGTGCGATATCCAATTTCCATGTCCAACAGGAAAATCTTTCCGAGAGTTTTCTTACATTATTATACCTACTCATCGATTTTCATATGATATACAACCTGTGACTTCATAGTGTGGATAATAATATATTATACCAGCTATGTTAGTAACTCTCTTATTAATCCTATTCTGTGTTATATGCCTACATGACATTAATTAGTTCCTCACTACTTCTTCCTGTTGTGTCCGATTCTTTTCGCTCCATAAAAACCACTAACAATTCTTAGCTGTCAACTCGCTTCACCGTATAACTCTATTCTTTGGATATGAGGCTTTTAGCCTGTTATGAAATAACTAAAATCTATAAGAACACAACGATGGACAGTCACGTACGAATTCAATAGATTGCAAATATTGTTTTCAGTCTAAACATATCGAATACAGGGTCTCCATTGAAAAAATACCAACTTCTATAGGCTTAAATATTTTTTTTTAAAATTCAAATAATTAGGCACTACCGCTACCGCATTCTCAAGTCTCACAACGTTAGAAAATCGAAAAATAATTTCAAAGAGGTGACGCAGAATAGGATCATCGAGAACCTGGTTCTCAAATATAAAGAAAAGTCGAAAAATAAAAATAAAACTCACAACTTTATCCAGCAGCCAGCTCGCGGGGAAGATCAGAGGCACATAAGTGACCATATACACCATTGACGTCCAAGACACCACAGTACTGTCCACATCGTAATAGTCCACCACTAGATTACTGATGATAGTGTACTGAGTCCACTGGGACGAGTTCGAGGCTGAGTACAACACAAATAAGAGTAACATCACCCACCTACCCTTGTACACTTGGTACGACCTCCCGGACCTGTCCATTGTGAGGCCGTCCATCACACTGCCACTTATACCAATGTTTCTGCTCAACGCATCGTTCGGTAAAAGAGTATTGTCGGGAGAATTGCTTACGGCTGCTGTCTTCCCATCCATTTGTTTGATTAGTTTGACTACACTCACTTTAATTATTATTTAATTATTGTAAAATTATTAATCTTATCTTCCTTATTTTATCACACTTATCTTGATCCCTCGTATGTTGTCAGTCTTCGTATTACATCACCAGTGGTGCTGTCTACATGTTCCGATGCGAAATGCCAATCCTGGCACTAGTTCTGTAACAGTAATGGCATGATTTTAATATTTGCTTACGATTAAAATCCAAGATTGGCACAATAGAGATATGATACGATGCCTTAGAAACTAAGCCTGCGATAGGGCGGCCATAAAACAATAAATGATACGTAAGTCCAAATTCCGAACACAACAATTCAAACACAACACATGTTTCTGTAAAGCCTAATTATTAATTAAATGTTCACATTCCAGACACACTCACATTTAGTTTAGTATTTAATTATCATAAAGAAGCACTACTTCTCATAGATTTGTCATAACATTTTCTTTCACAGAACCAAACAATTAATTTATTTGAAACTTTATGCACAATTAAAGAAAAATGGTGGACTTAGTGCTAAAGCTGTCGACCACAGCTGACAGGAGAACTATAGGAGCAGGTGTGCTTGAGAATTAAGACGTCTAGTTTGGTGTGAACAGTGAAAGAAATTCCTAATCTCTCTATCTAAATCTATGACAAGGATTAAATTGTAATCCTTATCGAGGCTTCCTTCTAACTAAACACCTTATCGAAATCGTTCCACTCGTGTTAATCGGTTGAATACAGGTAAAAGCAGATAGTCTGTTGATAGGCGCTTTATAGTGCCGGCAGTTCCTCATTGATATCTTCGTGAATTTCCTCAAGGTCAAAAAAGGAAAGCAGACAATCGCCGTTCTTTGGGCACGCTACATATTTCCCGGATTTATCAGAATTTACATATATTTTTTTAAGCTGAATTAAACAGATCAACACTCCTAAACATAGTACAGACATAATGGCTTCATCTCAAGTCTACCTTTATTGACCAATCCGCAATTATTGGTATTAAGTGCGACTTTAATGATCAGTATGATTTGATATGGTATGTGGTCAATTTTAGCGACGCTATCTAGTTCATTGCCTTTCATTAATAATGTTTAATGGTAGTGAAGATGATGACTTAATTAAAGGTTTTTAATTTTAAACTCCATGGATCTCTATTTAGTATCGTGTCTTTTGAGCCAGTGCCCAATCTTTTAAGTAATGCAATTTGAGCTACACCATTACTTTGAGGTGTTTTATTATTTCGATCTAAGTGACACTATTTAATCTATAGTGCGCTTAGTGCAGGGACCATCGGCACTTATGTACGGTTGTTATCGATTTATAAATGATACATTTCTGGATACCTGAATACTGGATATGTTTGTGTGACGAGTTGACGAGAATCAGCTTAAAAAGTTACAGCTGTGCTATGTATCTGTGTATTAGATAGACAGAGTCTATTATTTATCTATTAGATAAGTCGGTAATCAAATAAATCGGTAATGACCCGAAATTTCGTAAAAGTGTGTCCCTTAGGGAGTCAAGATGATCGTTTTGGCGATGGTACCTCTAGCAAGAAGTTAAAAACATCTTCAACGGCTGATCATTTTGTAACCTAGTCATTCTACATCCAGGTAATATTTTGACGTATTTAACTAGTTGTTTCTGCTACTAACTTTGTTTTCCATTTCGGTTATTTATAATTTTCTACCTGCAATTATATGATATTCTTAGGTTAACTACCGTATATCGTCATATATTTTTATTTCCACTCCATTTATATAGTCGTTTAAGGTTATTTACCTCAATTTTCCTTGATAACGTTGTTTTATATACAACACATATTTACACACTCACACGTATATAGAAATAAGAATGAAACTTAATTTGAGCACTTGTAATTATTTATCACCAGAAATTTTGCACAGAAGTCTGTTTCAGATAAACGTTCTGTTATTTTAAAGTCGTGATCGCATCCACTACAGTTTGGAATAGTTTGGCTGTATTAATTTCATTATAAACGATGTACACGATCGCACTAAATTGCACATGTGGAAAATAACAAGCCAAATTGACTAATAATGAGTACGCACAGCATAGTCGAAGACCGTGGTCGGTCTATATGAAACTTATCGATAACACGAGATAACGCGGTAATGACACTGCAGAGTTTATGTATGTTGTCTGTGCGGTCTAATGATCACCAAAATACATACATATAGTTTTGTATTGAAAAATGAACAGCGCTGCGGCGGTGAAAAGTGGAACTAAAAATTAGTATGACAATTTTGACATTTCGCGAGTTACGTTTTCGAATACGTTGTCGACAATGTTCCTGCTACCGGCACTGGTCACACACTTTTCATCTTCTCTAAATAAAAACTCCTCTTGATATACAAAAATATTAACTTCTTTCCAGGCCTTTATAGTCCTCAGTGAGCTCAATAATTCTAACCATTTCATAGTGTGTTGTAGCCTGAACTAACAACCCGCACATTGTGTTACGGAACACTAAAACAAATCATCGTAAACTGTGTTTCCTGTGTGAAGGTGCCTCTGCCTACAAAATGACAATCTTGTTAAATATGGTTTACGATTATACCATATTGAGATGTATTCACAATATATTTTTAAAAGTGTTTGCTTGGACAGCTAGGATGTCAGGGCACAATTTTAAGAATTCAAGCTACAGGCCAAAAGTTATTGTGGTATATAGTCTTTACCATAAAGGCACACGGGGCCCGTGTCCAAAGCCCAACCTCACGTGGTCCCAGAATGTTCAAAAACGCTTATTTTATCGTCAACTTTTCTAAATGGATATAACAGGCCCGGCCGGGCGACCACTGACACTCAATATCCAAATTAACGTTTTTTTACATTCTAAACGGGGCCCAAATACTAGTGGGCCCAAGAGCTTGGACTAAGTCGACCTTGGGTACAAGGCGTAATTGATAATTATAATAAGTACCTAACCTAATTGTCAAAAATGTACGGTGTTTAAAGAGCAGAGTTAGTCTCTGCCAATTATAACGCAACGTTAAATTTAAATATTCCCTTCCAGTCATTGTAAAAAGTCCTACAAACCTGAAAAAGTAATTGCAAATCCCGGCCAGAGAATTGAGCAAAAATCTCAGTAGAGTGTCGTTATCGGCCAAGTTCTTTAAAGGTAATGACGCATCGCTAACCGGATAATCTTTCCGCTCTATTTGCCGAATATTCGCGGCGGAATCTTCAAGTTCTTCTATGCTATTTTACTTATTAGGTTACGAGATTAGGTACCCTAAGTATCGTTTTATGATATCGACAGTGAATCGAGTTGCGTATATCCAACCTACAGAAATGTGAATAATTGTGTCCTGTTTCTGTGAATCAAACTGTAATGGCTGTAGATTAAAACTAATACAGACCCGAGTTATTCAGAAATGCGAATTAAATCCTTAGGAAATATAAAGATTACTCGGAACTAAACAGAACTGAGACATTGATGGATGTAGAAGACGCAAAAGATGTGTAAAAGCCAAGATTTAAATGGCGGCCTATACTCTCTGTCTAGTCCGTGAGGGACTTGGGCGTGATGTTACGCTAATAACAATGATAGCCCGGTGATAAAGTAGTCTTTCATTAGTGCCTTATTTGGCCCTAAACTGAATAAACGAATTTTGATTATGATGATTTTAACTAAAAAAGTACGCGAAAGTGAAAAATATTAAAATCTTAACAATACAAAATTCTTTTGGTTTGATGTTAAAAACTGTTTATCGTAAAGGGATTATCCTGAGCTAAACCGGAATCCCGGACCCTTCTCGACCTCAAAGGGTGAATATCAAAGAGTCGGGAAGGAACACAATTTTTATGCCGAAATACTTCGCTATCTTGAGAAATTATTGTATTGTAACTTTTTACCCTTGTCTTCTGTTGTAAATTCCGACTCATACCCTAAAACATTTATACAACAAATGATTTCTCCACATTAAAAACAAAATTCAACAAGCACTAAGCTCAATTACAGAAAATATTCAAACATGTTCGGTTTAGCATGAAACAACACAACATTATCACAAACGTTGTACGTACAGCGGAAAGTATTTTGTTCTTTTATTATTCTTTTCAATTTCAGTAATTTTCCATTCCATAGTTGAAAACTTTGTGCAGTGAGGGCGGGGAGGGAAAAGGTTTTTTACAACTTCAGAAGCGCATTTCGTCGACCCGTCAGTCCGTCTGTCTGTCAGCGGGCTGTATCTCACGATCCGTAATCGGTAGACAGTTGACATTTTCACACAATGTGTAATTGTGTTGCCACTATAAAAAGAAATAATAAAATGAAAGTAAATAAACTATTAGAGGGGCACCCCTACTAGAAATCTGTTTAATTTTTGCAAAGTTAAGTTTTTCATTTAACGTAGTTTGTTTTTAGTCGGCTTTAGGGTCGGCAACGCGCGACTCCGCGCGAGTGATACCCCTGGTGTTGCAAGCTGCGGTAACTGTTTACCATCAGGCGGGCAGTATGCTTGTTTGTCACCTTAGTGGTATATAAAAAAAAGTCCAACTCGCGCTTGGCCAATTTTTTAAGACCTGACAACATCCACCATTTAGGTTACATCTACTAACCATGCATGACGAGCCACACAAACTAATTCCTTTATCGTAATTTCAATACACCATGTAGGTATAGCGATTTATAGAAGACACCTACATTTCTAATTGTATAGTGCTCACAATCGCTGAGCTAAATGGCATAGCTACGGACGGATGGATTCCGATGGATTCGGAAATGGTTCCTGTGTCGCCATTAATTGGCTACGGAACTAACGGGACTCTAAAAATCGGTGCCTTCATTCGAAATCAAAATCCAAAAATCATTTATTCAGTTTACGCCCTAATAAGGCACATATGAAGGTCTAAATTACTACCGTATAATTTATAGCTTTTCAGCTGTTTACATGAAAATAGCCTTTATAAGCAAAAGCTGAAAAAAGTTCTGTCATAAAAAAAATATTTAAATTGATTCCTTGCTTGTCACGGTGATACATTTACTTCGAGTAAATGTGATGAGAATACAACCGCTACGCTAGACATTTACTTATCAACCTCAACTACCTCCTGCGAAAAAAAAAAGGCAATACCCAAAAAATATGTAACCAAGTTTATTTTTAAATTCTACGTACCTACCACTATTTTAAAGATACAATTTGTATTATTTCTAGAACTAAAGAACTGTTGCCTGAGTGAGTACCATAAGCTGGCCATATTCATCAGCATGCTATCCTATTTCTACGCGGACTAGCGCCCCGCCCCGGCTTCAATCATACGGGTAGAAATTTATCAAATATTTAGTTTACCCGTGCGAAGCCGGGACGACTAAATATTTGGGCATCTTGCATAATATATTATAGCGTATGTTACTCAGTGATAATGTAGCTTTTTAATGGGAAAAGATTTTTTGAAAACCGTCCAGTAGTTTCGGACTTTTTCAATACAAACATACAAAAATACAAATCTTTCCTCTTTCTAATATGAGTACAGAATACCAAGCAAGAAAATATTATGTATAGTATAGGTAACCTGAAAAACGGCGTACCTGTCTGTATTCCATATTCCACACTGCACCGGTCACAACTTTCCGTCAGACAATATTTATACTATCACATTGCTTATTTACTTGTTAAAATACCAAAACACTCAGATAAAATGTACGGCAAATAGCGGCAAGCATCACTAATACAATACATTAGAACGCTGGTTCGCCGAACACTGGAGATTTTAACCACTTTGAACTCTATAGCATCTTAATAATTCACGTCGTGCGATCTTCCTCAGCCAATAGGAATCTCGTACCCACTTATTATAGGGCAAAGTATTAGCACAAAAAATAAGATCACGCAAATTTGTTTTGCTTTTAGGTTAAGTCCGGTGACGTGTAGAACTTGACATTAGACGCGCCTGCGTAGTTCAGCTGTCTCGGCCCAAGGAGATATAAAACAAGTCCACCTTCTTTCTTTGGCATTTCCTTTAGTACCGTCAGTCACAAACAGCCTACCACACTGCGCGAATTAGATACTACGTCAATGTAAATTATAAGCATAGATTGTACGTAGTAAATTAATCTACTAAAATGAGTCTCTCATATAATGTTGGTCTTGTCAGCATATAAAAAGCATGCTTCGTACTGGCTATAGCAGAATGGACAAACAAAAACCGGCCGAGTGCGAGTCGGACTCGCGCACCGAGGGTTCCGTACACACTTGTAGGTGACTTGTAAGAGACAGACAGACAACAAAGTTATCCTATAATGTTTCCTTTTTTCCTTTTAAGGTACGGAACCCTAAAAATGCATTACGATGCCATACCTCCAGTACATAATAACATTTAAAACTGCAACAAAAACCGGTCCAGTGCGAGTTGGACTCGCGAACCGAGGGCTCCGCACTAAAAGACAAAAAACACGTTCCTAGTAGTATTATTACTGTGAAATTATTGTCAACAGCCAACTGTGTACCTCTTTACTATTACGGATCGTTCTCATGATCCGTCTATCAGTCAGCGGGCTATATCTCTATTAGCCCGCTGACAGACAGACGATCAGCGAAGGTTTAGTAATACGGTCCCGGAACCCTAAAAATTTAGACTTTAAATAATATATATTATGTATTACTATTTACGTAGGAACACAAACTTTCTAAAACCAACCAGACGAGTACGAATTACTCTTGATAATAAACGAATCGTCAATTATCTATTCTGAAGGGCGACAGCGAATCAATTGATAAGACCAATCAATATATAGTAATAAGATTCATAAGTATGATTGGTATGTGTTGTGATTGATACTGTTCCATTTTATATTAGGGCACGAGTGTGTGTGTGTGTGTGTGTGTTTTGGGATTGTGGAAGTTGCTGAATATAATTATTTGGGGTAAGTAACTTTTGTATATTTTTGTTTCTACTCCTAAAGGATATGCGAACTCTTCTTTTGGTGCGGATGCTCCATATCTATAGAACAGGATGATTTAACGACGAAGAAACTTTTCACTGGTTTTAAAAGTGAAATGTATAAAACCACTCAATATACCCATCCGATATGTATGCTGCTGATTTGTCTTATTATGGGTAACTTTCTGCGTCTCCTAATCAATACCATTAATTGTCATAAAAATATACCGTTTTGTATTAACAATTTTATTTATGAACACGTATTTTCCAATAACGCCTTGTTGAAGTGTGCAGCAACGAAGTTCCCAATCAATTATCCGATTACAATCAAGCGCCTTATGCAATTGTCTTAGCAAACTTTTGAACATAAATACGAGTTTGATGTTTTTTGTCGCAAGTAACTACCTTTGAACTCACTACAGAAGATAGCAGGCTTCTTTATGTTGTTGTGTTTCTGCGGTAAGTTATTCAAAGCTCTTCAGAGTATACTTAACTCTGTATACGCTGGCAGTGTTTGTTTCTAATGCTGTTGTAAACCAAAATATACCTCGTTAGTCTCACCAAACGGAATTAGCGGTCTGCGATGATGGTATTGCAAAGGGGAGGTCATTTAAAATAGGTACCAGTGACGTTGGTAACCGTTTACCTTCGTGACCTTACGCTAAATGAGTAATCACAATTGTTTATTCAGTGATGAGGCAATTATGAATGTCCTTATATTATTACTTGTTCGACACATGTAAGAATAACTAATTCAAAATTAAAACAACCCAGACTTCAATAATTTAAAATCATAGCTAACAAACAACACTCCATTAACTCACATTTGAAACTAGGTCAGTGCCATTGAAACTAAACAATCTAAATCAAAATAGGTTCATCCGTATACGAATTACGATGCAACAGACAGATATTTCTTATTGTTCCGGGGGCTAAACACTTGCCTAGGTACTAATCTTTGTACGTCGGAATTAAAAGATCTTTTTGAGAGACCGTTCAAAAAATAAACTGAAAAAAGGCAGATGGAACTTTGCGAACAATGAAGTGACGCCGGTTAAAACTTCGCCTTGCAGGGTACATATACACAATTACACGCACACACCTACAACAAATACAAGGAAACTACGCCTTGCCCACGCACTACATGTTTCACTGGCTTCACTTCGCAGTTCATGTTACGCTACCTTTTTTATTTGATCTGGGGTCACAGGGTAATATTACTGTCAGTTGCATAAATGAATAGCTAGAATAGATAGCGGGGGATTGAATAGCTTTCGAGTGGAATTGATTCACAGATTGACTGAAATGGAATGTGAGAGATGACTTGAATTTTAAAACGTTGCGGAAAAGTTATATTCAATTCAGTATTTTCACGATAAATGTAAGTCTGTTTTATACCACTAAGGTGGCAAAGAAGCATACGGCCAGCCTGATGGTAAGCGGTTACCGTAGCCTATGAACTTGCACCAGGGGTATCACTCGCGCGTTGCCGACCCTTCAGAAATCTTCTTAAAGAACCCCATCCTGTACTCCTTTGGGAACATCACGGCGGGGAGTTCTTTCCGCATAGGTATTCATGTACCTACAGGAAAATCTTTTATAGTTTCCACAGTCGCAGGCTTGCAAAGGATTATTGAAATATCTTCGGTTCCCGCTTATAATCAGGCAAGCCAGAGTATACATGTACTATTTAACAGTTTTTTGTTTACAAACAAGTGAAAAGTATTATGTGTATTGGATAAATTTACTTCTTGAATTGTTAGGTAGGCAAGCAGAGATGTTCAACACCCACTCATCACTGAAAATAATTTGACGTGACAGATGATGAGTCCGTCGCCGTCTCTTAGGCACTACATACGGCCTTGAAGTTCTTCTCAGACGTATGCAGGTTTCCTCACGATGTTTTCCTTCGCCTAAAAGCACTTGGTGTGACTAAAAAACTAATTAGTACAGACTGGTTGGACTTGAACTTGCGTCGCTCAAATAGCAGACCACACTTCATACCACACGGCTTATAGAATGTTTCAAGTTTAATTTGGAATATGTTTAGCCCGTGAGTAATATGAGAGTACTAATAACATTCCATTAGCATATTATTAGCCCAGTAATGTGTCATGAAGGGAGTAAACATGATAAAATGATATCTTGTTTACTGAAGGGATCTTTATCAGCCAGCATGTATCTACATACTCGTAATGGTGCCAATTCTGTTGTACGATATCATTAAACCAAACTAATTTGACACGACTGAAAGTATTTCCATCCTTATTTAACCCCGCACATGTGAAAGGGATAGCAAGACTTTTAGATCTGTCAAATTATTTTAGTTTAGTTATTTTAAACAACAGAATCGACACCCATATCTTCTAACTACAGTTTTTGGTCTGATGGGTTGAGCAATTTGAGCTTGTGCTCTTTAAGAAATAAATCATTTCTTTATACCACAAACTAAGGGTGATATGGATAGTAAACATGGTTACAGACAAAGCAGTTTGTTAACCGAAATAGGAAGAACTAAATGGAAAGGAAGTAAAGTGGTCACCGCCATATATATGGGCATGTAGCAGCCGAGAGTTTCATTTCCGAGGTTAGAATGTATTTTATGCAGGATCCTGTGCTTAACTGGTTGTTCATTTCCTCTGCTTAAATGTATGTTCATAAACAGGCTGTGACTTGCAAAGTACTCATTTCTATAGGTACCCTTACATGTCTCTGTAGGTACCACAAGCCTGTACAGTTACCAAGAACTTCTTTCGACCACGTATTCAAGAACGTAACTCTCAAAATGTAAAAATGTGCATACCAATTTTTAGTTTCACTTTTCACCGGCGCAGTGCTGTTCTTTTTCCCATACAAAATAGTCGAATCTATCTCTTTGTAAAATTTTATTACTATCCCTTCAACCATTTAGTCCTGAAAAGGTAGCAAACAAACAACACAGATTTACTTTCGCATCCTACTAATATTATAAATGCGAAAGTTTGTGAGTATGGATGGATGGATGGATGTTTGTCACTCTTTCACGCAAAAACTACTCAACGGATTTGGATGAAATTTGGAACACAGATAATTTATAACCTGGATTAACACATAGGATACTATTTACCCCGGAAAATTTTTAGGTTACTGAGATTCTAAGCTCAGCGCGGACGTAGTCGCGGGCAGAAGCTAGTTTATAATATGTATTAGCTCAGAGTAGATAATAATTATACTACGTATATTTGTATGAATTGCATGAAGTATGTGGCAGAAGAATAGCCGAAGCGACCCTGACGCAGAGATTGGAAGTATCTCATGTGCCCACAAACCACTTTGCATTTAAATCAAAACATTTATTTCAAGGCCTGTCTCTGGTTTCAGCGGAGGCTTTAAAAATAACGGTTATTTCTCTTTGTTCGATTCCGTTTATTGACTATGTTTTAGTTTTTCTATTACGCGTGCTGAATCATATCGTATCGTAAAAAATAAACGGTTCTTCGCCAGTGCTTCGCTATTATTTTGCAATATCTACACTTAATATTATAAAGAGGAAAGATTTCATAGTTTGTTTGTATTGAATAGGCTCCGAAACTACTGGACCGATTTGGAAAATTCTTTTACCATTAGAAGCCGACATTATCCCTGATGAACATAGGCTACTTTCTACCGCGGGAAAATGCTTCATTCCTCCGGGAAAACGGGTATTAATATACTGTGTTGCTACGCGGGCGAAGTCGCGCGGAAAAAGGTAGTTATTTATATCTCTATAACGTAAACTGATGCGCTAAAACGAGTTTGTATGATTGAATTTGTGGCTGAGTTTGCCATATTATGATATTACTACCCAGAATTCAACCCTTACTACCCACACTATCAAATGGTGTAATAAGTGATACAGTACGTGGATTTTTTTCAAAATCAATGTATTTCAAAGAGTAATTGCTGAATTTCTTGCCGGAATCTTCTCAGCAAAAACGACCTTCCGAATCCAGTAGATTCTTACAAGTTGTAAAGTCAATCAAAGAAGATTTGAGTTTGATTAGAACGATAGCGAATAAAAAAAAATCTAAAAATGAAGGAATTTGTCTCAGTTTTGAGGTTGAATACATGTCGAGTACATGGGAAAACCTCGCTTTGTAACACGATAACCAGGGTGCCTGCTGAGGTGGAACCGTCCGCGTCGACGTGAGTATAATTATAATTATTGTGAGGTAAGCCTACACTTTACAGATAACAGAAGAAGGCCGTTCGAATAGCATATTTCTCGTTTTTTTAATCAATATTTTAGCGAATATTAATTTTATCTTATAAGAATTAAAAAAAAACACTATCACGCAGCACCTCGCTATAAGAATAAGTAATACCCAGTATAACGCCATCAGAATAAGTAATACTGGGTATTTTTTATTCTTATGACGTCGCAAAATCAAAATCAAATCAAAAATCATTTATTCAGTTCAGGCCCTAATAAGGCACTCATGAAGGTCTAAATTACCACCGGTTCGGAAAAAAGCCACCTGAGAAGAACCGGCAAGAAACTCAGTGCTCTGTCTTTTTTTTTTCATGTAACAATCATGATAGCAATTTGTAACAAACCAAACTATGTACTATATGAGCCCATACCAAACATCTAGACACAAGACACATACGAGAATACAACCCTGCACATACGCTAAACACATATGTAAACGTGCCTTAATATTCATTCATACATTTACTGTGGTGACCATAAAGTCTCACCACGCTTAGAATAAGAACATTATTTATTTATTTAATGGCAAGACAAAAAAGTACATTTCGTATTTTGCCAATGTCAAGTAGTTAATAGAGAAGAGGATCCTCTTGGCAACGTCGTACGGTGGGATAACCACCAAGAAGGTTGGCAACGTCCTTCCTGACAGTCTGGACTTCATTTCACCAATCACCAGAAAAAAAACTTCATTTTGATAATTCACAATATTATTTGATTTACTTTTGTTGAACACGTCGTGGAATATTTATCACATTATACGTTGCCTATATAATAAAATAAACACCACTGTATCTCACATAATACATTAAACAATATCAAGACAAGATCAAGACAACATTTTCCTTTGATTGTCAAAATTGAAGTCCTAGAATAAGAACTCAGCTCGCTTACGCTATAATGACTGACTGACTGACATGTCAACGCACAGCCTAAACGGTTGGAGTTTGAGGGAGGGACTTGACATTTTGACAGTAGGTACCTTTTATGATGAACGCATCCACTATGGAACGGTTTTTGGTAATACGGCTAAAAATTGGTATTTGTTCTTTCAGTAAAAAAATAATAAATACGTATTTGAGGATTTTTGGAAATTCGGGTGGAATTTCCTAAGGGGTTAAAATAGGGGATGAAAGTTTGAATGAAAATCCGTCATTTTCGAAGTTAAATCCATGTAAATTGGTAGCAGTGGGCAAAAGCTATATTTTTTTACTTATTCACGCGTGCTAAGCCGCGGTCAAAAGCTAGTGAACGTTTTGTATGAATTTCCATAATTATTTTTATAATTAATCGTGTTCAGTGCAATGATGCTGAATTAGTATGAAACATCTATGAAAATATAGATAACGTTTGGAAGGTCTTCTATACGAACCTATAGGCACGCAAAAGATAATTTAGGCCAAAGAAAAAACAATTGAAGTTTCATTGTAACTATTAAAAAATATTGTGCATATAAATTTGTTTTTTTTATTAAGACCAATGGAGCGACATGATCTTCCGAAGACGTCAAAATTCCCAGCTCTTACTTTTAAAATTAACAACACAAATTACTTTGAAGCAAATATTTACTTGCAATTCTCGTCATGTTTCAAGCCATGGTCACACTACTGCACTGTCAACGCAGCGCAGAGTGCAGACGCAGACGCCTCACTTTCTGATAACAGCCTTCCCGCTCATCTGCGCACACGCCTCAGCCTCGTGCGCCCGCGTCTACCACAACACTTAACTTTCATAAGCAAAATTACACTTTACCTCAAGCAAATTAGTGCCTTATTCGAACATACAGTGAGGAAAGCGGTGCAAAGTGCTATTTTTATTAGTTCAGTGATTTAAGTGAGTGTGCATACATTTTAGTAATTCATTTATGCCGGTAAGATTTAAGTGATAGTGAAACTCATATTATGTTTACTTTCTAACTAAATATATTACATGGGTACCTATTATATCGCTAGACTTCAGCAATCTTGAAAGAAACAAGCATTATATAACTATATTAAAAACCAAACCAGTCGTAGGGTAGGACGGTGCTAACCAGTTACCTTACCCCCGCGGTACCCAGTTACCCCACCCTACTAATAGGGTGTATTAATATTATTATGGACAAGACAATCAACTTTCGATCGCACATCTAACGGAATAAAACTCTTACTCAATTGAGATGCAAGAAAGTCATATTTTATAATGTTATTTTGCGAAACAATTATGTAGGCTACGTAATGAAATTATCACGATACTCAATTAGTAAAAGCGTTAAGTTTGCGCACTACAAACATTATCTTCTGCAAACACTGAGATTATTTGTTTAGGAACATGTACTTAGGTACCTATCTATTCTCTTTTCTTTTTGAGATGTCTTCAAGATTAAGGATTTTTGTGAGACTAGCCGCGTCTTCGTATGCGTGGAATAACATTGCGCGTAAACCTTTAATTTTTTCTGCCTTTTTGCCTAAGTTACGCCCGGTAAAAGCAGCTATCTGCCAGTGAAAGTCCCGTTCAAATCGGTCCAGCTGTTTCGGATATTACCCGGAACAAACAGACAGACAAAAAAATAATTGTGGTTTTGTTATCAGTATCGTGTTTACTTTCATAGACATTTAGTAAAAAGCTGTTATTTCGACATTACAAATAGACACTTCAATTTCATTTATTTGTATAGATCGATTTTTGCTTCAAATAAGAACAATATGTATCAATTCAGAGGCAGAAATATTCATGAGGTGGACTTTTAAACACTGTTTCTTGCGTCTTTATTCGCATTTCAACCATTCCAAAAGCAAGTTTGTTGAACGTTTGGACTCTTTTCATGGTAAATCTTAACCATGACCAGTTATCAACGGCGACTTGGTCTTCAATCGTATTGTTTCTTAATAATACAAATCGTCAGTAACTAATCGGACACTTATGTTTGACATGAATAGGTATTACACGTACAAACATGAGATAAAAGATAAAACCAACAAATTAGTCATATCTATTCTTACATGTTAAAGTATTTTTTATTTATTTATGTTTTTACTACGGAACCCTAAAAAGGGGCAATGCTTTTGCTTCACATAGTAGGTTTTTAATACTACTTAGGTGGCAAACAATACAAGCATAATAGCCGCTAGCAATACCAGGGGTATCACTAACGCGTTGCACACCACGTTGTTGATGAGGACTCCCTGCTAGCAGCATTACTGCGAGCGCAGCGTATCCTCGTGGAGCACTGGCAACCTTACTCACCGCAGCAACACAACACTATATCAAAGTAGTGTTATTTGACTGCGGTCTTCTGTAAGGGGAAAACCCACGGCAGATACTAATTCACCCTACCTCATATCATCACAATTATATTATGATGATGATTATACCGAATGACAGGCACAACACACTCTTAAAATTACGGAAATGATATGGTATTCGGTCTGCACCAAGGCAGCAGTCTACAAACCATATCTCAAGTCTCAACTAACAAACACCGCTTCGCATCCAGAAACCTTGGTCGTCTCACTTTCTGTGACGATAAATACGTTGTAATGAGTGACGAGATTGTTATCGTCATGTGCATAGCAAAAGCCTTCACCAGATATAATACTGCATCGTGACTTGCTATAAGATATAAATGTGCAATGCTATTCTCAGATCTACTCTTTTATTTTCATTTTAAACTCGTATCCATTTCTTTGATGAGTGAGATGAGCTGTAGTAAAGTAGCGTTGTTTGGCTGCAATCCTCTGTAATGCACTGCCAGCAAGATAACTTATATTGTACATATATTTTGGACGGATATAATGTTGATATAATGTTCTATATCTCATTTTAGGGAGATTCCCCTTGACACGATATCAGCCGACGGTCAACAACGCCATGAGAAGAGTGGTTGTCGACCATTTGTCTCAAATTTTTCATTTTAAGAGAGGTAGGGCGATTTGGGATTTCCCGTGGGATTTCCCATTCAAACTGGAGCCGCCCGACTGGGGACTGTACCTCCACCTTACAGAAGACCGCAGTGAAATAACACTACTTGATGTAGTGTTGTGTTTCTGCGGTAAGTAAGGTTGCCAGTGCTCCACGGGGTTACGCTGGGCTAGTAGTATTGCTGTTAGCACAGCGAGTCCTCATCAGCAACATTGTTGGCACCCCGTTATGATACCCCTGGTATTACTAGCGGCTATAGGCTACGGTGACTGCTTACCATCAGATGGGCCGTATGCTTGTGTGCCACCTTAGTGGTATAAAAAAAACCTCGCATCAAAAATTCTGTTACCACGTCACATCGCAGAGCTAGCTGCTATAAATATGTCGAGCGAGACCTGCAAAGCCTTCGCAGGTACCTACTTGATATACGAAGCGATAATAAGCTAGTCGTGTGTTACATCTTATCACTAACACCTTGGTTGACGTGTTTGCTTTGTCTACATACATTTATGTAGATATGCACATAATATACATATCTATAGGTGTTCATAGATAGTTGTGTGGAAAAAACTTCTCATCCATGTACAAGTGATTAATGAGAGGAGTGGAGCAATCCTTTAGATAAGGTTAGATTAAGCTACTTAATCTTGTGGTTGGTTGGTACTTGGTAAAAAGTACAAGGGAAAATCCAGCTTTCAAGTCAACTTGGGGTCTTATAGTCGAAGTCTAGCGAGGACAGGCTCCAATTAGATTACAATAAAATCAATAAATTTACGAAAAAAATATATAGGTCTGTGATACTTCTAAAAAAATTAAGTCAAATATGTAGAAAATGTTTTCTTTAGCTTTTATTTTCTACTGAAACAAATTATGACTTTCTCCCCTTGAATGGGTAGACCAAGCCAGGAGGTCATGATCCCCATGAACCCCCTGGATACGCCCTTGCTTGGTAGTTTATTAAGAACGTAGTCTTTCATCCCAGTCCGCCATAGTTTACAGAACAAAATTTTCCTACTGAGCGGCCCGAATCCAATAATCGCCATTTATTTTTTACCCGATTTCGGCGAAGCAAAAAGGAGGGGTATGGTTTTGACCAGTATGAAGGTACGTTCTCATGTGTGTTCATTTGTCCGTCATAACTTCTAACTACTTATGATTTTTTTTTTATTTACTTTTTATTACTTACCTCCAACTGCCTTCAAGCACACCCTCACGAAAGCTGTTATCCAATTGCAACGTAGATTGGCAGTAATACATTATTTATTTACTTAGAAATATTTTTCATTGCATAAAGGTATTTACGTAAATTTTTTAATTTAGGAGGACTGAGGACAAAAAGAAATCCTAGACTTACTAGAGACATTTAACCTAATATTTCCGTTTTGTTGTTTGTTTGTAATTTATTCATTACACACCTCTCATTAAACACTACATATTTTAAATGAACAGTCTACTTTTTGAATATAATGTAATCTTCATCGTGCACTTCACAACAGTAGCTCCTGTTGTAAATGGATTTCAGTAAATTTTCAACATACTTTTTATCTGGGATTAAATCGAGCTTACCAAACCTCAATTTGAATCACTTTCAAATCTGAATTTCAGTGCAGTGTTCTTTGCAGTCGGTGAAACAAGCTTGTTACAAAATTAAGCAAACATAATGTCGTCATGAAATTTTACAGATGCAAATGCTGAAAAAAAAACTGTGCTACACTGCAATAGTCTGTGTCTGCAAATAGTTAGTTACCTACGTAACAAATAAAACAATTCTTAATAATATAATTGTCGTTTAACAACGAATATAAGTAATACATTAAAAATTAAAATTGATAGTAAAACCTGAGGTAAAACATTGAAATTAATATAAAAAACTTTTGACAAATGATTTGTAAATGTAGGTATAAAAAAAAAGCATGTTTTTCGGTCGGCCTTTTAAATATGATAAGAATCATCGAATCGACGATCGATGCCTGTCTTATACAGATTGGTGCTCATTCATGTTCTTCGAAATCATTAAGGACCAGAAAAGGTCGCGGGTTTGAACATTGGAACCCAAATTACGAATCAAATCCGTTACTACATGTGAGCAAAAAAAAAACTGTACAAACCTAATTTGACGGACTTTAAGTGTTGCCACCCTTATTTTAGAAAGGGATATCAAGACTTTTTGTCCTGTCAAATTACATAGTTTCTGTAAAACAGGCAAGCTTTTTTTTTCCGATTACTCCAGAGTTCCCGACACAAAAGTAAACATCCGTACAAAGAGTTGTACACTGAGGTTCAGATAGAATAAAAAAATAGACGGTACCTCGAGAATTACGGAGTGACGCCAGTTTTTAAATATGTAATTGCACGGCGTAGTTTTATTGTAGGTGAGTGAGTGTAATCCAATCTAATAATTAGAAATGCGAAAGTAACTTTGTTTGTTTGTTACCTTTTCACGACCAAACTGCTGAACGGATCGTAATGAAATTTGGCAATGATTTTAACCTCAGCAAGGACATAAGCTACCTTTTGTTTAAAAAAATAATCGCTAAGGGGATTGAAAGTTTGTATACCGTCTTATTCAGCTCAGTCAGAGTGCTGTTCTTAGATAATTTCTTTTTTTTCTTTAAAATCACGCGGGCGAAACCGCATCTAACAGCTAGTTGTCTATATGTACTGCAAGGCGTAGTTTAAAACGGCGTCACTTCGTTGTTGGAAAAGTTCCATCTACTTTTTTTTTTAATCTGAGGTTATATTTCAATGTAATCCTAAATCACTTGCTGGCAAGTAGCGACGCTGGACATATGATGGGCAGGGAGCTGATGCCCTTCTTCGATATTGCCTTCACCTGAAAGTTGGGTAGACTCACGAACAGCCTCTGGTGAACCTCACGCACGCACATCCTCATTATTTCGTACGCTTCCGGTTCTGATAGATCTGAAAATATATTTTTTTACTGTTATTAAGGGTTTTCAAAAGTTAACCTCTTAAGATCACTCTGTTGTCCGTCTGTCTGTCAAGACCTTTTTTTAAGAACGCGTGGAGTTATAAATTGTAAATTAATATCAAATACCCGGGTCTATCTATGGTCTCATTCAGCTGTGAAAATATCAAACCTGTATCAATCAATCAATATAGGTATTGGTAGCAGCTATAGGCTACGGAGGCTGCTTACCCGTACGCTTGTGCCACCTTAGTGGTGTAAAAAAAAAGAAACAGATTTTGAGCTATGAGGGGGTCAAAAGTGGCTCCAAATGTTTCGTGTAATATTCCACACGGTGCTGCTCGCCTAGCTTGAACTTGGCTTGACACGCAACCGCGTGTCTAGGTTATACACTTACCAGGCCTGTAATACCGGTCCAGTATACTCATGCTCAACAGTCCGCCGAACCCGTGGACCCCGAAGGGCACCTTGACGCAAGACCCGAGGAAATCCAAGCTGTACAGTTGTCCGCCCTCCACATTGTCGTAGCCGCAGATTATCAGGTTCACCATGGATGGGGTCTAAAATAGTCAGTGCTAGATTTGGCGTCACATATGTATATATGTGTATCCAAGTAGCTAAAGTAGGTTAGAAAAATTGGGTAATTTTTTTTATACAAACTTATTCTTTCCTTCATATCGCGTTTAGAATGACGTTACTTGACTTAGTATGTTTCGGTCATCAAGCCCTTTCATTTGTTTCATAGGGGAAACTGTGGAAATGATGTCTAAATTTTAGTGCTCCCATATTGGATTAAATAACGAGTATTCCTTTCAGCTCAATAGGACACTTTATGGGTCAAAATTAGCTTGCAAGATTAGATTACACACACACCGGATATATGGTTAACAAATGAAAGAGCTTGATGAGGGAAACAGTACGGAATGTGACAGATGGTGATATCCACATTAACCCCTAAGATAAAGATGTCAAATGGAAGGCCCTGATGACCGAACAAAAGTTTTTATTAAAAAAACTTTTTTAACCTACGTGTTTTAATAAAATCACACCGCCCACTTCTTTCCACTTTTCACGGGTGAGCGATAAGAAATACTTTTAGGTAAAATAATGTTACCATGAAACATATTAGACTTAGGCAAGGATTAAGCGATTTTCACTCTTCATAGTAATGACTCAGAGTAGATAATATACTACGTACAAGTAATGACAATAAAATAGTGCAACGAACAGGCTGAAAGAGACGGGAAGTACCAAAGATGTATTCACTATACGTACACACTAATAATTGAAACACACCAACCGTGAAAATCTCTGAAATATTTCTCGCTGAATTAATTATTAATTAGATAAATTAATGTCTATGGTTATATAGTGCGTACGTATGCTTATATTACGTCCAATGAAAACAGGCAAAAATAACTTGGGCTTTGAGTAATTTTGCAATGAAAGTGTTACGAAAAGTTGATATTGAAATTTGTGAGTAGTTTGCATATTTAGTACTGCAATTTAAAGGCCTTAAGTGGACGCATTTTAAGTTTAATTGACAAATTGTAGTCATAATTATGGCATTTCATCCTCTTCATTTACTTTTATACAATAAAGATTACGTCATAGTAAATAACGCCATCTAAATTATTTACATATTAAATTAAACTTTATGCGTTGAACTGCTTTTTAACGCATTGTTCAAGTTTGATCTTCTTTTACTTTTACAACTAAGTTCTAACCTCATTTTCTAGGCGAAATAACAAGGGATAACAGATCATTCATTTTGACTACACCAGAGCCAGTTCTTGTTACTACTTATTAGTGACCATTCAAACTTATTTAATTTCCGTTAACACTTATTTGATTTCTGGAGTAACAGCACAGATATCAGTGAACACAATTTCAAAATAATTCTATTCTATTTAGCTGTTGCTGTTTGAAATCATTGAGATATTTTTTTATACCAGGTGGCACACAAGCATACGGCGCACCTGATGGTAAACAGTCACCGTAACCTATAACCGCTAGCAATACCAGGGGAATCACTAACGAGTACTAGCGCAGCGTATCCTCGTGGAGCACTGGCAACCTTACTCACCGCAGAAACACAACACTACATCAAAGTAGTGTTATTTGACTGCGGTCTTCTGAAATAAATTATGATGATTGATGTAACACCTAATAATTATTTTTTCTATTGTTTCATCATTATATTTCCCACCTCCTATCAATTATCTAGCCTATGGGAGTGCAGTCTCACCATCAATGACCAGCACTGCATCATCCTTAACGTCTTCTTCCTAAAGTCGAGTTGGTTATTTTCTTTTATGATCTAGTAACTGACACCAAATAGTAACGACGTCGAATCAATTATCATCAATTTATGTACCCTACGAGAACTAGAAGAGATTCTCTAGTGTTCTCAGGGTCCGGACTGACATACCCCAAATTTGATAGCCTCCGCTAAATTCTTCCTGGTGAAGTGTACAGCTGCAGCTGTATTCAGTTCGTATCCATTCTTCATGTGGTACAACAGGATGTTTTTCTCAATAAACTGCGCGAACTGCATCGCATCTCCCGAATTTCCTATCACACCTAGGATAAGATTATTTGAGATTTCGTGCAGTTTCTCCTCATCTGGAAATAAAGGAATAATAGAAGTTAATAAATAATGAAACTATGAAATAAAGAGTAGCGATAAAGCAGTTGGAAAAGCGTTGGCTGTCCTTTATACGACATCTAGCACATGCTGAGTTGAGAGTGAGTCATAAGAACAAACAATTATCAAATGTACTTCCGCTTCTTATGTGTTTTCTAAAATAATGGCTAGTGATGAAGTAAAAGCCATCAAAGATATCACCAACCGTGATGAAATTCAGAACATTTTAAGCCGCGGTGACGCAAGTTAAAATCCATAGTGGTGTGTAATTATTAGGTGCGTGAGGTTACCATTTTTCATGACTATAATGCTCTGCGTGTTGATCTGGTCTGCAGCTATCATTGCAAAGTCCTTGCATTGAATTCCAAGCAGACATTGCAGGACAAGACTTGAATTTGGCATCAGTATTTAAATCACTATAAGTATTTGGACTTTCTTCTACTAGATTCCTTATTTTAATGCCACCATAAAATATTTTGCCAATACCAGAGTAAAAATTTTGTAAATTATTTTCAGCTTTGACAATGTCAGAATACTATTGCATAAAATCAAAGACGTAGATCATCACTTAGAATAAGGGAACATCAAGACTTTTTAATTGCATCTATAACTGGAAGGAAAACAAAGAGAATACACAACGTTACGCTATGGTTACGCTAGATTACTTTACTTTATTCTTTATGGAAGAATATTTATTTTCATGACGAGATGACGTATTGTCTCTGATGACGAGATTTTAATGTTTATTAGCTTTTGCCTATGACTCTAACGTAGCGGTTGTATTCTCTTGGCCTATGACTACGTGCAAACAGTAAATAGCAAATCCTATATTATAAAATCACAGACATTGAATACATATAATTTTATGGATATAAGGAAAAGAATATATCGATTTATTCAATTATAGCGGCCCGCCCCGGCTTCGCACGGGTAGACATTTATATCAAATATTTTATCTACCTGTGCAAAGCCAGGGCGGGCAGCCTATGTTACTCAGTGATGATGTAGCTTTCTAACGGTGAAAGAATGTTTGAAATCGGTCCAGTAGTTTCGGAGCCTATTCAATACATACAAAAATACAAATCTTTCCTCTTTATAATATTAGTATTATTATTATTATATTATCTAAAATTAATACTTAATAGTTTAATTTCATTAATTTGTATAGAAATAGATAGAATTTGAAATTCCTGTATTCTGCGCAAAAAAAATCTATAGATAAACCGCGCCTCGGAGTAAATTTCCAGGATGCATTTCCATATCTCGATGTCCGTCTCAAGATCAAACCAGCATAATACTTGATCAAGTGGCGTCATTTAAGATGGATTGTCTAAAATATTGGTGGTGCAAAATTTTGCATACATATGGCACTTGCTTACCATACTGCTTACAGCATAGGGTACAATATCTTCACGCCTTCCCAACAGCGTTCTCGGATGGGTAGCGAAAAGTTGTGACGTCGGTCAACTACTCGTCCACCTCTCGTCACAGATGTTACAAATCCCCATTAACTGACGATAGAGTTCATGATGGGGATTTATGGACAGAAAGTCTCCGAATCCCTTTCACCATCAATGGGAAATTATGGAATTTATATTCAGAACAGCCCATTAACTTCGTAATTACAAAATATTGAGGATAAGTGGACAAAAAGTTCACAAATCATACCATCAATGGGGAAAGTTAATGGAGATAAGTGAAATAACCCATATTTCGTCGTAAGTCGTAAGTCCCAAACTAACATCGCAGAATTTTTTCCTTGCACACTGCTGGTAATGTAACTTGGTAGTGTACGAGGAACAAGCGGATGGGAGCTGCATAACATAACTAACAACGCCGGTACCGCGAGTATGAATAATTTGCGACAACGTTTTCGTATCGCTTTCGACTATTTTTGTATTGAAAAATGAACAGCGCTGCGGCGGTGAAAAGTGGAACTAAAAATTAGTTTGACAATTTTGACATTTCGCGAGTTACGTTTTCGAATACGTTGTCGACAATGTTCCTGCTACCGGCACAGCAATAGTTTTTTTGTACTAAATATGTTGGGAGTTGTGAAACAATCTTGCCCTCCTCAAGATAAGGCTCCAAAGTACCTTCTAGGTGTAAAGACCTTCTCTATTCACATACTGGTGTGAATATTTCGTAACATATCTTTACCTTTTATCTATGTAATGAATGGCTTAGTGAAATCAAGAGTGGTCGGATGCAAAACAAAGACAATGTGTTAAAATTGGCACTCGGATCCGAATCCACGTAATGAATGTACAAGCCTTTCACGAAGGTGTCACTTATAAGGTGCTATAGACTGGTGCTAGTCTGTTTCTGAAGATGTGTAATCATCTACGGTATCGTCGGTTTTAATACCACTAAGGTGACACACAAGCATACGTCCCACCTGATGGTAAGCAGTCACCATAGCCTATAGCCGCTAGCAATACCAGGGGTATCACTAACAGGTTGCCAACCATGTTGTTGATGAGGACTCACTGTGCTAGCAGCATAACTACTAGCCCAGCGTATCATCCTGGAGCACTGGCAACCTAACTTACCGCAGAAACACAACACTACATCAAGTAGTGTTATTTCACTACGGTCTTCTGTAAGGTGGAGGTACAGTCCCCAGTCGGGCGGCTGCAATTTAAATGGGAAAACCCAAGTGAAATCCCAAATCACCCTACCTCTCTTAAAACTACCTATCATGGACGGTACCTAATCATAGTGTAATGCCTCAGAGTAGATAATATACTACGTACAAGCAATGCATTGGGTATTGTCAAAGATGGTCATATTCTTCGTCTTCTTCCTAACTATGGCAATCAATCCTGTTTGGGGACTTATTTTCCCAGTGTCAAGTGTAAGAGAATTATAAATTTTCTTAATAATAAATTGTGTTAAATCAAAATGCCTAGCATCGTGCATTCTAATGCTACCTACATAATTACCTATGAGAATGTACACCGTATTCCTACGAAGTAAAATACATCGTTTTGTCACACTATGAATTAGATTTTTTATTAAACTATTTTTGTCTCCTCAATGGCACGCTTTCCAGTCATGTACCTCTTAATTTCATCCATTGTCTTCCTGCAAGCGTCACGATTTCGCCTGTCTATCTGTAGTCTTTAGTAGGTACAGTAAATTCAGTTTTACGTGCTTCATAAAGTATCAAGACCACAGTATCCCTGGGAGTCTCCCATGGCTCCGTTGTGACACCCCGTTGTTTAACCACTACAAGACATACTCACCTTATCTGTGTACTGTGTGAATAGGTAAGCTTAGTCTTTATTGGGTTAAGCAACGGCAGATTATCTTGCAACGCTGGGAATCTGGACTAAATGGACTTTAAATTGTGATGATACTTTTGTGATAAAATGTTCTAGCTTTAGCTGTATCACAATCGCAGTGATGGCTCAGAGTAGATAATATAATAATGATTGTGATGTAGCGATAGAGTGAAGTTCTTTGAAATTCAGATCAACTCCTTTCTTATGCGAAATTTATAGATAAGCAAGCCTTATCTTTAGATTTTCTTATCACTCACCTTACCTTATTCAATTTCAAGAGCACACTCATTTAAATTACCTGTTCTAAAATAGCTCTTAAATAAAATGACTACAACATTGTGATTTAATTAAATTGTGAAAGTGAGAGTGACAGAGTGACTTCAGTGGAAGTGAAACAAGGACAAAATGCCGGACACACTGTCTTTATCCGCTGGAGTCAGCCTCGGACTTCTTGCTGGCATCGTATCAGGAGTCTGCTACCTCTTCGCCAATGGAATGACACGGCCGAAGTAAGTGAAAAATTGTATTCCTTTTAGCGCCATCTATTAATCAGTATCTCAACACACTGTTTGTCATTCATCAATTAGTTCAGGTTACTACCAAAAGAGGGCGCTGTTACAAATATTATAAATTTTGACAAAATTATTTACAACTTCTGAATTTATTACCCCGGATAAGATCTTTCGATGTAGCATATTTATGAATGATAATAATTATAATCACGCGAATAACCTATCATATCTGTATTCACTTATATTAAAGCCACTAAATAAGCTTTACGCGATACGTAATTATATTAGCCGTCAAATGAAATTGATAGCGGTCATCCTACAAGTGCTACATTATAATACAGTATTTCGTCACATCCGTTATTTATTATGGACAAAAAACTAGGTAGGTATGTACATGTTATGGGATACAGTGCGTAACCGCCTAACCGCCGTGGGTATACATTTTGATATTCTGTCCGATATCGATATTTTCGCCCGTTATTTAGCAAATAGGGTTCTTCAAGAGTGTAAAGAGATTTATGCAAGTCGGCAACGCGCGAGTGATACTCCCGGGGTTGCAAGCGTCCATAGGCTACGGTAACCGCTTACCATCAGGTGGATCATAATGCTTGTTTGCCGCCTGTAGTATAAAAAAAACGGTTAAGCCGGCGCAATGCCGGCGCCATCAAGTTACACTTTTATGTCGCGCCGATAAGAGAGTAAAATTGTTTGTTGTGTTTTAAATTTGTACCATTTATGCCCGAATAAAAATATGGTATATTGAACGTCAAATTAACGACTGACAGTTGTCAAACAGACCGCTTAATCGCAGCCGTTTCGCAACCTTCAAAACAATGGAGGTTAAAGGATGAGATTAAAAATGTGATTATTTACATAGAAAAATAGTTAACTTTATCAATATAAAGTTAACTATTTTTCTATGTAAATAACCCCACCTAACAAATACATTGCTGCAATACGATTCTTCTCACTTGGACAACTTACCTGTATGGCAGCAAATTTTTTAATGTAGTACCTAATGTGTTATCGAATCCCCCACAAAGAGGACGAGGGAAGTTTTTGAATTAGGAATGCACGAAGCATATCGCCGGCCAGTGCTCGCGCGTTTTCAATATCATTTCATTCACTCAGTCAGCCCGCGGTGATGGATCGTTCGAAACGCGAATTCGGAAATAAATTTGTATTCCATTTGTGAATTTTTAGTTTTTTTTTTACATATACCTAGGTACTTTTGTTTTGTTCGCTACGTGTGTTTGTGCTGTGATCATTTTGTGTTGTTGTGTCAGAAAAATAAAACCAGATGGGATTTTAACTAACAAGGCGCGGTGAAGATTAAAAGGATTGTAATACATAATATGTAGGTATTTAATTGTTTGTTTTAATAGCAAATCAGTATAGACAACATGGTAGAATAAAATAAAAAGAACATTTCGACCCCATTTTCTAACACTTTTTCAAAACCAATAATGGGTACGACAACGAAAGTAAATCGCTCATAATTAAATTGAACCACTGCTTCACTAAATTACACTTATCTCTTATCTAGAGCTCACGGTCACGATAGACCAGCTAAGCAGTACGTAAAAAATCGGCCTTAAAATATTGCTCTTAACGCCATCCAGTATTTTGAAAATGAAAAAGTCACAACGTCAACAGATTAGGACATTACTAAATCCGCTGAAAAATTGGGAAACTGTCCCTAAACAATTGTTACACGTTTCCAAATGAACACAAAAACCATGTAATTACCAAAACATAATCGCGCCGCCAACGGATTTTGCAACTGACGCTTCCGATTCTATTCCGCCCGGAACCACCTCTAAAACAAGGCTGACACTGTGTTAAAATGCATCAGGTCATGATCAGTCTATTCAACACAGTGCCGCATGTTGGAAAACATAATTCAACTATAATACGGCAGCTCGATGATAGTGTAAATTTGTACCATAGTATAAAGAAGAGGGAGTAGGGTATCTCCGGCCCAATTCGCGATATAATTGCCTACTGTCTTAGGGTTGTCACTTTTAGCTAAATATTAGGCGCGGCTGTTCGCGCTTCGCTAGCAACCGCATGAACAGCGGCAACGTCAAGTCACGGTCCCGTATTGGGTACTCGTACATACTTATTTTGAATTACGATTTTCTGTAAGTAGGTAGGTACTTAGTTACTATACCTACAATACTGAGAAATCGGCATAACTAAACGTAAACAAAGAAATAGCGGCAAACCAATTGCCAGATCAAAAGTACCTAATACATTCTAGTAGGAAATTAGGCCTACCTACTTCCTGTGTGATAGAAAACTAATACAAACAAAAAATATGTAAGTACGTAGGTATCTCATCATCAAGTAAAAGTATATTATGCTAGAATAAGTGACTAACTTACCTTTCCTGTTCAATAGGTAATCTGAACAGAGACAGGTCTGGAATCGATGAATTATTAAGACACCCAAACACACAGCAATACGTTCTTCTGCGATTATCAGACATTTTGATGATGATATTGATGAATAAATCATTTAGCGGTGCCGAAAAGCCGAGACGCGCGCGCGAACCTTGTGCAGTGTTAGCCCCGACTGGCGCACTGAGAAACGGGTCGAGATTTTGTTAAAGTGTGCGTGCGTCGACACATAGATACAATAGCGCACACATACAAGCCGCGCGCGGTGCGTTTGTATGAAGATACCCTACTTCCCCTCTCTTTATACTATGTTTGTACTGTTACCTTTTAAATGTAGCGTGTTCTAAATTTAGTGGGTTGACAATTTATTTTGGCGCACCAACCAAATGTATTACTTTACTCTGCACCAAATGCTTGCCGTTGCGGTTCGATGCGCACGCGCTCGTGGTCGGTGGGAGCGACCGTTCGAAATTTAAGTTTTTTTTTTTTTATTATGATCAGCGAAGGCATAGGAAATAGGTTTTGTTGTGTTATCGTGAAATATATAACCTTTTGTTTAATTGAAAAAAGCCAAAATAATGAGGTTAACAAGGATGGATTAGACTCTTTACTATCACATTTTCTGGTCCAATTCGCATTTTTTCATAGAAAACAAAATATCTACGTCCATCATAGAATAACATACTTTGTTCGCATATATAACTTCATTAAGTATTTACTTTAGGAACATTAGGAACCAACTACGGAAGAAACGCAGACGGCGTAAAGGAAGTGCTGATCGCGAAACGAATTCTAAGTACAGAATTCGCATATAATGTATACATAACCTACTAGATACCAAATCAAAAGTATATAACTGTATATCTAAGCTACATTAAAAGACCCATACGTAAGGAAGTCACAAAAGATTTGCCAAAGATTTTAAAAAACTGTTTCAACATAATGATGTTCCAACCTAATTAGGTATACATATTCCAACACCCAATGTATTGTAGTATGAAGCTCATTAGCTTTGTTTCAGGCAGAATTGTTACCCTATTTTATTTAATATTTGCCTAATAATTTAACTCCAGTACAATCTGTGGACGTTAATCCGAATCCCACTTGACGCTCACATCCGGCTCCAACTTAGTTTATGACAAATTATTATGACCCACCTCGCGTAGTCCATGGTTTGCCATATTTGGGCACCAATTCATTCACCAGGAGACAGTGGCAAGAGTGTGACTAAACTTACAAGTATATTTGGCTAGAAGACGAGTTTCAAACATCTTACCACCGTGCGGGCTATACCTAGACCTACGCATGAAGACTATTTTTGTATGGGACAATAAGCAGCGCTTGGACGGCAAGAGGTGGAACTGAAAACATATGAAAAATTTGAAATTTTGAGATTTACGTCTTCGTTTAAGTCACAGACCTTTTTGAATTTTCGCTATATCTATGGTTTTGCCAACCTAGGTGACAAATTTAACTTTGCCGTTCAATCCCTAGACACGTCTATTGCACCAACCGCCATAATTTGAAAGTTGTTTGACTTGACCGAAAGCTTAAGTTTAACTCAGAGAGTGAGCGGTTATCACTAGTATAATAATACTAGTGAAATAATTTTCTAAGTCAGAAGTAGTTTTGGACTTAAAATTATGAATTACAAACAAATATATAAATACTATTAGTGTTAGCGGATAACTTAGAAGAAAATCTTTGTATTGTTCGCCTTACAAAATCTACATAGCAATTTTACTGTAGTCTCTTCGGTAGCTCATTTGTATAACTGCAGTAACATTTCAAACAGGCATAAAACATATTCAAAAGCAAAACTTTTTGGCTCATATATTATTTTATTACTAAGAAAATATGGTTTAAATTGCTAGGGTTCTTCTAAGCAAAAACGACTCGATCCGAATCCGGTGTTTCTCACAACTTCTTCAAATAAAGATGATCTCGAAGACCTTAAAGTTCCAAGTCAGTCAAGTCACGTTGTTACCGGTCACATAGCACAGTCTCAATACCGGCATAAGAGCCACTGACGCCCCGGACAAGAACATTGTGGCGCGCACTTAAGGAAATCAATCATTATCGAGTATAATATTTTGGTTGAAACTGTATGAACGGTATGAACTTATATTAAGATTTAATCTTCCATTAGCGTTACCCGGAGCCAACGACACGAGTGTAGTAAATAGTAGAGCTCTTGATTTTTTTTTTATATTTGCCGTATGTCATGGCACCACCCAAATTTGGCGCCCCGGGGCCGTCGCCCCCTCACGCCCCCTCTAACGCCGGCACTGCACAGCCTCTCATTACTTTTTCTTCGGCGGAGTGCCTTTAGCTGATGGCGTGGAAGACTTGCTAGGAGGGGTGGGTTTCCCAGGAGGCGTGGACTTAGGAGTGCTAACATCCATGGGCCCTGAGCCTGTCAATATAAATCGCTTTACTTTCTCCTTAAGGTCACTGTAGAGGCGATTCTCGCGGTTCACCTGTGGGATTACTGAGAGACGTTTGTCGCTCTCCTGCGGACAATATTAATGTAATTAATTATAATGTATTAAGTATAGTAGAGGATCTGTCGAAGAAAATACTTCACATTTAAAATATTTTATAATAAAAATAAGTCGGCTTTTCCTTCCTGACGCTATAACTCCAGAACGCACGAACCGATTTCCACGGTTTTGCATTCGTTGGAAAGGTCTCGGGCTCCGTGAGGTTTATAGCAAAAAAATTTATATAAATGTCTACCCGTGCGAAGCCGGGGCGGGCCGCTAGTATTTTATAAAAAAATGCCATGAGCATATTTTTACAGCAACCCTATTTATCTATAGATATTGAAGTTAGAACTTATCAACTAACTATAGATCAGAATCTGAATCTGATTATAAATTAGGTACTCTGTGTGATTATCGCAAACGCCCTGCCTATCTTAATGCGTTTTTATCTACTAATCCTCAGGTCTTAATATTATGACGAGAATATAATATAGCCCTTTCGTATAGAAACATTGCAGAACACGAACTCAGTGCAATAAGTTACACCAATGCTAAACACGATGAGATTACAATCGAATAAACTTTTCCTCATCAACTTAATAAATCTAATACAAAGTGAAGGTAATTTTTCTGGGTCATCGAGCAAAAAGTTGAATAAATTTTTACTCTTATAGAGTACTATGAAAACTATACTTATAGCTCAGAGTAGATAATACACTATGTACAACTTATAGCTATCAAGGCATTGAATTCTCAATGTATTAATTTTTTTTTTATGTGTTCCTCTCGCTCTCCTAAAATCTGTGGAGTTTTTTCGTGAAAAGGACGGAAGTGTCTTACAGGAAGCTGGTGAAGCGCGCGCCATTTGATTCAACCAATGCGCGCGCCATTTTATTCGATTCGGTTGGTGGTAACCCTGGTATTGCTAGCGGCTATAGGCTACGGTGACTGGTTACCATCAGATGGGCCGTATGCTTGTGTGCCACCTTAGTGGTATAAACAAAATAAGATTGAGTTCAAATTTGCTGAAGATATCAGATAAAATAAAGCAGCGAGCAGTCACATTTGAATCTCACCCACCGGCGACAGAAAAAGCTGTGCTAGCCGAAGTCTAGGCGAGTGCTAGTATTGATAAATACATCAGGGGGTACCTGTCGTTTGACAATTATATAGTATTGTTTCTTATGCTCGAACAGGTCCGTGGCATACGCAAAGGTGGGCATATTAAACAGCTGTTTCAGGACGCCAGACTCGTCACACAGGTCGAAGGTGGTAAACTTGCCCAGCTTGCATTTCTTCCTGATGTACTCCAGCATTATCCTCACGGGACAATTAGGATTTACTAGCAGCGTCTTCTCTACAGATTCATCCACATCTGTGGATAGTTTTCGTATTGTCTGCGATAGCTCAGGTACGTCTTTGTACACTACGTGGATAAACATTTCTTACAAGAGACCTTTGCAAGTGGCATAGACGATAATAAAAGTTCTACATTAAAGAGTATATAAAGAATTCATCGATATTTTTGTTGATTGTTCAGTTGGTTTGACGATTTGACAGTATTTTTAGCTCTCGGGATTTGACAGAAGTAGATTTTTTTATGTTAGTGGCCAGTGCTAGCTGTGTAAACAAAGTAAGTATAAAGAAAATGTGTATTGTAAATATTATTTAGGTAACTGCGTTGTTTTGGGTCTTTTTTAGTGTGCATTTTCATGAATGAGAAATATTTTATTAGAGTTGACCATTGTTTAACAAGTGTTTAACGTAAGGTGAAGGAAATCGTATTTCTATTGTGAAAGTAACAGTTTTAGTTACTTCGTTCGTTAATAATTTTGTATAACCAATTTCTCGTAGGTATTGAGTATTAACCAACGCGGATCCCTTGAGTAACTCATTCCGTCCTCAATTAATGCAATTAGCGCTCCATTTGAATGCGGGTCAACTATTGTCTCTCTTCTAGTACCACACTATATCCTACTAATTATTATAGATGCGAAAGTTTGTGAGTATGTATGGATGGATGGATGGATGGATGGATGGATGGATGGATGGATGGATGGATGGATGGATGAATGGATGGATGGATGTATAGATGGATGGATGGATGGATAGATGTATGGATGGATGGAAGGGTGTTTGTTACTCTTTCACGCAAAAACTACTCAACGGATTTGGATGAAATTTGGAACACATTTTTTTTTAACCTGTATTAACACATAGGATACTTTTTATCCCGGGTAAATGTATTTATCCCGGAAAAAAATAGGTTCCTCTGAGATTCTAAGCTGCTAGCTAACGCGGACGTAGTCGCGGGCAGAAGCTAGTCTTTAATAAATGTTCTATACCTTTATATTTGAGCCATATTTCCGAGTGCACAAATTCTTAACGAACTTTTTAAATTCTTAAAGGATAACTTATCAGGCAATCACACCGGAATCGTGTTAGAATTATCGTAAACTTTTTATTTAGAGTTCTTTAAATGTAAACGCTTTTCTTTTAAATTGCTGGAAACATCGGTCACTCAAAATTAAATATCCGTTTTACTTTTGTTTTTGAACAAATACGTGATGGCCTTATGTTCTTAATTGCGGAACTCATAAAATGCATAGCACTGAATAAGGTGGAACCAAAATTAAAATGTGTGCTAAATATTGGAAAGATTGGCATGAAAATGAAAAATAGCTATGAATTCTCTTATGGGAGCTGGAATTTTTATTTTATAAAAGTTAAGCCAGTTTATTGCCTGGAAATTAATCAACTGAATTATAATAAAAGGAAATAATTCCTACTGTGCACTTTAACATTTAATCAACTATCGTAAAGTATCTGTGACCTACATACAATGATAAACATACCAATACTATCTAAATATTGTTCATTGTACCAACTACGAACTTTATTTCAGCAACGAACCGAGTTTGCAACAAGTTTTTGTTAGTGAGCAAATATGTAATTACGAATAAATGAACGAATGAAGTAAATAAGAATAATAGAGATAAAACCTTTCTAATATCTTACTAATATTATGAAAGCGAACCTCTTCACGTCTCAACGGCTGAATGGATTTGCATGAAATTTGCAATGGAGGTAGCTTATAAGCTGGATTAAAATACAGGCTTATTTCCACCTAATTTTATTAAGCTATTGCATAGCTTTTATCGCGGGTCTTGAGCGTGGGGACCGAATCCAGAAATTCCGTAACGAAAAAAACGTAACACCCTCCACTCCGACCGACAACTCCATCTATCGATAAATACCAGAAGTTTTAATGACTTTTTGAAATATCACGCTTGTCTCTTTAGTTCAGCAACCCGCCTTTAGGTGGCTTTGGTTGTATTGGAAAACTACCGTAATCAGCTGTTTGTGAGAAAGTATATAGGTATATAAAAAAATACTGCATTAATAAAATAAATAAATAATTATAATTGCATAAGTTGATAAAAAATGCTATGCAATAGCTTTACCGCGGCAGTCTCCGAGTGCCACACCTAATTTTTTTTATTAATTCCACGTGTACGTAGTCGCGGGTACAGCTAGTACATACTATATCATGAGAGAACAAAAGATCATACCCAACCATGTAGACATATAGAACGAATGTGATGGAAGACTGACCAATATATTTACAGTGCGAATGTGAGTAGAAGAAGATGCCGTGGAAGTGCAAGGTGTACTTAACTTGATCAAATTACCAAAGTACTCAATGGTGGAAAGGTAAAGAGCACTTGGAACCAGCGGGCATGTATGAAAAGATTGTGGAATGTAAAAGAAGCAAAAGAGGTTTGTAGATCGATAGTGAAATGGCGCTCTATACCCAAGTCTACCCTCTGAGGGACTGTATGTATGTATCAATGTCATAAGATAAAATATATGCCCTATGATACTCAAGGAAAATCTGGCATTTAGTAGGAGAAATATTTTTTTCAAATCGGTTCAGAGTTACAGCGATACCTAATGTCAGATTAACAAAGTTTACCTCTTTATAATATTGACTAGTTCTGTGATCAATATTGTTTGAATCGTACAACATAAACATTGATTAAAAGAAAGTGATAAGACTGAATGCGCTTCCCATATTATTTGCAACTCCAGAGATCTGTAAAGGTCAACGCGCAGTGACGCCACTAACCGCTCCTAACCTTGACCGCAAAACGATTGCGCTCACTCGTATTACAACCGTTTCCCAACTGAGAATCTAACTAAAGCGAATCATATTTCATAATAGAATTGCAACAGCTGTGTTGTGAGTTGCAGGGTATTAGCGTGGTAGCTCCGCTGCGTAAACACGCCTGCGCTGAAGTTATTTAGCTTTATACGAACGAGTTGCATTTCTCGGCCGGCTCGCGGTCGTTGTACACGCTCGACTTTGCGACTGTAAACATAATTGGTTCTATGTGAATACTGTCGCTGAAAATTGAGAGGTTTAAAATTAGCATTACAATAAAGTTGTGTAGACAATCGAGCCGCCAATAAGTGTTGGGCAATCCAAATTGTGCTGATAAATACAATTTTCAAGCAATCCACGAAGGAAACTGCACCCTAGTAAATTCAATATAAAATCCTTAATTATAAGAAGTGATGGCGAATAAAATGCAATGAGCCTGTCTGGAGTGACCAGCCTCATGACGTTTGGAGTGGCCGCGTGGCCGCCGCCTGGACCTCTTCCCAGCAGCTTCCAATTCCACCACCAGGGGTCCAATTTTGCCGTGTTCCTTATCCTCTTCGCGCTATGCATGATGGAGGTGGTAGTGCTTCGGATAATGACGGAGGAGCAGGCGAGAGAACAGGGGTCGCGGAGCGTTACGTCTATGTGGTTTGAGCTGGATGACGAGTGAAATGTTTACTATATTTGAGTGATATTGTATTAGTAATGATCGGACATTTAGGATTATCTAGTGAAGGTGATGAGACATGGTGATGAAGTGAACTATAGATTATGAAGAGTTTAACAATGTGACAAATAAATATTATAATCAGTGATCTTTGCAGTTTATTTGACCTAGTGGCCGACCACTTTATGAACCAACCTATAAAAGAACGAATAGAGCGGATGTCGTATCGATTGGTTGTTCAGGTAACGTTTTTAAGTTCAGTCACCCCGGGCTCGTCTCTATATTTTTAATCGTCATCTTAATTACAATGGAAATATCACTTATTAACTGAAATTTGTAGGAAATCCTATCCCTATACGGGGGTATAAGTGTGTATGGGCGGGAGAAACCGCAGTAAAAAGTAATAATAAGCAGCAAGTTTATAATAACTATAGGGAATACTAATAAAATAACTATTTCACGTTTGTAAATTGCTAACCGAATAAAATGAAATGAAAAAACAGTCAAGTGCGAGTCAGAATTGCACACCGAAGATTCCTTGTTATCACAAATATAACAAAGAAGTACGTTATTTAAAAATAAAAACACAATTTTCCACACTCCACAATCCCTCCCATTAAGCTTTTAAATAGGAGTGAAATTTTGATAAAAATCTGTCTTGTTTTAATTTTAAGGTAAAATGGACAAAAAATAAAAGTTTGTATATGTACATGGCTGAATGGTTTTTATTGCTAACAGAAAGTATGTTTTCCTTGAAAGATTCATTTGTTTCCTTTGTACACGCACGAAGCCGGAGTCTCTTCTCCGGAGGACTTATAGGGTATGCCCTCTAAGACACACTCCGGCTTCGTGTTGAACAAAAAACACTTAGTTCTTTTTAGCTTTAATGATTTATTTTTATGACAAAAACGTGTGAAGTTGTGTATGTGGTCATAATTATATTACAATAAGTAAACCTGATTAAAGCAAACAGGAAACTCGTTTGATTGCTGTCGTCATAATTTACATAAATTTACCCGTATAATAAGTTGCTATGTAGTAAAAAATAGCTACCTAAATGCGTGCCAAGACTACAAAACAATACAAAAAGAAGAATTATCTGCCAACTTCCGGACCAAAACACTAACTTAACTATGCGGTTCGATTCCTAGCGGCTATTGCACCAACCGCAAATAATGACTTGAAATAACTTGAAATGCGCATAGAGTGTGCAATGTTTTTTTTAAAGTGTATTTACTATCACAGCCTTATTATTTCCGGTTCGTGCAATAGCCGTGTCTAGGGATTCGTCCATACGAAAATTGTACATCAGTAAAGTGTCAACGCCCGAAACTGTTCACTTACCGTACACAAAGAACGAAATATTTATAAAAACTATATTTGTATAGGTACTATATTGAGTATATTTCTGTGCTAGCAGCATTCCTGCTAGCGCAGCGTATCCTCGTGGAGCACTGGAGTGGAGTTAGTAAGGTAACCACCTTACTTACCGCAGAAACACAACGCTAGGTACATCGAAGTAGTGCCATTTGACTGCGGTTTTCTGTAAGGCGGAGGTACAGTCCCCAGCCGGTGTAAATTCAACTGACTCACTCTCGCAAAAAGCCCTTAAATTATAAAGCTTAAAATTGGCAGGCAGGTTCTTTAAATTTATTGAAGAAGTTTGTACGTACGGGTGAACCAACAGGGCTCAGCTTGTACCTATCGTGTTCGTTCGTGTACGTGAGTCAAATCAAAATGTTTTGGATTACGTAATTGTATAGTGGCCTTGACTCGCCATTGACACTACTTGTTTTACCATGGAAGCCTGACATACCTAAACAGTTATATATACTAACGCTTGCGCCTAGAGATCGAAATGCGAGTCTGGGAGCTTTTAGGAGCGGAACCGCGGTCCCAAACGCCACCTTGGATTAAATAAATACTTTTGCTGGGCAAATCGGGACCAGGACTGTGGTCCCGAACGCCACTTGAAATCAATCATTATTTTTAGGGCTCCAATGGGACCACACATTAAGGCACAGTTCTTATCTTCATGTTCGACCATTTTTCTAAATATAAATGACTAATAAAAACATTATTTCTTTCTTTCTCTCTTTCTTTCTAATATGAAATTCAGTGAGACAGTGTCAAACGCATGGGTGTGCGTGTAATGTCTTTTTTGTATTTCTAATCCATATTAGCTTTCTGCAGTCCTTCTCAATATAAAATACTCATATTCCTCCGTACGCGCAATTTTCGTAAAACGGGGTACGTATGTAGGTAAAAAGTTTTTGCTTCACGTACGAACATGATATTTATATTAAAGCTTGGGTGTTCGCCGCAGTTAGCTTCGGACAAAACGAGTCTAAAATGGTAAATAACATAACTTTATTCTTGGAACAGTCACTCAATACCATCTATGGATTTCTCGTCTTAATAGCCATAGAGTTGAAGACGTTGAAGCTGAAGAAGTAAAAGAGATGTGCAATTCAAGAGTGGAATGGCTTTCATACTCTGCCTACACGTAACGAACTTGGCGTTTTGAGGCCTCCCGTGACAGGCGTGCTGGAACATATCTCGCTCAGAGAATCAGTATTGCTATCCAGCGTGGCAATGCTGCCAGCATTCTTGGCACGCTCCCGCATGATTCCGGTTTGGGTCAGATCTTTTATCTATAACTAAGTTAAATTTTGTTTTTAGTAAATATTTTAATCTGTTTTAATAAATGTGTGATGATATACATGATGACGATATATACTGTTTGTGTGTGAAATAAGATCAGCTATCGCGTATATGTTAAATTGAGCAAGCTGTGTGAGCCAACGACAAACTGGTCGCTTGCAATTAACGCAATGTGTGAGGAAATGATCTTTAGTTGGTATACACTATGCAGATGTGAAAGGCAGGTTGCGTTCAACTCTTTTATTTGGCTGCACCTTTTTGAGTGGTTCCCAACTCGAAATTGGTGATTACTTCCATGTAAACCCTATAGCTCAGAGCAGATAATACCTACCTTTAGTGATGGAAAGTTGAGGAGTAATAGAAATGAAAAACCTTATTGTGGCGATACATAATTGCACGAATACTCTATAACTACAACTGGTATTGCAGGCCACGGTGAGCGCTTGCCATCAGACGGGCCGCAAGCTTGTTCACTTACTTTCAAATATTTGATAAAAATTCTGCCACACGCATGCTCATGGTTCAAATCCCAGCCTGTACCCATGAGGTTTTCTAAACTTTTTGAGTTTCTTGCAATCGCGTCCAGGTTTCCTCATAATGTTTTTCTTGTCAGTAAAATTCGTTCAGTAATAAAAATACATCTTGTATGGTGACCACTGACCATCAATTTATGTCTATAGTTCATAATTACAAACATCAAAGAACAAGTTAAAAAAAAACGAATTATTTATGCCAATGGCAACAGTGAGTCTTCGCGTTTTGAAAGATAGCTCTAACATGCTATATTGTTTACGCAAATAAAATCGTGTAGCTACGAAATATTTGACTGTGTATTGAAATGTTCACAAATGTTGACACTATTTTTGTAAATGTGAGTTTAATTTTATTTGCGACAACACTCAAGGCTGTTGAAACCAGAAGTTCCGAAACCGTAAGCCAACCACACACAGCCTATTTCCACAGTGTTGAGGCTACGCACATTCCATACTTTTACTTTAACAAACGTATTGATTCGATGTTTTGTAATAATATGGGTTGGAAGGTGGCAATCAAACATACGGCCCACCTGATGGTAAGTGGTAACCATAGCCTATGGACGCTAGCAACACCAGGGGTATCTCACGCGCGTTGCCGACCCGGACAGGATTCTGATTATAATTTACATGGCAACATGTAACAAATATTTTCTCGTCTTATTATCCCGGGCTAAAACTTTTTTATGATAAAATGGTAGTCTTTCCTCCTGAGGAAAGACTCTTTTGTGACATAGACAAAAGAGTTGCTTAATTAGTGGGATAATAATATTTTTCATTCAAATTCGTGGCTTAAAGAAGTTGTTTGATGTTCCAGATACGAGCGCAGTGAGCCCAGGCGATGCATCGCTTCCCGGCGCGAGGAGACCGCTTGTCATAGCTGTGGGGGAGACACGCAAGGCGGGCCGCTTCCTTGCATCTGCTACCAACAACAGTAAGATATTAACACATTTTTACCAATGTTGTAATATAAATATCACCCATATTTCAGGGTCGGCACCGCGCAAGTGATTTCCCTGGTCTTGCAAGCGTCTATAGACTACGGTAACCGCTTACCATCATGCGGGCCGTATGCGTATTTGCCACCTAAGTGGTATAAAAAAATTACATCAGCAGAAACGGCTTTGTAATACCTACATGTTTGTTCTTGCTGCTACGCATCAATCACAATGTAGGCACGATTAAAGCGCCAATTGAATTGTAATAGTTATTTTGACTCGAAGGTTTACGTACACTGTGGGTATCCCAGATGCAATTCTCAAGATGAAGTTCCCCGTCTGATGACTGTGGTAACTTTTTCCAGGCCTGTGAAGTTCGAGTCTGGCGCGTGGTTCTTGAGGCAGGTCCAGAGAGCCGTCAGCCTGATGCCGTGGTCCTTGTCCACCGACAAATTGGACCAGATTGGTAAGTTAACCTTTTTTATGTCATACAGAGGATCGCAGACAATTAACACTTCTCCTTTCTTGTGCTACGCTTCATCGATGAGTAAGTTTTCTAAAGCTACTTAATAAATAAATAAAATGTAATTTCTAACCTAAATGAAATATTTAAAACACCCCGACTCAAAATCATCAAAAAGTCATAGCAAGTATGTAATCAAAGGTCATAGCTATGAAAACTCTCGATTAAAATCTAAATCAAATCCGTTTAGGAGCTACAATGCCACAGACAGACAAATGGTAAACTTACAACAACCCTCTTTTTATTGGTTGTTAAAAGAGTGGTGCGGCGTACTAGGGTTTCCGATAAATAATGATTTTTATTTCTTTATTTAAATGAACTAACGGCCCGCCCCGGCTTCGCACGGGTAGACATTTATTTTGTCTACCCGTGCGAAGGCGGGGCGGGCAGCTAGTATAATATATAGCCTATGTTACTCAGTGACAACGTAGCTTTCTAACGGTGAAAGAATTTTTGAAATCGGTCCAGTAATTTCGGAGCCTATTCAATACAAAAATACAAATTTTTCCTCTTTATAATATTACTATAGATATAGAAGCATAGATATAGATAAAGAAAACACACATTTACTATCCCACTGCTGGGAAAAAGCCGCCCCTTATTGTTTTCAATCCCTCCTGTCTTATAAAAAATAAAATTTATATTTGCTTGTTTTATGTTGTTTATTGAGGTTAATCTCTAGAACACCATAATTGGTTTCAAAACTCTTACACCACAATAAAGTTAGACTATACCTGAGTAAGATAGGTACATCCAATTTTTATGCGAAAATAGTCGTCGGCATAAGCTACTTACAATACCTATGCATTGTTCTTTACCGTTGTTTTTATACATAGACGAAGAGGAATGCGACGGCCGCGATAGCCCAGGGCCCAGCGACTCCACGCGCGGCGAGCTGCGCACCATCAGAGAGTTTCTGGAGACCATCTCCGCCAAGCTGGCCGGGGGACCCCTAGAGGGCACCCCAGTTGCCCCGCTATACCATCATCCTGCGTGTGAGTATTTTTTTAAACACAGGTTTATAAATGCAATTAGGAAGTAAAATATATTGACCTTATTTTTTATTGTGCAAGAAGTTGGGTACCATTTTAATGACCATAAGAGGAATATGTATGGTGTACGATTAAAATATGGTGAAGAAATAGTACTCTGATGTATAGAAGTTTTATATACTTTCAAGTAACAAGCTATCATAGTTTGAATTGTACTGAAACCGCGTTAGTAAATACAAAGAATAAGCTATGATTTGAAGCCAAATCATATATAAATCGTTACAAAACAATAAAAAAAATGAAAATGTATTGTAAATATTTTAAGGAAATGTATATTACGTATTATCACATAAGTGACAAGCAAGCACACGCTACGGTTGATGGTAATCGTTTACCGTAAGCTCTGAATCATACCAAGAAGATAGTTATTCCGATGAAAATTTTCTACTCCATAAGTTAATACTATGTTTCTGGCATTAATAGTAGACAGTGCCGGCGTAAGGGGGGGGCGTCATGGGGCGACAGCCCAGGGCGGCAAATTTGGGAGGGCGCCATACGAAATAGATAAAAGAAAATTCAGGAAAAAATTTAAGATGAGCATCAAAACCCCCGTGTTGATGATGGCTCTGGTTAACGCTCAAGGAAAGATTAAATTCTTTACATAAGCTCAAATTGGTTCAGCAAAAAATGTATACACTATGATGATTTCCTTAAGTGGGTGACACAATATTCTAGCCCGGGGCGTCAGTAGCCCTAACACCGGTTCTGATAGTAGACATAATATGCATGCATTTACTACGAATAAATCAGAAAAAACACGTTTTCCTTGCTAAGAGGTTTCTACACGACAGTGTGACCTATTAACCCGACTATTGTAAATGACGTCACATAGATATGCGATTGGTGGAGCGCTTCCACCCAGCTCTACGGAACACTCTCGCATCGCTCTCAAACGCGCTCCGTGACGCGCTCACATGTAAGCTACAGATATCATAAGGCATGCAGCATGTGTTACGTGGTTTACTACACTCTTCTTTAGCTTGTTTAATTTTTTTTTATTATTACCAACTTTATTTGCCTGTTTGCAGGGATTGATGAATGATGAAGCAAAAGAGCTTTCTAAGTCAAGAGTGAAATTTGGATCTAGTCTTACTTTTCTAGTTTTTCTATAGATACCTGTTTCCATTAACTAATGATTCCCACCTTTTTTATGTATGAGATTTATGAACGTGGAAGAAGCCAAAGAGCTTTATTTAAGTGTGTCTGTGTACCTTTATGTATATAAGTTTATCAAATATCCTAACCCGACTGGGGACTGTACATCCGCCTTACAGACCGCCAGTGAAATAACACTGCTTTGATGTAGTGTTGTGTTTCTGCGGTGAGTAAGGTAGACAGTGTTCCACGATACGCTGGGCTAGTAATAATGCTACTAGCACAGTGAGTCTTCATCAACAACAGGGTTGGCAACTCGTTAGTGATATTTCTGGTATTGCTAGCGGCTATAGGCTACGGTGACTGCTTACCATCAGGTGGGCCGTAAGCTTGTGTGCCACTTTAGTAGTATAAAAAAAAACAAATTAAAAAACCTTTTATTCTGTTTAGGTCCCATTATGGTACATGAAGGTATAAATTACCACCGTGCAATGTTTTTTTTTATACCACAAGGTTGCAAACAAGCATACGGCCCACCTGGTGGTAAGCGGTCACCGTAGCCTATGGACGCTTGCAACACCAGAGCTATCACTCGCGCGTTGCCCACCCTGAAACGTGCAAGCATTGCGCGGAAGCAAAACCAACTGTTCATTAGCACGCTCTTAACAAGCTTTTATTCAAATTGCAGTGTCTGTTTGTTTGTTTACGTGAAATTTCATGCTGAATCGTAACCACTTCCTTTTGTACTATGGGTTTGTTTTTTTTATTATTTTTGTCTATAGTTGGTGTGGTTGTGACCCGCAATTAAAGTTGGTGGTCGTTATTAAATATATCTGATACAAGAGTGCAACAGTCGTGTTCCAGATATTTTTGTGTGAATTGTTCCTAATCTTAGCACATTTCTGCATGAGTGTTATGCTAGCACTTTGTGTTGATTGCCTGTTTTCTATTTGATTGTTCATGGATTTGGAACATGCTACCACGAAAAATGCAAGTGTCGATTAGTGTCCAAACTTGAACTATACAATTATTTACGTATCCAAAATGATGTACCTAAGCTAAGTTAATAAGTTCTGAAGCAAAATAAGATTTTAAAAATATCGTTCTAAATATTTAGAATGATTTGTCCAAGCGCCTGTTCAATTGTTACTGCAAATTTAATTAATTGCATCCACAGGCGCTTGTAAAAGTCGTTGTGGATATTGCTCTATTTTAAACGGAGGCGCTGACTAAAACAGCTGACCTGATGGTAAACGGTTATCGTACCTCACATAACAATGATATTGCTTGGATGTTATCACACAGCGCTATCTGGCCCCAAACTAAACAGGTTTGTACTACGGGAACCAGCAGCTGTTATATCAGCTTTTTACATTTTTTAATACACATTTTTAATACCCAAAGGTTGACTGGTAGATAATGCCTACGGCATTAAGTCCGCCTGTGCAAACTGTATTTTGCATGAAGTGTAAATAAATAAATAATACATACCAAACACCGAGACGCTAGGCAAACATGTTTGTCATATATATGTTCGCCTGGTGGAAATCGAACCCGTGATCCCTAGCGAAGAAATCAGGTATACTCAGCCTAAGAACGCGAGGAGCATCGACCCCTATTCAATATCAAGTTCATTGAATTGTTTAATATACTTTTTGTGCGAAATATTAATGTATTTTTTCAATAACTTTTTGGTACTTACGTAAACACTTGACCTTAGTAGGTTTTTTTATTCGTAGTTATGTACTCATGTTTGTTCAACCTTATACTCAAAATTATAAAGAATTCGTACAGAATCTTATCTCTTTCAGTCCAGGGATGAGATGGTCTGTAAACTGTATAATTTTACAATTAAGTAATTCATTTAATTAGTAAACGGTAAGTAAATGTTACTGTACGGTGATTTAACGTTAACCTCAACCAAGTCATTAACCCCAAAACGCTTACTTAGCAATCGACACCAGCACGTGTCAATGTACAATGAGGCACACATCTTAAAAAATATACATCTACACTAATAATATTGATAAAAGAAGGTTGTTTGTTATGAATAAACTCATGAGTTAAACTTTTAAGAGAGGTAGGGCGATTTGGGATTTCCCGTGGGTTATCCCATTTAAATTGGAGCCGCCCGACTGGGGACTGTACCTCCGCCTTACAGAAGACCGCAGTCAAATAACACTACTTGATGTAGTGTTGTGTTTCTGCGGTAAGTAAGGTTGCCAGTGCTCCACGAGGATACTCTGGGCTAGTAGTATTGCTGTTAGCACAGTGAGTCCTCATCGACAACATGGCTGGCACCTCGTTAGTGATACCTCTGGTATTGCTAGCGGCTATAGGCTACGGTGACTGCTTACCATCAGGTGGGCCGTATGCTTTTGTGCCACCATAGTGGTATAAAAAAAAAACTTGAAGGACTGTGAACAAATAAACCTCCCAAGGAATTAAACTTCTTCAATATCAGTGTTATAGATATAGATTGTACGCAGTATATTATCTACTCTGTGATATAGATAATACTCTATTGTCTCTATTCCAGGTTTCTGATAGATAAATTAACAATTATAACACTGCACAGTGCCCAGCTCTTGCGTTGTCTTACGTCAACCAAATCATTTTCATTTTAATGTACGCCATCTAGTGGCAAGCTAGGAACTAAACTGTTAATTAAACAAACGATTCTATTGTTGTCACGTTTGAACAGGCGGCCTCCAAAAATTGCCCTAGCTATATTAACCTAGCTTTTACCCGTTCCTTTGCCCGTGTGGTTCTAGATAAAGACAGACTATGTGTTTTCCCATGTAAATTATCTATCTCATTGCCATATTTCATTACGATCCGTTTGGTCGTAAAAAGGTAGCAAACACACAAACTAACAGAGTTACTTTCGCATATTATATAATATTAGTATGGATAACTACTTATAGAAACGAAACACTTATATTCTCGCCTATACTTGCATTTTGATTACGATTCTTTTTGTAATTTTGTCGATGCCATGGGATTTTCCAATTGACGTCAGCTCATCGATCTTCGATTACTTTACTTACTTAAAATATATACTCATTTATGTTTTTAACAATATTAAGAAATATTATGAACATGGTGCGCTTAGTCAGTAATTCATAAAATATTCTTCTTCGTTTTTCGCTCGGTCAAGCTGGGCTTCGACTGGGCCTTGAGTCCGCTATTTATCACAATTTCGTTCCATTATGACGCTATTTTTGCAGCAATTGTAAGTAAAGGTAGATAAGTTGTAAGCAATTGCCGCAATAATAGCGTCATTATGGCACGAAATTGTGATAAATTAAATAGCGGACTCGAGGCCCTGAACTGATTTCTTGATTAATTGAAATCGGGAAAAGAATTTACTGATTATAATACTAACTAATATACTAAACTAATATAAGGTTGCAACATAAAAGAAAAATTAAAGTATCCACTAAATCTGCCCCTAAGAGAGTGGAATGATATCAAAATCACAAACCCAAGATCCTAGAGTCGAGGACACGAAACCAAGGCTCGTAGCTTGGAAGTGAAATTTTGATCAGAATTACTAGTACCTTCTGTTTTTTTATTGTTATAGTTTTGTTCTAAAAATTTAAGGACAAATTCATGAGTTACAAATGTTTTATTATAATAATAATTTCCTTATTCCAAACTATTCATCCAAATTAAGAAGTAAGCTTTTAAACGGGTAAATTGATATCATATCACATATAGTTCCATAGGTCCATCCGATGAATATTAATTATTTCATTATGCACTCGCTGTAATAGTTATTTAGACGTAGTATTATTTAAATGTATGCTTAATTATTCATTAAAATGTATAGTTTCCGTGCGATGGGCCGTGACGCCCGTGACAGGGCTACCAACATTTGCCAACGATTTCATTGTACGTGTTTTATTAGTCACTTCTAAAACGACTGTTTATTACTATCCTTATTTTAAATCAATCAAATCAAATCAAAAATCATTTATTCAGTTTAGGCCCTAATAAGGCACTTATGAAGGTCTAAATTACCATGGGTTCGGAAACAAAGCCACCTGAGAAGAACCGGCAAGAAACTCAGTGATCTTTCTTTTTTTTTATTTACTAAGGGATAAGTACAACTTCCTAATATAGAGTACAATTTCGTGTAAATTATAAACATGTTCAAGAAGGGTGTGAAGACATTTTTAAATTGTCGGCAACGCGTGAACTTTATCCCTAATGTTGCAAGCGTCCATAGGCTACGGTAACCATTTACCATCAGGCAGGCCACCTATGGTGGAAAAAAATAAATAGAAGCGTGTTTTCTTACACGCTTTTACTTTGAGGTGTGCTTTTGAAACATTTATCATCAAGGGCTGCGCCAGAAGAATTCTTAATTATGAAAGGATGAATTATAATTTGCGTTGAACTAATGAACAGTAAAGCTCAAAGGGCAGCCCTGACGACTAGCTCAAGCCCGTCACGGTCCATTCGCTGTACTTGCACATTATTCAACTGCAAATCATTATCACAGGATTACAGTATCTTGTATCTTGTGTCGTCATTATTGTAGGGTCGTTAACCTTACCCATAACCATCAATTATAATAAGACTTGATTCCTTCATGAATAAAAAAAAATGCTCGTTACAGTGCCGGCAGCAGGAACATTGTCGACAACGTTTTCGTATCGCCTTCGACTATATTTGTATTGGAAAATGAACAGCGCTGCGGCGGTGAAAAGTGGAACTAAAAATTTGTATGATAATTTTGACATTTCGCGAGTTACGTTTTAGAATACGTTGTCGACAATGTTCCTACTACCGGCACTGGTGATGAAGCGTACTATTTCGTAATTAATAACAGTTCGGAAATGTACTTCTTAATATATTACTTTAATATAACTATGTACCTAGTGCGAAAGTTGCATTTTTGTTGGTATGTTTTGTTACTAACCAAATCATGCCAAAACGGCTGATGGTATTTTCTTAAATTGATCAAAATTATGGTATTTTAAATCCCGGTAAAACAAGTTTCCCTAGAATTATAATTCTACTCAGACTGAGTCGCATGTACAAGTTGGTTATAAATAATGTTATCGCCCTTGCTATTTCAATGAAGGTCCTTCAATAACTAGCAGTGACTCAAGTACTAGCAGTGAAACTCATTGATTCACGTAAACAAACATTGGGGCCAAGCGTGTAACAATTATTCTAGTTACAGCGCAAATTATCATCATTATTTAATTAAAACTGCTCTTGAAGTTTCATATGACTTGGTCTGTCTAAATCATTTTTTTTATCCAGGCACTAGTAAGGCAATTATGGACGTCTAAATTACCACCCGTTCGGAGAAAAGCCACTAATAATTTAATACCGAAAGAATTATGGTGATTTCAAATCTAGTAAAACTATGTATAATGCGTTTTGCAAAGTGAAGTTAGCTATTATTACCATATTAGCCAGTAGGTATATTTCATTAATCTGGTATATAACAATACTAATATTCAAACGGTAGTAGCGCAATGTCGTTGTTTGTATTTTTAAGACATTTCTTTTTCCAAACATTATCGTTATCAAATATTTATGGGTCCAAATTGGACGGATCGATGCAACTACCGAAAACACGTGCTGTATAGACTACTAGTGTGACAAATCTGTTAGAATAATACTCAAAGACAGAGTCAGCAAGCTGGAGACATCTATCTATCTATCTATATATATATATATATATAAATCAAATGCTGTTCGTTAGTCTCGCTAAAACTCGAGAACGGCTAAATCGATTTGGCTAATTTTAGTCTTGAAATATTCGTGGAAGTCCAGGGAAGGTTTAAATGGTGAGAAAATATGGAAAAATTGCGAGTAAAACACTAAAATCGACAAATTTATTTTCCCATACAAACTGTTCATACCTGTCAAACATTTGATGAATGGTGATAAGAAGTTCACCGGGTCATCTATATTTGATAAATGTCTACCCGTGTGAAGCCGGGGCGGGCCACTAGTTAGCTTATAAATCTTCTTTGCGTTGTATTTTCGCTAACTATCCTTCAAACCAGTACCTATAGCCATGATTTGCTATCTATAATCGTTAACGCTATAGAAAACAAAATAAATGTGTAGGAATTAATAAACCTTGGCGATGTGACATAACGTATAAGTCTTACATTCCCAGACATTTCGTTTGTTTTATATAGAATTTGACGGCTGTACAAAAAGGAATAAAACCATGGATTGAGTATTGATCAAAGATTTCTCAGTTAAAATTCATATTTAAAGAACAGTGATCCCATTTCTCAACCGCTAAGTGCGCCGAAAGCCATAAAACTAAATGCCATACCAGCTTAGGCTTCGGTTTTATATCCAGGCTTTTTATTGTGTCCTCCAGACCGTGGGATAGCGAAATGTGCCCGTACTTGCACATGGAGCACGCGTGAGCAAAAAAATGCGCCGGTTTGAGCAAAAAATCGTATTTGAGATACACATACATTTTGGAGTGGTCTGAACAACAGGTGCTATTATTATTATTTGTATTGCGATCAACAATAATATTTTGAAGAATGATGGACTAGCGTTCGTCTCAGGTGGCTTTTCTTTCAGAACCAGTGGTAATTTAGACCTTCATAAGTGCCTAATTAGGGCCTAAACTGAATAAATGATTTTTTGATTTTGAACCACCCAACCGTTTCATCTACAGTTTTCTTGGTCTTTTGACACTGCATTCATCCTTTCTTCGTAGACAGGTGATAGAAGACAACGTAAATTTAGTGGGTTTTTTTACATTTTACACAAAGTAAATTTGCCACATTTTTTAAAACCATATATTGTAAGTAAGTAAATTCGTCACATGTATTAAAAATCGTAATTCCATTCAGCCCTTTATAATGTGAAGGCTTTAATAAAGCAAGCAAGCTGTTTTGGTTCACTTCCGTAAGTATCTGTGACTAATATAATTTTCTCCAATCTTCCTCACCATACCCGTAACCTACTTTTTCTAAAAAATAGAAACAATCCATGCTGAGAAAATAATCGCGATTGTGATTGGAGTGATAAGTTAGAGAAACTCTTTTCCGGTAATCATCTACTTTCAATGAGTGTTTGTCTTGATATTAAGTGCTTCTCACTAAATACTAGTTCATACATTGACTTATTTACTTCGGTTTGTATCAATTTATCATTAAACACTTGATTTAACCCAATGTGACAAGAATTACGTTAAAAAAACATTCTAACACAACACAAATACCATTTCCATTTTTAAATATCAAATTTGTTTCAACTAGCAGACTAACAATACAATTAATTTAAACCATTCTATTGCACATAAACCTTAAGCTATGTTATAACACAAATAAAAAAATAAGAAATCTAAACTACGCTATAAAAAAGGTATTCTTTTAGAATGCTATAATTATACCATTGGATTTCAATCGTAAAACAATTGAAATGGCATGCTCATTGCTCAAGGCCCTGCTAGAGCCTGCAAGGTGCAATACACAACCTGCGCAATATAAATGTTGATCTTATTACACTGTCAATCAACACGTTGCACAGTTCATCTGGCATGATGGAAACAATCATCTATACTATCTACACTTCTACACTAATATTATAAAGAGGAAAGATTTGTATTTTTGTGGGTTTGTATTGAGTAGGCTCCGAAACTACTGGACCGATTTCAAAAATTCTTTCACCGTTAGCAAGCTTAATTATCACTGTGTAACATAGGCTATATATTATACTAGCTACCCGCCCCGGCTTCGCACGGGAGGACAAAATATATGATAAATATCTATGCTCCGAAACTAATGTCTACCCGTGTGCAGCCGGGGCGAGCAGCTAGTACTACATAAAATTATAAATTTGAAAGTTTGTAAGCATTTATGTTTGTTGCTCAATCACTTCAAAATGGTTCTAAGGTTCTACCTAAGACTAAAAGTATCTTTTTCAAAAAAGTATCTACAGGATACTAAGATACCAAACAAAATGTATCTAGGTACAAGATACGAGATACGTTTTAAATAAGTATCTTAGGTACAAGATACAGATACGTATATTGTATCTATATCTAAGATACTAGTATCCTCTGGGTAGGACATAGGCTATCTCTATCTAGAACCACGCGGACGAAGCCGTGGGTAGAAGCTAATTATAATACACTCGCTTCTAACATAGTATGAGACTCGCTTCTCGTCGTCTGTACGCTTAGATCTTTTAAACGACGCAATGGATTTTAATGCAGTTTTCACAAATAGACTTATTTAGGTTAGGTTTCACATAATATACACTTTTAATAACTTCAATGGCCAACCTGTGTGCGGTCAATTATTGTAGCGGTAGTATGTCCATCTGTAAATAGTATTGCAAATAAAATAACTAGAAGATATTAAATTAATGAATACTCTGTATTCAATACATTTTAATGGTCATTTTAGTTAGAAATAAATCATATTGGAGCAATTTTCATTTCGTTCCACGCATCAACTACTTTGTATACCACAAATGTATGGTTTGTAATTGGCCTTGATAGGTTTTTCGAAGATTATTATAAATTACACCAATCTGTTGATTACAAAGTAGAAGGATGTTGGTTTCATAGATATTGTTTGGAAATTCACGTTATTCTTTAAAAATAACGTTTCTAGCTTTGACAGAACACGATCTCCTCTTAGAGGTGGTGAAAGTAAGATTTCCGATGGATGCAACTGACTTTCCAAGAATTGCAAAGGTTTTAGAACTGTTTGACGTCATCGAACGACCGACGCAGCTCCCAATATGTCAAGATATCGTGGAAGTTGTGACTTGTGACGTCAGATGGGTACTTTGTAATAGGTACTTTATAAATAGATTTGCAATTGTTTAGTTTTTTTTTTATACCACTAAGGTGGCACACAAGCATACGGCCCACCTGATAGTAAGCAGTCACCGTAGCCTATAGCCGCTAGCAATACCAGAGGTATCACTACGGGGTGCCAACCATGTTGCTGATGAGGACTCACTGTGCTAGCAGCATAGTACTACCCCAGCGTATCCTCGTGGAGCACTGGCAACGTTACTTACCGCAGAAACACAACACTACATCAAGTAGTGTTATTTCACTGCGGTCTTCTGTAAGGCGGAGGTACAGTCCCCAGTCGGGCGGCTCCATTTTAAATGGGATAACCCACGGGAAATCCCAAATCGCCCTATCTCTCTTGAAAGTTGGGCTTAGAGAATTTTATAACGCATGGCTCAGTCTTCTAGGTCTGGTCAATAATCCATTGATGGTTTTTAGGGTTCTGTACCCGAAGGGAAACCAACGGAACCCTAAGACTCCGCTGTCCGTCCGTCCGTCGTTCTGTTAGTGTACTGTACTCTCATGATCCGCAATAGGTAGACACTTGACTTTCAGAGAATGTGTATTTATGTTGCCGCTATTTATGACAACAAATAATAAAATTGACAATACATTAAAAAATATGTCAACAAGTACACGCTTGAAATGCTCAGAATATGTAATGCGTTAAGCTAAAAAAGAGCGCATTTACCTTAACAAACATATTATTTGCGGTTGGTGCAATAGCTTGCAATATAATAAGGTGCAATAGTCTAGGGATCGAACGGCAAAGTTAAGTTTATCTGTTTAGGACTGGCAGCTTACATTTAAAAGAAGATTTTACGTAATGACATATTTTCAAATAGAAGAAAAAAGCAATTGACGATCGACGTAGAAAAACGCACGAAAAGCATGTAATAATTTGTAATTATATATTTCGCATGTATTATACAATGTGTTTTACCCTATGGCGTTCATAATGAAGTAATAAGCCCTATACCAAGATATATATGCGCAAACATTATCATTAAACCTAGTTTGTTTGTGTCCAACTCGCACTTGGCCGATTATTTATCAACTGTACATGTATAATCTACATAAAAAAATTCAAATGGAATCAAAGTAATAATATACCGAACAAAAGTATAACAACACGAGTAAATTTAATCTTTAGGTCACGGTTAACCTATTACGCAGGTAATTAAAACATGCACATCCGATTTTAAGCTTTAACTCCGTCGCTTAGAGCTACATGTCTTGTATCTGAAATAAGTAAATCGGTGAAGAGCATGTTTCTTATCACAATTTTTATGTTAAGTTATAATTTTGACATAAAAGTAATTTTCTCCGTTACAACAACGTTATTAGCTTTTCACTTTTTTGCAATTTATAATCATTCCAAGCCGGGTTAGATCGTTAAGACCAGTGATGCCCAAAGTGGTCTAGGTGAACCCCCAGGGGACTCGATGGGGGTCTAAGTTAGCGTGAATAAAACGGGGTTCACAATTTGAAAGTGGCTCTGGCTGTACCTATCCATTTAGTCAGATATATTTAGTACAGCGCGTAAAAGGCTTATAAGGAGTAAAAGTCTTGCAGAAAGAAAGGTGCGAGTGAATTTAGGGTACTAGTTCAGTGATTGGAACTCAGCCGCGACTTAAATTTCTATCGTTTGATCTAATTTTCACAAGTTTTACGAGTCTTGGGACTATGGTAAAAACGTAGAAGCAGGGAGTCCACTAATAGCATTTTTTTAAATGGTCTACAAGAAAAGAAATGCTTGGGAATCTCTGGTTTTGACGAATCCATATAAATTACATTTCCATACAAAGGTGGCAAGTGGATTTGCCTGATTGGTGGTAAGTGGCCATTGCAGCTGCTATATACTAAACCTTTTTCCCACGACATCGTCCAACCATCCAACTTTAGCTAGGAACTTGCAAGCAAAATGCAACTGTGCTCTAACAAGATACAATTTAATTTTAAGTGTTTTAGATTCACAATTTTTGTACTAGACCCCTACATTAGGTCAGTATCGTCAACTGTCAGATTAGTAACTTTACACCGACTTCGTATAGGGCTGCGGGAACTGTCGCCTCCAATTATTTGTTCGACATCACGCGCATTACACTGGTCTAGTGACCTTATTAACCACTTTGGCGTATTTTAACCGACTTCGAAAAGGTGAAGTTCCTTAATTAGTTTTTTTATTTATGTTCACCTTATTACTCCGGCGTAGGAGAAGCTCTCGAAATAGGGCGCATTGTAATTTTGTAAAAATCGGTCGGCGTTCTATGGAGACACAGAATTTTCGGTAACGAATAGTTACATAGCTCATAAAAAAAACCTTAAATCGATAATAAAATAACAATAATAATCATGCTTGGATGTTATTACACAGCGCCTTCTCTACCCAAACTAAGCAAAGCTTGTACTATGGGAACCAGCAGCACACCCGGGCAAACATGTTGTCCCGGCGGGAATCGACCCGCGACCTCTAGCGTAGCAGTCAGGTATACTAACCACTAGTCCAGCGGTCTTGTCAAATAAGTTGTACTTTATTCTTTGCCACTAAAAGTTATGATAAAAACACAGCTTTTAAACTAATATTATTGTTTTCATTAGACAATACAGTAGGTAGATACTCGTACCTATAACTTTTTCTATAACGTCTGCAACCTACCATTTTATTTCGTTGGTTCCAACTCCATAAACAAATAATTTTAAGTTTTTAAATTTGTATTGTTTGAAGTTTTCAGTCATAATATATTTTTCAGTTCAAAAGAGTACCTAGCTCTATTTTATACCACTTAGAAGGCAATCAAGCATACGCCCCGCTGTAGTGTAAGTGGGTGCCGTAGTAGCCTATGGACGCTTACACATAGGGATGACAAATAATACGAATTTCATTTCATCAACTCATCATTCTCCTGCCCTTATCCCATATTATTTGGGGTCTGCGCAATATGTATTTCTCTTCCATACTTCTCTATCAGCCGTCATCTCTGTATTCACTTCCTTTCTGGCCATGTCATCTTTCATACAGTCCATCCATCTTTTCTTAGGTCTACCTCGACCCCTGTACCCGTCCACATGCATACATAAAACCTTTCTTACCACGTTATCTTCATTCCTCGCATAACATGCCCATACCACGACAATTTCATTTCAACAACTATTATTCTGTATTGCAAATAGTTACCTATTCCGTGTTTTTCTTCAATACTTACATACTTTATGTAACTGTGAAGATTTCTAGTGACCGTGCGCGATCCGGTCATAATGTTGGGAATCAATTCGATTCAGCTGCACGTGGGTTTTATCGATTTATCTATTGTTATTGTAATATTCGCTTTCCACTGTCGAGTAATATGAAAGAAACGTTATAATAATTATAAAAAACCGAGGAAACCTGTATTGATTTGCAGGTTACCATTCCACCACAGCAAAAAATAAAATATTGAAAATTGAACTGAATTATTTTTTCGTAGCATTTTACAGTATAGAATAAAATTATACGAACAAGTACTCTGTCTACTTTTGAACCATCCACGACTACGACTACGACTGAAAAGAAATTAAAGTACGTATGTAATAACTAAGAGACGACGACGGACTCACCATCTGTCACGTTGGCACCAAATAAAATTATCATCGGTGGAAAGTGGGTGTTGTAACACCTCTGCCTACCCCTTCAGGGACCCTTGTGGGAAGGTGTAAATACATATATTATATATTTATCAACCAAGTAAATGCGCTACTGATTCTGTAAACGTACCTAGATTGTGTTACTAGTTTGTTATCAGCGCAAACACGTGCGTGCCGAGCCTTGATCTCCGACACGTCAGACATGGCGCTGAGAGAAATTGACAACTATTTTATCATTAACCATACTCATTATACGATGCGCTTGTCACGTTTTACAAGATGAATGTTATTCAATTTTCGAGTAGAACCTATTTTAATCAACCACAGTAGATTTTAACTCTACCAAGTGCCATTATTTGTTGAGCCCATTCTATGAGCATTTCAAGCGTGTACTAGTGTACTAGTTGCCATTAGATAAAGCAAAAATAGCCCAAAAAACTCTTTTCTATAGGTAAGCCATCTTTTTTTTTTTTTATAATTTCTAGTTATGGCGGCAACAGAAATACACATTCTGTGTAAATTTCAACTGTCTAACTATTACGGATTATGACATACAGCCCCCTGACAGACTAGAATAGGGTTCCGTTACTTAAACTTCGGGTACGGAATCCTAAAAATGAGCGAACCTAACAATAGTTACATGTAATGTATAGCATCTGACATCTAACGATCAACTCTACCACCGCGCTCTACCATAGCGCGCGCTCCCCCGCCTTCCTGTAACACACTTCCGTCCCTTCCACGAAATCACTCCACAGATTGCAGGAGAGCGAGAGGAACGGTGTAACACATCAACAAGAATAATCATTTATGCACATGACATACCAGATAAATATAAACCAAAACCCTAGAATTGAAAATTCCGGCTGCGTTAAGTTTTAAATCCCAGAAGAACCTTACATTTTCCCGGGATAAAAAGTATCCTATATGTTAATCCAGGTTATAAACTATACATGTACCAATTCATACAATGATTGAGCAACAAACATACATCATACATCCATTCTTACAAACTTTCACATTTATGATGTTAGTACCGAGAATAGTAAAAATACTATTGATGTTTTTGTTGCCTCTATCTGCAATCACATATCGTTACAGAGAAAAAGATCTCAAAACTGTGTAACACAACAAAGTAATAAGGGTTAGATTATATTGCTACACTTAACACTATTTGATTATAATATAATAATAATAATAATAATGCTTGGACATTATCATACAGCGCCATCTGGCCCCAAACTAAGCAAAGCTTGTACTATGGGATCCCGTAGCCGATATAATACATATATACTTTTTGTTTGTAAATACAAACTTATAATACATACCAAACACCCAGACGCAAGGCAAACATATTTGTCACATAAATGTTTGCCCCGACGGGAATCGAACCCGCGACCCCTAGCGCAGCAGTCAGGTATAATAACCACTAGACCAGCGGTCTCGTCAGAATACAGCAGTTGTAGGTACACGTACACCATTTTTTAAAATATCTGTCAATGTAGAATCGATTGTTGCGAGATGTCAGGTCTCAGAATAAGGCACAGACCTTGGATTTTCGCTAGAATAAGGACTAAAGTTACGTCAAACTACAGTGACAGGCAGCTGACAAACGGTTTATGATTTAAAAAAAAATTTTGAACTTAGACTGTTATTTTTCAGCAGACCGCTATTGATTAACGAATACACATAGGGAGTTTTTGGCGGGAATCAGGCGGAGCGGTTGAGATTTTTTCCAGTGTGTCGTAAATTGTGTTATAGTGATCTTTAATGTGTATTTTTGGTGTCGTTATGTGCAGTAAAGTTTCATTTAGTGACTGATTTATAGGAGCATTGGAAATAATGCCATAATACGACTTTTGGGTTAAGTGATTTATCATTTTGGTCAATAGGTTACCTCTAATCTAAAGGCGTGTTACGATCTGCTACTGCCGTGGGTTGTCTCCAGAAACTCCATTGGGCGGTAGAATGCATGACACTAGGCATTTTAATGCGGCAAACACGAGAAATTTTGCAACATGAAAATTCTCTAACACTCGACACTGGCAAAAATAGTCCCTGAAGGGATTGATTGCCATAATTAGGAAGAAGAAGAAGAAGAATACACATATATCGAAATCAGAAAACTCTTTGTATTACCCGACTATGCAGACCAATTAAGAGTAACAACAGCTTCTTAATAATTTATTTCTTTCATGACTTTCGGAGTCCGCGACAACCACGACAGTCTACCGAAACTACCGAACTACGATTAACTGGACTAACGCTAACAGCGGATTAATTTGACGAACACATGCTAGGTCACCTTACGAAATAGTCTTTTATTCTAGTACATAGGTTTGTTTAGTTAACTAAAGATTTTGTAATAGTAAACGAGTTATTGGATTAATTGCAGTGCTGTTCGTCCATCAATTTATTTTTCTATACGAATATTATAAAGAGGAAAGATTTGTTTTTTGTGTGTATGTTTGTATTGAATAGGCTCCGAAACTACTGGACCAATTACAAACATTCTTTCACCGTTAGAAAGCTACATTATCACTAAGTAACATAGGTTATATATAACACTAGCTGCTTGCTGCGGCTTCGCACGGGTAGACAAAACATTTGATGAATGTCTACCCGTGCGAAGCCGGGGCGGGCCGCTGCTAGTAATAAATAATATGATTTTGGTAGTTAGTTAGATACAATAGGAAACTCGTCGTAATTGAACTCACTGATAAATAAGTAGGTACTTTTATTATTTATAGCACGCAAACCTATTTCCTGAATAGTTAAATAATGAGGTAAGCCACTTTGAATATTACGTCAAATACGCCTATTGTCTTGTCTTTCTAAGAAGCTATTTACCTCAAAGTAGTAAAAAAGCTGTAAAAAATTAACTATGAATCATATTACATGTTTCTATAAGCAATAAACATTATTAGCCATTATAGGCTACAATTTCATTTAAAAATTGGCTCAAGATATAACGTAGTATATTATCTACTCTGAGATATAGCTATGGCATAAAACTAAAGTTAAGCGCTAATTAAAGTATCAAACGTGACGATATGCGTAGATTAATGAAGCCGGTTAGTTAACTTATATGATGTTGTGACCGGCTCCGTTTCTCAGCGCACGCATTGAGTTGCTTGTCTCAGCACGCGACGCGCGCATCCGGCCGCGCGCTCGAAGTATTTCGCACCACCGCGAAATCCGAACACCGATCGCATCGCGCCCAGTAATAAATAAAAAAAAAAATCTGTCAAACCTCCCGCGCGTGACAGTGTCGTGATTTTTCAAAACTTTTTTTGTGATATTTTCCGTGGATTAGGTACCCAGTGTTTTGCGAGTGGTATGAGTTTACATATTTGTTCAAGTGGCTGATAATGACGCGCTGATAGCGTTATTTATAGTTGGATAAAGTTAACGTCTCTAATTAGTTATTTTGTACAAGTTATAAAATTTGCCCGCGCAAGTTTCCATGTTACTTTGACATTTTAACGTCCGCATGAAAGATATTAAATATGTGGCGACTTTTATATATTTATGACAGTCATACTCTACAGCTAAACATACAAGTATGACATTAAAGGCTGGCTGGCAGAATAATATGTTTGCTTACAATGTAGCTACCTCTATATAAAGTTGCTCTTTCATAGTCCTTCATTGTATTTTCCATCACTACATAGTATCTCAAAGTAGATAATATATAGTATTAAAAGTCGCTTCCCGCTGTCAGTCTGTCCCTACATATGATTTGATATTTAAAACTGCGCAACTGATTCTGATGCGGATTTTTTAATGGACAGAGTAATACTAGACGGAGGTTTTTATAATTCATTTAGGTTGTATGTTACGCTAGTGTGTAAATGAATCTTAGAAAAAGCAAAATCTATGTTGTAATGTTTGTTGAGTTAATTGTCAGCGCGAATTCATAGCTTATCCTATTTTTTTACCTATAACTCATAGATGAAGAATACGTACTCGGATCCAACACTATATATACACTATCACAATTCTTATCTTCGTGTTTTATCTAAATGTACAGATGGCCTCAAGGTTAGGAGATTGTATTGAATGAAGAAAAACCTTAGTGTGAAGACCTATCTAAAATAAAAGCCGAGTAAGTTTTTTTCTAAGGTGGCACACAATCGTATAGCCCAGTCAGTAAGCTTGTTGTTGATGAGGGACTCACTGTGGCAGCATTACTACTAGCGCAGCGTATTCTCGCGGAGCATTGGCAACCTTACCACCGCAGAAACACAACACTACATCAAAGAAGTGTTTTGACTGCGGTCTTCTGTAATGTGGAGGTACAGTCCCTAGCCGAGTTGCGGGCTAGCCCAATTTCTTGCCTGTTCTTCTCAGACTGCTATTTTCCAACAGAGTATGACATTCATAAACCAGTATTAGAGCCTAAATTGAATACATTTTTTTTTATAAAATTGAAATGCAAGTGCCCGGTTTCGACTTTCGATAGTTATTTGTAAAGTCTAGACTCATAAAGATGAGTTGGAGTTTGGATGTCATAAACCTTTCATTAGCAGCCTGAGGCAAAGCATAAGACTACAATATTAAAACTAAAAGAAAAGATGTAAGAAAAATGAAATTACATCGTCGAAATCGTCTCCCACACTAATGATAGCAATCATTTTTCATCTCCAACGTATGAGTTATTGAAACTGTCCGCAATTAATAGGGCACGGAGCTCAATCTTAAGCCGACTTCTACAGAAGAGTGTCACGATATGATGTGATATGCTTTGTGGATTAGAAGTAAGATTGGTTGACGAGATATTTTGAAGACATAGAGAGAAGTTCGAGAAAATTTCGGTCTTTATTGTGATCTTTAAAATCAATTCGCCAATTAATACAGCACTAGCACTACAGTACTAGTACAGTACTAGTACAGTACTAGTACAGTACTAGTACTGTATTAATCAGTGAAGGGAAGTCTCGAGCGAAATCTAGATTTCGCTTCCCTTCAGCAGAATTTTGACAATAAACGGGATAGAAATAAATACGGAAAATTCATCTTCGAAACTATGAATCCATTTAAAATATCATAGACTAGCTTTTTCAGCTACGTTTCGTCCACTTCACAATATAATACGTAGCCTATGGTCACCGCTCAGTGATACTACTAGTGATACTACTAGGTTTTAGTACTCCCTTTTGCGAATGTTGTGTACGCCTCTAAATGATACACATATCAGAAATGTGATTATAACAATGTCTAAGTGTAATGTTACAATATGTTGTATTGTTGGTGTAAATATCTTTAATAAATAAATAAATAAATAATATTGTAACATTGTTCTGTTGCTGTTGTTTGTGTTGTATTATAAGTATAAAATCTGTCTCGTAGTTTTTGGTTTGATCATTACAAACAAAAATATAAATCTGTTCTCTTTATATTATTTAGTATAGATATAGATAACAGAACTTGACTAACAGATAAAAAAAATACCTGCGATTGCTAGACTAAACTCTGGACTGTACCTATAATTATCTAGAACGAATCTTTTCAATGTTAATGCCACATCATTTATCAGTTTCGTTATCTTAGGCTGTTTACACGTTACCGAGTCTCGTAACAAGGTTTATGACCTTCACACGGACGGACAGATTTAGGAAATAAATACACAGTAAGAATTTTGATTAGTTAAATTAGCAAGCGGAAATAAAATTTGCATATAAAACTTAAGACATTTTATTTAATGATGTTTTTAAGTATGATACAAATGAGCGAATAGTGAGCAATAATAATCTTAGTCAAATATGAACACACGTAATAATAATATATTAAAATTATCCAACGCTTCTACGAAAAGTTAAGAACTTAGGTGAGACAGTAATATTTTTACAAAAAGCTTTACTCAGCTTTTTTGGACTAGGAGGCTTCTTTCTTTCTTTCTCTTTTCTTTCTCTATCCACCTCAACATCCTCTCAACCGGGCATTATTATTTAAAAGTACCTAAGTCAGTTTGTTTGCTTATTTGTTTGCCTTTCAGGACTAAACGGTTAAACGGGTCGTAATAAAACTTTACAAGGAGATAGATTATATCCTGTGGAAGGACACAGCCGAAGTCGCGGGTAGCAGATAGTTATTAATAATAATATGTCGCAATATATCGTAATGTATTATTATTAATAATAATACATTACGATTGAGATTTTCTTGAGTCTGGATCTTGAATCGCGATTCGCGAACACGCAATCAAACGTCAAATATAACAAAACCTGACCTCACAGTTTTAAAAGAAGCTCACGACTTATTGAAGTTAACATCTGCAATCAAATGTTACGATCAATTACAGAATTACACGAATATAATGCCACTCGTTTTGATAGTCAAAATCTACGTACGTATTGACTATTTCGTCAATATGTAGTCAGTTAACATCGATATGAAATTGGTTAGTTGTGAGAATATTTAGAATATTGATAGTACTCGTACATATTATCAGATATAAAAAATAAGTTTATGTTCTCGCTCCTAGAAGCAGCTTCAAATTAAGTTAATATAGGTAATACTAGCGACCCGCCCCGGTTTCGCACGGGTTCATCTCCACTCGCTTTCTCTACTGTACTAAGCATCTACTATATAAAACCTAATTTTAAAGGAAAAAAACTTCCTCTGAAATCTGAAAAACTGTTTCACTTTGATAATTTGTAAATAGGTCTTCAAGTCTTTCAGGACTTCAGCATTTCTTCTTTCAGACTTAAGAATGAAGAATGAATGTTTAAGGAAAAAAGAAGTCTTGTGATATTTATTTCCTGCTAATGTCTAGAAGAATTTTGTTACAAAATGTTATATCATGATTGTTACATGAAAAAAAAGACAGAGCACTGAGTTTCTTGCCGGTTCTTCTCATGTGTCTTTTTGTTCCGAACCGGTGGTAATTTAGACCTTCATAAGTGCCTTAATAGGGCCTAAACTGAATAAATGATTTTTTATTTTAATTTTGTTAACGCCAATACAATTCTTTCAATTCTTTAGATAAAATGTCAGTCGTAGCCAACAATGCAGAGTTTATCGCAGTTTAATAATTACAAGCAGTACCTACTTGTTCTCAGCTCCAAACAACTCACCTTGTACTTTGTTCCCGAGCTCAAAGACCGGTTTCACAAACGTACGTTTAAAATTGACGTCAACTTTAAGTAATTAATAATTATTACATACACAAAAAGTATCGTGAGTACTCTTCAGGTAGAATACTTATGTGGGATGAGCAAAAAGGAGACGAAATAAAATAATTAATATATTTCCCAGGCTGTTTTGTGCGCATTAAGTGAGAATGAATAAAAAACTAAGATAATTGGCTAATTGGTAAGAAAAATGCACTTTGGATTGTTCTCCAATCGACCAATTTTCAACAGGCTTTGCTTACGTTGCTTTTGTATTAAAACTAAAGGACTAAAGGTATTTACTTTTCGGTTTATAACCTCTTTAAAATAATTTTAAATCCAGATAAATAAAAGGTTTAATTTTTTTGTTCTTTTCGATGCGGACGAAACTGCGCGGGATGCTGCTGCGCTAGTCTATAAAGTCACAAAATTTTACAAACCAAGAATAAACGAAAGAGAGCTTTAGATGAAAAGAACCGTGTTTTTTTAATCAAAGCTTTAATAAAACTAATAAATTAATATTTGATAATTATCTATCTCAAATCAATCACGTGGCGCCGTTGCAAATTCTTGTCTTCAAACGATTATATACCAATTAGAAGAAAGGTTAATAGCAAGAAATTACTGTATTCCTAATCATCCACGGGTTGATTAAAGGAAATTCCTTTCTGTTTTCATCATCAAGCAACACGGAAGATGCCAGCGTTAATTTTTTTTGTATATGGATTTTACGGTTAAAAATACATGTCCTTTTAAGCCTGTCATAGATTGATTTTCACATAATTTAATTAAACAGGTCGTCACCCCGCTTCTTATTCAAATACCTTTAGTTTCTGGAGACCATTGAAAAGCGGAAGCAGTTCTGGCCAACTAGAATTCTCCATTGTTTTGTGTAAGGGTCATCAATGATGACTCGTCATCCATTTTGGTCCAAATCTGAAAGTGCCGGCCAACGCATTTTTTTGTATATTCTGTTAGAGCTTACCCTTCTGAACATTTTTTACTTTGGCTTCAAACCTTTAGGACCATTGTAGTTGATTTTATTTGAATTCGAAAAACTGAATTTACATGTTTTTTGTTGAAAATAAGAATTAAAGTAACTAAAAGCAATGAAATGTCCTGTAAAAACTTCTCAGACGGACAAGCTCTAACAGAATAAACATACGGCCAACGCATATGCTTTTTGCGTTGGCCGGCACTTTCAAATTTGGACCAAATCTCTATGAAACATGGATGATGTCCTTTCAAAAACATTGGCCCAGTTCAGTTGTCAGCAGTAAAAAGGTAACGTCGTGTAAGGAAACTTTAGAAAATTCACATATTTTTCAGCTTGTTTCTCATTTGAACAAACTTTGAATTTTTCCCCTGTCGACCTACTCCGAACAAGTACGGGAGATGAGATTGTCAATAAATACAGAATCATCCAAGTAACCAACCAAGTGCTGTGTGTATAATAAAGCAAAAAGTCATATTAATTGCATACCTACTTAACGATGCCGGCTGTTCATGTTTTTCTCAACAGTTTTTGCTCATAAGAAATCATTATCTTTTACAAAAACAACCAAATTGTGGAACTTTAATGGCTAATTAAACGTTGAAAATCCAGCTTATTGGAGAATACCACCCTGAAGAGGTTGTTTAAAAAATATGGCATTTTTTTTTTTATTAAATTTTATCGAGGCTTACATAGAGTTAAAACTTTACCATGAGTGCGACTGGAAGAAGCCGCGAAAACCGCTCAACATCTTACATCTTAACAAAGCACTCAATGATAATGTGGCAAAGTGTACTTGGAACCGGCGGGCATGTAAGAAGAGATCGATGAAAGTAAGAGGCAAAAGAGCTGTTCAAGTAAAGAGTTAGTGATCTTGGAATTTAGATCTTGTTTTTCGACTTTGGCTTCTACAGTTTGTTCTACTCAAATCCGCATTGTATAGGTATCTTTTATATCAGTCTTTCATCACTCATTCGTCCTGTGCCCAAGCCAACGTAGCATTCCCTATCTCATTATCAGTAGTATTATTTGACTGCTGTCAGGTGGAGGAGTACCTCCACTATAAATATATTGTTCACATATAAAGAATATCCTAAGCAATGCCGGTAGCATGAACTTTTTCGACAACGTTTTCGTATCGCCTTCGACTATTTTTGTATTGAAAAAATGTACAGCGCTGCGGCGGTGAAAAGTGGAACTAAAAATTTGTATGACAATTTTGACATTTCGCGAGTTACGTTTTCGAATACGTTTTCGACAATGTTCCTGCTACCGGCACTGTTCTTCCTTAGGAAGATCGTGACGTGGAGCTTATTTCAAAACCATTGTCTGAGAACTCGGGACTTAACCGGCCGACTGAGTCAGTAGTCCCAGTTGGGTGGTTCTAATGGGAAATCCCATGACGCCTTACTCCCACTGCATCGAAGTAGTTAATTCTAAACCAGGAAGGTGCCTACAAGCCTCAATTATTTGTGCGATGGCCTCTTGATGCAAGCGACGACTAATAATATAGGTGCCTCCGCAACTTACATTATTGTTGTATATCTGTGGTTTCATTATATCTCTGGACTAGCGGCCCGCCCCGGCTTCGCACGGGTACACATTTATATATAATATTTTGTATACCCGTGCAAACCCGGGGCGGGCAGCTAGCCTTTGTTAATCAGTGATAGTGTAGCTTTCTAACGGTGAAAGAATTTTTGAAATCGGTCCAGTAGATTCGGAGCCTATAGACATTTATCAAATATTTTGTCTACCCGAGCGAAGCCGGGGCGGGAAGCTAGTATAATATATAGCCTATGTTACTCAGTGATGATGTAGCTTTCTAACGGTGAAAGAATTTTTGAAATCGGTCACGTAGTTTCGGAGCCTATTCAATTACTAATATTACATACAAAAATACAAATCTTTCCTCTTTATAATATTAGTATAGATAAATGGGTTTTTTTTTATACCACTAAGGTGGCACACAAGCATACGGTCCAGCTGATGGTAAGCACTCACCGTAGCCTATAGCCGCTACCAATACCAGGGATATCACTAACGGGGTGCCAACCATGTTGTTGATGAGGACTCACTGTGCTAGCATTAATACTAGCGCAGCGTATCCTCGTGGAGCACTGACAACCTTACTCACCACAGAAACACATCACTATATCCAAGTAGTGTTTTTTGACTGCGGTCTTCTGTAAGGTGAGGTGGAGGTACAGTCCCCAGTCTGGCGGCTCCAATTCGTCCTACCTCTCAAGATGTCAATCCTTCCTTTTAATTCTTTAATTTATAAGGAAGTTTTACTTATTTTGCTTTTAAATGACAAGTTTAATTGTTTTTGATCAAGCTTCTAATGCTTTATGAGATTATTGGAGGTGATGCAAAACAACGTAGCGTAAATCCAAAAAACGGCTAGGTCAGGGGTAATGGATCTTTGCCACCTTAGTGGTATAAAAAATGCAATTATTACGAATGCTCTCACGTGGTAGACAGAGAGTATAGAGCGCCATTTCACTCTAGACTGGCACTCCTCCTTTGCGTCTTCTGCATATAACCAAATAAACTTTATCCATTTTCATAGTTGCCTGAAGTTTTAGTAAGTTCTTCATGTTCAGGGCGGCTCGTTGGTCTAGAGGTATGATTCTCGCTTCGGGTGCGAGAGGTCCCGGGTTCAAATCCCGGACGAGCCCCAGTTACATTATTTTGGACTTTTATCCTATTGAAGTATTATGTAAATCCAAGTGCGATATTACGAAATTATGCCGGAGAAGTTAGATAAATTATTATACCATTATTATACAGTTAAAAGGTCTGTTACGTTGAAAAAGGAAAGAGTCCTTCCTAATTAATTTTCTTTTATTGAAACACAAACAACTCAACATATTCTTAAACCTTATTTTATATAAAAAATGTGTTGTCAAATGATTTTTTATTTGATAAATCAAATTTTAAAGCTAGCGTATATTTCAGGAAAATTTTGAATTTGGAAGACTCCAGTTCCATTTTGTTTTTCAATCCTAAAACATTCCCAAATTAATCTCGCCACATGTTATTTTTACAAAAACATCGTTGTTTTCCTCTATTGTACGTAACATTAGTTGAGCAATTCATTTATTGTATAACCCACATTATTTCTCTGTCATCTTTATATGAAGTTGCACTGAGCAAACAAAGGGCTATATCCTATGGGAGCACGCTAATCAAACTTGGTGCAATTTGCTCAGTCATCAGAAAACCGGGTTATACTAGTGTTTACCACACTGTAGGGCTTCTTATGAAATACATTGATAACAAGTTAACAAGTTAAATATTGGGAAATTCCCTTCATGTTTAAATAACCTATAATAGTGTACTACTGGCTGATTACAAACGAGATAATAACAATAAATCATAACCAATTAAGGAGTTACAAAAATATGAACTGGCAATCAAAATACTGTTTCGTACACAGTGATTGAACTTTTAGTCCATACGAAATATAATATTTAAAAAGTGGTAACATTAGATATCGCTGAATCGATTTCCTTTCTAGAGATTGTGTACATATAAACAAACTTTTTTTACCCGCGGATTCAACCGCGTGGTTTTAGATAATGATAGCCTATGACTTTCCCCTAGTTATAATCTATCTCATTGCCAAATTTCATTGTGATCCGTTCAGCCGTTTAGTAGATAAAAGGTCGCAAACAAAAAAACAAAGTTACTTTCGCATTTATAATATAAGCATGGATTTACATCTTTTTAATATTAGTGCAGATTATTGCTATATATTTTTTTGCGCATAACATTTTGGTTCAAACGCCCATAACCGCGTATGTCCAATTTCCAATTACCTAATATTTTATCAGTTTGCCAAATAAGCATCATAGAGTGATGTAATTGAGTGAAATCTCGTTAAACGCGTATCGCAATTAGAGAGGTTCTCACGATAACAAGAGGCGCATGGAAATCGCGATGAGAAAACTTTATCATTCGTGCGACCGCTGTGTTAGAGTAGAGAGGGGCCTAGATACGATGTTTTAAATACAATGTCATAATGTAGGATTGTGGTGATGGTATTTTTCATAACTCGTTAGTCGTTACAGATATTTTTTTTCTACCACTAAGGTGGCACACAAGCATACGGCCCACCTGATGGTAAGCAGTCACCGTAGCCTATAGCCGCTAGCAATACCAGGGATATCACTAACGGGTTGCCAACCATGTTGTTGATGAGGACTGCTAGCGGCATTACTACTAGCCCAGCGTATCCTCGCCTTACTACCGCAGAAACACAACACTACATCAAGTAGTGTTATTTATTTCACTGCGGTCTTCTGTAAGGCGGAGGCACAGTCCCCGAGAAGGACGGCTCCAATTTAAATGGGAAAACCCACGGGAATTACCAAATCACCCTACTTCTCTTATAAGTTATAGTAGTAGATCTAGTGGGTCTTAGGTTTATTAGTCTAAAGCCTGACAACGTTGTCACAGGTGCGATTGCCGCCAGGATATGTATGTATAAATAATACTAGCATTTTCGCCTCGACTTCGCCCGCGTAGCAATATAGTATACTATTACCCGTTTTCCCGTAGGAATGAAGCATTTTCCCGTGGTAAAGTAGCCTATGTTCATCAGGGATAATGTCAGCTTCTAATGGTTAAAGATTTTTTCAAATCGGTCCGTTAGTTTCGAGCCTATTCAATACAAACAAACAATCAAATCTTTCCTTTTTATAATATTAGTGCAGATGTACATTAAAAAAAATCAGGCGTTGTTTTGCGGAAATTCATATTTATTAAATGCTTAATATTACATATTGTTAAGATCAAAGGAAAGCGTGGCAGAGGAAGGCCAAGGATAAGTTACCTGCAACAGATAAAGACGAAGGCTAACGTTATGTCGTACCAAGAGGTCAAAGAGATGGCTAACGTTAGAACGGCTTGGCGATTGCTCCACCGACAAGAGCCTAGCTCTTAAATATATGATGATTACATATTTTTAATAATATTTTTGCGTCAGGATGTTTGGTATAGCCATTCAATCCTATGGAAAACAACCTGTTTCACTTCAAGTTTAATTAAATACGATTATTTTAATAACATAATATGTCCAAAGATCTGTTGGCCTTTTAAGCTTATTTTTTTTAAATTACCGAACTGACGTAATCACATCGTAAATGAATAAACACAGTTATTTCAAGTGAATGTAGATTGTTGACCGATGGGAAAGGCTGTAAGGAAATACGGTGACATGTCACATGTCGCAATTTTGTTTATATTCATTTAAAAACAATCAGAGCATGCAACCTTTCACTCGATCATTCGTATCTTCGCTTCACTATTGGTGCACTTCGCCTGTCTTCACTCTCGAAATGAGTGAGCTAAAACATTTCTTTTTATGGATTACTTAACCTACTTCTTTCTGAGAAGTGAATATGCGTCAAAATAAAAATAAACCGATTTGGGATTTCCCGTGGGTTATCCCATTTAAATTGGAGCCGTCCGACTGGGGACTGTACCTCCGCCTTACAGAAGACCACAGTGAAATAACACTACTTGATGTAGTGTTGTGTTTCTGCGGTAAGTAAGGTTGCCAGTGCTCCAAGAGGATACGCTGGGCTATTAGTATTGCTGCTAGCACAGTGAGTCTTCATCAACAACATGGTTGCCGCCCCGTTAGTGATACCCCTGGTATTGCTAGCGGCTATAGGCTACGGTGACTCCTTACCATCAGGTGGGCCGTATGCTTGTGTGCCACCTGTGGTAGAAAAAAAAAGAAAAGAAAATGTCATTATATAACCTAGTAGGGGTAGCAAACCCTATAATAAAGATGAATCAAAATCGTTTATTCATTTCAGGGCCTAATAAGGCACTTATGAAGATTTAAATTACCATAGAATTATCATAGAATCTAAAAACCTAAAAGCCACTAAACCTGCCACGCTTTACTAAATATCGACAGATAGTAATACGAAAACATTTTTATTTTGATCCCATCCCAGGTCTGGATTTGAACCTCAAGGTCTCAAGCACAGACCATCCGCTGAGATGCGCAGGCGATTAACCGACCGAGGTAGTAGAGGACAGTACGTAGGTAGTTAATAGAGTAGTTACTTATCTATTGTGTCTAAGGTGTTACTAATATCGTTCAAATGTTTTCAACATGAGATCATTTTGTTGGCTATATGGAAACGACGTCACTACCCTCACTTTAAAAATACATAATATGTAAACTTATTTGATACCCTTCTCTTGGAAAGAAATAGGTAATGCTTTCAATTGTTCTAGTGGAGTTATTGATAAGCTGCTAAGGGACGCGGATAATGAAATTACATTTCATTTTTATATACCACTAAAGTGACGAAGAAACATACGGCCCATCTGATGGTAAGCGGTCACCTTATGACCCCTGGACCCTGGTCTAGTGGACATATCTGACTGCTACGCTGAGGTCGCGGGTTCGATTCGCACCGGCGCATGTATGTGTTATGCGTTTTGTGTTTGCCTTGCGTCGTTTCTGCGAACGGTCTTATAGCGAAGAGTCTCGACCAACACCTCAAGGCGCTCTCGCTCGATGGTTGGGTCAAGGGTCGGATACAGAAGGCAGTACTCCTCGACACGGCTCGCATTGTCAGGGGGTTCCTCACTCTGTAACCCTAACCACCGGTAGCTTGAGCTCGCGCCTCGTTATCGGTGGCTCTCTAAGTTAGGTGTTTTTTTTATAATTGCTATGTTTTTTTTAAGAATATTGTAAAAAAAATTAGGCTTAGAATTGAAATAAATAATAGGAATAATAATAAGAATAAACACGTTTATTGCTTTTAAATACAGTAGAAATAAAAGTAGCTTTAAAAACAATCTTAAAAAGAAAACGCTTCATTAAGATCATCTTAGCGAATGGTTGCATTCGCATGTTCCAATAGCATTTTAATTTAACGCAACTACGTACAAATTACTTAACCAAACTTAAGCTACTGACCCTTCAATCTATCATCTTCTATTAGGAAATCAAATACTTACGCGAAAACACATTAGCGTCACACTCTACGCTTAGTTTAAGTTATAACATTACATTTTAACGCTTGCTTAACTTAATGAATTACAAAAGAAATCAAGCGATCTTTGATTGATTCACACAACTTTTACTAAGAATTAGAAGCTTAATTACGATTGATACTCAAATTACTTGTTACGTAAAATGTGATTTAAGCTTGATAGATACGGCCTTATGGCAAAGTTAATTTTTATTTTCTGAACATAATTGTTAAATAGTTACATACCTATGTATCAATTAGGGTCGGCAACGTTCTCTATCAGCCGTCATCTCTGTGTTCACTTCCTTTCTGGCCATGTCATCTTTCACACAATCCATCCATCTTTTCTTAGGTCTACCTTGACTAGTCAAAACAGACGACGGGTACAGACCCGTCGTCTGTTTTGACTAGTTCACCTCCTTCTTAATAATAAACTTCTTATAAACACCCAGATGCCAGGCAAACACGTTTGTCATAAATGTTTGCCCCGGCGGAAATCAAACCCGCGACTCGTAGATAACTAACCACTAGACCAGCGGGCTCCTCAAATACGCAACATTATAGAATAGACATATTTCATCATAGCCATATATTTGTAATCAATGATATATATATATATATGCATCATATCATTTACTTCCCTTTAATTTTACGCGCAACATTAACTCATTAGCCATCTACGGCAGTGTTTACACGAGCACTAACGTGTTTGCAGTTGAAAGTGAAACCTGCACATCCCTATTTGTAAGACTGGATGTACTGTTACTATGAAGTTGGGTTTTCCATCTAGACTCACGGTGTAATGACGGTAGGTGCGGTCGCGGAAAAAGCGAAAGTGGTTTTTCACATTTCAAATTACGTAGGTTTTAAAATTGGAATGGATATGCGACTTGCGAGTTAACAGCCTAACTTTTTTGCTTAAAGACTGCGTTAGAAATTGAAATTTTTTTTAAATAAGGTAGTGTTATTTATGTTTTTAAATTATCTGTTTTTTTTTTTTTTTATACCACTAAGGTGGCACACAAGCATACGGCCCACCTGATGGTAAGCAGTCACCGTAGCCTATAGAAGTTAGCAGTACCAGAGTTATCACTAACGGGGTGCCAACCATGTTGTTGATGAGGACTCACTGTGTTAGCAGCAATACTAGCAGCTCAGCGTATCCCCGTGGAGCACTGGCAACCTTACTTACCGCAGAACCACAACACTACATCAAGTAGTGTTATTTCACTGCGGTCTTCTGTAAGGCGGAGGTACAGTCCCCAGTCGGGCGGGTGCAATTAAAATGGGATAACCCACGGGATATCCCAAATCGCCCTACCTCTCTTATGTTATGCTTAATGGAAAATATATGTTTCAAATGAAATATAAATTTTCCAGCAAGTGCTTCTAAGACACAAAGCGTACTTAATCAGTTATTTGAATACAATTTATACCGTATACTATCGATGTACAAATTTATTTTATAGGCGGACAACATGGATTTAAACAATTTGGGGCAGGCAGATCAAATATTTGAGTGTATATTACAATAATTAGGATATTACATCAAATAACAATGGATCGAATACGTGTTAAGTTGATAAATTAGACAATCAGGGATAAGCAGCGAGGTAGGGCGTTTTGGGATTTCCCGTGGGTTATCCCATTTAAATTGCAGCCGCCCGACTGGGGACTGTACCTCCGCCTTACAGAAGACCGCAGTGAAATAACACTACTTGATGTAGTGTTGTGTTTCTGCGGTAAGTAAGGTTGCCAGTGCTCCATGAGGATACGCTGGGCTAGTAGTATTGCTGCTAGCACAGTGAGTCCTCATCAACAACATGGTTGGCACCCCGTTAGTGATACCCCTGGTATTGCTAGCGGCTATAGGCTATGATGACTGCTTACCATCAGGTGGGTCGTATGCTTGTGTGCCACCTTAGTGGTATAAAAAAAACATGAATAAAAAGCAGTTTGATCATAATAGACACAAAATCAATAACAAGCTATATACAAACTTTTTAATACCAGTTAATATTTCGTCTGCGATATAAAGTATAAGTTATGAAGTACCTATCTGCTGTCTAGCTAGAGCTATCACAGGAAAGATTTTCGTTAAGATAAATTCACATCTAATTTTTTTTTACGTCATAATCGTACTATATCACTGTCAATGATGACCCGGTACACTGCCAGCCACTGTTCTAATCCGAATCTACTTTAGTCCATTCATCGGTTGTCTGGAAGAGATCGCTCTTATGCGATAAGACCGCCAATTGTACTTTAGAATTTAAGCATTTACCTAATCACATATTGTATCCTTTTATTGTGCAATAAAGTGTACCTATCTATCTATCTATCTATATCACCACCACATGGTTCATTGAGCTATCGCTAAACGCTTTGTCGGAATAATTCACATAAAGCATCTCCCTAGATGAAAGTGGTCGGTCTAACCGAGAAAATTGCACAGGAAAGCATGCGAAAGCACTCATTGCACACTCTTACTATAAAACTTTTAAATATGCAATCGAAAGGTGTGAGGGCATGACCTTTTGCATCTTAGATGATCAATTTCATACCGATATCGCTTAACCCGACTACAGCATGTTACGTAGGTAATTGAAATGTAAATTATAAATGTTTTTTTTTAACAATATTGCTAACAAGTTTCTAGCCGTATTTTTAACAGAAAAAAACGACCTCCCGAATCCGGTGGTAGATTCTGACGATTTGAAAGTCTAGACAAATATAGATGATTTATTTATTTATTTGGTTCTTCAAGATTATAACGTACATCACACATGATTAAGAATCACATTATAAGTGTAGATGTTCCAACAATTATAGAAGAACACAACATTCAAACGTTTATGTTGAGTTTGTATCACACAAGCATGTATACATCTAGAAAAAATCTACCATCTTTTACTACTTCGCCGCGACGACCAAAACAAGCTGTCATTTTAAATTCCTTAACCGGGTTCTTAAGGACTTTCCTAGGAAAACATTACCAAGAGCCCAATTCGGGCAACAGCGCGTAACAACTACGCAATACGCAATGCTTGAATCGAACGAGCTTAGAATTGCAATCTGCAAAACGATGTTATTAAGGCATTAACCGCATTTCACGACGACGTGATGGTAATACTGCAGTTTATCGACTTTTATTTCGGTATCGCTAAAAGTAAATAGCAGTAAATTGGGTACTTCTTTTTTTTATACCACTATGGTGGCAAACAAGCATACGGCCCACCTGATGGTAAGCGGTCACCGTAGCCTATGGACGCTTGCAACACCAGGGGTAACACTCGCGCGTTGCCGACCCTACTTATCTTATCATTATATATACTTATCACTACATAGTATAAAACAAAGTCGCTTCCCGCTCTCTGTCTGTCCTTATGTATGCTTAGATCTTTAAAACTACTATTTTGATGCGTGATTCAAGAGCAAGGTTTTTATGTTTAATTATTTTTTGTTTATTAGGTATTTAACTTATATGGCTAACGCTGGCTGTGCGAAGTCGGAGCGGGTAGTTATTTATAAGCCTCCTTAGCTCAACGGTCATGACCTTGGCTTTTGACATTGGGGTATTAGGTTCGTGCATACAAAATGTTGCTTGACGGACTTTGGACACTGCGATGGTATCCACCTATCGTGCTTCTTGCAAAAAGGAAAGGGCGTTATAAAATAAACAATATATTAAAAATCATCTACCTTTGTTTTACAAATAAGACCGTTTGCTTCAAACTCTTATTCTCTCTTAAAATGGTTCGTGTAATATTACACACGGTGCTGCTCGCCTAGCTTGAACTTGGCTTGCCACGCGACCGCGTGTCTAGATAAAGAAAAAATATACGTAGTCTAGTTTTTATAAATCTGGAAAATTCTACATCGAGAACATAGTTGTCTTCATTGGGAGAACTAAATGTTCTTTGGTAAATACGGAACCCTAAAACTACTATCATTATCCGTATCTGTTCGTCTATTGCCTTACAAACACCCACGGAATGCAGTGACTTCAATAATTTTCCTCGAAACAAGTGGGGCGAGGCGATATGTGAATTTGTAATCACCAGAATCACTTGCGAGTTGAGACACAAATTCGCCAAAACAATTGTAACGTAACGGGACGAGAGAATGTAACTGCACTCTAAATATAAATAGTTTCATAGAGGGATAAGAATTGTGTAAATTATCACTACTTGATGTAATGTTGTGTTTCTGCGGTAAGTAAGGTGCCAGTGCTCCACGAGGATACGCTGGGCTCATAGTAATGCTTCTAGCACAGTGAGTCCTCATCAACAACATGGTTGGCACCCCGTTAGTGATACCCCTGGTATTGCTAGCGGCTATAAGCTACGGTGACTGCTTACCATCAGGTGGGCCGTATGCTTGTGTGCCTTGTGTACCTTAGTGGTATAAAAAAAAATGTGTAAAAGAGCAGTAACATCCAACAAACATATATTCTCTTTTAACATTAGTATCCATGCTAATATTATAAATGCGAACGTAACTCTGTGTGTTTGTTAGCTACCTTTTCAGGACTAAGCGGCTGAACGGATTGTCATAAAATTTGACAAGGAGATAGATTATATCCTGGGGAAGGGCATCTTGTCTTGCCAAAGTAGCCGGTAACAACTAGTCTCCAATAAAAAGCCTCGATCGAGCAGATCCTATATTTCCAAACTCGCAATTCGGATGTTCTCAACGCATTGCATCTTAAATTTATCTTTCCCGAATCTAGGGCGACACTGGTGCCAATTCTGTTGTTCAAAATGACTAAGCTTGACTAATTTGACAAGTCTAAAAATATTGTCATCCTTATTTAACACCGCACATGAGAAAGGGATAGCAAGACTTTTAGACCTGTCAAATTAGTTAAGTTTAGTCATTTTGAACAACAGAATCGACACCACTGACCACATAAAAATGTACCACCACCACAACCACAGCATACATAATAGAACATTATGGTATCTTCTAACTAAGACAGACCCTATTAAGTGTAGGCTTCTCAACCATGTTTTGTTATCAGATCTTTTTCCAGATGTGAAGTGTCTTGGTCTTATGACGATGTTAATTCTGCTGTACCGATCATTAAACAAAAAAAAATTACAAGTCTTAAAGTATTGACATCCTTATTTAACCCGACACATGAGAAAGGGATAGCAAGCTTTTAGTACTGTCAAATTAGTTTAGTTTAGTAATTTTGTACAACATAATCAACACCATTGTATTATTTTAAATCCTCTTATTTTCTTTAAAATGTTTTTAGTTTCAAAATCGCTTGATTAGCATAATTTGTTTCCTTTTCGCCTCCAGTCGAAATTACCTCGTATCTTAAATTACTCGAGAAAACGTGATTTGAACCTTAACGATGTTTAAATTTACAAGGTTCTTGTAGATGGCCTACGTAGTGTAATTATCATATTTAACTTTAAGTCGATTAATTGGGAATTTGAGAACATGCTACAGGGCACACATTTTTTTTATACCACTAAGGTGGCACACAAGCACACGGCCCATCTGATGGTAAGCAGTCACCTTAGCCTATAGCCGCTAGCAATACCAGGGATATCACTGGCCTATGTAAGTGTATCTATGGATATCACTGACGGGTTGCCGACCCTGTTGTTGATGAGGACTCACTGCTAGCAGCATTACTACTAGCGCAGCGTATGGAGCACTGGCAACCTTACTTACCGTAGAAACACGCTACTACTACTACACTAGAGTACTTAGAACCGGCGTGGATGTATGAAGAGATTCATAAATGTAGATGGAGTCAAGAGTGTAATGGCGCTCTATACTCTGCCTACAGCGTCGGCCCTAGTCCACAAGCAGGGTACAGTGAGATTGTCTTTTGCTCTAGTAAATATTAAAAGCCTGTTTGCCGAAAGAAATATTGTCATTTTCGCCCTTGGAGCCGCCGAGAGCAAGCACTACTCTGCCTCCACCCTAAGGTCGGCATTATCTGCTTACCCTAAAGGGACTCGGCATGATATAATGATCAGCTTCGTCGCAGAAGGACGAAATCATGATCGAGATAATGATTTCATTATGTACCAACACGGCCGTGCGCGCTGCACTTTATAACAATCGCACGTTTTGCTTCCGCCGCAAACAATGTGCACGGATTTCGTAACCATAACACATTAGCTAAGAAAATAAACCAAACAAACTTTATAGTTAGCTCAGGTTAGTGTAATTAATATTAACAAAAAAGATTTTTTAGGAACGCACGTTCATTATGGCTGGGCTTATTTTTAACTCCTTAATTCCGTTTGAATGTAGTATGATCAATATTGTAAACAAACAGCTATAGAATATTATTATTGTTATTATATTATATAATATTATTTATATTATATAATATTGTTATTTTGAGAAAAAGGTATCCATGTTAAGTTAGTACTTGAAATGTAAACTTTATGTAATTCTTTTGGTTTTTAAAAGAGTAATTACTGAGTTTCTTGCCGGATTCTTCTCAGCAAAACCGTCCTTCCGAATCCGGTGGTAGATTCTGACGATTTGAAAGTGCTTGCCTGTAAAGTCTAGTCAAATAAAGATCTTTTCGAATTTTGAATTACTGTATACTATCATTTATTTGTCACGCGAATACTTTGTAATTATTCGCCGAATAAAGATGGTGGGTCAGTGCCTACACAGCACCAATTGAGACTACTACCATACAGCTTTGAAAATTGTAAACATCATAATTCGGTCGACATTCGGTCGACTCTCTGTCGGTTGATGACATAATGACGAGAGTGCGCACCTGTTATCGTTACGTCACAGAGGTCAAATATTTTGTGGGTAGTACGCTGGCCTTTCGCTGTGAGAAATTAAAGCACTTATCACTTCTATGCGTAGACGCAATTGTTTGTAAGACTTTCGTTTTATTTGTGACTATGTGAAAATACAAGTCATCACTTTCTCACATACATACATATCACGCCAAGGCTCTCACAGGGTAGGCAGAGAGTATAGAGCGCCATTTCACTCTTGACTTGCACTCTATTTTGCTTCTACATTCATCAATCTCTTTATGCCCGCCAGTTCCGAGTACTCTTTACCTTCCATAATTGAGTACTCTGTCAAGTAGATCTAGGCGTAGACCTTAGCCTTCTCGGTTTTTTCCACTCATAATTTCTGATACATGCACTTTTTCTGTTGGCTTTGGTGACCAGTGAGCATTTATTTTTCCACATGATGGAAATACCGTATACATGTATTTGCATAATTAATAGGTTCAATACTATTTTGGACAAGAATCGGATAGCAATCCTGGTATACACGAAAAACTTACCAAATATTTAATTAATATATTTTTTATTGTATTTTTGACTACATAGGAAATAGAAATAAGTTTCTAGCGGATAAGGTGTTAGTTTTCCATGTAAATCAATATACATATTAAAATTAAGCCCTATTCCCCTTGGTCACGGCATCATGCGTGAACGGCTGGACCGATTTCGCTAATTCTTTTTTGTGTTTGTTACTGTCAGGAGAAGGTTCTTATAAAAAAAAAGAACTGTTCTTTTTATTTCGGGTTAAACTAAAGATCCTTTTTGTAATGTATTTGACATATCATCCATAGCTAAGACAGGATAACGTCTGTCGGGACAGCTAGGACATGATAAAAGTATCATAAAAATGTTAAAACTAGTAACCTCCTTGACTTTTCAAGTAACCATTTTGATGTAACTCTTGTAGATCACATACCACTGCAAAACATCACATAATAATGTCATAAATAGAAGTGCGAAATAGTGTTGTAACGTGTTGAGTTAGTGATGCGAAAACCATGTGGGAGTACCTCGCCGTTCTTCTCATCGGATTCTGGCTCGGTGTTGCCATATTCCTCTACGTCTCCTGCCACTGGCTAGAGGAGATCTTGGGTAAGTTTATTCTCTTTGAAATTACTCTTACGTTGTGTACATACTACCAATAAGCACTAAGGACTGGAATTCTCTCCCTTCGTCAGTGTTCCCAGAATCTTACAACCAGGGACTCTTTAAGACTAAATTGAATAGGCTACTAACGGACAAACGAGCTACACTTTCTACCACACCTTCACTTACCATCAGGTAATCAATACCTGACCCTAAGTAATAATTTATTTACGTTGTAGACATTTCTTGATCAAAATATGACAAACCATATGTTTGCTACTGTTTTCTTTATGAACAGAGAAAAGTCACGCTTTAACAATTATTGTTTTATCATTTTTGTTCTCAGACCCGTCAGTCTAAGATTTTGTCATTCAAATCAAACCTGTGGGATATTTTTTCAGTAAAAATTATTATTGTATGAACTTGGGTAACTGCTACAAAATATTTTAAATATTTCTCCTTGGAGAACTTTTTTCACGATTAAATATTTTAACATCAAAATAACGATAGCTGCGAAAGAGAATGTATTGTTGTGACTGCATATTTTCTGGATTATATATAAAATATCCATCGACTAAAAACACAAAGCCTCGAGTCGGCATAAATGGAAAAAGTTATTCACACATACATCGCTGCAAAGGCCAACCACTCGCATACTTTTAAGACTTGTAAGTCTTGAGTCCTATTTTTATAGTCATTAACCGTATATACTTGTTTATACATACATTTGTACATACCTACATGTGTTGGTCCTACACATCGATACTTTAAGATACCCGAAAGCCGTAGACAAAAGGGATATTATTGACCACTATTCCACCTGTGTCACACGCATCTGACGCATCACTTGTTATTTTTAACTTCAGACGCAAAAAGAGGGGTTTTATAAGCTTAACCTGTGTATTTGTGTGTCTGTCTGTGACATCATATCTACTATCTCCTAAACAGATTTTAATTTAGGCGACTTAATCGAGAGTGTTTTCTCAAGCGAGTCAGTTATGACTTTTAGAGCATTTTGAATCGGATCGGTCGCTTTAAAGCGACATTATTCGCTAATTATCATTTTGTAGTCATCGCGTAGCCGGTTTTATATAAATAATTTTTAATGCATTTAAGGTCGATTTTAATAATATTAATAATGCAAGTCATGACATTTTATAATGTCACCAGATCAATAAAATAATTGCATAATTTAACTGTGCTAGACAAGATCAGTCTTATGATATTTATTTTTAAAAAAATATTTTGGAGCCATCAAAATACAGAATAACCTACGTTTCTTGCTTATTTTTAACCAACTTACATATATAATAACATAACCAGACTGGGTCTCTTTCGAGGTATAGAGTGCCAATTCACTCTTGACTTGCACACCTTAATGGCTCCTTCTACATTCATCGGTGGTAATTTAGACCTTTATATGTGCCTTATTAGGGCCTAAATTTAATAAATGATTTTTGATTTTCATCAACATCTTCAAAAATAAGGCCGGTTCCTCTATACTCTTTACCTTTCCGTACCAACTCACTGGTTAGTTGCCCAAAGAATCTCTACTAAATATATCATTTTAAAAAACTATCTTTTTCCCCGTGACTTCGCCAGCGTAGCAATATAGTATACTATTACCTGTTTTCCCGTAGGAATGAACCTTTTTCGCGCGGTAAAAATTAGCCCATGTTCATCAAGGATAATGTCGGCTTCTAATAGTAAAATAATTTTTCAAATCGGTCCAGTAGTTTCGGAGCCTATTCAATACAAACAAACAATCAAATTATTTTTTTATAATATTTGAGTAGAAGCATCTTTAAGTTCCAAGAATTTTCCCAGCCTATCGACTGTTAACCTTATGAAGGCCGTCTGGTCAGACCAGACGGACTCAAGGTACAAACATTTTATTTTAATTTTTTATTGGGAAGAATTGCTTGTACTTGATAATATTTATCTTTATATAATGATGACGACTTGTCTTGTCAACCATATCATCGAGGAGGACTTACTGACCACGACCACCATATGTAATCCTTACTGCCAAGTTTTCGAGAAGCTCTAGAAACCTTACTCACCACAGAAACACAACACTTTATCACAGTAGTGTTTATTTGACAGTAGTGTTTATGATCTTCTGTAGAGTAACAGTCGCTAGTCAGGATGTTATTTTTTATATGATTAAGGTGGCAAACAAGCATACGGCCCGCCTGATGGTATACGGTTACCGTAGCCTACGGACGTTAGCAACACCAGGGGTATCGCTCGTCGTCGTACATTTTAATTACCTATTACTATCTATTTAAATTAATCGTGGTGTGATTAATCACTCATTGATACAGGTCGCTGGGGTATGAACCCAGACCTCAAATGGCAGGTAGTCACTTCAACCACACGGCTACCACAGCCTTTATAAAGTAGCTTGACGTGGCTTCAAAAAGAGAGGTAGGGCGATTTGGGATTTCCCGTGGGTTTTCCCATTTAAATTGGAGCCGCCCGACTGGGGACTCCGCACCTCCACCTTACAGAAGACCGCAGTGAAATCACACTTCTTGATGTATTCTGCGGTAAGTAAGGTTGCCAGTGCTCCACGAGGATAAGCTGGGCTAGTAGTAATGCTGCTAGCACAGTGGGTCCTCATCAACAACATGATTGGCAGCCCTCTAGTGATACCCCTGGTATTGCTAGCGGCTATAGGCTATGGTGACTGCTTACCATCAGGTGGGCCAATTGCTTGTGTGCCACCTTAGTGGTATAAGAAGAAAAAACGTGTGGACATCGTTAGCTTATCATTCGAAGTGCCGACGCTTTACATAAGATCAACGTAACATATTTCTTGAGAACCCTTATAGTTTTTTTTTTTAGTAAGTACATAATTATGTCATTTTTTGGCCCTAACTCCGTTCTATATTTCGAGTGTGGCGCGGGCAGTAAGTACCACAGAACTTTACTCAATTTTAATATAAAGATTTGATAATCTGAGGTGCTTTATATTAAAATTAGTTAAAAGCCACCCAGCCAATTATACTTTTCATTAATTAGGTGAAGAATTAGCATGTATGTATAATCGACGGAGCTTATAATGTCGCTAATTTAAATATGATTCCGCATTCGTTCGCTTAGGTAATATTAACAGCATACATTATTCATCCGTATGTTTTAGTTGATAGCCTAGTGACCTATTGAAAAGCTGCTATGCGATTCGCCTCAATCAGCTTCTGAATTAGCCGCTGATTTTATGATGCGAGATGTCACTTCAGCGAGAAAGATGTCAAAATGTTTTTATTTGGTGGCAAAATTACAATACGTAAGACCCTACTTAGAATTGTCAATAAACTTAAAACTACAAATAATTTAATAAGACATAAAAACACACACATGCGATGCACTTTCCGGGTAGGCAAAATCCCTTGACACTCTTGACTTGTACACCTCATTTCCTTCCTGCATATTTTTATTCAAATAACACCACTTTGATGTAGTGTTGTGTTTCTGCGGTGAGTAAGGCTGCCAGTCCACGAGGACTGCGCTAGTAGTAATGCTGCTAGCACAGTGAGTCCCCATCAACAACGGTGTTGACGACTCGTTAGTGATACCCCTGGTATTGCCAGCGGCTATAGGCTACGGTGACTGCTTAACATCAGATGGGCCGAATAAAAAGAAACTTAATACCTTCAAGACTCTTTCATACATTCCCGCCGGTACCCAGTACCTTTCTAGTACTTTGGAAATTTGATCTAGATAGTTAGACTTTAACTTCAACGGCTTCTTCTGCCTCACATTCGCTTCGCATATCTTTTTCATCAGTCTTCCATCAACTCATACGTTCTTTTAATCGATAGTAATAGAATTAAATCTATAGATGTTTCTAACAATACTGTGACTGACACGATCGTATGTAACATGTATGCATAAAACTCATCGGAGATTTCACCACTGTTGGCCGGCATTGGGTAAGCGGTACAATCTGTCGTTTAAGGCAAATGGTAGTTACTAGTTAAGGCCGCAGCCGGCCTCGACACCGTTGATATAATGTAAAAAGTGCCACCGTGATATATTCGTAAGATATGTCAGGGTTTCTCAAACTTTTGGCTACACGAACCCCTGTTTAAGTTTCCAGATGACAGCGACCCCTTAACAACTAAAATACCAATTGTTGAAGTCGTTTAAATAAACAAATAGAGTAACAAATAGAGTGCCAAAAAAAATATCTTTTTGGCTGGCGCATGATGTCTTAAGTTGCCTTAAAATATACCTAATGTTTGGGCCGACGTAATTTACCCACAAATTAAAGTTAACCAGCCTCATAAATAGCATAATTATTAAAATATTAGGTCCTTACATATGAAATTGGCGTTTTGTATGGGAGGAACAAAAAGTCGAATATTTTTTAATATAATATATTTAATTAATCAAAGTATGAACCATTATTTTCTATGCACTTTTGCCATCTCATAGGTAGTTCATTGATCCCTTTACTAAAAAAACCAGTCGGACGGGAATCAATAAAATCTTTGAAGGCGATTTGGACTGCCCCATCGGAGTTGAATTTTTTCCCTTGCAAGAAGTTATCCAAATTTCGAAAAAAATGGTAATCTGTTGGAGCAAGGTCCGGGGAGTACGGAGGATGTCTTAGACTTTCCAATTGAAGCTCTTCTAATTTAGTAGCCGTCTGTAGCGCAGTGTGTGGTCTAGCGTTGTCGTGAAGCAGCAGTGGCGTGGAGCGATTGACCAGCCTAGGTTGTTTAGCCGCTAGCTTTTCCATCATGGTTTGCAATTCCTGACAATAGACATCAGCCGTAATAGTCTGGCCAGATTTGAAAAAACTGTAATGAACAATACCGGCACTAGTCCACCAAACGCTTACAAGTAACTTTTTTGGGGTTAATTTTCGCTTGGGGCAGGATTTGGCTGGCTGACCAGGATCTAACCATTGCGCTGAGCGCTTCCGATTATCGTAAAGAACCCATTTTTCATCACAGGTAATGATTCGGTTTAAAATACCTTCATTATTGTGCCGGTTTAGTAATGTAACGCAGCAGTCGACGCGCGTTTGCCGGTTTGTTTCAGTCAATTCGTGAGGTACCCACCTTTCAAGCTTTTTAATCTTCCCAATTTGCTTCAAGTGAATTAAAACAGTTTTATCACTAACATTGCAGCCTGCAGCTAACTCGGACGTGGTTTGCGATGGATCCGCTTCCACAATAGCCTTCAACTCTTCATTATCAACTTGAGTCTCAGGCCGTCCACGGGGCTTGTTCTGCAGGTTGAAATTTCCAGAACGAAAACGTTGGAACCAAAAACGAACTGTGTTTTCTTTTGCAACACGACCGCCATACACATCATTCACCCTTCGAGTTGTTTCCGCAGCACTAGTGCCACGGCGGAACTCGTACTCGTAAATAATGCGATATTTAAGGTTTTCCATTTTGTAAAATGAGTGACGCAAACAGAAAAAAACAGAAGAAAAAAAACAAATGAATGACGATCATCGAAGCACAAATACATGAGTCTATAGCTGTACAAATTTGAATTTGGAATTCCTTACCAAAGAGGAGAAATTCGTGATTAAAGTGGCCAGTACGAAAAACGCCAATTTCATATGTAAGGACCTAATATAATGATGCAAAATTTTCTCAAGTCATGGCTTTTGCCGCTAGGCTATTGTTGTTTTATGAACCTCAACGTAATGGTAATATTTTACGAGCATTTATATATATATTATATAAATATTATTATTATATTACCAATATTATCTACTCTGATATACTACATTACCTTGCCTTTTTTTATTTGAATGCATTTCCACTTGTAAATGTCAAGTTGACACATCGCTCTATTAGTTTGTATTGCATTTGTTTTAGTGTGCTAACACTGCTTGTTCACTGTTTGTGTGAAGCGGATCCGCTGTTACTTAATGTTTTCTTAAAATGGATTCAACTAATTTGACAGGTCTAAAAATATTGCCATCCTTATTTAACCCCGCACATGAGAAAGGGATACCAAGAGTTTTAGACCTGACAAATTAGTTAAGTTTAGTACATTCGCGTTTATAATATAAGTATGGATTGCAATACCATGGGTATCACTAGCGTTGCCAACGTTATTGTTGAAACACTGGGCTAGAATCATACGGTTAGTTATCAACAGCAAACACGTCACACAGCGACGTTTATAAAAAACAACTCCTTCGTAACAGCTGTTCTCTTTTCCCCCAGACCTCCCCGCCCGTAATGCATCAAGCATAAATAGCGCTCCAGTCAGCGCCAGCGGGGCCCATGTCCAGCTCAAGAGGTTGGTGGCGAGAGTGGTGGAGGAAGCCGCAACGCTGCCGGCGCTGCAGCGGTACGCGGCCGAGCCACACACGCCGAGCGACTCGTCCACCTATGAAGATCTGTTAGCCACAGCTATTTTGAATAAGGTATCTTTTGGCTTTTGTACTGCTAGCAAGAATTTGTTTCGACTACGTATTCGGAAACGTAACACGCAAAATGTCTGAATTTACATACGAATTTTTAGTTCCACTTTTCGCCGCCGCATTGCTATTCATTTTCCTATACAAAAGTAGTCGAAAGCGATACGAATACGTAGCCGAAAGTGGTTCTATCTAAGGCTAGACTAGTCGTGTAGTTTAGTCGATGCTTTAACGTCATCATCATCATCATCATCAGCCTATCGACGTCCACTGCTGAACAAAGGCCTCCCCCATAGATTTCCACAATGACCGATTCAATGCGGCCCGCATCCAACGCTTGCCAGCGACCTTTATCAGGTCATCGGTCCATCTAGTGGGGGGCCGTCCGACGCTGCGTTTTCCAGTGCGTGGTCTCCACTCTAGAACTTTTTGGCCCCATCGGCCATCCGTTCTACGAGCTATGTGCCCTGCCCATTGCCACTTCAACTGGCTAATCCGCTGAGCTATGTCGGTAACTTTATTCTTCTGCGAATCTCCTCATTTCTGATTTGATCTCGCAGAGAAACACCCAGCATAGCCAGAGGGCTATGGAGAGCCATAGCTCGTTGAGTGACTCTGAGCTTTCTTATGAGGCCCATAGCGAGTGACCACGTTTCTGTTCCGTATGTCATCACTGGTAACACACGCTGGTTAAAGACTTTCGTCTTAAGGCATTGCGGTAAATTCGACGAAAAGACGTTGCGAAGCTTTCCGAACGCTGCCCAGCCGAGTCGGATTCGACGGTTGACCTCTTTCTCAAAATTGGACTTGCCTAATTGGACTGTTTGTCCCGCTCTGCGATTCTAAGCAGACTTCCGACAGAACGACACCGTCGAACTGAGCACAGAAGCTTGTTGTATCGATACACTTCGACAACACATCACATTAATGTAGTGCATATCGATTGTACCAACAACTGATAGCATATCAGCACAGATACCGTATCACGATAAACTGTTCTTACTGTAAGACAGTTTTAAATCAATACGGAGCTCGCAAAGAAATGGTAAGTGATAAGTTTGTTCGAAATTAATTCTTAGTCATCTGGGATTAAGCGCTGCAATCAGCTGTGGGTGGTAATAATTTGTTTTGTTGTTATCTGTGCCTCAATATGGACGCATTCACTTCTGTGGTCGCGGTAATCTTACTGTACATCCTAGCATGGGTGAGTTCGATACAACATAACTAAGAAAAATATGCAATGAGTGTGATTATTATGATAAAGAAGTGAATTTGTGGTGTTTTCGGAATTTTTCGTAAATAAATACATATTTATAAGTAAGTACATTAAAAATACAGTACACGACTTGGTAGTATTTTTTTTTATTTCTGTGGCACGAAGAATAATTTAAATCGTAATAAATAGGTACTTACTAATAAATTTAATTGTGGAAGTAATGATCATTTATCCATGTTTAAATTGAGTAATTAAAAACAATTTTGACAACGTTTTTTCTTTGGTTTTTACATAATAAATTTAAAAAAATCAATGTTTTTTGCATATATTTTGTACAAATATAAATGTTGTAAGCCATTACAAATACCATAACCTTCTATGAAATTATCTAGGGAATGGGGCCATTGTGCAAAGGGAATCTTTTTTCATACGCTCCTATGATTGACGTAATTTTTTTTATATACTTCACTTATTAATATATATATAATACTTTCTTGGCACTACTCTTAAACTTACCATAAATCAATTTAGTCACGGATTATTGGATTTTATGGACACAAAATTTTATAGGATCGACAATATTCATTTCATTTTTCGTCTTTCGACTACGTAATCGTATCGCCTTCGACTATTTTTGTATGGGAAAATGAACAGCGCTCGCCGGCCAAAAGTGGAACTAAAATTTCGTATGAACATTTTGAGGTTTAGAGAGTTTTCGAATACTAGTCGAAGATGTTCTTGCTACCGGCATTGATGTCTAGAGGAACCATATTAAACCTTTGATCCTCAAAGCTTCTTGACCCGGATGTATTTTTTGAGCCGATAATCTTGCATGTACTTGTACAAGTTTTATCTACCTTCATTATTCGCCTGATAAATCGTGTCGTGGATTACAAAAAGCAATTCGAATACAATTTTATTACTACTGCTATTCTTTTTCCAATTTTATTTTTTTTATGCAAGAAATATATTACAATAAATAATTAGATTAGGCCAATATTAATAGTAAACTATTAATAAAAACACAATAATATTGCCTAGCCATACATACATTATTCTACCTTCATTATTCGCCTGATAAATCGTGCCGTGGATTACAAAAAGCAATTCAAATACAATTTTATTACACACTGTTCTTTTTCCAATTTTTATTTTTTTATGCAAGAAATATATTACAATAAATAATTAGGCCAATATTAATAGTAAAATAATAATACACAAAAAAAAACAATAATATTGCCTAGACATACATTAGGGAATGATAAAAAGTTATCGATAGAAACAATAATTTGATCTTGATACGAAGATGATAAATGATGAAGTTTCGACACTCTGAGATAGATCTGAATATGCCTAAATTATAATCATAGTACTATATACTATGTAATAGAAGGTTGTGATGTGAACCGCTCCGGGATCAGTCCCTATACGAACAGCAACCGTATGACAACTATTATAAGAGATATTATCAAGTGAGCCGAACAGGTTAGGTAAGTTAGGTAATTTCCCGAAAAAAAAAATATTTTTAACAAAACATATTATTATTTATCAAACTATGATAATTATAACAATTATCATGATCATGATAATGACCCAAAGTCGAGGCAACACAAAAACCTAAGGAAGTCGTAATTTTGAACCAACAGTGGAGTGTGAAGACATTAAAAAAAACTATATTCATCATATTCATCGGATGGAATATTTTTTTTACAAAGTCGCTTCCCGCTATCTGTCTGTCCCTATGTATGTTTAGATCTATACGCAACGGATTTTGATGCGGTTTTTTTTAAATAGATAGAGTGATTCAAGAGGAAGGTTTAATGTATTTTTTTGTGGTTTTTATTGTCAGAAGGTTCTTAATAAGTTTTTTTTTTAAATAATACCAGAACATTTTAACCTAAAGGCTCTTTTTTCTATGGTTTACTTGACATATGGATTCATAACTAAGATAACTAAGACAGGACAACGTCCTGCGGGACAGCCATTCCATAAATTACAGCTATTCCTATATAATTATATAAAATGGCCATCGACAACCCTACTGGTTTCAGTTTCCCATCAACCCGTGCTTCACATTGCAGTGCGAAAGCGTGTTCGTGTGAGCCAGACCTCTTTGTTGCCTTCACATAAATTTTATCTACATGTCTATATCAGTGAATAAGATTACGTACATATCACCTAGCAGAGTATGTTCAATTTCTTAGATATTTTTACCTTCCCGAAGTTATTCTTTGTATTTTTTTTTCTTAACATTCTAAACGGATGTGTGATCACATGGTAAGCTTAACGTAAGAATGCGTAGTAGTAGTGGTTTTCGTAGTACATTAGTAAAGCCTAATATTCTAAATTCCATCCCATGGTTGACTGGAAGAGATCGTTCGCGTGAGTGATAAGGCCGCCATTGGTACTATACATTTACTAATCGGTACATAATATTTAAACAGACGAGAAAAAACTTTATTTTTGAACCTTTTGGTTACCAAAAACTAAAAACAACAGAAAAAAATACAAATATAAAATGGATCATGTTTATAATGATCGCTACAAATTGTGTACTTTTTGCCAGGTGATCGAGCGCTACCAAAACGAGAATGGGTCAGGAGGTCGCAGCAGCGGCATCCACTCTGCCAGCGCGAGCCCCACTCCCTCCGAGAGATCCACCCCACGGTCTCTCAACTCTAGAACCACCCGGGAGATTACGCCTCCTGTAAGCATATCTAAATCGTCATGTATGAAGAGATTGACGAATGTAAAAGAAGCAAAAGACTTCAAGAGAGACGTCATGAGTGAAATGATGCTCTATACTCTGCTTACCCCGTAAGGGACTAGACAGGATGATATTATGTATACATGTATCGTCATAAACTAAATTAAGTTCCCCACTAAGCTCAAGCCAACTACTTCGTGGTTGAAGTGGATGTGAGATCCTGGGTTCGATTCCCAGGGCTGACTAATTCGATTTGATTGAAATTGTTAATCTATTGGCTTGGAGCGGTCTCGAACGGATATGCTTAAACGCCTTGTCACGTTGTGATCTAACACATCTTCGGTGTGAAGATTCAATTGACGCAAGACTCAGTCCATACACAAATTATATAGCTAAATATTCTGTAATGGATTTCAGCTTCGCGAAGAGGAAGATGTATCTGACTGGGAGGAGGGAGATGCAACTGAGGAAGCTCTAGAAATGCCAAAAAGAGTGCCATTCCCGGAATTTGGCGGGGATATAGTGCATCACACAGGTAATATTGTTTTCTTGGAAACAAACGATGAATTACTTAGAAATTATAGTTTTACCAAAGCGGCGCAATCACACTTAAGCCGCAAAATATGTGATAATGAAACCTTTATTTTCCAGATAACGAAGAACGTGACTTCGATGAAGTCTCTGGAAGCGACCTACAAGCGGTTGATGGCACTTGGGAAGAAAACTGGCTATTCCAGAAGAAAAAGATCAAAACAATACAATCTGTACCAGTCCCCATGCTGGTCCCAAACTCGAATACTGAATATAGAGCTCTCATTGGCGACCGAGATGCTGATGATACCACAGATCTTTCAGATAATGCAAGTGACGGAGAAGAAGAAGAATACAAGAGTGACATTAAAAGAGTACTTGAGTCTAAACATGTCATCGGCGGCAAACCCAAAGTGGATGATATAACCGACTTTGAACCAGACAGTTTAACGATTATCGACAACGTAGAAGATTTTGAAAAGTTAGTCGGTAATGAATATAAAGACAACGAGAAGGTATTAGATGAAATAATTGACGAAATTAACGACAATAATGTTAAAGTACACGAAACAGTAAACGTGACTGCTGCTAATAAATATGAAAATAATAACGATTCCATATTAGTGCTAGGAATTGACAGTGGTCCGTTACCAAAAGCTGAATTTACAGTTAAAGAAGAAATTCACAGAACGATGTTAAATGACAACATTCAAGATTTTTGTGAAGATGCAAAACCTAATGGATATGTTTGCAACGGTAATGTCGATAAAAAAGGTAATTATTGCAAAAAAATACGTTTGAACTAGGTTGAGTAGGGACAAAACTAAGGCAATTCAATTTACAGAATCTTGCAATACTCTGCGCAGCCAACATGAGAAAGAGAGAGAATACGAAGAGACGGTGACAATGCCAGTGCAAAGGTATGCTGACAGTTTGAGAAGAAAACATTTCGACGATACGCCACTCACGTGAGTATCAATTTGAAGATTTCTGTGGGTACTTTAAATAACCTAGCAAACATTATATTTTAACTGACGACGTTGTTTATGGTGGGGATTTATTTTGATCGACTTTCACCATAAATGGGGAGTTATGAAATTTTTGATCACAAATCCCCGTTTATCACCGTAATTACAAATTATGGGGATTAGTGGACAAACATCAATGGTATAAGTGGTATAACCTATATTTAATCTATCCTACTATTGCAGTGAATCTTCAAATGATACCAACCCAGACGAAGAACTAATACCAGGTAACATATATTTCTTTAAAACTACTTTAAACCGTTTTTGTCTCCATACTCGCAGAATTCATAATTCCACTCCACATTTTGATATTGCAGGTTCAATTGCGTATAGAGAACGCAAAAAATGGTTGAACTACGTCGAAATGCCGAACAACCCATACTCTCCTGAAGCTATAAAGAAACGGCTATCTACTAAAAGCACATCTTCCCTGTTCGACATGATAACCACTAAAACAAAAGACTTCGATGATGACAGCATCGAAATAAGTGAAGACAATGTAGATGGAAATGACAGAATTGACAGGGAATCAAACACTCCCATCAAGGAAGTAAACCACAAAAAACTATCACTGATAATTAATACCGAAAACAATCACATGAACGGTAGAAGGACCACAAGTCCATCGCCTAGGATTCTGAAAGATATACTGGCTGAGGAAGTACCACAATATAAACGGTAAACGACAATTTTAATACTTGAAACTGCTAAGTAGTAATATAAATACTAAAATAATGTGTTTGTCTTCAGTTACGGCAGAGATTATTACATAAAGGAGGCTAAGACGTCCACGGGGTGTCGCAATAAGAACAGCTTCAGCGACACCAGCTCCATGTCCTCAATGAACAAGTCTACAAGCCTAGACAATTTCGATTCAGAATTCGCTTCGCCTGTAAGTGCCAGCAGTTCGTTGAGCGACCTCGAGGCATGCGCCCTCCACCAGAATATTGTTCGCGCCGTGCTCAGCCCCAGAAACGCAAGCCCCAATTTCGCCATAAACCCCATTTTCGAAAACCCCGACAGACAAAACGATAACGCTGACGAAAATCATGCGACAGACGAACGCTATTATAGTCGTAAAACCAACGTAAGACAACAAAGTAGAAATGTATGCAATGGAGGTGATGGTTATGTGGAAAATGAGGATATAGTTAGACTTAAAATACCAAACAAACCCGAGATTACTGAGGAGCTTTTCGAGACGTATACGAATGTTAGGCGGAGCAACACGCTGCGAAGCGAGGACTTTTTCCTCCGCGCCAAGCAGCGGCCAGGCTTCAGTCACACGTTCGGTGGCAGTCTCAGGTTAACCAAAGGCTTTCGTAACGACATATGGTGACAGATCACTTCTCCGATTACAACAGTACCTAATTCACTACCTCTAAACTAAAAGCACTCATAACATAGATAATTCTCAACGTTGAATCTCTACTATGTACGATACATACATAGATGACGGAAAAATTTCAATTAAACAGACCCATTCAGGTTGTTCTCCGATAACTCGAACTTTTCATTAACACCAACGGTGTCTCGCTATCATCACAGTACATGATCGACGTTAATTCTAAGATATCTTCGTTTTGACATACATATGCCTGTTGTGTGTAAAGTTAGCATGTTTGTTGGTTGAACATCAGTGGCTGACTAACAGCACTCGCACTATTTATATTATATACGAGAATATATCGTTAGAACCATGCACTTATAGATTTGTGTCCTTCTTAATAAACGTTTTCAGTACTACTTATCACTACAGTAATACTGCAACAAGTTAGTGGTGAGTTGATTTTGGCAAAAGACATTTTGACTAACAGCATCGGCTTGCTTGCCAATCCACTAATAATGTTTTTTATCTCACTCTTCCAAATATATAACACTACACAATTTATACTTGCTTCTTTCACAACTTCTTGTATCGATATTATACCTAATATGGTTTCATTTATTGATATAAAATAATAATTCACAAACTAACTCACATTTTAATTTTGTTGCACGTTAAAACCTCATTGTGTCTAATATTCTTCTAGCTACTAATAATAACCTAATTAGATTTCTTAATAACGTTAGAGCACGTTCTGGGGCTTTTAGAAAATTATATAATTAGCAGTGAAATGCAATTAGAAAATTGATCACAATCGAGCTTCGATTGCATGTATGCGATGATATACATAATCAGATTAATGTAAAATTTCAGGGATTACTGATAAAACAATTCAACATGATCGCCACAACTCAACAATACAATACATTCTGTGGCAAAGATCAAACCACGTCTATAACAACAACACCGTGTAATAAAGACGAAATTCTAATTGAATACGAGGATACAAGTGATCAAGTATATCCTGCAGAACCGGCTTACGTCGACGAAGATACAGATAAAAATATCGACGAAATTCTCCAAACAGCTTACAACCAAACAGACGATAAAGATGAGCCCTTGAAATCACCAAACAATCACAGCATCGACACCTCCTACATGAGTACAAGCAGTTTGGAGGACTCAATTAAGATCTACAACGTCCAAACGGGTGAAATAATTAAGTGTAAACCTGATAACGTATCTACAAGATATCAACTCGAGGCTGACAGCAATGACAACATCGATATGGCCGATAAGAATATCCCGGGAGAGTCTACTGATAGCTGCAGTCAAAACTATGATACGACTGACGGTACAACTACTGACGAAGAAAAGCTAGAAACCGGTGAACTTGAAGATATATTACCGCAGTTGCCTAAAGTGAAGGAGTTGGCTAAGAAATTCGTGAGCATGGAGAACATAAACGCACCAGTCAAGGTGGGTCCACATAACATTATGTCAGGTTACTGATGAGTTATTTGCTTAAGCATGAAGTGTGTTGATAAAGTTTTTGCATAATTCATCAAAATGATGGTGAGCAGGTTAATGGTTCAGTTATATAATAAAATAGGCAATTTTCATAAGATATATAATTATGTCGATTCATTTTTTTTTCTTGAATTATGTTGACTCATCCGATGAGTAATATAAGTTATGTTTGCTTTTCGCAATACAATGAAGAATATTAAGACGGTTAAAGTATGTATGTATTATACTGCATGCAAATCAGATAGCTTTATTACAGTTATGCCCAATATTATCTCAAGTGTTTGGAATGATTCGAGTTTTATCGTCGCATTCAAAGACCTCTCTAACTAAATTGTTCGCCTATTATATTTCATTCCAGACGCACTTGGATCAATTAAAATTGAATAACCCATCCATAAATTTACATTGGTGCTAAAGTTACTTAAGTATTGTATTGTATAATAAATTAGGTCTACTAAAATGAACACCATTTTCAGATCACCCAAGCTTACTCCAAGCGAAGAAGAAGCAGGGAGAACATTCTCAACGACAAAGCCGACAAGCCAGTCAACAAGCAACTATACATGCACAGTTTGACAGCTAGGAGTATATCCAAGGAGTTCAGAGAAGAACTCAAACTGTCCTTGGCCACGCCTCTGACGATCCCCGGAGGAGCCAAAGAGATCCCTGAAGGTGCTGAGGAGGTAACCAAGGAATCTAGCAGACCGGGCAGTCCGCTGCCCGAACCCGGTACAATCAAAACAAAACTAGCATTCTTTGAAGGTCTAAAGAATAAATTCAGTAGTAAATAGGGGTGGGGAGCCAAATTGTTCGCATGTAAGTGAAATGGTTCAATATATCGTTCTGTATTTGTACTTGGTGCAGTATTTATGTGGTCGGAACAGCTGTGATGCCAACAAATGAGTTTTTAACGCTTTCTTTAAATTCGTGTCGCGGGATATCATCCAAAATTTCGAAAAGAAAATCATTCGTCATTTGTACTCCGTTGTTTTTACATGTACCAAGAATAGTCTAAACAACCAGTGTTTTACGTAGCGCGGCATTTGCATGATTTTCTGTACATTGTGTTTTGTGAACAGTAATTCAACTACAACTTGTTTTGTTACAAACTAGTCCTGTAGTTGGAACACTGGCTACGATTACTATATGTAATGATAAAATAAAAATTGTGTGTGATGTTTTACGTACATAACGGTCTTACAAATTTTCTGGGTATACGCAAAAATGTGCACCCTGCTTCAGGTCTTTTGTGACATAAAATATTTAAAATTTACCAATGTATGTAGTCGTCAACAGTCACAAACAAAGCTATTGAAATTTGATAAACATTTGTAAAGTGAAACACTTGAATTTTCTGTGTATTCCGAGTAAATATGTTAGTATCGACTCAAATGACAGGACAAAATAAATATTAAACTTCTTATCTGTCATACAAAACATCACACACGTTATAAAGCATAGAATTAATACCACATTCACACAGTACCAGTAGGGCTAGCATGAATAATTGCGACAACGTTTTCGTATCGCCTTCGACTATTTTTGTATTGAAAATTGAACAGCGCTGCGGCGGTGAAAAGTGGAACTAAAAATGAGTATGCCAATTTTGACATTTCGCGACTTACGTTTTCGTTTACGTAGTCGACAATGTTCCTGCTACCGGCACAGATTCCCTCTAGTTAAAATTCTAGTGCATAATATTGGTCACATCATGTAGGTAAATATATTTCCTTATACAAATAGGTTATGGTGTAAATATTTAGTGCCATTATTCTCCATATCCATATTTCATTATTTAAGTAGATATTAGCTAATGCCAAAGTTGTAAATATTTACCATAATGGGTATTGTGTTGCTTATATACCTACCTACATATATGTAAGGGTATTGTCATACATAAGAATATCTAAAACATATTTTGTCACTCGATGTCACTCGGTGCGTGAGTTTCATTTCTATCCTCTACTCTATGGTTAATAAGTGGTTGTTTCTACGTTCTATGTGCGATATTGGGATTTATAGAAGCCATTGTTCAGATCTAAAACATATATTTGTTCTATGAGCATAATATACTTCTCATGATGGTGAATTTTAGAATATTTTTAACTAAACAATTTTTTGATGAAATCTGTGGTTTCTGTCATTAAAATATCTTTTAATTGACTGTTTAAAGGAGTAAATTTATCCACAGAAAAAAAGTAAAAATACCTGCTAGATATTTGCTATTGACTCACCCAAATTTGCGTTACACTTGTGAATTGCACACGCTCGGCGGAATGCACTTCTATACATACCAACGTTGCACATAGTAGATATATTAGTCATACATAACATATGATAATATATAAGGTATTTATATGACTATTGGGACCACTGTCGTTGTGATAAACGCATAACTACGTATCTGATTGTAATTTTGGATAAGGGAGTATACAATAAAAAATATTAATATGTTTAAAGAATATTATTTATTTAGCACCTTACGTCATTTATGTAGAACATATAGTAAAAATAGTTTAACTTATTCCTATCAAATACGTATAAGTAATACTCAACTATAAATAACTAGGTATATTATTATTAATTAATTAAAATAAGGTACATTTTGCAATAATCACTATTCAACAATTCCCGTATCGAACGTTTTACCTATACTAATAGTGTTTTATAATAAATATCATCAAACTAGCGAAAATATTCCCTATGTCCAATGTTTTAAGGACGATCTGTCTGTCCCTATATATGCTTAGATCTTAATACTACTCAACGGATTTTGATTCAGTTTTTTTAATAGATAGTGATTCAAGAGGAAGGTTTTGGTATTTACCTACAAAACATAGAATTATACATAAGTAAAATAACTTATATGGCTAACGCTGGCCGTGCATGAATATACAAAAATCCTTTTTTTATCGATAAAAATTCAATAATAAATCCCAAGAGTTTTGTGAAAAGGAATGGTCTCCATTTCAGCGGCATATTTCCTTCGGTAGCACCACAGATAATAATCTATCAGACTAGAGTTTGGTACCTCTACATTTGGACAGCCCTGCAGCTTCTCCACTATTCTCTTCTTCAAAAGCTCCACGGCGTGGATGGAACAGCCGCGGATTTCTACTTCTTCCTCTGAACCGCATTCTAGAAGAATATCTGTAAAACATAAGGATTGCTCTTTCAATGTTATCAGGATTTGCGTAAGTTAATTAAACCCAAATATTTTTTTACTAAATTAATTCCATGCGAAGTCGCGGGCAGAGCTAGTATAATATATAATTATTGTTGTATATCTATAGGAATGACTTGAGTTTCTTAAGTCTATGGAAATAATTATCTCCTTACCATTCTTCAATTTGTGCATCAATTCTTCACTATAACTCATAGCACCGAAAAAGACCAGAACTTGCGGCACCCGATAATCCGCAAACATGGTAATTTTATCTATATCTGTGAAATCTCCCCATCCTGTTCCACCAAAGAAATTCCATATGTCCGCAACTAAGATCTGTGACCTTTTGTACAAAGACACTTTTTGACCCTTATAACATGCTTCATCTCTAAAGCATGGAAAATTGACCACAATTATCTCCAAAAGCTTCACTGCTGACTTATTTGCTTGTTCCAAGCATGTTTGGAATGTCCCATTAAAGTTTTCTATCACGATTTTTCCTACTTCATGCAGTATGCTTATTCGTTTGTCAAACAAAGGTATTTCGGCACTGTTGTCGCTTCTAAATATGGCTTGGAGTTGCTCTGCGGTTATTTTTGAATAATATACAGGGTTGGTGATATCATGTCCTTCCTGAAATTAGAAGAAACATATAAAAAAATGTTTATTGTTATTCTATCTAGCCGCTGCTGTCCCACTGCTGGGCAAAGGCCTCTCTCCCCTCTTTCCAGTTGCCTCGGTGTTGTACTGCCCTTGGCCAATCCGCATTGAAAATGTCCAGATTGTCTCGCCACCTGCTCCTCGGCCTATTCATATGCCTTTGATTATAAAATATGTTTATGAAATAACCCCTGTATTTTTTCCAACACTTTAGGATACACAATATGATACCCCTAGCTATGAGTAGATAATATACTATGTACACCCCTAGTATTGTGAGTATACATAGGCAATGTGTATATCTTAGGTACACTCACTAATGGCCCACCTGACAGTAATTTAGACCTTCATGAGCTCTTTAATTAGGACCTAAACTGAATAAATGTTTGATTTTGATGTATATATATGCTTATACATATGCTTATTTGGTGACTAAGTGGTAAAAAAAATCCAACGAAATACCTTAATTGCCCTTGCAAGAGCAGCTTCTAAGGCATAGTACCCAGAGTGACCATCAACAGTCCATTTCTCAGCCCCAGAATACGACCAGAAGCAAAAATTCAAGGCATCAGCCACAAAAACCCAGTCTGAAGCCCTGGGATGGTTCTTGTCAGGATGCACAATGTCTGCGCCTGTGTCTGGAATATCCAGTTTGTCTGATTTCATTGAGGCAAGCATCTAAAAGTTTTTATGAATTTAGTAAAATCTCAGACCGAACAAAATTAGATAGATTTTTTATCCTGTCTGAGGGTAAAATATATGTTTAATAAATTCAACTATGTACTTCTAATACAAAGCTTAGTAAGGGAATAGCTTAGCTTGCATGCAAAACGTTATGGCCTGTAAATTTATTACCTTATGGCATAGGTTTTCTAGTCCTTCTTCATGTATTTTTACTTGATTAGCATGTTTTGCTATAAATTCTCCAGATTCTGCTGGAGATAGTACACCTTCGCGCAACATTTTATAAATTATTATAAATAAAAAAAGGTCTAGGTTTAGTAAATTAATTTTATTCCTGCAGGGCTGCCACAATTTCGCCACTGTCGCGTTGGTAGACCTAAGAAAAAGCGCTAGAGATTAATTGTGTACGGTGTAAAATTTTATGACCGATATTGCGAATTAAAATCTAGCCCAAGAGAATACAACCGCTAAGCTAGAAATCACAGAGTACATAATCACTACGTTTTACTTCTGACTGATTCCTCTACTCTATACTATACTACGGATTCCATGACATCATTCATGACATGACATTCATGACATCTTCCCTTCAGAGTTACAGGGCTGCCAGCTCAATATAAAACTGGGTGATTTTTAAAAAAACATACAAGATCACTACAACACAATAATTTACGAGTATTGAAAAAATTTCCATAAAATCTCAAACGACGTAGCTTAGTTAATTTATTTAATAATCATCTGGGAACTTTTTTATTAATAATAATAAATGATAAACATCGATATTCAGGAGTTTCTGCACCAATTAGCACGATTCGTCTACCCGAGTATACTTGACCTCTGAAGTCTAGCACAAAAGTATTATTTACCTTTTAACGAGAAATTAAGAAAATTTGTTACTTGGTTTTTTTTATGATTTGAAGTATTTTATTTGTCTCCGGGCAGGTTCACTTGACTGAATAGTATGGAAAAATATTGCATATTGGCTATAAAACCGCGGAAAAACCAATAATGATATAATATGAGGAGGAAAAACCAAGATTCAGGTTTTTTTTTTAAAAGACATGCGATTGGTAAGTCCCCTCCTTTCTGACATAGCACATTTTTTTTTTGAAAAAAATAACATTAATCGCGATATAGAGTTGGCAAGCCCGAATTTAGGAGTAGGGATGTGGATGTGAAAATAAAATTATATATCGATAGATTGATATGATCAATATCGACGTCAATATTTCGAGGAAAAAAATATCGGTAATTTTCAAAAGATTATGCGTTTTTTAAATAATAGTGTATTTAGTTCAATATGTAATTTAACTGAAGTAATTTTTATACACAATGTACAAAAATATCAATAAAAGTTGAGGTATTTTTATCATGTATGTATTCCTTTTTATTAGGCAATTATTACAAAAGTACCAAAATCGAAAATGTTGTCTTCGCACTATTGTTTTATTTCATCATGACCCAATTGGTCAGTTCCCAATACAGTAACTTTTTTCCATTCGTTTCCATCCTTTACGGTTTTGGAATCTAGTGACTTAAGTTAGATACTTAAAAAAATAACGTTTTTCTTACAATTTTCGACATTGGAAATGTTGTATCGATAATGCGATATATCGGATCACAATGTATCTGCTAAAATATCGATATATATAAATATTAATATCGATCTAACGATGCTGTTTCAACAAGCCTTTTAGGAGTAAAATAAATTTTAACGACGTAAAAAGGGGTTGTCCGAAATGCAATAAAGTATCGATATTTATTGAAAATATCAATGTCGATTATTTTTATAAAAAAATATCGATATATCGGTATGATTTGACAGAGAATATTCGTGCTAATCAATAGACATCATATTTAATAAACCAAATACATAAAATATAATTTGTTAAAAAGATGTTCGTAAAAAAAGTATTCCTTTCTAGGATTTTTTAATCTTACAACTTAAAAATGTTTGTTAGTCTGAAAAAAAAATCGATTTTCATACCTATTCGATTCTTGGAATTGTATATCGATACATTGATGCATCGACGTATAAAATATCGGTTAAAAATATCGATACATTGAATAATATCGATATTTCGATGTATCGATATTTTTTCGACAAGCCTAGACGTAAAGCGGGTATAACCTAAAATTTTGTTTTTGTTTAACTGAAAAGATACCGTAGAGAGCTCCTTTTACACATTTAATATCATTGGCAAAGAGAATATAACGTGATCATTGGTAGAGAGATTTTTAATAGATTGGAGATAGGTAAATGGAATTTAATTTGGTGGAAGTTGTTTTCATCTTCTGTTAAGAGGATATAATCAAATTTTGGTATCATCCATCACTCATCTAAACAGCCAAAATGCCAGTAGAGGTGCAAGGTACATTTGTGTCCCAGAAAATCAATAAAATTAGATGGATTCCCGAAGAATATGTAGACACAAAATCGTTTTTCACCGGCAGTTGGGATGATGATGTAAATTCTGTAAAAGTTTGGACTTTTGAGAGTCCTAGCGAAGACGAAGAATTGGAATACCCCCGTGTACTTTCCGAGTATGCTGTAGACGGTGATGTCACACAAATAAAGTTTACGGAAAAAAATAAAATTGCCGTTTCTCTATCCAATGGAGACGTGAAGATCTTGGAAATTAGCGTTTACGACAAACAGACACCTCTTAAGGAAGTGAGTTCATGGAGCAAATTGCATAATTTCGGGTAAGTAAAATAGGTTGAGAAATTCGTAAAGCCTAGGACATAATGAAAGCCAAATAAATGCACAAAAAGTTACAAGCTGTAGTAGCCTAGCAGTAGAAGTGACTGACAGTATTTCTTTTTTTTTAATTTTGGTCTTAGTCATACCCTTCTGAAATTCTTAATAAGATTAGCCATGATAATTATAACTCCTACTATAATTTGGCCTGAGAAAAATGTAAATAAAATTCTTGTATGTTTGTTATGTTTTTATTAGTTTCTACTAATAGTAACTAATAAAGACTATAGAAAAAGATTACATTACAGTGATAGATAGATGCATGTAAATATGTATCTATCTATCTATCACTGTAATGTAATCTTTTTCTATAGTCTTTTAAAACTCCAAGATGTTCGATCATTTTGAAAATTCATCAATCATAGAACAATAACCATACTTACATAATTTTGTCCTGGTGCTCTTTCTATGTATACAATAATGTTACACCCAAAATGTAAAAAAAACTCATTTGAGTTTTTAGTTCCTTGCTAAGGCTGCTGACTAGAATATTTGTTTTTTTTTTTCAATCATAATTTTTAATTGTAACTTCCAGTGAAGACCGCTGCTCTTGTACCTCACTAGACACTGTAGAGGGAGACATAGCAACTATTGGGGAGGATGGCAACATCAATATCTTGAGCGGGAGAAGGGGAGAAATCAACCGCACTATTACGGGAGCTGACAGCTGCTCATTACATTCCATTTGTTTTATCAAGCATAATGAGGTGAGTTCCTTAATTCACATATATTTTCTCCGTTGTATTTAATAGTAATTACCAACTTACCACAGACAAAAATTTATAGATGGCAAAAGCAGAATGACCAACTTAATTGTTTCACAAAGTTGTTTGTGCTGGTGCATCTTCATTCACAAAGTTGGCACAATGTGTTTATGAAGTGCAAATAGATTTGTATTATTAAATCTATCTAGGATAAGCTTAACATACATATTATTATCATGTTTATGCTGAGTCCCATCTGTATAGGCAGATCACTATTTCAACTCTCATTCTATAATGCCTACATCTTTCTTAAATGTATTGTAGAAAAGTGAGGAGAAAGATTATGACATAGCCTAGCTAGACTATATATATATTTACCAGTATGATGCCCATGGCTCTGAGTCTGCCACAAAATAGTCATCATAAAATCATTCACTACACAATTACATATAATACTACACAAATACTAGCTGACCCGGCTAACATTGTTTGCCATATAAATATAAAAGATTTTAACAGTCAAATAAAAAAAAATATTGTAAGTGTATATGACTGCAAAACAAATGGATAAATAACAAAATACCAAATAAAAAATGGGGGTTGGTGGTAGAAGTTTTTTTTACACATTCGAACAAACAAAGACCTTTTTATAATACCTATTTTTTTATATCCTTTTAGGTGATAACAGGCAACCTTCGCGGTCACATGAAGATATGGGATCTACGGAATCCTGAGAACAAGCCGGCTGCAGCGTTCCTCCTGGCTGGTGACGAGCTAGCCGCCACATGTATTGTCAACCACCCGACGCAACCCCACATAGTGCTCGCAGGCAGCGAATCAGGCGCCCTCGCGGTTTGGGACTTACGTATGAACTCATTTCCTACATCTTTACTCAACGCTCATGCGGCGGGAGTCTGCGAAATGCAGTTTCACCCAGAAAATCCCCACAAACTCCTCACCTGTTCGGTGTCCGGAGAAATATGGGATTGGAACATGGAGGCAATGACCAGAAGCTCCAAAGGGCCTGATAACCAAGTCGTAGCGTGGATGCCCTTGGCAGACAAGTCTTCAATGATGGTCAACTCGTTAATGCCTACGCTACATAAAGCTATCAACACACTGCACTGTGATAAAGGGAAGATATTGTGTGGGGCTGATAATGAAGCTGTTTATTTGATTAAGAACTTCAAGTATTACTGAGTCTGTTGGTATTTTAATATTCTCTTGGGAGAATGTATGAGATGAGCGCATATTATGTTAAGGTACAATTAAATTGCATAAATTAAACATTTTAAACACATAAATCTTTTCTTTCTTTCTCTAAATCTTTTAAAAATAATAACATAATCAAAATCGATTCATCCGTATAGGAGCTAGGATACACACGTTAACCTTATAACACTCCTCTTTTTGCGTCAAGGGTTTAAATTATAACACTCCTCTTTTTGCGTCAAGGGTTTAACTTATAACACTCCTCTTTTTGCGTCAAGGGTTTAAATTATAACACTCCTCTTTTTGCGTCAAGGGTTTACCTTATAACACTCCTCTTTTTGCGTCAAGGGTTTAACTTATAACACCCCTCTTTTTGCGTCGGGGGCTTAACTTATAGCACTCCTCATTTTGCGTCAAGGGTTTAACTTATAACACTCCTCTTTTTGCGTCAAGGGTTTAACTTATAACACTCCTCTTTTTGCGTCAAGGGTTTAACTTATAACACTCCTCTTTTTGCGTCAAGGGTTTAACTTATAACACTCCTCTTTTTGCGTCAAGGGTTTAACTTATAACACTCCTCTTTTTGCGTCGGGGGCTTAACTTATAGCAACCCTATTTTTGCGTCGGGGTTTAATTAATCGAATTAAAAAAGTTTTGTTAAGTAATACGCATTTTTATTTTATTCAGAAAGTAAATACACTTAAATTTATAATTACACATAAATATAATACACCAAGTCAGTCTTTGCTTGCCTAGTCAAAGTATTGGTAAAATATATAACAATATGAAGACCGTAAATAATAAAATTATATTGATTTACATTAACATCAAGTGAATTGTGGACTTAATTTAAAATATCATTGCAAGGCACCATGTTTATAAAAAATGTTAAGAAACACGCCAAATAGGTAACTTTTCGAACCGAATCATGATGGCACCGAATTTCTATTCACAAAATTATTTATTCATATAATATTCAATTTCTCAGACTCCGCCTCCTAATGGAATAACTCGATAATATCACTAAACATTTTTTCAGTTGAATTTAACAACGAATACATATTTATTTACGAGTCAATAACACACTGTACCTACGTAGTAAAAACAACTTTGTATTACCAAGCCGTTACTTGGATACACAATTATTTGGGGGCCCTTTGAAAAGTAAAAAATATATATGACCGTGGTCGCCCTGATGCGCATGGTATCCTGTTATATTAATTTGGAAAAGCATACGTTTTTGAGCTATTTGGGGTCCCCGTCAAGTCGGGGGCCTTGAGCACGGGACCCGTGAGCCCCTATGGTAAAGACGTTTTCGAAGGGGCGTGTTTTCGAACCGCAAATAAAGTCTATAATTGTCATTAAAGTCATCTGTTGTACATTAAAACATTATGTTTGAATATTTGAATATTTGGCATCTCATTCACAAACCATGCAACTAGAATAATGTGGAGTATACATGAATTATTGACACTCACCTACAATTATCTATTGTTCAGAAAACACAGCACAATTTGACTGAATAATATAGATTAAATTATTGTTCCTACACATTAATTAATACTTAGCGTGAGCACCTAACAGATTATATTGGTCTTTTGACCAGAACTGCTTGCGACGGACAATCCTACTGGGAAATAACCTATACATTTGTGTATATATGAGAGACAGATACTTTATAGATATCCTAAATTACTCATAAATCACTGGTTCACTTTAACTAAATGTTGCTCAATCTCACATTTCCCCTCTTTTACTGTCTTCTGACAGTATTCTGTACACAGTCTCGAGTCACTATTGGTTCAAGTGTGGTGGTTCCGTCTGTGTGGGGGCGGCTTTCTCTGAACTGCTTCGTAGAGCGAAGCGGGTACCAGCCAGAGCTGGTCGCACCACCGCATTAGGGCTTCGGTCACGTGGCAGCTGTTGGCGGCCGTAGCCAACTGTGTCTCCAGACTGTCCGTCGTCTTGATCAGGAGGCTATAAAAAACACCTTATTAACATGATAATAACCTTGAGGGTAGTGTACTGAAGGGACTGTACCTCCTTACAGAAGACCGCAGACAAATAACACTACTTTGATGAAGTGTTGTGTTTCTGCGGTGAGTAAGGTTACCAGTGCTCCACGAGGATACGCTGGGCTAATAGTAATGCTGCTAGCACAGTGAGTCCTCATCAACAACAAGGTTGACAACGCGTTAGTGATACAATTAATAAACTTAGTAATTCGATTTAGGTATGTTATTGTAATCGAAATTGGAGTGTGTCCTGACTAGACCTGTAGGGTTAGCATGAACAATTGCGACAACGTTTTCGTATCGCCTTCGACTATATTGAACAGCGCTGCGGCGGAGAACAGTGGAACTAAAAATTAGCATGACAATTTTGACATTTCGCGAGTTACGTTTTCGAATACGTTGTCGAAAAAGTTCATGCTACCGGCACTGGAGTATATGACCCCTCCTCCATGACTTTAGATCAGGATTCGCCATTGGTACCTGGGCGGGAAGAGTGCAGGCGCGATGATCATGGCGACGTTGTGGTCGGTCATCTTGTTGGTGGCGTGCTGCGCCGCGATGTGCCGCGCCAGCCGCAGCAGCTCGCGCAGCGTCGCGCGCTGCTCCGCCGGCAGCAGCAGCACCAGCAGGTTCAGCGCGCGCGCCGCCGTGCGCCCGGGCAGCGCTGCGTACAGAGGGACAATACTGGTTAGCGAGAGGCCGCCTCGCGCCCGGGCAGCGCTGCGTACAGAGGGACAATACTGGTTAGCGAGAGGCCGCCTCGCGCCCGGGCAGCGCTGCGTACAGAGGGACAATACTGGTTAGCGAGAGGCCGCCTCGCGCCCGGGCAGCGCTGCGTACAGAGGGACAATACTGGTTAGCGAGAGGCCGCCTCGCGCCCGGGCAGCGCTGCGTACAGAGGGACAATACTGGTTAGCGAGAGGCCGCCTCGCGCCCGGGCAGCGCTGCGTACAGAGGGACAATACTGGTTAGCGAGAGGCCGCCTCGCGCCCGGGCAGCGCTGCGTACAGAGGGACAATACTGGTTAGCGAGAGGCCGCCTCGCGCCCGGGCAGCGCTGCGTACAGAGGGACAATACTGGTTAGCGAGAGGCCGCCTCGCGCCCGGGCAGCGCTGCGTACAGAGGGACAATACTGGTTAGCGAGAGGCCGCCTCGCGCCCGGGCAGCGCTGCGTACAGAGGGACAATACTGGTTAGCGAGAGGCCGCCTCGCGCCCGGGCAGCGCTGCGTACAGAGGGACAATACTGGTTAGCGAGAGGCCGCCTCGCGCCCGGGCAGCGCTGCGTACAGAGGGACAATACTGGTTAGCGAGAGGCCGCCTCGCGCCCGGGCAGCGCTGACATACGAAGGATAATACTGGTTAGCGAGAGGCCGCCTCGCGCCCGGGCAGCGCTGACATACGAAGGATAATATTGGTTAACGAAAGGCCGCCTCACGCCCGGGCAGCGCTGCATACAGAGGGACAATACTGGCAGGCAGCCATAGACATAGACACTACTCGTTCATGATACTCGTTAGCAAATGACCGCTGACAGACTAACCGTTAATAAGGAACTACGTTCACGTTCCACGGCCATCAGGTCACGATTTATAATGATGGTATTGAAGGAATATATTTCATGGAACAGGATGGTAGATGGTTACCGTATGTGTGGTAGAAGAGCCTCATGAGCTCCTGTGTGAGCGGCGGCTGCGGCAGCGCGCGCAGCAGCCGCTTGAAGACGGCGGCCACGTCGTGCGCGGCGGCGTGCGCCAGCGCCGCCTCGGCCGCGCCGCGCGCGCAGTACCACTGCCGCTCCACCACCTCGCACAGCGCCTCGATCTGGAACAACACATTACAACATTACAAATCACTCATTCCTGTATGGTGGGTATCGTACATATACGTACGAATATTGTAACTGTGACTGTGATGTTGTTTTAAATCACCACGAGTACCTTATATTGAAATTGACCTGTTACATTATGACGTAACAGATAGTAAATGTAATTAGGGCGCTGATAACACAGTATGGCTCGCCTGCCTATTAGGGGCACACGCACACGATAAACCAAAACTAACTGTTTACAAAACAAACCATTATGTACCTACCTATATTCTGCTAGGCCTATCATAGATAAAACTATCCAAAGCTATCCGTTGAGCGAGTAACAAGCAGTGTGTGTTTTTGTTCCCAGCACTCGAGCTGCATATGTGTGTGTGTGTGTGTGTCTGTGCGTGTGTGTGTGTGCGTGTGTGTGTGTGTGTGTCTGTGCGTGTACCTTGTGCTTGTTGCCGGGCACGCGCAGCAGCCCCTCGTGGTCGGTGCGGCGGCGGAGCGCGGCGGCGAGCGCGCGCACGACGGCCGGCGCGCTCGCCGTCTCCTCCCACAGGATCATGTCCTTGCGCACCAGCGTCTCCAGAGACACGCCGAACACGTTGCCCTCTGCAACGATCACATATATCAAGTGTTACAGACCTTTCCACATACTAAGGGCAGATCGAAAAACCGTTCTACCTTTTTAGGGCTAAAAAGTATTAAAAGATCTTTCATTTCATTTAGCCCTAAAATACACATGCGTCTAGATAGACAACTAAATATAAAGATGACTTAAAAAACCGTATAAAGCACACGCCATTTTTTAAGAAGTCCTAGGCTGCTTCGAAACCATCGCACCATGGGAACCGAGCACACTCAAAAACCAAATTAATTTATTCAGTTTAAGCCCTAATAAGCGTATCACAAGATGTGATCTCTTCTAGACGAAGTACTGATGTAGAACGTACCTTCTTTCCTTTTCTTCTTCGGAGGCTTCCTCTTCTGGAAGGGAAGTGAGTATCTGTCGAAGAGTGCGGTGAGCTCCAACCACAGGAGAGGCGGCAGTCGTTTCAACTGCGGTTCGTTGAAGCTCTCTATATCCACTGTACTGCCTTCTTCGGGCCATTCCTACAATAACAAATAATAAGTTAAAACCACACATCGGTCATTACTCACGACGTTGTACGTAAGAATTTTGGAGTTTTTTAAATTAGTAATTAGGTTTGAGACTATCTTAAAATGGGATATTTCTATTATTTTAAACACATTTTGGCACAAGAAGAATAATTGCGTACCTTGAACAATTCTACTATCAACTAAGATATTATCGCTATGAACAACCTGCACCAAATTTAAATATAGGTGGCAAGCAAGCATACAACCCGCCTGGTGGTAAGTGGTCACCGTAGCTATGGACACTTGCAGCACCAGAGGTATCTACTCGCGCGTTGCCGACCCTGAACTAGTATAAACATATATAGGGAAAATGTTTATGGTACGAGAATGTTGAGAAATAAGAAATTACTTCCGAACCGGAATGGAGTCGCCAACGTGTTTCTGGTTGTAGATACTGTTACAAGCGTGGAATGTTTAAGAAAAAGTAAGTTAAATAGGTCAATAACCTTACCTCTTCGTGTACCATCATCTGTCTGTCGAGATTGAACTTGTGCTCAAAGCTAAGCGGCTGCTGAACAGCTGCGGCGCTCTTCGCGCGAGATACTGATGCGTGCTTGTTATTGCTGGAGAAAAACAATATATGAAAGTTCTTTCTCTTTTCTTCCGTACAGTAATCTGTCGGCGTAAATTAAGGATAGGTAAGTTTTTTTAAAAAATGTTAAGCGGGCTACACACCTTCAGCTTTAACTGTCCAGTACTTTAACTATACAGTTAGACTATGCAGTTAAATCGTATGTGTGTAGGCAAAACTGACAACTATGCAGTAGAACTGACGATCTAAACTGAACGTGTAGACAATATAGGCGTCAGTTATAACTGTGCAGTTAAAACTGAAGGTGTTTACCCCGCTTTAGTCTGATAGTATAGGTAAATATGTTAGTCTATTTAAGACCTACATAGCCAACGTAGAAGGTACATAAATATACACATTGGTAGTTTAATTAATTGAAAATCAAAGGTATGTCTTGGAGATATATTTTATTGTAAGAAAGTGACAGAACATGTATTGATTTATGAAATTCAAATTGATGATTTATGTTTCTGTTGAGCCAGTACGCGCACTGGTAATGGGATGATTAAACTCCCAGGAGAATTTGAATAGTCACTGATAGTAGAAACGTCATTGGCAAAGTTAAAAGGACTCACAATCCTCAGTAATGAAGCAATGATTGAGAGAGTTGTTGGTATACTCACATGAATAGATCATTATCCTTCAGAATGGATCCGTTGATTCGTTCCTTGCCAATCCTGGGTCCCTGTACCGTGCCGTATCTTTGGTAGCCCAGGAGCTCGATGCCCTCTGGAATGGGAGAGAAATTTTATGCATCTCAGAAGCAAGTCGTTCGACTGACGGTAAGCCATGCAACAGGTGCAGTTCCACCCAGGACATTTGACTGTACCGTCACACGTGTCACCTCGAGACCATAGTAATCCAAGACTGTTGTGGTCAGAATCGATAAAAATATCGTGTAAAATTTTCCTTATAGTTACGCTGTGTTTTTTGTCAGGGTTAAAAAAACCATAAACAAATGTATTAAAAAAACCTCTTGTCTCTGTGGTTCAATGGCCGAAACAGTCGTTCCTATTTGTATGTGCAAAAATAAATATATTTTTATGATTTATCCCCTGAGTTTCTGACCATATTCCAAAGTGAGGATCTAGCTCTATACTGCTAGTGAGTCCTCACAACCAACTATAAGGTCAACAACGCGCTAGCGATACCTCAGTTTCTGCAAGCGTCTGTATAGTTCGCTGACCGCTTATTTATATAGACAACTTAAGAATTCATGAAATCAGTAACCCGGTTTCCTTCCATTTCCGGCCCTTTTCGTGAAATCACTCCTGGGAAAGGGAGAGAAAAGAAGACAAAATCATACCAGTGTTGGTCGCAATGTCAGCCCAGTGTAGATCGTTGGGCTTGAAGAGCTCGTGCATGGGCAGCGGCGGGGACGGCGCGGGGGGGGACAGGCGCGTGCGGCGCGGCGCCGCCGGCGCGGACGGCGTGCGGGCGAGCGGCGCGTGCGCTACGCCGGGGAAACTGTCGCTGTTGGGGACATTGTACGATCGTCAGCTTAGCTATGTAAGGATAATTGTTAACTTACCAAAAAATTGGCACACATTCATAATTGGAAGTAGATTAATCTCGATTTTACTGTCGTCTCGATGGAACTCCAATATCTACTTTTCGAGCCATGAAAAGGCTTGACCTAGTTATTGAAACATAATTTTATTTTGACAGAAAAATAGTATCACTGTCTTTTATTGCAGCTACTTAAGAAGTTACCTATTTATGATTGTGTCTCGACCCTAGAGATACATTAAAATGTATATACCAAGTTTTGATGCCGTATTATACGCCGCTGCATGCAAATATATCAAACAGATTGTTAGGATATGAGTGCTATAAATGGGAACGTACACAAAGTCTGGCGGCGTGGCACTGTCGGCCCACTCAGCGGGGGGGCTGCCGGACCCGCCGCTCGGCAGAGAATCCAAGGAGTCTGGAGTCGCGCTGCGCGACCGCGGTTCACTGCCACTTGAGTTCTGCAACAACACATCATTGTCACTGGAAGACGCAGTAGCGGATTAACACGATTCCTAAGTAAACGCTGTTAAATTGTAGACCTTCATAAGTGCCGTACAAGGGCCTAAACTGAATAAATGATTTTTAATTGTCAGTTCCTACATTATTTTCTCAATCTCTCAATTTCGTCGACAATGACTCAATATATTGTGTGTATAATATAATAAGGTATCCTTTGCCGCCCCTCTGCCGTCCTAGGCTCAAGCCAAGCCAAGCCCTTGGTAAGCCGTCCCATAGATGTCGCAGAAGAAGTTCTAACTTTCCAGATCAAATTAACAGAGCACTCAATGATTGAACGGTACTCAGAACCGGCAGGCATATATGTATAGATTGATGAACCAGGAAGCCTTAGAGGTGTGCAACTCAGGAGTGATCCTTTTCAACATTGAGTGAGACCTACCCGAAAGTTAAAATATTTCTCATTTCACTGATATCAAGCGTACGTAATTAACCGTAGTTGAATTCAACCCGTAAATCAGGTAGGGAAGCTGTTACCTTTCAGAACGCGGGGAAAGCGCTGTCATTACCTTTCTCGTGATTGATGACAAGATTAATAATGAGAAATGACTCGATACACTTGTTCTGGTCGGAAGTTGTTTTTTGCGACAATGTTCATGAACGTTCGTAAATGGTCCGACTGTAAATCATGTAGGTAATATGAGGTATGTGTATGGTGCGGGAGGTTTTTGTACTTTACGAGGCAGGGTTTACATTGTTAGAGTTTGTAGCTGATGGAATTACTATAGCTTAACTATTTATTTTGTGCTATTAGAGCAGGTGAGCAGAGGTCACCAAATGGAAGATCGCGGTTCGGATCCGCCGACGTATTGTAGGTATGCGGACTTTATTTAAACATTAAAATCTAGCAGAATAATCTTCTTAAATTCAGTTTACATTTACTTGTATTATTCAGGACGTAATTTGAATTAGTCCCCTAATTTAGCTATAAGTTTAATATTTATGTCTTAACACAACACGGTAAATACAATGAGTATGATGACGTATGGGGGCTCACGTGTTTAGACCTCCCCTAATCGTCTGCCAAACCGACTGCAACGGCATATCATTTCCAGAAACGGAACCCAATTCCAATTGAAACTTATCGGTGATGACTGCATTGGAGAATGAAATTCAAAATTAGTAAGGCAATTTTAAATGTCGTATTTTATCAACCAGATTTTTGGTAGGTTCCACTTTTAATCCCGAAACTATATTTTTATTCCACTAAGGTGACCAACGAACGTATGACCTGACTGATGATAAGCGGTTACCTTAGCCTATGGACTCTTGCAATAGCAGGTATGATAACTCAGGCGTTGCCGACCCTACAAGAATCTCTTATTTTGAAATAATACCAAATCATGAGAAATATTTCACTGTCGCGTAATTTTTGAAAATTGTTATAAATACCTAGTTTCTTGAATCTACTGTAAGTACTTACTGCATAATTCTAAGTTTACATCGTTAGCTAAAATACTCGGATTGTTTGAGAAGTGAAACTTTATTACGTATCCATTTTTGTCCCATGAGTTAGGCAACGGAGAAAGCTAACAGATTAATGACTGGTAGCTTTGAGGAGGATTCACAATGAATCGAAATTATTAGCTAATGTTATGTCATTATCAATTTGAGCTGCTATGCGAAACTGTAAGCGTTTTAGACCGGATTCTTTGGCGTGCTACACTTAGAAAGTTGGACAAAATCAAAAGCATTGATCGATAGTGTCCGAATTGAAAATTATGAGTAATTTATCAATGTAATACTTACAGAACTAATAAAAAAAGACATGAAAGGCTACACTGTCTTCGAATAACACAAAACATAGATGGGATGAGTCTTAACAATGATTCGATCGCTAGGTCAGTAAATTAAAAAAGAAATGTTTCAAAATTCGTTTCCAATTTTGAATAGAGGGAAAGCTGCTACGGATAAACTGACATTTATCAGCTGACTGGAATATTAGAAACTGACATCAATCAGCCAAGATCAGTGTGTTATGGTCTCTACGGAAGTGACAGCGAGCAGTTCCGCGGTAGATGGACATGTATGTCAAGTGGTCAGTAACCGGTGCCACGGGATTAGACACCGCAGTAAGCCATATGGCTGTTGGCCAAACAGCTTTTCTATAGATTAGAAAAGAAAACATTGGGAAATGTACGATGTGCCCATGACTTCAACACTCAAAGCATCGTAATGTGTATTATTGGGTATTGTGTGTATTATCTGGGTCTTCCGGGCACACACATTGGTACAAATAGCAAAACTAAGCCAATGACAAAAATACTGATCTGTTCTCAGTAGTTACCCCTGTGAATTATTGGTCTCACAAATTCCTTCAAAGGTACTAAAGGAACTACGGACACTTATAAACTTCCGTGTTTTTCACGAGTAATGAATAAGCCATGATATACTGAGATACCGGAGATCCCAGATTATTGTACAAACTGTCTGCTCGAGGATTTAGCCCCGGATATATTGGAAATCATAATCTGATGTCAACACTTAATTTTATATGGAGATGAAATTTGTTTGCACATAATGTAATCACAAAAATACGGAAACGATCATTTCGAAAAATCTTTCACTAATGAAAAACTCCACAATCCAAGAACAACGTAGGGTATATCTTATTTAAAAGTTTATTTATTTATTTATTTTTATTTTATAGATACTATTTTTACGCGGGCATAATCTCAGGCAACAGCTAAGCACTATCTTGCCTTAAAACATTGAAAGGAAAAGAAAAATAAATATTAAATTAGTAGCCCTGATAAAGTACTCAATATTGTATTTTACCACCGGTTCTGAAAAATCCACCTGAGAAGGACCGACAAGAAACTCAGAGCACTGTCGTTGATAGGCAATATCCTTAACATAAAGTGGCTGATATCCAGACTTTTCATTGACTACAAATATGATCATCGTTACCAACTAAAATATAAAAGACGTCGTGGAATAACTTAAAGAATGCACAGCGCATTTCCTTAGATATTATCCGCCTCATTGAATATGGATAAATTCTGTTTAAATTCAAAACCAATTCCTATTCGTCGCGTCTGTGATATAATATTATATTACTATTCTATAGCTATGTCTGCGCCAGTTACTTCCAAGTAAAAACATGCTTAGATTAAACCTGAAGCTTTTGTTTCATGTCGTTCACCTTGAGCAGGATTTGCTGCCAACTTACATACTTGACCACATATTTGAAAGCTGAATGGGTGGGTATATTGAAGCGTTGGTTACCGATAATACTTCGAGTTAAGGATAGCGAAAGTGGTGTGTTATGACTTGGTCGCTTTTAAAGCTAGTGATGTGCTCTTATTAGCATTAAGAAATGAAAAAGTTGTAATTTAGGGAATCATGGTACTATTTGTTCGAGGGTAAGCAAACTGAGGTCATTGGCAATGGATATCATAACGTACTTAATATGGGTTGAACAAATAAATACACTCTTCTAATCTACCTTAAAAATGCATTTCGTGACGTAAGTATCGACTCACTCACTCAGTCAGTATTGACTTCGTGATAGTTTGAACTTTAAATTCAATAGTTTAGAATTCAAACTATTTAATTCGATAATAAGATTCCATCAGTATTATCGAATCACACAACGACTCACTAAATACAATCAGCTCTTATTAAAATATGATAGGATTTTTAAAGGTCACGGAACAAAGCCTTTCCACACTTAACCTCCGACTAATCGATTTCGATGTAAACAATCGATAAAGAAATCGAATTGAGTTATTCACACATGATCTCGTGCCGTCAGTCGAGACTGCCAATTAACAAACTAACGAACAATAATTGTTTGTTACCTTGAGAGCTAGAAAACACTAAACGTTGCGCGTTTCCGGCACGCGGAGTGCGGGTTTCTAGCAAATAAAAAATCTAGGTTTTTTTAAGTAAAGTTACATGGATTTATGACTGAAGTATCTTTAGGGTTGCAGATAAACAAATGCATGAAACAAATGCATATGTCTAAATTTATGCATTTCTTGTGAAATATACAGGATGGAATCGAAAAGTTATCTTAAACGATTTTTCTAAAACAACACAAAAACCAATTTGTCCCCAAAAAAAAAAACAAAGTTTATTTACATAAACAACAACTTGAAGAGACGAGCTATTCGTCCATCTATGCTTAGTGACTAGCACGCATAGGCGGTCGTGGACAAAGGCCCAAAACCTTCAATAATCCCGAGTGTCACTGCACTCCGTTCATATGTCTATTTTGCCCAGTAGTGCCACTAGCTACAGCGCCCTTCAAACCGGAACACCGTAATGCATACACACTACATACTACAGCTTGGCGTCAGAATACCCTTCGATGGTACTTACCTAGGGCTATTGCAATAAAAAGCCTACCTTGTTGAATGCATCAAAAGACATGGTGTATGACACCATACTGAGTCCTGGGAGTGGAGGCAGTCAGCAGCAAGTCTTTAAAACTAGTTGGTTGTATGCGTAGTCCGGTTTACTGGTTTGATTGAGCTCCTGGTAGGTATGTTATGTTTGTTCAAAGAGTCTCCGTCGCTGAGATGTATAGCACAGCGACGGAGACTCGCTACCGCGCGTGCTAATAATACCTATTTACATTACAGCGACATCGAGTGGTCAAAAGTCCGTTAAACACATGGTAATCTTACCAAAGCGTCAAAATACGTCTTGACCACAGCCAAGCCCCTACAATTCACCATTTTCTCGCACACTTTCAACCGCACTGTGTCACAAATCATCGCGCAGCGTTATTGCACTACAAGCTGGGCCGCCGAATAGAACACACTAACGCATTTCATTTTGAAACTGACCGGACGATGCAATTTGCTAACTAACTTCCCTTTACTGGAATAATTACTGTTAAAATAATTACTCATAGTGTTGGTAACACGGCATTCTGTTTGATTTAAAAAAGGATTCTTCTCACTACTGACGCCCCGGGCGAGAGTATTGTGGCGCCCACTTATGAAAATCATTATCGAGTACACATTTTCTGTCGAATCAATGTGAACTTAGGTTAAGAATTTAATCTTGCCTTTAGCGTTTACCCGGACCCCACGACATGGGTGTAGAAAGTTTTGGATATCATCAATATTTTTTTAGTTTTGATTTGTATTTTATACTAGCTATTTCCCCGCGACTTCGCCCGCGTATATATAATATATAGCCTATGTTACTCAGTGATAATGTAGCTTTGTAATGGTGAAAGATTTTTTGAAATCGGTCCTGTTGTTTCGGTGTCTATTCAAACCAAACATACACACACACAATAACACAAATCTTTCCTCTTTACAATATTATAGATTTTTTCTATGGCACCCCCCCTAATTTGGCGCCCTGTGCCGTCGCCCCATCACGCCCCCCCTAACGCCGGCACTGATTATTCCTAACAATATCCTGTCTTTATTTGTAAAAACACTAAAAAGATTACCTGCCATCCATAAACTTCGTTAGATAATTCCAAAACAAATAAAAACACTGAATTTGTGTTTTCTCTATGCTCGAGCATCTACAGCGGTTAAACGATAAACAAACTACGGGTTTTCAAGTCGTTAATCTTTAATTGCCTAATTAACTAATGGTCCACGTTGGTTATCTGTGCCCCTAATACCTAGAATCCCTTAAGTATTATATATGAGGTCTGGAAACCTCACTGCAGGAACTGCATCACAGTTATTTGTCTGAAATGTTCTGTAAGGTGGAGGTAATATCTCGACTCCCTCAGCAACTTTTTTTATACCACTAAGATGGCAAATAAGCATACGGCTTGCTGATGGTAAGCGGCTACCGTAGCCTATTGACGCTTGCAACATCAGAGGTATCACTCGCGCGTTGCCGACCCAAAATTACTACTGTTTCAAACGGGGAATACCTTGTATTCTAATATTAGTAGGTAATATGATAATTTACAATGCACAATAACAAAGATAAACAGATTAATAAACAGGCATTGGTATGTGTGTCAAATAAAATAAGCTATCTTATCTTTGTGGACTATCTAGGTAGCTGTCATAACATAGTCATTTGTTAAACGGTGCCTTACCGCAAGGCTATTGCGTTTCCCTTAAAGATTAGCCCACTGGAGTGTAGGCAGGGTCGTAGCAAGTGGAAAAGGGACCCGGCGCATAGAAAAAAATCAGGCCCCGCTCCCTCATGGTTTTCGAGCTCCCCTTTTCAAACCCTAGGGAGGCCTTACCTTAGGCTTCGAGGCCCTGGTGCACTACACTACCTTGCCATGATAATACGCCACTGAGTGAAGTCAAGATAAGGGGAAATCAGGATTTACGTTTGGATATGACTTATTTTAAAATTAGTTTCTTTACTTTTTTATTTGGTATCTGTCAAAATATCTAAAACGGTTCGGTTTTTTCTTCGTAATGATTTTCGTTTCAGTAGTTCCAGAGTGTACCCTATACCGATAGACCTAAAAATACCTCCTTATAGTATTAATATATTTTTATTCTTAGATTAATATATCTGCGTGTACAAAAGTCCACAAAAGTTACTTAAACCGACAATCGACGTAACTTGGCCTTCACTAACGGAGAGTCCAAAGTCGCCATTAAACATAGTTACGTAAGGGAAGAAAAAAATATTATACAACGAATATACTCGCATTCGATAATAATATCTTTAATTACGGTTATAGATCCGGTTTTGACTTGATACGTTTTGCACAAACTCCAATTAGTTACTTTTTTAAGGAAGTACGTGCACTAAGAAAAGTTATTTTGACTCGATAGCTACCTACCTACGTGATGTAATCTATTCTAAAAATACAATTGAAGTATCTGTCTTCGATTCAGAGAAACACAATACTACATCAAAGTAGTGTTATTTGACTGCGGTCTTCTGTAAGGAGGTACAGTCCCCAGCCGAGCGGCTCCAATTTCAATGGGAAAACCCACGGAAATTCTGCCTACCTCTCTTTTAAGCTCATAGTGTGATTAATCATCGTACTTAAGTTTAGAAAACCTCATTGGTACAGGCCGGGGTTTGAACCTGGGCATATCAGGTGACTGACCGCTTTGCTATAAATTACTGCACACCCCGTGACTCCTGTGAGGATATTGTCGTGATGATTATGTATACATATATGTATGACTAATTTTTCTTATAGCCTTTCTTCTTCTTCTTCTTCCTAAGTATGGCAATCAATCCCTTCAGGGACTATTTTTGCCAGTGTCGAGTGTTAGAGAATTTTCATGTTGCAAAATTTCTCGTGTTTGCCGCATTAAAATGCCTAGTGTCATGCATTCTAACGCCCAATGGAGTTTCTGGAGACAACCCACGGCAGTAGCAGATCGTAACACACCTTTAGATTAGAGGTAACCTATTGACCAAAATGATAAATCACTTAACCCAAAAGTCGTATTAAGGCATTATTTCCAATGCTCCTATAAATCAGTCACTAAATGAAACTTTACTGCACATATCGACACCAAAAATACACATTAAAGATCACTATAACACAATTTACGACACACTGGAAAAAATCTCAACCGCTCCGCCTGATTCCCGCCAAAAACTCCCTTATAGCCTTAAGTAAACAAGTCTTAAAACGGTTCAAATACGACTACGTAGTATATTAAATTAAAAGTGATCATAAACTTGAGTTCATCCAACAAAACCTGCCCCAGTACTACTCACAAGATGAGATAGGTAAGGTACTAATCGCAATGCTATGCATAATAAATAAGTATATCGTCTTCTTATTCTTCCTTGCAATCATCAAGACTTATCGTAACAGATATTATGAAAACAAGCAAATACATATAGGTATCATCACGAGCCTATCTTCTTCTACTTTTTCTTCTTTACTATGGCAATCAATACTCTTCAAAGACTATTTTTGCCAGTGTCCAGTGATAGAGAATTATCAAGATTCACAAATTTTTGTTCGTTGCATTAAAATCCCATGCATTCTGCTTAAAGGAGTTTCTGGAGAAAATCCACAGCATTAGCAGATCGCAACATGCTTTTAGTTCAGGGGTAACCTATTGACCAAAATGATAGATCACTTCACACAAAGGACATATCACAGCATTATTAGCAACGATCCTTTAAATTTGTGATCCGATCCTCTAAATGAAACTTTACTGAACTAACTTTAATGAAACTAAAATAGCCTAATAAATACGCTCTTTGTTAAAAAATCGTAAACAAGAATGTGAACGCAACAGAGTAATTACGAGTATTCCTCGAATGAACAGTCATCGAAACACAATTCTTTTCTCCGACAATCTGAGTCATCGCGTAAAAGATTAAGCTTTATAATTCTAAGAAAATCTCAATAAGTTTGATAGCTACTTCATTCATGAACTTTTACTAAATATGGCAACATTTTTTAAGTATTCTCTGCCTAGATCTGAAGTTTGAAGTTTACCTCTTGAGTGAGGCCTATTTAATGGTCAACACGACGTAAAACACGATAAGCTTTCAGTCCCGGTTGCCAGTTCAATATATAGCAACCGTTATAGGTCTGTCAGAACCGGAGTCTGCCATTTGGTTTAAACCAGGTAATTTACCCTGTAAAATTGCTTGCGAAAGTGACACGTCAGTCTAACTTAGGGTTAGACCAATTGCCGAGCCCAACCATGATTGAGAATTCGCATAAAACCAGGATGATGATAAAGGCTTAAATTAATATTAAAACTTACCTCTAAGTCCCTAAAAACATCTCTGATATCCGGCTTCCTAGCTCTGGAAGCCGCTCGTTTCCTCCTCACAGTCCTGTTGAGCCTTCTGACGCGCCTGCGCACCGCTGCAGCTTGCTCTCTAGGCAGAGGCCTAACTGCCTCCCCTAACTGGGCCTCTGTCACCTCAAGGCCTGCTTGGAACGGGGCCGCGAGGGAACCAAGCCCAGCAGCTTGTAGCCATTCTGTTTCTAGTTCGCCTTCTGTAAAGAACGATCAAAATAGTGTTATTTTAGGGTCTACAAATGGATACTATTGCACTGGCAGACTTACTTACCGCAGCAACACAACACTACATCGAAGTAGTGTTATTTGACTGCGGTCTTCTGCAAGGTGCAGGGAGGTACAGGCGGCTCCAATTTTAATGGGACAACCCACGTGAGATTCCAATTCGCCTACCTCTCTTTAAAATATTGTTTTTCACATACAGACTTATCGTCTCTCAAATATTCTATGAATCACAATGTAATGTACAACAAATTAAAGCAATAACTAACGACGTCCAAAACTGTATCACGTATCAAACAAAAAATATAAACAAAAACTGGTACGCGATTTAATAGCAACTGGCATTATGCGTACACGTCATGGTGGTGTAAAAAGTATCTCTAAAGTAATCTTCCTTGTATTTTTTACAAGAGCATACATTATGTATTGCTACGGTCCTTTTTGCAGCTCCAAAGAGCATCTGATCTGATCTGATAGGCCAGTTTTAAAAAACGAAGGTCAAGGAACTTAAGTAAGATATTGCACAAAGATCGTATTTTTTTATTTAATTTTGTGAATTGGCAACGTTTTTAGTGTTCCGTTAGTTTGACAGATATTCGAATTTCGATTTAGCGGCCATCTTTGTGCTTTCGCTTTTTTTATTTCTGAAAATAACATTAAATCTATGCATATAAAAATAAATCCCCACATCCCTTGGTATCCCATGGTATCCCACGGCATCTGGCGTGAACGGCTGGACCGATTTCGCTAATCCTTTTATGTGTGATTGTTATTGTCAGGAGAAGATTCTTATGAAAGATAAAAAAATAAAAACCGGCATTGTTTTAATTTCGGGAATAACTAAAGGTCCTTTTTTTCTTTGGTGTATTTGACATATGAATTCATAGCTAAGACAGGAAAACCTCTGTCGTCGTACTATAAAATTATTCTCAAAGGCTGGGAATTATAAGGGATAAATTGTCATACCTATTATTAACTAAGTGCTGATAAAGATAAACTATATAAACTCCAGTTCTATTATTATTTACCAACATATTAAATAAATAAAGGGTTCCGCCCTTAAAACCTAATGACTAAACTGATTTATTATATTTTTTATGTCCGTATATCCTGCCATCAGTCGTACAACACAAGCTTCTAAAATCCCAGCTTCTCGTTCCTCTTTAAAGAGGAAATGCTTACTTACTCCAAACGAGGCCACAGTATCTATTAATACAGTAAGCTAACTACAAAATGCACTCTGCTTAATATTTCGTGCTTTTAATTAACCAAACTATTTTTACCCACAAAGCGTAAGATTAACAATATACCATCTCATATCTCTATTCTAAAATTTAAAAGAGGTCGAATTTGTTTCATACCATGCGATAATCTCTGGAACGAAAAAGCTTTGTAAAAATATTTCATTGCTAAAAAGAAAATCTATCCTGAGTAAAATGTTATATAGTTTCTGAACACTAAAACAAACATGGCGGCTACTTAAACACTTAGCAGAAATAAACTGGAGTGTTTTTATCTAAACTAAGTAGGAAGTATATGAAGAAACAACTAAGCCCAGCCGAGAATAATTTAATTTCACTTTGCACCCGCGATCTAATGTTAAACTTAATCCGCGACTGACGCATCGGTCAACGAACTCGCACCAACGATGCATTTCTGGACCACAAAAAGCAAACAAACCAAAAAGGAAATGCATAAATAAATATGTCTTGTAATAATTTGTAAGGTTAATAAAGTAACATTTAGGTGCAAAATATTCTCATTCAAGAATCAAGGCACAATAAGTGCAAAGCATTTTTATCACTTTCATTCATTTTTGCATAATTAAATATAACGACATTCTGAGTTAATGAAGAAACCAAAGAATTGTGCAAATCATACTCGCTTCTCTGTCTGTATAACCACTCTATCCCGAAACTAGCTTGGTGTGATGTTATGTATCTATTTATTGGAAATGGCAACACTAAGTTTTTCACCACCAAGCTTCTCAGTTTATCGCGTGGGTGGCAGGTGTGTAATGAGGATTTTTTTTTAAATTTATATTTTAACTACACTTCAGCTTTCTAAATCTTCCAAATATTATATTTACAGAAACACACCAATAAAGAAGGATGTTCAACTTCAAACTTCTAAAAGCCCGCGACCCCAAGTCTTTATTGAAATTAAAAAATAATTAATGATTAATATATCCGCCATTTTGAATGCAAAAATATTCCCATTCAATTTTAGAACAAGCTTAGAACTTTGACTTAACTTTATAAATTGTACGTTTATTTTATTTTAAAATATTCACAAAAGACCGCAATTAGGTATTGAAACCAACGAAGGATATTAACCAGAAGTACATACCACATTATTCCTCGCGAAGTGTTTCCTCGTTGGATTTCTAAACAGGATGTTATTGTTTATCATTGTTATTTGTTTGGATTCGCTTTCGTCGGTCTATTTATACGGCGCGGCGCTTGCAGACCAACGGTTAAGGAGATACATTTAGGGAGATAGAGAAACGCTTTACAATAATCTAAATACGTTTCTTATCCACACTAGCATCTTTATAAAAAGAGGAAAGATTTGTTTGTATTGAATAGGCTCCGAAACTACTGGACCGATTTGAAAAATTATTTTAGAATTAGAAGCCGACATTATCCCTGATGAACATAGGCTACTTTTTACCGCGGGAAAATGCTTCATTCCTACTGGAAAACGGGTATACTCTATTGCTATGCGAGCGAAGTCGCGGGGAAAAAGCTAGTGTTTTATAATAAACCCTTCGTACGGGTGCAACTTAGTCCACACCGCCCGACGTTTTAATTTATCTCAAACTGACTATTACGCCAAAGAAGTCGAACTAAACGGCTGAACGGATCGTAAAAGCGCCGGTAGCAGGAACATTTTTCGACTACGTAAGCGAAAACGTAACTCGCGAAATGTCAAAATTGTCATACTAATTTTTAGCTCCACTTTTCACCGCGCAGCGCTGTACATTTTTTCATGCTTATTAATTAATTATTCATGCTCGCGCTACCGTTCAGCCGTTTAGTCGTGAATAGGTAGCAAGCAAACAGAGTTACTTTCGCATTTAAATATTAGTATGGATTAATGTGCAGGCCACAGATAATTCAGGATAAGCGCGTTTAACTGACAGATCACGCGATATACTTACAATAGATTATGTATGTAGTATAAAGTATAAACAAAGAGAAATGCTGTGGAAATGACAGCAGGCGATGTAATGTCGCAGAGAAATGGATATTACCGTAAATACACCGAGTTTACAGATGGCATATGAGACATGACATGACGGCATGCGCTATTTTGTATTTTTTTAACCATTATCCTTTCTCCTTCGTCCTAGCTATGGCAATAGATACCATTCAAGGACAATTTCTATCAGGATCAGAGTTAGAGAGTTATCAAGTTTCAGCATTTTCTGCTTTGATTTACTACACTACAAAATAAGATATTTTTATTAGGACTAAAATATTATCTCAATGAGGGTCAAATCCGCTTAAAGGACGCTTTATACAAACACGATTTTTCTTTTCCCTACGGAGAAAGGTTTATCAGGAAAGTAAGATACTAAATGTTTCCTAACAAATATAATTTACCTCACTATTTAGGCACATAATTAGTTTACTCAAAGCTTGTAATTTTCTGTCATTAGGTAAACGAACAATTACATTATCTTACTTAATGTTAAACAAAATAAAAGTTCGTTTGTTTTTTTGTTACTCAGTGACACCGAAACGGCTGAACTGATTTTGATAAAAGAAAGATAATGCATAGATTATGTAGGTTCGGTACTTTTTTGCGGAAAAAGCTGTTTCCAAAGTTTAAAAAACCTACTTACTTAGACACTCATATTTTGTTAATTAAAAAATACTTACGTATAACAGTATACTTGGCTTGAAACCGACAGAGCGCACCAATAACACACATCGCATTAAAACACTAAAAGACTACTCTCCAATAAAGATTCTGAATGTAACTAATATTGAGAATACTGCAAATTAGTAATACAATTTGCGGGCGATACTACACAGATGCTAGAGATAAGAAAGAGCCAGGTGACGCAGTGGTACGTAGGACGAGATAACGTAACGGGAACTGAATACTCAAAAGTGAGTAATCCGTAATGCAGTATTGTTTAAAAAAAATGCAGATTAATCATTCAAATTATTTTAGAACGTGAATAAGAAATCAATAGTAATACGATGGTCGATGATAAACTTGTAACAGGACAGAAGTAAAGGTTATGAAAACAATAAAACCTTATTACTTTCAAGATAAAATCTTAGATTTTTAAAAAAAAAAATTGCATTAGTTTCGCTAAAAAATTCAAATTTTCTAAACCTCTTTCCAAACGATCGCTACATTCTTCTATCCTTGACTCTTTTACACAGTCGTCAATAAAAAGACGCGTTACATGCGACGTAATAACAATACGAGATATTGCGAGATGATGTGACGCCGCCGCGTCCCGACGCGGCGTACTGCGCGCGCACTCCAATATCTTACTCCCGAGTATTATTAGATGCATTTGTGGATCAAATCTGTTAGCGTTAAATAGGGATTTCCGTTCCTCGTAAATTTCCATCCTAAGCCTTATATTTCACTTATGAAATAATATTATTATGCTTTTCATCTTACAGTTCGTAAAATTATCAAAGTTGATAGCTTTGATTAAAGGTTAAACAAAAACAAAAATATCAAAACAGTACGTCGCGTCGCGTCAGTCGCACTCGCGAACGCATCCTCCCTGTATTTGTGTCAATGTACCGCCATGATCTAGACAAGCTATATTTACCAACACGGAATCAAATTGATTTTTTCTAGTGGAACACAAATTTACCTTACAGTTTTACTTTTATTTTTATTATAATTCACTGGTACTTCGAAGAGATGTTTGAACATTTCTGGGATTATTAGGTCAGGTATATTGACCAAGATATTATTTATCTGTATTGAGAGTGTTTTATATTAAATTATTAGAAACTTCCTCGGCACCACCATTTAAAATCATTTACGCTTATTACAAACCTTTAAATTTAAGTGTACGTCCACAGCTGGGCTTATCAACTGTAGCCACTAATTATCGCCAGAGTAATTCTTATTTTCTTGGTACTTAAATATCTATTATAAGTACTGAGAGTGGATCACTCAATTTGACTCGACGACATTAAAATTAGTTTCCTTTAATGCTTATCCGTCTCTTTGAAATATGATACGAAGAATTTACTCTCCAAGAACCGTCTTTTATTTTTATCTTTTGTTTTAAAACTAAAAATAATAATTGTTTTCTTATAATATAAGTAGCATCGGTAAGGTATAAGATTGAAACTAATTCGTTTCGTAATAATCTGAAATGTTATAGTATGTTTCTTCGTCATTACAATAACTACTGCTATAAATAAAATTATTTGTATAAACTCACCACTATTCGATCCAAATATAAAGTCTCTCACTCTGAACCGTAACAAAACAACCATTTTTGCAAACCCGATTATCTTTTCCTTTCTTTGTCATTAAAGACAAACTTTTAATACGTACTTTACGACACCGCGTCACAAAATGAACTAAGTACAAAATTTTGTAATATGTAAAGGTAAATACTCTTGATAAGACACTAACGAGCGGGGTCTTTACAATAGTCAATATAAGATTATGGCAGATCATTAGGGATGTGTAATTAGAACTTCACTATCTCGTTAGGGTGGGGGTGTAACTGAAGTTATGTGGTAAAAAACTGGCCGCAGTTCGACAATTACTTGCTTATGACAATTATTATTAGCAGCACTGCATTATGCCACACAAGTGACTTAACATGTTTTTGACAGCTTTTTTAAGTGACTATTTTAGCCGCGTTGAGCTATTTATGGCAGGAATCAAATTTATGTGATCGCGTTCCCGACACATGCTAAATGCTGCCCAAAAAGTATTCACTTCAATCGGCAGCCCCAATAACTCGGCCATGACCACAAGAATAAATTCTTATGCCATGACTACCTTTTATATTAAAATAGACAATTAGAGACACAAACGAGCACTATTAACTCGTTGATGTGGTTTGTTATAAATGTTATTCATATTTACCTAAAATAATTCAGCGCTGACACAACTATATGATCAACGACTGCGTTTTCTGCATGCACAACGTATTTTTTTATTTAAAAAACTACAAAAAAAAAACACGGAAATATTCTCCAATTTATTCACAATGTACATCAAAATAAGCCTAAAAAGAACATCAAATCAAGGATGTGCACACTGCATAACGTTACGATCGTCCCAAAAAAATATCGAGGGTAGTATGTTAAGTACACGCGCTACCTGACGAGAATCGATTACGGGCGAGTACTCGATTTCTCGCCGATTTAAATCGAACCACTTTATGCTGTGATGATGAATGGATATAGGTGAATAGATCGCAATCGGAATTGAATTTTGAGTGATAGTAAGTAGGTGTGTATTAGATTAATTTATCGCATGATTGATTTTGAATCTGTGTGGACTGTTACGGCATCAATTTAATTTGCTGTTGTTTATATTGTATTGCTGAGTTTTTATATTGTAAATAACGTTCAGTATTAAATACATCTAGCTGTCTATTAACCACTGTATTTTGAGCAAAAAATTCGCAAGGGTAAACCAATCAGGAAATCGAGTTGCGAAATGTACCTCAGAATAATCACAAGCTCGCTTACGCTAATATGGACAGCATTAAAACATCAAATACCAATTCCTTTGGCATCTATACACAATTTAAGAGAGTAATGGCGAATGGGGACATCCCGCGGGTTCTCCCCTTAAAATTGGAGCCGTCCAATTAGGGACTGTACCTCCACTTTACAGAAGACCGCAGTGAAATACCACTACTTTGTTGTAGTATTGTGTTTCTGCGGTAATTAAGGTTGCTAGTGCTCCACGAGGTTACGCTGCGCTAGTAGTAAAACAGGGTTGGCAACGCGTTAGTAATACCCCTGGTATTGCTAGCGGCGTCAGGTGGGTCTTACGCATGTGTGCCACCTTAGTGATGTGAAAAAATACTTATGTAAGATACTATATGGAATTATAGTAACAAGTCAGAGTCGATTATTATTCCCCTCACAGGGTGGCACAATAGGTAGGTATGGCTATTGTTTTGATTAAAAAAAAGAAATGCCTGTCACATAATCATTAATGTTGTGCCAGCTTCACGACGCTCCTTGCATACCAACATCTCGTTACTAACCGACCGCTGATTTTATTTCAGTGCCGGTAGCAGGAACATTGTCGACAACGTATTCGAAAACGTAACTCGCGAAATGTCAAAATTGTCATACAAATTTTTAGTTCCACTTTTCACCGCCGCAGCGCCTTTCATTTTCCAATACAAAAATAGTCGAAGGCGATACGAAAACGTTGTCGACAATGTTCCTGCTACCGGCACAGGACAAAAAACGTTTTTAGCGCGTTAAACTGTTTGCATCTTTGTATTTTAAATATCTTTCACGCCCTGCCTCTGATAGTACTTTTGGATGTCTGGGAACAACCCCTTTGTTCCCGGTCTGTCTGCCTACCCGGACTACATCAGTCTACGTATTACTCCTTCTTCATATCCGTATCTTCGATGCCATGCATTTGACGGGATTCTTGTGTTTATTAAACTGATATTGATTTTAATTTTTGTGAAAAGTTGTTAGATACTTGTTTGCAAGCCTAGGTTTATTTTTACCCGACTGTGTCAGAAGGAGAGGTTGAAGAGTTACTGTTGGATTACTTCGCAGATCAATTGATAGGCGCAACAACAGATCGTCTACATTTTATTTTTTATGTTGTGTAAGTCAATATGAGTTAAATGGCGCTCTATACTCTCTCTCTCTCTCTCTCTCTCTCTCTCTCTCTCTCTCTCTCTCTCTCTCTCTCTCTCTCTCTCTCTCTCTCTCTCTCTCTCTCTCTCTCTCTCTACCTACCCCAATGATTTGGAGTGATGTTTTGAACCTAGTTCCATATGATCTGTATTTATTAGTAGCGGCAGCTGATATGCGCAATGCGACGCTATCAGCGAACGAATTCTTCTTTTCCTTTGAAAATAAGGACTTGGCCTGAAATTTAAAAACTTACTTTCAACTCAAGTGAGACTAAAAGCTTTTATACTTTCTATAGCGGTCACCTGTTTGATCACTAACGGTGTCGGACACTTAAATAACTACTCAGATGCATTACTTAACATATCTTTAGTTTAGGTACTGCGAAGCTTTAAGTAGACTACAAACCTAATTTATTTTTTTACACTCTTTAGCCTTTGTTACTCACTGATAATGTAGCTTTCTAACGGTAAGAGAATTTTTGAAATCGGTCCAATAGTTTCGGAGCCCATTCAACACAAACATACTCTTTTTAATATTAGTATAGATAAAGATAAACAATGTATGGGAATAGTAGAAAATTGGTTGGAATTCAATTCTTTCGTCGCTTGCGCTCGAATTCCTGAATTAGTAGTTAATTATCTTCACGGTTTGCTTAATGAGAACTTTAGAACAATTGGTAGGAACAATTGGTAAAAAGAAATAACCCAGTGAAAATACCATCGAGTCCACATCGAATCTTATTCTTAACTTGCGGGGCACCTTAAATTACCCACATTTAAGCTCTCATAACCCACGAATAGTAAAATCCTAAATAAAATTACAAATACCTAACTCTAAAAATATTTAAAATTATAGCTTATATTCGATTACTCGATTAAGTTATCTTTGAAACAAAAAAAACTAAATCAAAAACGGGTAATCCTTTAAGAGCTACGATGCCACAGACAGACACATTACACATTCAACTTATAAACCCCATTATTGCGTTGGGATTTAATATAATATAGCCATATACCAAGTATATCCAATGCCATATAATAGTTACAATCTTTTAGAAACTTGAATACAATTCCCATGGAAATGTGCATAGGAGCGTAACGCCTTTTTTCTTTACTTCAACAGGGGGTCTTATCGATGGTTTATGGCGATGGATGATGATATATTAGATATTATTATGTTAATATAAGTCCAAATGAAATTCCAGGAACATGATATGTGATTGGCTTACCTGATGTTTTGCCTATAGAAATCTTTTGTTTGAGGATCAATCAATAACCTACATCAGTTGAAGTCAGAGAATTATTATCATAATCGTACAATTCAAGAATCGGCGTATGCCAGTTTTTATTCGAACACTTGAACACGCTCGAGATATACACTTTTACTAATCAAACTAGTTGGATACAGTCGCAAGAAAAAGTGAATCAATAATAATTATACACACATTAACTCTCAACTACCAAAACACCGCATTTCTCCATTGACTTTTTACTAATCACCAGCTAACTACAGAAAATGCATGAAAGGGAACAATCGCTGCCAAGACAATGGTTCTCACGTGAAAGTGGATTGTTTGTGTGTCACTACCAAGGAGCACTGGGACTCTGGGAAATAGTAATAATAGCTGAGGTGAGAAATTAAAAGTAAAATCTATGATGTTTATAAAAGAAAAACAAAGAGGCCACGATGGGCTAGGCCACCTATAGTTAGCCTCGCTCTCACAATTTAGGATTGGGCGTTCAGGTGTCGTGGCTTGTTGCATGAAGAAAACAAAAGTAGCAAGGTTTTTTCAATAAACAAGAGCCAAGAAAGTGAAAAAAAAATCTTAATAAATGAGTATCGAATCTATTAAAAACGATTTATCAACTAATTCTTAAAAACCTTGTTCATGGTGACTGTAGTATACATTGCTTGGATGTCCTGGGAATGCATTTGTATGCCTAAATAAAAGCCGTGGAGGAGGTGGGAATAAAAATACAGATATCTGAGAACAAAAAAGCCGTGGTGACATTGTGGTTAAAGCAACAGGCCTGTCATCTGATGGGCCCAGGCTCGAGTCACAGCCTGTCAATGAGTTTTTCTAAGCTTAAGTACAGTCATTAATCACACCATGAGCTTTTAAAAAGAGAGGTAGGGCGATTTCGGATTTCCCGTGGGTTATCCCATTTTAAATTGGAGCCACCCGACGGGAGTGTACCTCCTTACAGAAGACCGCAGTGAAATAACACTACTTGATGTAGTGTTGTGTTTCTGCGGTAAGTAAGGTTGCCAGTGCTCCACGAGGATACGCAGGGCTAGTAGCATTGCTGCTAGCAGAGTGAGTCCTCATCAGCAACATGGTTGGCACCCCGTAGTGATACCCCTGGTATTGCTAGCGGCTATAGGCTACGGTGACTTCCTACCATCAGGTGGGCCGTATGCTAGTGTGCCACCTGGGTGGTATAAAAAAAAAAAGAACAACTCCTCGACACAGACTGAACATAATGACATTATTATTATGGTTGACGTGACCATGAGCATTAAAAACGTATTTAATGCTCAACTTAGTATCACAGCCAATAATCATAGGCAATTTGTGGTATCCTGCCTGCGTTACCTGTTTTTGCACATCCATAGTTATTAAAATAGCTAGACACTGGTAAAATTAATTTTCTCTGTTTTTATTGACACAAAACAGATTAAACTATTTACAAAAACATATCTTATCCTACATACTTATAGATAAAAGATCTGACCCAAACCGGAATCATGCGGTAGCGTGCCAAGAATGCTGGCAGCATTGCCACGCTGGATAGCAATGCTGATTCTCTGAGCGAGATATGTTCCAGCACGTTTATTATTTATGCTTGTAACAATACATGCCACTTTAAAAACAGCAAGTGTTCCTTTTTTGTAAAAACCCGGAACCAAAAGTCGATGATTCATATTTGAAAGGACATCATCCATGTTTCTTAGTAATTTGGTTCAAATCTGAACGTGCCGGCCAACGAACTTTATTGTATATTCTGTTAAAGCTTGTCCGTCTGAGCAATTATTACTATGGCACCAAATTTGGACATTACAGGACATTTAATTTGTTTTGATTATTTTGAATTACTTTTTTCAACAAAATATATGAATTATTCTGATTTACGAACTCAAATAAAATCGAGGACAAAAGTCCTACAGCTTCGGTGCCATGGCAATAAATGTTCTCACGGGCAAACTCTAAAAGAATATACAAAAAAAAAGTTAGCACGGCACTTTCAGATTTGGACCAAAATGGATGATGTCCTTTAGTATTTTTTTAGATGTACGTGTACGTACAGCTAAACATATATATATATATATATATAAATATTATATATAATACCATTATTTATTACATTGATGTGAAACATTCAAGTCAACTAATCATTTCATTAGTCCAGGTTTGGGCATTAATTAATTTACTATCGATAGCAAATTAGTAATGTCTGCTAAAGTAGATGCGAATCAATGCGAACACACTCCGAGATATCACGACCTTTTCAATCAGAATTACTTTTAACAATCTGCTAATGAATTTCCTTATGAGCTTCTCAGAATGGTTGACTTTGAGATTTGTGATCGTAAAAAGGAAAAAGTTTGCTCTTTCATAATTGATACTTCCTTATTTAAGGAGTTTGTTGATACAAATCGATAAAATTGTTTCGTGGAATCTACTAATTACTTCATGAAAATTTAATTAACAGACACTTAAAATGTAATTATGCAAAATTGGAGTATCAGCCACATTGATTTATAACTTTTTCCTGCTTTGATCTAAAGTTTGATACATATCTTCTAGTCTTAAAAACTAATGAACTTCAGCAACATACCTACATCGTGACACAAAAAATAGAAGCCACTTAGAAAATTTTTGCCTCTGACTATTCACGCAAAAAATACAATAAGCCAGATAATTAAAATCAAAAACAAATGAGTAGGTACTTATTTAAACTGAAATGGACCACAATGCATTGTCATAAGACAGGTTGCAAATGATAATGCTAAAATTCCTCCCACGTAGCTTACAGAGGTGGACGCGTAGGTTGATCCGTTTGCAGACAAATTTGGACAATTATCTGACAAGTGGGTCGAACGCCCAGGACACGGCAATTGTTCAAAATAACTAATCATCTACTTATCTAGTGCAGTAGGCCAACACAATTTGAACTGTAGAATGTATTAAAGGAATTAGAAACACCTACATATCAAAGAAGTAAGGAAGTAAAGTGAATGAAGCGCTGGCAACCTTACTCACCGCATAAATACGAGGAACTTTATAAATTTATTTTATTACGAACTTGGTACTACCATCAATCAAAGTGTATCAAAAGTATCGGACTTTCTCCTTAGCCACATCCTTCCCATCCTTCAGTGGAAGTTACTTTTAATAATTCCATTAGCTATCATTATCTCAATCTCCAAGAATAAAGAAAAACAAATCAATTAATCTTGGCATGTCCAAGACGGAGGCATGTGCCTCTCTACTTGTCATATCAATATGGTACACTGATGTATCTCCGATAATGTCAAAATACGATAAAGCTATTTTTAATATTCAGCGCATAATGATAGGTATATATGACATGAGGTAAATTTGGGTAAAAGTTGGTTATATTTATGTTATAACTAGGACGAAACCGGAATGACAGATAGCGGACTATTTCGGTTTTGGTGTAATCTTCGATAAGTATACCTTTCGTGTCATCCACCAGCCTTAGTAACCTAATTATTTATAAACACGTAGGCGTTGAATCTCATTGTAAGCGATGGAAATGATAAAACAATTTTATTTCAATTTATGAGACACTCATCTAACTCTAGGCGAAATTTAAAAAAATGGTACTCAGCTGCCGTAAAGTGTCATAATTATTTTGACATCTTTAATTTTAGTTTTTGAGTTCTTATAAAAGGAGCAATTTAGGTCACTGTTCCACCAGAATCGCACTGCTGACACCAATGATATTATAATGCCTTTCTACACATATAATATCATTGACTGTCATAATGTAAAATTAATAATATATTGATAAGGCATCTAACATCTAATAAATGCTCCAGCCACGGCTTCAATTATAATTCGCGGCGCATGACATCATCCGCTAATCTAAATGTATATGACACTGAATTTATCCTTACATCTATTAGGCGGCTAAATGCTACAAGGTTCTGTACTAATGGCACTCACATGCTTAAAGCCGGTGACATCACTATGTTCATTAACCTTAAGCTCTTGGTGTTAATTAGAGGTGGCGCTGGAAACATTGACCCCTTCAAGATGTTAGTTTGAGTACTTATAAACAACACCCAAACTTAAAGGCGACACCAGACCTTTTTAAAAGCCGTCGTTGGATATATTGAAACGAAAACGGGTGGTGATTGTGGAATGAAGTGGTATGGAGAAGAACTTTTGGATTAGGAGTTAAGAAACTTTAGAATCCTGGAATCTAGAAAAGGATGGTGATTACTGTATGCCTAACATATTTCTATTTCTTAACGGACTACAGTATTCTAGGCGTAAAATTTAAAATATATAATTTGACATAAATATTAGCATTAAAAAAACATTACAGAAAATGCTCTTTCGTATTTTATACACATATGACAAGATCACGAAACATTGCATCAAACATAGGCAATGAAAATAAACAAACCTTATCGAGTATTAAAACAACAAATTATTATCGATATTCCGGTGTAGGAGAGCGTGATAAAGGGAGACCTAAGGATAAGTTACTTGCAAGTCTTGCAACAGATAAAGACAAAGGCTAACGTTATGTCGTACCAAGAGGTCAAAGAGATGGCAAACGATAAAACGGCTTGGAGATAGCTCCACCGACAAGAGCTAAATAAATGATGATGATTCTCCACAGATTATTTTAAAACCGCTAAATATATACTCTACTGCGTCTGCATTCAAGCACAAATTACTGAACAAGGAAAAAGAAAAGACGACACAATCAGATTAGGATGTAAATAATGTATCGGAATGTAGGCTTCAGCATTCATTTGTATGCATAAACTCACTAAGGAAGCGATAGAATCAGAATGGCGTTCTAGAAATTCATAGAAAAGGCGTAAGTACATAGCTCTTAATACTATTTTTGTGATAAGATTATCAAAATAAGTAGATTCGTATCATTGGTACTTGTATTCAAAATAAACAAATCAAATTGTGGAAACGATAAAATTGAAGTAGAACATGATTTCCTATTTGGATATAAATTTATTTTTTAATACCACTGGGCCGTATGCTTGTGTGCCACACAAGCATACGGCCCACCTCATGGTAAGCAGTCACCGTAGCCTATAGCCGCTAGCAATACCAGGTATATCACTAACGAGTTACCAACCCTGTTGTTGATGAGAAGTCACTGTGCTGATAAAATGTCCTTAGAACTTCAGATAAAATTTCCTTAGAACTTAAAATAGTTTTTAAAGACTACCGTGCTACCGGCCTTAAGTTTAGGCCGAAACCCAACAAATCAACAATGTTATCAGTGTCTTCCAACTGAAACTAATAATCTTCACTTGACTAAAAGCGGACCATGAACGTGATGAATACCGATCCTATCGTGTACATTATTATTTTCATCCTCTTTAGGAATTTCCTTTATGGTCTCATGTAGATGTTCTACATGATGTCCTCAAGTGAAATCTCGTTTTTTAAATAAAATAATATTTTTGTACAACCTTGATACGTAAATAGATATTACGAATGGATTTGGTTATCCTCAAAGAGCCTTTGCGTCGCAAACAAAACATGAATGATTAGAAATCTGCGTATTACGTCAACGTGACCTAACGCGATGGTCATTGGATTTGCAAATTATTTGAACTTATAGACTTAAATGTTAAAGTACAAAATGCAGTAGATAACGAATGTGAAAACGACAAAGTCATTGCAAATCGTGCAAATACAAAAGAGGCCTTAACGCCTGCATTGTATGTAGAAGTCCACACTGAGAGGAGAGAGTAAATCTTTACACGAGTTACGCAACATATTCATAGTAAACATAACTTATTACCAACCAACTGAATGCAATAATTCTTAGTAGAGTCGTAAATACATACACAATGTTATGTCTAAACTAGCTTCTGCTCGCGACTTCGTCCGCGTTGAGGCTAAAATCCCAGAGGAACATTTTCGCGGGATAAAAAAACGATATTAAAAGTATCCTATATGTTAATCCAATTTATGAAATCCCTTGAGCCGTTTTTACGTGATTGAGCAACAAACATACATCTATTCTTACAAACTTTCACATATATAATATTAGTTGGAAGTAGGATAACGTTTTAAATTTTGTGACATTTAAAAGGATATACGTCCTGAACTTTAGACGCACTTTCTAAAGCCAATGGAACAACGAAAAATATAATGACCACTCAAGTAACAGACAAGGTCAAAATGACCAAAATGTACTGTTAGTTTAGACCACGACCGTTGTGCGCAGAAAAAAGATGCCGGTGACCTGTGTAAGAGAACCTAATACGCTTCTGCCGAGTGTAATGTTCAAGTGATATTTTCTCTTTAATGGTTTGTATTATTGGCCAGTTCGAAATTAAAATCAAAAAAACATGTATTCAGTTTTGGACCTAATAAGACACTTAGGATGGTTTAAATTAGCACAAATCCGGAAAAAAATCCACCTGAGAAAAACCGGCAAGCAACTTAGCGCTGTCTTTCATGTAACACTCATGATAGAGCAATGTTTAACAAAATTCTTCTAGACATAAGTAGGTAAGTTCGAGGAGAATATGAACATGAATTATCTTTTTATGACTTAAGAACGGTTAGACCGAATCCGCCGGGGCGGGTCAATTGTGATTTAACGAAAGACATGCCATTAGAATAGTTGATCTTAAAAACTAACTATTTTTGAACAGAACGTGAATATAATCTATATTCTTCCTTATCCGACTTTATCTTTCAGGCTGATCATATTATGTCTATCTTATGACGTCACAATGAATTTTCATTGGCACTTCAACGATCAAAATTTGTCTGTCAACAAACCTTTCGATTCCTATCAAGTGAACGGTCTCCTATAAAAATTTATTATATCAAATGATACGTATGTACCTTCATGACCAATCTATAAAATTAACCAATTCAAATGAAACCTTAAACAGTCTTTAATTGAAGGTCTATGTTCCAATAACCCTGTGATAAACGCCAATCTCAAGTTCAAACGGTAGATACTTATACGCGTTTTCAAATATAGAGCAAGAGCAATTAGTTTTTTATTCGATAAAAAATATCGAGCCAATATGTCGCAACAAGGTTGTTATTGGAAATTAATTCAGCTTCAATATGCCATTGGTCATTAAAGGTCACATTGTAGAGACCATGCCAATTGCGGGTCTAACCTAGCGAGCTAGGCTAAGTCATTTGCGGGTCTAACCTAGAGAGATAGGCTAGGTAAGTAGTATTAATTGGGGGTCTTATCTGAGGAGTTACCTCTAGCAAAAGAGGTGTGCAAGTCAAGAGTGAAATAGCTCTGCCATCCCCCGAGGGACATGGCGTGATGATGAGTATGTGTAGGTCTAGTGAAGCGGGTTAATCTAGGTAAAATAATGTAGACTTTGCCTCCAAATTTTATCTGCTACAAGCACATGGTAGAGATTCATTACAAAAACGTGACGCGCCCCTCCGAAATGCAAAACGTTTGAACATATTAATATATTTGTGACTCACAACGCATGTGTGCGTGCTGAGACTACTGTCAAACAAAAACAAATATAAGGATTTGGTTTCTAAAAATACAAAGGGATGCGACTTTGTTTAATACTATGTAGTGATGTCCATGCAAAAATTGAAGATAAATAAAATATCACGTGTATGGGAGGGACTGTTAACATTTAAAGCGAATATTGCTGCATGAGTGGACTGCACATCACGCTTAAAATCAATTGTAGACTGCTTTATAACTTTAATAGGGGGCGGTAGAAGCAAGGCTTAATATTTAAAAAGTTATCAATTCAAACTGCTCATTTAGAATGTCTATTAAAAGACTACAATGCAAAATGACGTGTTCCAATTCTAGACTTAGTTACAAGGTTCTAACGATTTAAAATTGATCGCGATAGCTACAAAGATATGTATTCATTACAGCAATCAGAACACATGAGAACCAGCCTCTAATTTTCCTTTCACTGTTGGCGAGTGATTTTACTATTTTTATTATACTTTCCATTTAATTCTCTACGTGTAGTGTAATTACGTATACTAATAGCAAGTGGTTATCTAAATAGAAATCACGTATTTAGCGTAAATACCGCTAAGTGTCGTTCTAATGGTCATATAACAGACTTTAGTTTAGTATTCTTTTGAACAGAGCATGCCATATTAGAGTTTTAATTACCATTTCTAATTTGCCTTTTAATGACAGTTATAAATTTAATTGTATATTGCGTTTTAACTGATTAAATCGTTGCAAATAAATCATATAACTGGCTTTTACCCCCGGTTTCGTCCGCTTGGTGAACCACACAATTTTCCGGGATAAAGAATATCCTATATGTTAATCCAGCTTATAAGCTACCTGCATTGCAAATATCATACAAATCCATTCAGCCGTTGAGACGTGAAGTGTGTGTGTGTGTGTGTGTGTGTGTTTGTATCCTACAGACACACACACACAATCATTCGCATTTTTCGCTCGCCTGATCGCTAATGAATTACATTTACAATGGATTTTAACTATATTTATCCAAAGCATTTCAATTATATTTCATCACAATAATACATCATGTTTTTGGTTGATAGCAGTAAAAACATAGCTTTTAAATACCACATAATTACGCTGAGCACTAAAATTGTCTTTTTATATATTTTAGTGTTTTCAGATTCAGGTTGTAGTGATTGTGAAATTTAATTAATATATTGAGTTGAGCATTCTGATAAAGGAGTTAAGACTCGCTACCTACAAATATTACAAATCAAGAGAGTGATTTTAGTCAGCCGTCAGTGATTTTAAAATACAAAAGAAATATATAATGACCTAAAAATATAAGTAGATCAACTTAAACATTGGCCAACCACGAACCGTAATATATTTTTAACCACGATAACAATGACTAAAAACCGTACGTGATCTAATGATGCACCAGAAGGCGATAGCAATAGCAATGTTGATGATGACACGTAATATCTCAGAGCAGCTGGTAACAAGTGGCCGTCAAATTCACTTACCGCTGCCGAAACGTTACGGAGGTTGCGCAAGCCAAAAATATTACCAGTAATGGTCTCAACTCACTAACAATGGAGCTGTGTCAGATACCAACAGGCCTTTATACTTCTCAATATATATTTGTGTAATATTTATCGTTACTAGCACATTTATTTTAGCCACTTATAGATAAAAGATCTGACCCAAACCAGAATCATGCGGGCGCCTGCCAAGAATCCTGGCAGCATTGCCACGCTGGATAGCAATGCTGATTCTCTGAGCGAGATATGTTCCAGCACACCTGTCACATTTATTTAATTGTAATGTTTTCAAATCTCTTAAAGAGAGGTAGGGCGATTTGGGATTTCCCGTGGGTTGTCCCATTTAAATTGGAGCCGCCCGACTGGGGACTGTACCTCCGCCTTACAGAAGACCGCAGTGAAATAACACTACTTGATGTAGTGTTGTGTTTCTGCGGTAAGTAAGGTTGCCAGTGCTCCATGAGGATACGCTGGGCTAGTAGTATTGCTGCTAGCACAGTGAGTCCTCATCAGCAACATGGTTGGCACTCCGTAGTGATACCCTAGGTATTGCTAGCGGCTATAGGCCACGGTGACTGCTTACCATCAGGTGGGCCGTATGCTTGTGTGCCACCTTAGTGGTATAAAAAAAAAAAAATACAAATAAGACTGGAAGAAAAAGCTGTGGAAGACCAAGGTCTAATTTACTAGTACAAGTTGACAATGTACTAAATGATGGAAGGGTTAAAGAGCACTCGGAACCGGAGGGCTTGTTTGAAGCTATTGACGAATGTAAAGTGACCTTATATTATGTAAAAGAATCAAAATGCAAAAAACAAAGTCAAGAGTGAAATGGCGCTTTATAGTCTATACCATAATATGTATATGCCTAATTGCCTACCCCGAAAGAGATTACCGAACCGCTTCGGCTTCGCAAGGGTTACACGAAACCTAAATCTACTATATAAAAATAAGTCGGGTTTTCCTTCCTGACGCTATAACTCCAGAACGCACGAACCTATTTCCACGGTTTTGCATTCGTTGGAAAGGTCTCGGGCTCCGTGAGGTTTATAGCAAAGAACATTCAGGAAAAATTTGCACGGGTAGACACAATAAATATCTACCCGTGCGAAGCCGGGGCGGGCTACTAGTCAATTATAAAAGCCTTCCAGTTAAATATCTCTATCTATATCTGAAAACTGCATTAAAATCCGTTGATTAGTTTAAAAGATCTAAGCGAACAGACAGCGGACTTCATTTTATACTAAGAAAATATTCAGTGCCTTCTCATAAATAGTGATGTAAGAGTGAGGTTTCAAAGGTCAGTGGTTTACGAATACTTTCATTTGACAAGGCTGTCGTCAATGGTAGGGCTCTTCAGTGGTGATTACGATGAACAGAGAGGCCACCAGTTGCTGTAATTACAATTTCCAGTGTCAGTAACAAACAGTAGCATTAGCCAGGTAGATATCGAATTGCTTTCCACAGCGTACTAACGCTATAGGCTTTTGAAAATGAACAGCGCTGCGGCGGTAAAAAGTGGAACTAAAAATTTGAATGAAAATATTGTCATTTATAACGACTTTAAAAAACGGAGGTGGTTTCACAATTCGATCGTATATATTTTTAAGAGTTACGTTTTTGAAACATAGTCGTAAGATGTTCCTGCTCGCAGTACTGACATTCGGCAATCCTTTCAAACCAATTTAGGTGTAAATGCCTTAACGCCTGGTATCTTCACTACAAGATATGACCAATTCTTACAAAGAAATTCGCAGATCAAAGGACATTAAATCGTACATATTAGGTCATATTTAATGCCTTTTGAAGTGCGAATTTTGTACGTTTTTTTTTCTTATGCTTATACATACTGTACAATATATTATCGCAAACGCGTTCTTGTACAAAAAAATACTAATTTGAATCTTAATGGGGCGTAAATAGAGCATCTAATTAAATATAATTATTGCCTGTAAACCAGAATATGGGGCGTATAAATTCTCAAGGTAACTTACCGGCTTGAATTATAATTTTTAAAGGTCCCACAGATAATTTGATTACATTTAATTTGCTATTTAAAACAGGCTTGAGTTTTTCAATGTTGCAAATAAACAGCATCGTATTTGAAAACTAATTATTATTGCCCACTATTCAAGAAACAAGAAATATGTTTTTATAACCATTGGAATTCGTAGTGTTTCTTATATGAAAAGCACCTTAACTTTTTATACCTGAAATTCAAACGATTCTCCGTGTTTTACAGAATCAATTTTGACATATTTCCAAGCAAAAACAGAAGCTAGCTAATTAATAATAGTATTAATTAAAATATGATAATAGTTATTTCAATTGAAATATAAATAATTCATAAATCAACGTTAATATGCAAACGAGATGATTCTAATTTAAAGTATTAGAGCTGATAGTAACCCAGTCCTTGATTGATTAGTAAATGAGACCAAATAGATAAGCTTGTACGTTGTTAGTACGATAAATAAGTACTTACGATTAGATATAACAATATGAACTTAGGAAACAATGGACTCAGAAGAATTGGATTGTACTGACGAGAAGCCTTTACAAACACATTTCGCGATTTATTTTTCTTTTCTGTAATAATAACATGATGATCTGATGATATTATGACGCAAATTGTAAGGCACTGGATTGGACTGATTGAGAATCGGAAAGGGTGGCGTGCCATAACGACGCCTATGTACATCACTGGGCCGAAAGGTTGAATAAATAGAACAAGAACTTTGTCTTTTCTGTCTATTAACTTGTATTAAAATGCGCAACACCTATTACGAAAGTTTTGGGCTGAAATCGGGGGTAAAACTGGATGGTTTTCAAGGTCTCTACTTAGTACAAAAAAAAAAAAAAAATTGTACTAAGAACTTATCGTATATCTTAACTACAAAATGTTTTTCAAACCAGTGGTAAGTTCTGCGGCCTTCAGAAATCCCATATTACAACCATATTTTAATAAATATTTTTTATTGATTGAACGAACTTATAAACTGTCAGAAAAGCGATACATCCTCGTTTTCGTTCAAACAAAGGCGTTTTACGATAACATTATCAAGTGGATCTCTCGCAGAATGGGTATTGTTCAATAAATGAATCAAACATACAGTACTGGTTTTACAATTACTGTTATGGCTCTTACGGCTGGTAATGGGTGTATCGATGATTCAATGATAACATTAAGCGTTCACTTATAACGAGTTGTTGTTAGCATGTGTAGAGTGGAAAAGATAAGTGATCGCACTCGATTAACTAAACAAGATATTTGTAGTACTTTTTTTTATACTCCTAACGTGGCACACAAGTATGCGGCACACCTGATGATAAGTCACCGTAGCCTAAAGCCGCTAGCAATATCAGAGATATCAGTAACCAGTTGCCAACCCTGTTGTTGATGAGGACTCACTGTGCTAGCATTACTACTAGCGCAGCGTATCCTCGTGGGGCACTGGCTACCTTACTAACCGCAGAAACACAACACTACGTAAAAACGGTATTGAAACTGCATCAGCATCACTAGTTCTATTTATAATGATAATTAAAGTACTGGATACTGTCTATTTTGGATTATATTTATTTCCTATCAATAATAAAAATATACACTTATGATCTGTATGTGTATACATACGTACTTTAGGTATAATTATATATCGTCTATCTAATTCAAACTTTGCATTACTTTTATTTATGGGAGTAGCAAAATCAATTTCCTTTGTTTACGCTGTAATGTTTGGAGAACCAATCTCAAAGTGCAAGCAAAAAAGAAGGAATGGATTTGGATCTAATAAGAATTGCAAATATCAGTAGTATTCATGATTTGGAAAGATACAAAAAAGTTAAAATACTGACAAGAGACGATATTCGAGGACGAGGCGAATGAGACCATTGTCATTGAGATGATAATCAGATAAATAATATTAACATAATAAATGTGTTCATCGACCTTGTAGAACAAACGATCAAATTCAACGTTTATGCATTTATAAGATTTGGCGATGTCATCATAGGTACTATGAATACGTGATGCAAAACTTTGTACCCTTAGGAGTATGACATTTGGCACACTTAAAGTTTATATTAAGAAGGAGCTCAGAAAGCTAATATCCACACTAATATTATAAAGGCAAACGTAACTCTGTTAATTGGTTTGTCTGTTAGTTAGCTTATATTTCGAATTTATGGTCGAATTTCGATCACTTGTCGATCACTAGTCTACAGAAATAAACTTTAAACTATACTAAGTTCAGTTGTTGTGTTATATTAAGACTGTCCTTTAATGAATAGTCAGTGAAGTAGTGTCGGAAATGGACCGTCAAAATTACATTAGCTAGCGGAAAGGTTATCGGTTTTTGTTGTATAAAGACATGAAACTATGAATACAGATTGAATTGATTCGGAGATTGTACCAACTTCCAGAGATAAATGTGAAGTGCATAAACAATCAACAAACCATCACAATTTCCAACTCCCGTTAAAATCCAGAGCTTTGGCATATCATGACTACGAAGTCAGCTAAAAGTTTACGACGACTGTTTTAATTTAAAAAATCTGATAAGTGGGTGAATAAGACTCGATTTGGTAACTAACTACTTTCTTCAGCATAAACGAACGAAGAAATATTGAATCAACAAAAAACACAAGAGGCCTCGAAGAAAGTTTCAAGGACGGTACAAACATTCTCAGATGGATCCAATCAACGAGAGCCCAGCCGGTCACCCAAGTGTACTGCATATCGCGGACAGGCCCCTAACGGTGAATCTCATTCCGATATAACGGCAGCCGACTGCATTGCACGCTAGAGTAAACACTAATTCACGGTCAAATTAACCATTCACTGACTTGACAGATTTAGACACGGATCAATTAGGACCTAGCTATTTTTAAATAGATTGGTTTTATGATAGCGCCTTTTCATTTAATTCGATAGTTTGTTTGGTTCTCAGTGCTGTCAGTAGCCTTATTCGACTATGTGACACCGACAGAAAAACAAAATCTACTTGCAATTATTCTAACGAATTGTGAAGCTGTGGTTTGATTGCGTTGTTGGTAACGAAATACTAGAGATAAATCTTTCTTTCTTTCTTGACAGATAAATAAATACACAATCATGAAATAATTTAAAGAATACCAATCGAAACCTTTAGCGAGGACGGTTACGTGAATTTCGAGTTAAATGTGAAATTTGTCGGAGAAGGTGTATTCGGTTAATCCGGTTCGGAAACTCGTTCGTCAAGAATGCGGCCCAAGGCTGTGGCAAGAAAGTGCTGATACAATCGAGGCACCATTGATTACCATTATAGCAATTAATCGATTCTGCTTACTCGATGCCGTAACAATTTTAGATTTATGAGTATTTGCTGTTGTCTACGCGTATAAGGAGTATTTTTTGTGTCTTTAAAAGGTTCTTTGCTTTCTTTCACTCTTGCATCATTTGGTAAATGTGTTTTATGTGTAAGGTGACACATAAGCATACGGCCCACCTGATGGTTAAAGGTAGCAATACCAGGCTTATCACTAACAGGTTGCCAACCATGTTGTTGATGAGGACTCACTGTGCTAGCAGCATTACTACTAGCCCAGCGTATCCTCGTGGATCACTGGCAACCTTACTTAAAACACAACACTACATCAAGTAGTCTTATTTCACAGCGGTCTTCCGTAAGGTGGATGTACAGTCCCCAGTCGGGCGGCTCCAATTTAAATGGGAAAACCCACGGGTAATCCCAAATCACCTTACCTCTCTTCTTTTGTCTTTTTGTTTGCTGCCTCTAACCGTTTATATATTTTTTGTTTAACTATGCCTATTAAATCATTGATTGAACAGTTACTACCCATCGTGGTCGACCTAAATAGATAAAATCCACGTGTGTTTCGTCCTGTGTGTGTGTGAATTTAATCATTATCGGAAGATAGCGTCCTGGTTCATTATTTATCGACAAAACACGGTTTCAGTTCAACGTTGTGTCTGGAATTAAAACACATGGTTAGCGCATCGTAATGCCGCCAAACAGCGATTTATAAACATTGAGTTATCAAATTAAAAACTTGTCAAAATAAAACACACCCACATGCCTGCATATTACATTTCAAAGCCATAAAAAATACGGCCAATAAACAGTATTTGCTATAAGTCAAAGCACACCTGTCAAAATTAATACCACACATAGACAGATGTTATTGATGATTTGTGTGATTGTTGGTATTCGTGTCGTGGACTTTTCTGCGACCCTTATTTGATTTCGTAAGCTTGTCGATCTCTTTAAGTTGTAAAAATTTTTAACAACACCGTGTTAAGGCCAAATCTTTTTTGCTGTGGCGCTATAGCATTTCTTATGTCTGACTGACCGTTCCTGTATATGTGATCGATACGCATCTCCTGCATCGGCACGACTTACACGCATGACTAACGTGTGCCCACCTTCACGCTGGTGACATTTGGGTGTCGTCGTCGACCTTGTGAGTTGACAAACAGAAGACCTGTTTTATTTGTTCTCCGTAAAATTCCTAGCATGAGAATATATGACGCAAATCCGACATTGATTACCAATTAAGATAAATCATGACGATAATTCTAATACAAACCAAATGGAATTAATATAAAATAATATTTTGGAAATATCTAATTTGTATGCAAGTTTTTATATAAATATGTAAGTCCAAAGATAGCTCAATAAAATCTATCAATCAAGCTAAGGGTTATATTTAGCTTTTAACATTTGCATAAAACTTAGCTTGCGATGAAATAGTTACACATGTAGTTACGATAAGCTACAGTCAGAGTTCTGTATATATTACTCTACACCTACATACAGACAAACAAAGTTAAAAGTATAAATAAAAATTAATGTCAAAATTACGTCATAGACTATTATACTCTACATAAAATAAAGTTCCTCACTGATTTTAAAGCCAGTCCAGCAGCGAAAAGCTTATTTGAAGAGACTCTTAAGGTCACGCTAAATTCTTCGCTCTCCAAGTATTTGTTTGCTTAACACAGCCTTAACATTCAAGGGTAACTTGCTTCCTCTTTCATTTTGTAATTTTGTTGTAAACATATGTAGCATTGAGACTTTCAGAGGTCGATAGTATTTGCCTTCTCTGATTCAGACCATTCTTCGTCTGATAAACTTGCTAATGGTTACCGTTTTGCATTGGCATTCCTTAAATGTTGACATAAAGTAATATGTGGATCATGGAAATATAAATATTCGTCATGTTTCTTTAACAGTTTAATACACATACTTCGTTTTAATCAGGTCAGTAATTAATAAATCAAACAAATGGTTGTCTGATAACAGATTATCAATAAAGTTCAATTTTACTCGCCATGTCAAAATTATTATCGCAATAGGGAACAGTATGACTTTGCTGATCCTTCGCGCAATACATATTCCAGCCTTCTTGATTATTCCTGTAATACATTGTATATTACGTATTTAGCTCCTGGATTAGTGAGATACTGAATTGAAAACGAAATCAAATCATTTCTTCTCTCTAGGCGGATAAAACTCTTGGTATCCTTATATTGATGACGAAAATATAATTAGAAAAACCTAAAAAGGGAGGTAATATGAAATGGGATCTCCCGTGGGTGTTCCCATTAAAATTTGAAGCGCTGGAAAGTACCTCAACCTTCCAGAAAACTGCAGTCAAATAACACTACTTTGACGCAGAGTTGCATGAGTAAGGTTATCAGTGCTCCGTTGCGGTAATAGGTAATGCTGTTTGCACAGTGGGTCCTCATCAACAAGAGGGTAGGCAACCCGTCTTATAGGCAGGTAGGCCGTGCCACCTTAGTGGTATAAAAAAAACAAATTTAAGTTAATTTGATTCGATTTTACAAAGAACTACTTTCAAATCGTCAGAATCCAACGCTGCATACGGAAGGTCGGTTTTACTGAGTAGAATCCGGCTATAAACTAAGCATTCCAATAGATATCGGTTGAAGCCTCTGTTTTCTCAGAAGACATTAACGATAATGTGATTCCAGTAGATGACCTCAATTCTGGCTGTGCTTCGATAAAGCCTTCAATAATATTTACAACACAGACTGTTCATAGCAATGATCGATACAACCTCCTAATTATACTAATGGTGAAGCCAGAAGCTATAATTACTGAATACACTTCACTTCACTACATACCCACTCGAGGACTCAACGAGTATATTAACATTCCTAACACAACAGTTTTGAAGGCCGTTAGTGTGATGTGGAGTGGAACATAGATTTGAGGTCATGTCATGGTGGAAAAGGCGTTGAATTTAAGGTACAGTTAATGATTCAGTAGCTGAGATGTCAAGGTCTGGTAATATTTGACAATTGTAAATTTGTTAACAATCTAATTGAAATTAGCTACTTCGTTTTGGACGAAAGTTAAATACAAAAATAAATTATCACTTACATAAGTGCCACTCCGGCGCAATGTGTTAGTTTACCACCGACCTTGCGCTCTGTTTGATGCTGAGATGCAAGAAATTGTGCAAAATAAGCATTAGAATTTGGCACTTAAGGTATTTCATAATGCGCTGTACTCTTGATAAACAAATAACTCTTTAACTGCATTTTAACAAACCAGAGATCAGATAGTCCATCAGTTTTATTGTAAAACGCTTACATTTTTAAAGTGCAATTTTGATGACACTAATAGAAACGTAAATCTCGCAGCGATACAATAAAGGAGTCATGATACATAAAATACAAAGTTTGTGACAATAGTTAAATCCGATATGTTTGTGATAAGAGCATGTCAAGCAAGCAGATGATCTCAATTTTCTAAGCTAGATATATCAAACGGCTGGCAAATTGAATAACCAACCAAGAGGGGTAAATTCTGATGATATGAAAGTGCTTTTTTGCAAAGTCTAATCGACTGGGGACTGTACGTCCACCTGACAGAAGACCTCAATTAAATAACACTACTTTCATGTAGTGGTGTTTTTCTGCGGTAAGTAAGGTTGCCAGTGCTCCACGAGGATATGCTGGGGTAGTAGTGTGCTGCTAGCACAGTGACTCCTTATCAACAACTGAGTTGGCATCTTGTTAGTGATATCCCTGGTATTGCTAGCGACTATAGGCTACGGTGTTTGCTTTTGTGTGCCACCTTAGTGGTATAAAAAACATAATAATCATATTCATTAATAATCCGCAAAATGTAAAATATCGTCGCTAATACTAATAAGATACGACTGATACGAGTCGTGACAGTAGATACTAAGCGCACTGTCTCGCACGCTATCACTCGGTTGTGAAACAGTCGTGTGTAATTAAATATTAATGCACGTAGAACTCGGATTGTAACGTTGCATAAACACTCTTTTCACGGAAATGAAATGTGTAATTCTACGGTATTGAATAAAGTTTGTGTAAACAATTCGGGTCGATGGGAAGAGTTGGATGCAAGCGGACTTAAATTAGAGTTTTGGACATCCATAGACAGATTTGATGATGTTGTGGACGTATGCGTAGACCTTTATTCACCAATAGAAGTTCGTCAGCTGATGAGTTTCAAAGAACAAAAAGTATTTAATGATCTGGAGTTCCGAGATCTCCAATAAAAAAACTACGAGGTTCAGTTACCGTAACCTAATGAACGCAATTTGGTTATAACACTTGCAGTTGCTACATCGCCTTTAATCTATTCACGCCCCAAAAATTATAATGATTATATAACTCTATTTACCTTCGTAGTTATTGTCGTCGTCGTCTGCGGCGCCGATCTGTCTGCAAAGCTCCTCGTAATCCGCCCAGTAGGCTTCTAGTGCGGTGGGGTCCGGCGCGCGCGCTGGCAGCGGCAGCGCCATTCGGACTTCGGGAGACTCCTGCGTAATCAACACTATTCATTATAACTTCATATTCTATACACACACAAAAAGTAGAATCTGTGGGAAACTTCTTCGTGATGAGGTCAATATAAAATTCATTCTCAGCATTTCGGCATAAGCAAAGTCTAATATGAATTTGTTTGTTTGTTACATCTCGGGAAATTTGTCAATTCGACTTACTATTATTTTACTTTCCATCTATTCTCATACCACACATGTTTGACTACTCTACGTTGCAACACTACAACCGAAACCCAAGACCATTTACGTAACACAAATTACCAGAATCCAAACAATGATTAATGTTAAAATAACTCAGGCAATCCTAGGACAATGACATTCACGATAAGTCAACAATGCAGCAGATAATAGACAAACCAAGCACACAAGCTTGCGAAACCAGTTAGCCAATAGAACTGGTACAATGCCACGCTTGCAACTTGCAACACTTGCTATAATTTCAATTTCTGTAATTTACACTTCTAATACGAAGCTTTACATATATTATATGCTATTAATTCGGGGAAAGCGCTTTAAATCCCGTGACTTGGACGAATTTCTTGCAACTCTAACGATAAACTCAAGTTTACAAGGTCAAAACAATAATAGGCCTTAAGATTATTGCAAGCTTTAACATTATTATCGCTTCTGAGGTGCCCTCGTATAAGTCTAGGTGGATGATGGCATGCTTAGATAGGAAGTGAGTACAGAGATATCTGCTGATATAAAGTTTGGACGAACTAACTACGAATATTATGTGCCGCTATGGAATAACCATCCACATAAACTAGCTTTTTCCTGCGACTTCACCCGCGTAGCAATAAAGTATACTAATACCCGTTTATCCGTAGGAATGAAGGATTTTCCCGCGGTAAAGTAGCCCATGTTCATCAGGGATAACGTCGGTTTCTAATGGTAAAAGATTTTTCAAATCGGTCCAAGTAGTTTCGGAGCCTATTCAATACAAACAAACAATCAAAACTTTCCTCTTTATATATAAATATTAGTGTAGATTTATATCCAGTAAATAATATCTAAAAGTTATTAATTCCTTTGTCAAATATACTCCAGCTTATAAAAGAATTAGACAAGACATAATTTATTTTCAGTCGATTCCTTGAAAAACACAACGATACATCGTAACTATATATATGTACGTTTAATGAATGTCAAAACCAATCTATATTTAAGGAAGGAAAGTGTTGTAATGTTAAAAAAATACTTGGTGATTAAAAAACGCTTTGATAGCTTCTGATCAGGTCTGGCAGGCATCTAATGTAACTTTCTAAGAATATCAGTGCAATTAAATGTAATTTAAAACGGTTCTTAAGAGAATGCGATTTCTTACATTGATCACAGTATTTAAAGTATCATGTTGAGAAAAGGATAATTTTCCTCAAATATTTATTATTATTATAATTTATTTAATCTTAAATTTAATGGTTGGTGTTTCTGTAACATGACCTGGCTGTACAATAATAAAATATTAACAATTATGTCATTAACAAAATCAACGAGAATCTGATGATGTGCTATTGCTATTTTATTATTGAAACTGACCACGTAAGATATACTTCATATTTTTTACCTTCCATTACAGAAAATGATAAGAATGATATTATGAAAACTACATCAATTTTGTTTTTAAAGGAGACGTCGTCTTTACCTTTACGAAGACAATAAATGACAACAATATCTCTATAGTCGTCTTAATAACTATTAACGAAGCAAAGCAAGCAAGCGTGACGAGACCGCTGGTCTAGTGGTTAGTAAACCTGACTGCTACGCTAGAGGTCGCGGGTTCGATTCCCGCCGGGGCAAACATTTATGTGACAAATATAAAAAGTGAAAATTTTGTCTTGCGTCTGGGCGTTTGGTATGTATTTACGAAAAAAAAAATATAAGTATTATATCGGCTACTGGTTCCCATAGTACAGCTTTGTTTAGTTTGGGGCCAGTTGGCGCTGTGTGATAATCATCATCATCATCAGCCTATAGACGTCCACTGCTGAACAAAGGCCTCTCCCATAGATTTCCACAATGACCGATTCAATGCGGCCCGCATCCAACGCTTGCCAGCGACCTCTGTGATAATGTCCAAGCATTATTAAATACTTTTATAGGTTGCTATATGGAAAACAAAAAATAAAAGTAATCTCGCTCGTGGAATGTTAATACGTCATCAGTTTAATCGGACAAGAGATAAGAGAAATCTGTAGTAATCTCTGGCGCTTTTGGGATGGCGCAAATGTGTAATGAAGAATGAACCGGGTCTTGAATTAAGTAATCATTGGTCATCGTTACGTCTAAGTATGCGTGAAATTTCCTAATAGCTAGCAACATGACATTTTGTTTATCTGTAGTAGTATTAAGTTGGGTTGGGTATAATTTTAGTCAATGATATCGGCTCATGAACGAAGCTCGATTCATGACAAATAGTTTAAAAATTTGGTTTTAAGCTGAGGTTCTAAAGAAAAGAAAATATTTATCTTGTTTTCATAATAAATTCTTATATTCTTTAAGAACGGCCATTACGTATCCTTCTGATTTTGTTTTATGTTACTTTGGAACTTTTAATATATATAATATACTTAATTTCGAAACTGGGCTACTCATTTACTACGTGCAATGATGAAACGGTTTTATCTATGTTCAGTTTTAATTCATTAAGATACTTAATTACAATAATTGCGTTAATATGTCCTTTATACAAAAATCCAATTCAGTTCGACCAAGCACCGGAACACGTAAGCCCATTTATAAGCCTTACCCAACCATTACAATAATCAATGATAGAACGTAAACGCTAAGTGGTTTTCCTCAAGAGCAGAAGTACCAAGAATTTCTCGCAATAACCACACCCGTGAGTGACATACTAGTGTTATCAGATGACGTAGTTCGTTAGCCATTAGCAAACACTAGATAAGACAAGGTCGCCATTTAAATGTATGGACGAGGCGCTTGAAAAATTATAGGTATTCAAATTTTTTGCATGGGTTTCTACGAGTCTAAAGTACTCAGTGATGAAAAGGTGAAGAATCGGAACCGGCGCGCATGTATGAAGAGATTGATCGATGTAGAAGAAGCAAAAGAGGTGTGCAAGTCAAGAGATAAATGGAGCTGTATGTTGTCTGCCTGTCCCGAAAGCGACATGTATGTACAAATTTACAAATGTAATCTACAAGTATTAGAGAGATAAGGTTTATCGATGACAAATACACAATAGGAGAAGAAAGAGACAGCAAATATGAATTTGAATACGGCTTGAAACCGTACTAACTTTTATGTATATATGTATTTGTAAGTCATATGCATAGATTGTAAGTTGATAAAAATGACATCTAATAAGTGGGTGGGTGGTCAATGGAAATGAATATTAATTCAACATTTTGATTTAAATAAATTATGCTAATTACAGCGGTATCATAAAATTATGTTTTGACATCATAAATACGTCTACTTTAAAGGTGATGTTACCATAAATAATCACATTAGAAGTACCATATAAAGTATAAACCAACATAATTGTAGGAATTCAAATAAAATTAATTACACCGAATTAACAGATTTTTGTGCATTTCAAACTCGTTTTAGACGACAGCTGTAAAAAAATTGCCAAGAATGATGACATAATTAATTCAAATCTACCAGTAATACCGTCTAGAGAGGAAGCTCAAACGAGTATGCAAATAACAGTTGACAGAACAAACAGTATTTGATCACCGTAAGCATTCCGAAGGCTGTTTAAATCCAAACGATTCGTCTCGTCACCTGGTGGCCGATTGTCAAGCCATTCACCAACATTGTTTGTTAAATTAACAATAGAAATTAGATTATTGGCCATTCCATTTGTTCTCATGTAGGTTATAATGTCAGTGCCTTTTCCTATATCTGTTCTTGCCGCTAGTGCATGTTTCAAATACCGTTCCATGTTCCATGCAGTTACTATACTGTAGGCTGTCTACCCTTGTTATTTGACTAAAATATGTACGGTTAAAAACTCCATACTTTCACCTTATGACATAGCTTTTATTAGATTGCTCGATTAACAAACTTGCAGCTCTTACAATTAAAGGATTTCCCCCAAACGATACACGTTTATCGATACTGCTAGCGGTAGTATAATCGATTTCGAAGACAATCACATTTCCAATATGGTTTATTACGAGTATATTATCATTACATCGATCAAAAAAGGAAATTATATGAACAGTTCAGTTTGTAATTGGACGCGGGCAGCAAACAGGCGAACCGTTACGTAATCAAGAAGCCAATTTCGTTCCCATACCACTAAATGATTGGGACAACATCATAACTTGTATAAATGTAGTTGTAAATCACCGCCCAGTTTCAAAACCGTCATTTCCAGTTGGTCAAGGCGCTCGTGAAGTGAATTTGTATCCACATCCATTAAGAGACAAAGACGTAAGGCATCCAAAACATCCTGCGCAGTTTCCGGAGCACCCACGGTTTGATAATAACACGATTGCGCGACCAGCGGCGGAATGAGGACTGCCGCAAGGGCAAGACCGTTATATTGATACTATTGATAGCTGTAATTAATTGATTTTGTAGGTATGAGGTTTAGGGCTGCGATACCTTCAGCAGAGAGCAAATGAGTAAATGGTTAAAAAGTCTTGGTAACGTTGAACTGGTGATTATGTAGGCACGGCACTTAGGGCGGCGTAGGGATTTCACAAATTCTTTTTTTATAAAAATATTCCTTGAAGTACAAGGATGGTTCCTACGGAGAGAATTTTTTTAAATTGCCTGAAAAGTCTAAAGACGGGTAGACAAAATATTTGATAAATATCTACCCGTGCGAAGTCGGGGCGGGTCGCTAGTGTTACTATAAGACTTAGTCCTTATTGTCTAGAAGCTACATAAATAATTATGTTGGCGGTAATTGTATTGCTTCATCAAAATTTGTTAATACTTTACAAATGGGCCGACATTGATAAAAATAAAATGTAGTAACCATTTTATACCGGTTTACAAGGAAATGTATAAGGTTGTAATAGACAACAAAAGGGCCTCAATTTGAAAATTCCTTAGAACCGGCCTAGTGCTGACCGCAATCGCTAAAAATATTAATGTAAAACGACTTTAGGTCTGCAGCTATAAGATTCAAATTTGGCTAGGACACTGCGGTAAATTTGCAATCGCCATGACTTGAATGAATCCGTACAATAAGTGGCACAACACAATAATAAAGGAGAGACATTATGACTGTTGGTACCTTATTGTGCTTCAATGAATCATCCTATTTAACCCAGGTAGCCGATTTTCCCAGTAGAATGGTTATCGAAGGTCAGAGGGCAGTCATATTGGTGTCGATTCAGTTGTACAGAATCACTAAACCAAACTAATTTGACATGACTAAAGTATTGCCACCCTTATTTAACCCTGCACATGAGAAAGGGATAACAGGACATTTAGTCCCGTCAAATTAGTTTTGTTTAGTGATTCAGACTGATTTCGTACAACAAAATTGCATTGCAAAAAAAATTACTAGCCACATCGGGTTAATCTTCAAGACGAGCTGTGCTTTAATGAATGGACATTTCGTTACATTCTTTTAACATATTGAAAGCAATATATCTAATTCCAGCACTATATTCCGTTACAGTAAGACAATAAGCCAACTTGACCTTTTTCGCCGTCCTTGTCTCGCCCCCAGTCCTCACACCATATTTTAATTTTAGGTAAAATGTTCAACGATTTGTCGATCGATGCCTCTATTAGCATAATTCAATACAACTGAATGGATTGGCTGATGGTATCATAATTTATAAGCACATCCTATTGCATGACATCAGTGATTATACACATCAGGTGATTCTACTAAATAACGTTTTATTCGGTGAAGAATACATTACGGCCCATCTGATGGCAAGCGGTCGCCGTAGCCTATTGACGCTTGCATCACCAGGGGTATCACTCGCTCGTTGTTCACCCTAAAACCTTCATACATTAGATCCTTTACCTCTTTTACCGAGTGGCTTAATAATTGTTATTGATTTTCTGAAATCTTCCTCATTCGTTAAAGTTTACACTCCGAAAAATTTTCATTTTAATTTCAATCTATAGTTTGTTTTCAATCAAAATTTCAATCCATAGTTTATTTATTTATTTATTGCACCTTTTTGTTACAATTATTTACAATGGCACTAATAACTATTGAAATGAAACAAAAAAAAACCGATAAGGGCACAGCAATAAAGTTACTACCTAACTTAAGTAATAATTAATATTCTATCTATTATTATAATTATACATATATTTATTTTTAACTTAAAGAATTAAAAATTGGTTAGAATATCACAGTTTATTTTTCGAGTTAAATCAATATCAATAGTTAATGTAATTAATTAAACTGTTAACCTGTAGTCAATAATATATTATTTAGCAATCAATAATCCATTTACGAACCTTACTCATTAAAGCGATGTTCCTATTTCCAACAATTCAAATTTAGTTTATTAAAATATAATTGGAATTGATAAATTTATTTCCATGTTTTTTTTCCTTAAACTATATTAAGACAACTTCTTTTTATTTTAATTAAGTAATTTAAGTTCGAGGTTGAAATTGACTTTGTAATTGTGCTAAGTATATGTAATTTCGCGCTCTAATTTTATTAGTACTCTAGAATCAGTGATACCCTGGCAACCCTAGTATTGCATCTATAAGCTAAGGTGATGAATGCTTACCGTCAGGGAGGCCATTATTAGCCTGCTGACCATCTAAATGGCAGAAAAGATTATTATCATCGATACTATCTATAAATTTCAATTAAAAATTAATTTGATTATCAATCTGATAAATAGTTATTCATTCTTCCTTCTACAGAAATCGATCTTTTTCGGTAAGAATCGCCACTACTTTACCGATCTTAACACTTCACTCTTTACCTATAGATAAATGTGTTCCTACCGTCTATAGATGCTTGAGCCATTGACAGTTCAATGACCTTTTCTCCTAGGTGACGTGACAGCCGTTTCCCTCTTACCTAACATTCCGGATGTTGGAATGTAAGTGCATCAAACCCATGTATGGATACGTCATCGAAGCGTGATATCATCGAAGGTTCTGATTCACTCACGCGTGGACGCGCACAGGAACCTTTGTTTCTTTTTGAGAGGCAACTGCTCTTGAACTTTTTGCACCATTGCATTCGTTGGAATCAAAGAAAATATCAATAAATTACATGACCGCTATTGATTACTAATTAGTCACACCATGAGCTTTATGGTGAAGGAAAACATAGTGAGGAAATCTGCAAAGGACGTATGTAGTGACTTAGAGACGGAAACGGGCTCAACAGCTGACACGTTGATACCAAATTCTCGATGTAAAATCTTCGGTGGAAAGTGGGTGTTATAACCTCTGCCTACCCCTTCGTGGACCTTTATGCGTAAAGGTATATATTATTATTAATATTACAACACCACTTCTGAGAGATAAAAAAGTTGTAACAATGTTTGCCTAATGTCCTTTCATGTGAAATGATTGGCCTTATTTTACCAGTAGACACGCAAGTCATAGACTTATATGGCTATCTATCAAGTAGTGGTGTCGATTCTGTTGTACAAAATATTTTTATTTTTATTTAAGAGCTAGGCTCTTGTCGGTGGAGCAATCGCCAAGCCGTTCTATCGTTAGCCATCTCTTTGACCTCTTGGTACGACATAACGTTAGCCTTCGTCTTTTTCTGTTGCAGGTAACTTATCCTTGGTCTTCCTATGCCACGCTTTCCTTCGATCTTTCCCTCTATGATATTTCGTATGAATGCGTCATGTCGTAACAAATGACCAATCATGTTGCCCCTCCTATTTTCAATCGTACTTATAATCGTTCTTTTTTCTCCTACTTTCTTCAAAACGTCCTTTGTTGTGACCATTTCTGTCCAACTTATTCTAACAAAATCATTAACTAACAAATTTGACAGAACTTAATTATTGCCATCCTTATATAACCCCGCACATGAGAAAGGGATAGCAAGACTTTTTGGGCCTGTCAAATTAGTTTAGTTTATTTATTTAGTACGACTGCGGTAAATATTGTGCTCGTATTATATTTTTTAAGGTTTTTGTGTGCTTGTTACCTTTTAGGTTCAATTAGGTTTAAAGCAATTATATTATCTACTCTGAGGTATAAGGAATACCAATTACAATAAAATTGCTTCTACCCTTCGATGAAAAAGATTTTGATCATCACATAGAGGCAACCACAGACAAATCTGAAAAAAAAAACAATAATGTTTTGTTCTTTATATTATAAGCCACTTATGAAGGTTCACTTCAAACGAGTTTTTTTTTGTTGTAAGATTAATAACATGCTCCGTTTTTCTTCAAGTCGGTTATTAGCTCAAAATGCAGTTGAAACGAGCTAGCCTTAGCATAAGCCCAGGTTAGTTAGCTAACTACTGTCCGCATTCATGAGCCATGCCAAGCTAAAAGAAACGCCATGTGGGTAATTTTACATCATACTAGCGGCCCGCCCCGGCTTCGCACGGGTAGACATTTATTTGTCTACCCGTGCGAAGCCGGGGCGGGCAGCTAGTCTAATATATAGCTTATGTTACTCAGTGATAATGTAGCTTTCTAACGGTGAAAGAATGAAAATGAATTGAAATCGGTCCAGTAGTTTCGAAGCCTATTCAATACAAACCCACAAAAATACAAATATTTCCTCTTTATAATATTAGTATAGATAGTATAGATAGTATAGATTAGTATAGATATAGAAGTATACATCAGTATAGATATAGATAAAATGTACCTATATAATAGGTTCATATAGGATATAGTCCACTTTACATATGTTGTAATGATCCGTGTCAGTGACCGCTATTGCGAGATAGGAGTATGACATATGAGACTATAAGGGACTTGAATTGTATGACTTGAATATATGTATGTGATACTAGATTCTAAATAAAGATAGCCTATGTCCTTTCCCAGATTATAATCTCATTGTCAAATTGCATTATCATCTGTTCAGCCGTTTACTCTTTTAAAGTTAGGAAACAAACAAACAAAGCTACATTCGTCTTCATAATAATTAGTATGGAATATTTTGTATTAATTAATACCATAAAGTTTATTACGACGCGCTATAATAATTGCAAGATAAAAAACATATTTTCTAATTAAATGTTCAAATTATGTTAAATATATTGTGTAACAGACGGATTAGATAAAAGGAGATACACTATTATATGAATGTTCTTTCAATAATTACATACACAGCTAATTAAATTAATTAAATTTAAACAAATAATTTCGTACTTTCACTTACGAGTAGGTTGGTGTTACTAGCTTGGAAAAAACATTCACATAAAATACGAATATTTGAATTAAATTGGCAAATTAATTATTTTAAAACTTGTAAAATTTATGAGTTAATTAGTAATTGTATTTAGCAAAAAGTTTAACATGCAACTTCATATATTTACAACAAATATAAAAATATATATTCAATACCTACCCTTTATACTTAGGATTAATAATTACGCTTTTACTTTGAGTGATTAATACCTAAGTCAAGTTTACCAAAGCCCAATCGTATCACAAATCTTTAACCAATTGAATAACACTGTTCAATTATCGTCATGGTAGCAAAAATCTAAATCAAACATCTTAGAAAGATAAATAACATACTATTATTATTATCTTAATTATTGTCAGATCAACATCAACTTGACTTGATTCAACCAACATATTACGTAACCATCCATGCTATATTCAATTCAATAGCTCATCTGTTTCGTCAATCAATATTCACCTTTAGCTGGCTGCAATAAGGATGATGACACGACATGTATTACAGAATTATTGCGGCATACATGCATTATCACGACGCCGTTGGTCTAGTGGTTAGAAATAGACTTTACCGCTAGGCGACGCAGGTTCGATTCTGTTAGTCAAAATAAAAAAAAATGTTCAATAAGTTCAGGCCCTTATGAAAGCATATTTTACCATCGGTTCGGAAAGAAGATACCTGAGGAGAACCGGCAAGAAACTCAGGGTCGGCAACGTTATTAAGGTGGCACACAAGCGTACGGCCCACCTGACAGTAAGCAGTCACCATAGCCTATAGCCGCTAGCAATACCAGGTGTATCACCAACGCGGTGCTGAGGACTCACTGTGTAGCAGCAATATTACTAGCTGTGCTAGTAGTAATGCTTCTAGCACAGTGCTAGAAGCATTACTACTAGCACAGCGTATCCTCGTGGAGCCCTGGCACCCTTACTCACTGCATGAACACAAAACTTCACCTAAGTAGTGTTTTTTGACTGCGGTCCTCTGTAAGGTACAGGCCCTAGCCGGGCGGCTCCAATTTTAATGGGAAAACCCTCGGACCTTTCGCACTACCTCTCTTTTTAAGGTCATGGTGTGATTAATCACTGTACTTAAGCTTAGAAAAACACATCGGTGCAAACCGGGCTTTGAACCTGGGCCCATCAGATGACAGGCCGTTACTTCAACTACAAGGCCACCACGGGTATAGCACTTAAATTAACTGCGCAATACCAAACACTTATCCAGACCCGAGCTACTACCGTGCCCGCGCCACATTTCGGATATCGTTTGCTTACCGATTAATCGTAAATATTAAATAATAAGATAATCGTAATAGATAAGGCGCAGTTACCTTGGCCAATCGACACTAGAACAATCGATTTAATGGGTAAAAACAATCGGTGCTCGCGAGCGATAACGCTTTTTCAATCAGTTTACGAAATAACTATGCTGCCATTAACTATTACGGTTGGAGGTTATGAAACGCTTTTGAAAAGCTTTTGTTTCAGTTAACCGACTACGGAGCAAAAATTTGCGTTATGATTTTAATTACGTTTACAGATTACCGGTCTCTGTTAAAAATTGATTGCGAAGGTCGAAGACACTCACATTATAAAAAGAATTGAAGGGTATTCTTATCTGATACGAATTTGCAGGAAGACATTCTAAAACATTTACTTTACGAAGAAGACACGGATAGTTTATTACCTGGATGAACACATATGATTATTTTTATCCCGGAAAAAAGTTAGTTTCCTGTCGGATTCCAAGCTCAACTCCGACGAATCGCAATAAAAAAATTCTACATGTATAAAGTAAACAGACTACCAAACAGACCAATTAAGGCCAAGCTCCTAATAGCTTTATCAGCGTCCGTTTAGAGAAACCGTAGAATTACACCACTCAACCTTAACGAGTCTGTTAGCCGGCAGAATAATGACGCAACGAGACTGAGAGCAAATCGTCCGCGCGTGTTCAATCACGCTTACAATTTACAACCACCAGGGTATCAACTATTCACGTATCAATGGGATCGAGATAATGGGAAACTAGGGTTTGGAGTTACGCGCCCACTTGCGTTCAAAAATTACCAAAAATCTATTTGTATGATGCCTAGGAATGGAAATATAAACAGTCGTTCTCTGTGTTTTCAAATAACACCAGAAAACTTCTTTCTCAGAAAATTTTAACTCACATTCTTCACTACATAGTATAAAACAAAGCCGCTTTCCGCTTTCTATATGTCCCTATAAGATCTGTAAAACTACGCAACGGATTTTGATGCGGTTTTTAAAGAAATAGAGTGATTCAAGAGGATGGTTTTTATGTATAATTCATTTGTGTTTTGTAGGTATTTAACTTATATGGCTAACGCTGGCCGTGCGAAGCCGGGGCGGGTCGCTAGTTTGTAGAATGATAATATTTCTCAATCACAGGCAATCATTGACATGACCAAGGTCAATGGCGTATATCCCGCTCTTAAAGTGAGAAACAATCAAATTGAAAACAAACAGTGCCTAAGCTTGATACTTTGCACGTTCCAACAAAGTTAGACCCGACAAATGTCAAGAAGCAATTTCGAAACATCCGTAGTTACTTTCACGTAGCTTTGAACTAAACCTAAAGGAACATTTTGTAAAATATTGACGGAAATACCGTTGAGACTTCAGGCCGCAAATAAAGTAGTACAGCTATGTACACTCAATAGCATTTAAATGTGAACGCTACGAACCTCCATTTGCACTATAATACATATTTTTTCGTATCTCCGCCTTCCCACAAAGGTCCCCTAAGAGGTAAGCAGAGGTGTTACTACATACACTTTCCGCCGAAAATAATTTGGTGCCAACGTGACAGATGGTGAGTCTGTCGCCATCTCTTAGACACTACATACGTCTTTGAATTTATTGTCAGACGTATGCAGGCTTCCTCACAATGTTTTCCTTTATTATCTGCGTCTGCCTGTGGTATGGCAGCTCTTAAACGGATGAATTTGATTAAGTTTGTTCGTTTCAAAGGTGAACTTAATCGAGAGCTACGATTTATGGATGATTTTAGGTCGGGGATGTAAATTTTAAATTTAGGTTCTAGGCTCCACAAATTCATTTCAACAATGCATAACTCTAAGAACCAACGACATAAGTATGAACACGCTAGATCTCCTTATTGTTTTCCATAACTGCTAACTCGGAAGGAATTCGTACAAATCAATCAATGATTCCCTTATCGTCCTAATATTCAAATCTAAATACTCATTTATCGACCAAACATTCAAATACCTGACACTTGTAAAAAGATAAATTAAAATGACCTTAGTAATAGAATTCCAAAACAATAAGATCTAATAAATTACGAATTTATTGCCACAAGGAATTTACCTTTGAGATCTAATTATGATCGAGATCTCAAATCTTAATTGTTTTGTGTTAATTCGATAATATATTTCGAGGATAGCCAGATAAAAAAGCGACCTTGAAGTACGCTATATGTGTGAAAAATTCTACTAGTAATACATCCACGTAATCACTGATATATTGACGCGATGCAAAACCCGGAAACGGACGCCCGGGACCACGCAGACCTCTTTTACTCCACGCCGTAGCGTTATCCTGGCTGTAGTGTAGTATCTTTTACACATATGGTTACAGGAATAGCTGTATAAGAAACTAGCGGCCCTAATATATAATAGCCTTTGTTACTCAGTGAAAATGTAGCTTTCTAACGGTGAAATAATTTTTGAAATCGGTCCAGTAGTTTCGGAGCCTATTCAATACAAACATACACAAAAATACAAATCTTTCCTGTTTATAATATTAGTATAGAAGTATAGATATAGGAAGTATAGAAGAGCAGAACGACTTTAATTTTAACCCTATCTGACTGTACTTCACAATCGATTTGCGAATACTATCACGTCACGTATTGGATGTTGAATAAATTAGCTTCCCACCGGACAAAATACTGTGGCTGCTGCAGATTGCCTTACTGTGCCTACTTGTCATAGTGGGGATTAGTGGGCCTAGGAATGAGATGGCTTGTGTTAACTACTAACTTAGATTTGATATTCAAGCGTTATATTATATCCTTGTTAATATTCTTTTTTACATATTTATATCTTTTTCTGAAATCTTCATGTCACGTAGGTAATTGAAAATGTTTTTTTTTCCTTTTCCATTACGACGCAATATAAATATTATTTCCATTGTAATATGATTAATCGAGCAGACTTCCAGTTCTTTACAAACGTATCAGATATTATGGGACCATAATTACACCATTGCGAGATGCAATTGCAATACTTTGAAGCGGCATAATTTTATATTAAGTTTCAGGATTTAAGCCAGTGTGAACCTCTTCTACCTTTTTTCAAACAAGCCCATGGACGCTTGCAACACCAGTGGTATCCCTCGCGCGTTGCCAACCCTCCAGAAATCTCTTTACATCCTTTGCAGAACCTCATGCTGTTCTCCTCTGGGAAAACTTTGGAGGGGAGTTCATTCCACAATTTGATAAAGCACGGGAGAAGGCTCCTTTAAAACTGCGCAGTGAGAGATCATTTCGGTTCCAAAGAATTTAATTTCGTACCTATCAAGTACTTGGTCGACAGTATTTGGTCTAGAATTTTGCAGGCAGTTTGACTGAAGGTTACATACCATATACCTACTAAGTGTCTAGTTTCATTGGTCAGTAGGCTTACAGTGGACTCAATAACTCCCGTGTCTACTATTTAAGGAACTTCTAATAATAACAGCTTGCTTCAGTATTGTATTTTACATTCGACTTTGTTCACGCGCTTGGAATGTTTAGTTTGGTGTTTCGTAAAAACAAAACTGAATATCATATGGATTCAGCTTGAAAAATACGTTATTTTACATATTTATACTTATTTGAAGTAAGTTATTTCTAACGACAGTTTTTTTTAATAAACCATTTAGGATTCATTAAATCACTAAACATTAATAAAAAAAACATAAGCAAAGGCAAAATCAACATGTTGAGTCTATCATGACAGGTGAGTCTGTCTACGTGCTACTTTTTAATTTTTTTATACTACTAAGGTGGCAAACAAGCATACGGCCCGTCTGATGGTAGACGATTATCCTAGCCTATGGTCGCTTGCAACGCCAGTATCACACGCGCGTTGCCGACCCAAACCGACCCTATACATATCTATGCTAACTCTCTCTGCACTGCCCTCTTCCCCTCATCATACCTCAAGAATTAAGTCGGTGTTTCGCAGACAGTCGACTGTCTACTAAAACAAAACCTCAGTACGTGCCTTCAATCGAAAATATAAAAAACTACGTTGCATTATGTACTCCGCACTTGATAATCATGCATTCGTCAACCTTATTTTTGCTGATTGCAACAAGTACCACACTTTTGTTACCAATATGTAGACAGACATAAAATGCGTTCGAATTCGTAGCTATAGATAGCAATACGCCTGTTTTCTATCATAATAGAGTAGAACTACCGAAGTTCCTAATGAAGAAAAATATCCTATACAAAATTACATTTCTAGTAATATATGACAGTGGAAAGCAGTCAATTTGTTCAAACATGAAGACAATGTTAACCTAGATAGTAAAGTAAAACTTGATACGCTGTACAATGCTTCAGCGCTTTCAGTTAAGTAAAACCAACACTAACTAAGGCAATTACGGCGCTACATAATTCTTTTTTTTCATAAAAAGAAATGTTAGAAAGCCACCGAGAGCAGAAATCCGTAGCGTGGCGTATCTATCAAAAACTTGCATTCATCAATTTGACATACACGAGACTGCAGAAATAGTTAGCAGACGTGAGACTCGTGAGCCAGGTGAAAACTGCACACGAGCGTAGGAACACGATAATTATTATGCTGATACAGCCATTAGTGGCCGAGTGACAGCCGCACGCAATGCTAAAAATACATTCGTAGATGTAGGTGACGAGTACGATTCTCCAGAGAAATGAGAAAAGTGTTGACGTCACGCGAGGAGACAGTTTTTCATTGTGCTTATCGAGGTACTGCACTTCTAGTAGACCTTTCTTAATGTAATTAGACTGTTAGTGAACTCGGAATAGTATAGCTGTAGACGATATTTAACAACTAACATATGATGGAAATTTGCACTAAATGCTGGAAATGAACAATGAGGTACCTAATTGAAAACTACCAAGAATGCATTTCCGAAATGAGCTCAACGAGATTGCATCGAGAAGTCATAATAATGCTGTGCGTGGCGATAAAATTAATATTTAAGTCATTTATGGGATATTGTACCATACAACGAAGAAAAACATTGTGTTCAAACCATGAATCATAAATATAGGAGAACAAGTGCCATTTGCTGAATGAAAAAATACAGGTATACTTAACAGGTGTGTTGCACCAACTGCATACAGGTTTTCCTCCAACATATTGTGGACCTTTAGATAATGGGTTTCGAACTGAAACTTAATGTTATACAAAATTACGATGCATATCGATTTAGTATCATTGACACAGCATTGATTGAATTAATCAATAAACAACAGACACTGACAGTTTCAAAAGTCAATGCTATTAAGTAATGGTTAGAGAATAGCAATGCGAAACATTTTAATGATTTGAACAAATCACTTATGGCTACGATAGGAATGTCGAAATCGGCACTATAATTGATTTTGTAGCTTATGATATAAACTGGATAGAAGTAATTTAGGTTGTAAAGGGTGTTAGGTATGTATTATAAGTATGTATTTACAAACAAAAAGTATATAAGTATTATATGAGCTGCTGGTTCCCATAGTACAAGCTTTGCTTAGTTTGGGGCTAGGTGGCGTTGTGTGATAATTTATTTTTATTTATTTAAAAACTTAATGCACAATTAAAGTACAATGGTGGACTTAATGCTAAAGCATTTTCTACCAGTCTACCACAGCTGGCAATGTCCAAACATTATTATTATTATTATAAAAATTGATGAAAGAAATTCGCAACATTGTTAATATTCAGGGTAACCACTAGCACCTTACCGATACTTACAACTTCATAATTCAGGTAATGATCGACTATCGATGTGACGATATTTAACGATATAGTTATGGCTCCAACAATTATCTGATAATGTTAAATCATTACTATCGACATTGCAACAGTTGGTATTTATTGATAAGGACATGTTCACAATAATAGAGTAATCGTAGTACAGTAAGTTATATAAAATGCATATTTGTAGAATCGATTCATCAAAGACAAATCGCAAAACGATTTAACTCTGGTTAGAGCTAAGATGAGTGAATTGATATGCTAAATGCGAGGTCGATGATATAACAATGATGTTTATACTATGAAAAATTAGCCTGTCAATAAGTGAACACTAACCAACTTCAACATCCGTGATCCAGAAGTAGGAGTCGCACCAACAATGCCGCAGTTCAAAGGAGCGAATGAACTAGTTCTAATTCAACCATCAACCGTCCACAGCACACACACTCACTTTTACCAAACTAATTATCGTCGGGGACCATTCGAAACGCGAGACGAGAGTTTGTTTTTATGTTCCGCCACGCGTCGGTCAGGAAGCTGTTTTCAACATCGATTCACTTGTTCAAGTCATAACACTATTCAATTCGTTATTCGAAATAGTAAAAGCTTCTCGTTAACAGTATTATTGCAAACTTATCAAAACACTTCGGATTTAGAATGTTTGAAACACGGTAAACTTCAATACGATGGAATGACGCGACATGTGATAATGTCAGCGGTTGGCGCGGCACTGGCGGCACAGTGGCGTGGCGTGGCGAAGCCGAGAAATCGAGAATGGATCGAGTCGAGTAGGCTCGGTCGCGCCTCTCGCTCGGATGCAGCCTCTGCCTCTACCGCCCCCCTGATCATCTGCTGTGGCACACTCACGCGCATCTAACCTTTTTTGTCATTACTCCAGGTGTATCAAGAGCCTTAATTTTTTCCTGCAATCCCGTTGGACAGGATTTGGACACATTAGATGCAGCAAAATTCCATTCATTCATTCGTATTACGGTTAGCGTAAAAAACCCAGTGATTAGTAAACAATGGCTGTCTACAGCCACAACTGAAACAAAAGTGCTTTGAAACAATAACAATTAGTAGAAGAGCGCGTACGAATAAATTTATAAAACAAACAAAAGAGACAGATATAATAACACTTGTATTGACAATGAATCACGATTTCGCGTTGAAAACAAGTAATTTAAAGCAGATTAAAAATGGATAACCGCAGGTGGTTGTTTAACTAGACCTGAAGTGCCGTGACTCCATCCCATTATGGATGCTTTCACTCGACACCGCAACTGTTGTTATTGGTATTTAAGATGGAGGTAGGGCTGCCAAATTAATCATTAAACCTATTTGCTGCTATCACATAAACAAGTACTCGTTTAAAACCGATAATAAGCCCTGTGGCACGGTAATATTACCGTGCCTGTGGCTTGCAAAACATGCTTACAAATCGCCTCGGATTTGATTGGATAAATTTACAACGGAAATTTTACAAATTAAGGTACATGGAAAATGCACATCTCCAGAATAAGGATATTTTGTACATACAGATGAATTAATAATTATATTTTCGACAACATCTCATAACGGTCGAAGACAAACAAATAGGTTTCACTCTTTCACTGAATAAGAGCAACCTGAGTGGGAAATTTCCACATCTGTCAAACGGCCGATAAAAAAATCAAGATTATTGCGTCGCGCAAAAACATTGTGACTACCAACTGCGGTGAGAGAGAACAAAAACATTTTGTAGTTAAAACTCTAATACATGACGCAGATAAGGCATCACATGAGACTTGAACTTGTAAAACGGAAATGTAAACATGCTTCTTGCTCCCAGATTTAGATAAGGATCCTTCAAGATGATACAAGGCAAATGTTAAACACAATAATTGAAAAATGAGACTTTACGTACCTAATAAAGTCTGAATTGAATGAAAGAAGTAATTTCCTCGGGAAACGGAAGACCATGAATGATATTATGGTCGATTGTGAGAGTTATTTGTTACCTCTGCTCTGCCTCTGATGCGTAAGTAATTCGCTAATAGTCTCACGTGCGCGTGTGCGATAGCGTAAATCATACTTTAAAATTAAAATTGTACATAAAATTTAATTGTATAAAACATTTTTGTCAACCAACGATAAAGTGTCCGATTAGCCAATTAAAATGTTGACGAACCTAATTACGTAGTTAAGAAACGATTGGGATTTGGTAAAAACAGTGTCTTTGATCTTGCAGTGTATAATTTCAGTTACTTGGACAACGGGTCGCCGACCTGCAATTTTGACGGTCCCAGTTTTTGACCAATCACTGCAAGTCATTAAACCTTTGAACAAGCTGAACTATAATTGATTCTGAGAAGCAAAGCGGACGAGGGATGAGGCCATCGACGTGGCGATTCTTTTTCCGCTTTCAAGCGCTTACTTACAGTATTGTTTCTACTTTACTCAGAAATTTGTAAGAAAAACATCGTATACTTTTTTTACCACTCAGCTGGCACACAAGCTTACGGCCCACCTGATAGTAAGCAGTCGCCGTAGCCTATAGCCGCTAGCAACCAGGGGTATCACTAACGCGTTGCTAACCATGTTTGATGAGGACGCATAGTGCTAGCAGCATTACTACTAGAGCACTGGCAACCTTACTCACCACAGGAACACAACACTACATCAAATTAGTGCTATTTGACTGCGATCTTTTGTAAGCTTGGGGACTGAACCTCCATTACCCAGCCGGGCAGCTCCAATTTTACCCGGAAAACCCACGGGAGATCCCAATTAGTCCTACTTCTCATTTAAAGCTCATGGTGTGATTAATTACTGTACTTGAGCTTAGAAAAAAATAAATGACAAGTTTCACAATCTACAATCCCGCCTTTCTCTTGCCTCTAAGAACACGTTAATCTACAGGCTCACTACAAGTAGCCTTTACATTTTTTTTTTATTTATTTGGTACACAAAACAGAACAGTTAAAGGCAAACTAAATTTCAACAGATAATTACATTGAAAGCCAGGCGCATTTCAGAAATGGCACTAAGAATTAATTCACAACTTTGGAAGTTTTATTTTCAGCGTGACACCTTTATCATAAATGAGGGTATTATGTTTAGGAACTCCAAATAAAAATGTGCTGCTAAAAACAGTTTAAAAATAAAAGTGGTAGAACTATTTCGCAAAGCCATTCATTTCGATGGAAGTTTTAGGAATTGAGACTATATTGGATTTTAATGACATGCCATATCTTTCGGCACGACTACATTGGAAGACGGAAGGCAAGCAGCGTGTGAGCAATGGTATAATTGATGAACCCACTTTAATAAATAGATGCAATCAAGTGATGAAGCATCCAAGGTGACTTCGGAAGTCAGTGAACAAATCGTGGTAACGCAAACGGCTTTACCACGATTCGTTTGTTCTACTGATGAATCTAAATTACTATGTTCTTTAATCAATGCCAAAATGGAACACATTTTTCCTGATTTAAAATTTGAGTACACTTCAATGTGCGCTTGCCATATTACCTTCTGGTATAATAATTGTCAAATTCTTAGTAATAGGGTTCCGTTGGTTACCCTTCGAGTACGGAGCCCTAAAAAGTGTACCTAGTATTAATCAGGGTAGTTCCTTATTTGTTCAGTAATATTCTGATGGACTGAACCCTTAGAATCGTGCCGTAAGATCTTCTTATATCTCTTTACAAAAACAAAACACTCCGGCCAATCTGAGGCGCATTCGCTAATTGTGTGTCTCAAACGAAGAAGACCTCGGTTGAACTCCTGTAAACGGGCAATGTACGCATATCCGGGAAACAAAAACTAGCCACTCCGCCGAACGAAAGCTTGTGCCAAGCAATATTGCAAGTACACTTTCGTGGACAAGTTTTTGTCGACACTCATCTCTGATACACGGCCTTTACTTATTACTTACGTAAGGAAGAAAGAGTTTACAACTTGCGGTCATAACTGTACCAGCAATTTAAAGGTGTTTACACACAAGCCATATAGGATACTGACTATTACTGACTGATGACATTAATAAGCGGTCACAGATGCTCTTGACTGTTCCGTGCCAAAATTCAAATGTCGAACAATGTTTTTATATTAATTTGTTGGATTGCAATCATGACTTCCCGTACCTACGTATCATAATAATTATGTAACTGCTAATCTACACTAATATTATAAAGAAGAAATATTTGATTGTTTGTATTGAATTTTATAGCTATTGAATTGAAAAACTTTTACAATAACAGCCGACATTATCCCTGATGAACACAAGCTATTAATTACCGCGAGAAAATGCTTGAAAAAACGGGAAAACGCGTAAATAGTATACTATATTGCTACGCGGGCGAAGTCGCAAAGAAAAAGCTAGTATTATTATAAAGACTACCGACCAACATATACTCTAATTGAGAAAGTCCAACCAGCACTTTCCCGGTTACATTAGACTAGTAGTATGTAAAAAATAAACTAGAAATACAACCGGATATGCTTGTAATTATACGACCATACCATCAGCATTCTTCTATAAAACAAGTGTAATACAATAGCTTTCTAATACTAACACAGTCTGATCAATTATAATTAAACCACGATCATTGCAGGCTGCAGACCATGTGTCAGGCAGCCCCAGTGATTAGAATTATACTACTCTCTGATTAATTGATTATACATTATACATATATTATATAGAAATTGATGATGGATTATATGACAATTTAATCTAGGTATTTCAATTGAAAACTCTTATATAAATTGGGTGAGCGTGTACCAAAACGATACTGCTATTGCTGTTGTACGAAAAAACTAAACAAAGGACATCATCCATTTTGGTCCAAATCTGAATGTGCCGGCCAACGCATTTTTTGCATATTCATGGATGATGTCTTTTGACAGGACTTGAAGCATTGCCATCCTTATTTAACCCCGTACATGAGAAAGGGATAGCAAGACTTTTAAGTGCGGTCAAATTCGTTTAATTTAGTAATTTTGTACAATAGAATCGACACGTACCACTATCATATTTGCCGAGACCGCTGGTCTCGTGCTGCTACACTTGGAGGACGCGGGTTCGATCCCGCCGGGGCAAACATTTTGAGTGATGACCATTTGTGTTTGCCTGGCGTCTGGGTTTTTGGTATATTTGAGTCTGTTTTTAAAAAAAGGATATAAGTATTCTATCATTTAATTTTTTTTTCTAATCCTTTCTACAAATAAGATTATTTCAATATTGTATTGCAAACTTCTCATGCTATGAATGCCGAATGTTATTCCAATATCTAAAACTTCTCCATAATAGTCTATTTCCGTAGCTGGATTCTACAAATAAGCTTACAAATTTATCCCCGTCATTGAAATCTTTGAATCGAGTCAAAACGTAGCCAAAAGTAAATACTATTGTCATAGTATAAAGAGAGGGGGAGTAGGGTATCTTCATACAAACGCACCGCTCGCGGCTTGTATGTGTGCGCTATTGTATCTATGTGTCGACGCACGCACACTTTAACAAAATCTCGACCCGTTTCTCAGTGCACCAGTCGGGGCTAACACTGCACAAGGTTCGCGCGCGCGTCACGTTTACGTTTAGTTATGCCGATTTCTCAGTATTGTAGGTATAGTAACTATGTACCTACCTACTTACAGAAAATCGTAATTCAAAATAAGTATGTTGCCGCCTGTACCATCTAGCGGCGACATGGCGAGTCGGGACCGCGACTTGACGTTGCCGCTGTTCATGCGGTTGCTAGCGAAGCGCGAACAGCCGCTCCTAATATTTAGCTAAAAGTGACAACCCTAAGACAGTAGGCAATTATATCGCGAATTGGGCCGGAGATACCCTACTCCCTCTCTTTATACTATGCTATTGTCACCTTCATATGAATTGTACAATGACATTGACGTCTCGTTACTTCCACCAATTCACTCTTGTCTTTGCCTGCTCTATTGTCAACACCACGCAATCCATAGTCATGGATATAAATGACTACAACCTTAGGAGCTTGTCATTAAGGTTTAAGATCGCGTTGGAATAATTTCCAAGATAGAATAACAAATGTTGGCTAGAAGGTTTTGTTTATAAACATACAGTTTTGTTTTATGTGTCAAGCTCAGTTTAAGATGGTAGAATGAGCTAAAAAGATTTGGTTGAAATGATCAGGGACGGATCTATGAACCTAACTAAGCCCTCATAATTAAAAAATATCTCAAATTATTTATCTTAAATTTTTATTACAATCATTTTTAATTGATAAAATCAGTCTTAGGATTTTTGTTGTCAATTTTTTTTATTAGACTGGTTCCAAGATAAAAAAAGCAAGAAAATAATGAAGACATGTTGAAACATGTCTGTTTCCTTATGGCCGCTTTCATCTACCCTATGTGTCGAAAGTACGCAATCATTCTTCTCGGATACAAGAGAACGACGATGAAATATAAACACTATGATTTTTAAAATCCTTAAAGCACTGTTATTTTTCTTAAAAACAACAATAAGCTTAGTAAGCGTAGACCACGAAACAATTATTTTCCAAATAAAAAAAACAGACATAGTCATATGGTAATTTTGGTTTGGGTGTCAATTCAGCAAATCACGAATACCTACAGATAATTTAAATCGCTCTAACGGTATCGATCTCCATTGTTATTCAAATAACGTGTACCAGTTCCGATGCGATTACATCTGCAATTTACTCAGGAATTGTGCTAATGTGGGCATTATATTCTGTATATATAATTAGGGTACGATTGTGAATTTATTATCTTGTAGCTTTGATGCTCTTTCGTGTGTTAAAACGAAACAAAAATGTATGCAGATGCGTATTTTTACATTTGGCACCCTGGGCCTAGAAGGTTTAGCGCAAAGGCATAAATTTAGATTCAGCTCCTTCTAATAAGCTTCTAACCTTAAAAAACCATCAATCTCTCTCAATCGACAGCATTTTCATCGGTATTTTTTTGTCATGAAACATTTAGTGTATTTATAATTTTATGGCACATGGGTGACTCAGACGCCCCGGGCTATGGCCTCCAGGCCAGGCCTAAGGGTAAATACGCCCCTGATGTATGTCTCCAAGTAATGTAAGATGGACAGATAACCTGAGACGCGTTAGATGCAATAGAAATCTACAAAGCTTGCAGCAGTGGCAAAGCTGCAGCAGTGGCAAAGCTACAGCAGTGGCAAAGCTACAGCAGTGGAGGTCCCTTGCTTTATAATAATGACGATGTACAGTTCCGTACAATACGATAATAATAAAAAGCGAAAAGTAATCTCGAGACACGCAACATAAATAGAACGAAAGAAATCTAAAGGAAAGTGACGATTAGAAGTGGTAGAATTGACGATGACAATAAATCAACACTTGCACACTTTCATCACAAGATCAGCATTCCCCAATCATCAGCAGATCAATTGCTAGTAAATCTTAACGCTTTCTTAACCGCAGCCCAACACAAATCAACCCTGTCGCAAGTAGCTCGTTAGTGCTATCTTACTTTTATTAACTATCTCTCTAGCATTCCACAGTGTCTTGGTTAGTAAATTGAATCTAAAATTTATTAAGCTAAAAACAACAAGCCCGTCTGATTGTAAGCGGTTACCGAAGCCTATGGACGCTTGCAACGACAGAGGGGTATCACCAGCGCGTTACCGACCTTCAGACACACAAGTTGTTTGACGGACATTGTTGTTTTCGGTTTTCATTCATAGAGGGTGCTTTATGTAAATACACAATTGTAGCACGCGCTGTAGAGAGTCTCCGTCGCTATAATATATATCTCCGCGACGAAGACTCGATGAGCCTTAGTCCGGTTAAGCAGTAAAAGTTCCTTCGAACTAACTGCGAAAGACCATATCCCAAAAAAAAAAAAAAGACTCGATGAGCAAAAACCGATAATCCAGACTAGACTACATATATTATCAAAATGTTACATTATACCACCAGATAATAAGATCTGCATCCACTTCCAGGACCCAGTGTATGGTGTCACACTCAAGTGGTTTGTTATGGAGGAGATTGAATCACTCCTAACATGATGTCATGTATATATAAGTATTAATTAAAGAAGGAATTTAAATGATTACGTAAACAATTAAACTTAGTATAAAGAGGATCGGTTTTCCCTTATTATTATACCTCAGAGCACATAATATACTGATACTGTCAGCCTGGTACATCCCACTGCTGGGCAAAGGCCTCCCTCCATGACTTCCAAGATTGTCTGTCCAATGCTAGTGTTGTCCAGTCTGTTTTTGTATTATCCAGTTCGTCTCGCCATCTCCTCCGTGGTTTACCGCGACGCCGTTTAGCTGTGTCAGGGCTCCACTGTGTGATGATTTTGGCCCACAGATCATCAGGCATGCGGCAGACGTGGCCAGCCCAGTGCTACTTCAATTTGGCGGCCTTCAGAGCTACTTCCGCGATTCCGGTTTTTGAGCGCAGTGTGGTGTTTCGAACACGATCCATTAATTTAACACCAAGAATACTGCGTTCCATTGCGCGTTGGCAAACCTTGAGCTGAACCAACGCGCAATGGATAATATACTACGTACAAATTATGCTTACTTACTTTGTGCCACAGTAGTAAGTACTATAAAGAGACACATGAAGGCATGAAGAAAAACATCTACTCTTACATAAAAAATATAGAAACATTATTTTAAATTATTTCTGAGCTTGATGAAAAGTACTCTGAAACGGCGTGAATAGCTTAATGAATGTAGAAGAAGCAAAAGAGAGTGCAAATCAAGAGTGAAATGGCGCTCTATACTCTCTGCCTACCCCGTGTGGGCGTTAGCGTGAGGTTCAGTATTTATGTATGTACCTTAACTTTAGCTCGACATGTAGGTAGGTAGCAGTTTAATGTTGCAGCCAGCCTTGACTGGTCGACTGGAAGTTCACGACCGTCGCGTGCACAAACCAATTTGTTGCACTTTGTAACAGATCTCTTGAACAGGTTTTACTTAACGTAAAATCTTGCAGTTCGTGCGTGAAATTATTGGTTAAAGTGAAATTTGTACACTTTTATAAATATTTATATTATAAATATAAATAGCTAGCCATGTTCTAATGAGATTTCCCATCGAACATTGAATATTGCAGACTTTATTTTTTATACCACTAAGGTGGCACACAAGCATACGGCCCACCTGATGATTAGCAGTCACCGTAGCCGCTAGCAATACCAGGGGGTCACTAAAGGCTTGCCAACCAAGTTGTTGATGAGACTTTTCTAGAATTAGGCATTTTAACCGACTTCAAAAAGGACGACGTTCTTATTTCTATTCGTTTGTTTCAGACTTGGCACCGACTTCAAATTGATCAATGATTAGCGCTTACAGTAATATTCTATTCACATCTAAGGAAGCAAGGGTTGAAACAATTGTCACGTTTTGCACTTTTTAATATCATTTTGTACTTTAAGAAGTAGGTTTAATAAAAAAAAAAGTTAGCTGCTCTGCTCCATGCCCTTTAGTAAAAAGAAAAGTTGATAGGATATGAGTGTTTAAAAATCCTTTCTTATCGCTTCCCTAAGTATGCGAGGAATTCAGGTTTGATATTTTGTTGTTGCTAGATTGATCGGTTTAGGTTGTGCATTTCTGATGATGATTTTAATAGCTCAAAGAATTTTAAGGCAATTACTATGGGTTGATTAAGGGTCATCACGTGTTATCTGTGTGTTATTCTGTGTATGTACTCACACATTCAGTCTTGAGCGGTCGCCAGGAAAGCAGACTGTTGCTGCGCTGTAGATTAGCCTCACTCATTTTCTTTTTATAGTCTTCCTGTAACAATATAACATTCATGATCAACAACAAGTAAGGATTTTCTGAGGAACTGCTCAACAAGATGCCCACGGCTAATTTCTACCATCGACTTCTCGCCGTCACAGAGTGCCTTAACACCCGGCTAGCACTGTATGGTTTGAAAGTAGCTTGCTTCTGTGGGCGCTCAAGTTCTGAAATAAGCTTCCCGTCTTGTTTTTCCTGAAGGAGTGGAGTTTTTTATTGCAACTCGTACTTCAGATAATTGTACCCCATATATCCTTAAGTCGGGGGCTTTTGGGACCGGGACCGTGATCCCAACCGTGACCTTGTATTTAATAAATCACACAATGGGGTCCAGGACAAGGGTGCCTAACGCCACTTTGAAATTAATAATTATGTTTAGGTGTACAATGGGGTCATACATAAGAAAGGTAGGGCGATTTGGGATTTCTCGTGGGTTATCCCATTCAAATTGGAGCCCCCCGACTGGGGACTGTTCCTCCGCCTTATAGAAGACCGCAGTGAAATAACACTACTTTATGTAGTGTTGTGTTTCTGCGGTAAATAAGGTTGGCAGTGCTCCACGAGGATACGCTGGGCTAGTAGTATTGCTGCTAGCACAGTGAATCCTCATCAACAACATGGTTGGCACCACGTTGGTGATACCCCTGGTATTGCTAGCGGCTATAGGCTACGGTGACTGCTTGCCATCGGGTGGGCCGTATGCTTGTGTGCCACCTTAGAGGTATAAAAAAAACACATTAAGACAGTTCTTATCTTCATTGCTTATGTCAGGAAAGTACATTCAAAGTGAAAAACAGGTATAATAAAAATACCATCCAGTTTTCTCACAAGAAACAAAAGGCTGCACAAAATAAATTAAGTGACGGCCAATCCATCTAGCCTTTGTCCCGTATGAGGAAGCAGCAGTACGTGACGAATTTGGTAGCATCACGCATCGCCCGTTATAACCAAGGCAACGATAACCACGCTCCATTCATTTTTATTCCACCAACTGCACGGTACAATACATTCCTTTAAATGAAATAGTCGCCTCCATTTGAGGATCATGGCGCGTGATGCGCGTCAACGCGTTGAGCTCTTCGGTTATAATTTGTATATAGAACGTAAATAATTCAGCTTAACGAACATAGTCAAATCACACTCATATTGTAAAAGCGAAAGTTTGTGTGTGTGTATACCCTCTTCACACTTCAACGGCTGAATGAATTTGAATGATATTTGGAATTTAGGTAGCTTATAAGCTGGAGTAACATATGTAATACTTTTTATCCCGGAAATTGTAGTGTTTCCCGAGGGATAGTATGGCTATGCGGGCGACGGCGCTGGTAAAAGCTAGTTGAATATAAGATGTTGTTTAGAATTGTCACATGATCATGTATGCCAATGGACGTTGCATTCATTTTCTCATTCTTCATACAAATACGATTACGTGACTGTATGATTTGTATGAAAAATATGAGAATAAAATTCATACAAAAGCCCGCTGAACCTGATATAAGAATTTTAATGGTGACTGGTTCAGCTACCTTCTTCGAGTTCCGCCTAACTTACAATCACGCTCAAAATATTTTAATTATTAAACGCTAAGATTATCATTGTTTTTTTTTATATATACCAGTAATGTGGCAAACAAGCATATGCCCTGCCTGATGGTAAGTAGCCTCAAAGAAGCTTATCGATGCTTGCAACACCAGGGGTAATCGCGAGTTGCCGACCCTAAAATTGTTGCTGACATCAAAACTCGCTAATATTTAAAACAGGCGTTATTTTTATTGATAGGGCAGTTATGCATTAACTATTAATTGTTTGGAGACTCGTTAAATAGAGTTTTAGCGGTGGTGGTTAGTGAGGCTCTGCACCGAATGCTAAATTTGTGAAAGTGACGTGAAAGCGCGCGCTCTGCCTGCGCGTGCGCTTAGCCGCGAAGCCGTGGCAGGGCTGCTAATGGTGAAACAATGCAAATATTATACCATATTAAGCCTATTAAGGTCATAGTAACTAAACATTTGAAACCGATTCATTTCCCAGTATAATTCTTTCATCTGAATTAGGTAACAAAGATATATCAAATGTTTGTAAGAAAGAAAGAAAGATTAAAAATCTTAACAACACAAATATAAGGAAAGAATACAAGAATAGAAAAAAAAAGTTGTTATGAATCGATCACAACTCAGCATGCGCTGGGTGTCCTGTAACGGACCTCCAGTGCTGATGATTTGCTGTCATATTCAAAAATTTATTTTCTCTACCTTATCGAATCTATTAGTAGTATAAGATGTTAAGCATATAGGACTTCTCTTGTTAAAGATGAAAGCAATTATAATTATACGTAAATTAAAAAAAAAACAATGTCATACAGTGTTATCATACAATTTTCGCATACCTGCCTCGCTGATTCCTTTGAGTACTTTGCTAATTTCATCAAAAAGTTGGACCTTGACCTTCTACGGCTTCTTCCACTAACATTCACAAAGTATATATCTGTTTTCTCAGTCTTTCATCACTCATATTATTATATTCATATATTCACTCTATATATTAGTATATTCATTCAGACGTATGTGCGAAAAATCTTAACCTAAATCGAACAAGGTGCCAGCCCTAGTTGCAGTGCAGGTACTACCCATTCGCAGCGTTTTGAGAGTGCAATTAAATATATTGTTATAATCGCACCACACACGGTGAGTTGGAACTCATTAATCTTCACTTTCATTATACTGCCTTATATACTCGCTCCATATTAACAAAATCTAGATGACCCCTGTGGTTGTTAGATATCATTAAACAAAAGACTTTTTTTTTATGCCACTAAGGTGGCAAACAAGCATACGGCCCGCCTGATGGTAAGCGGTTTCAGCAGCCTAATGACGCTTGCAACACCAGAGGTATCACTCGCGCGTTGCTGACCCTGACGACTTATCTTATATTTGGGCTTTTATTGGGTCCAGGCTACCCCAGACGCACATCGACCCTTGGGATCTTCCCCAAGGGTCGATGTGCTTCTCCCTCGCTAAAGCGTCAAAACGTGCGGGGTTAAATAAGTATTGCCATCCTTATTTAACCCCGCACATGAGAAAGGTATAGCCAGACTTGTAGTCCTGTCAAATTAGTGAGTTTGTATAGCAGAATCTACACCTATCAGTAGCGTAGGACTATCGAGTTTGACTTGAAATATGCTTGGTTCGATATAGATATAATTATCATTACTATATAAGGCGCCGATCCTGGAAGCTTATCTGAAAAAATATCAATTCATTCAGTTTTATCTTCTACAGATCTGAGAATGACATAAGCATCGTGTCACGAATCACACTACCGCATCCGTCTAAATGAGATAACATACATTTGGAAAACCTTAAATCATCTATTGAAGTGGTTGTCAGCGATAAAATATTTAAAAAGTCATTGACGTAGGTAGGTAGTGCATTTCGGAACTGTTTTGCTGAATCATTGCCTGATCATGTAAAAGTTCACGTTAAAAAAACACACACTTGAGGCCTTTTAAAAGTAATAATTTGTAATATGTATTTATGCTAACAACAATATACTTACTTAATTTTGCAGCTTTAATTTATAAACCTTTTAACTTAATCAATGAGATGTAACTGACTGAAAAACTGGATCAATCAAATATAATTACGATGTTATTTTCCAGGTTTGAGCCTGGCAACCCTAACCTAACTTTTTATGGGGATAGGTTACTTTATTCGGTCTAATGACGTGTTTTCACTTTGTGTAAGTCACATACCAACAGGATCGAGGGCGATAAATCATTATGTGTCACCCACTGATCTTATGAGTTCAAGAGTACGAGATGAAGTGTGACGAAATAAATTACGATTTTTTGCAGCGCGTTTGGAACAGATAAAAGGGCGAAACTTTTGTGAAGCGAATGCGGAAAAAAACATAATATCCTCACGCCTTCCCACAAGGTCTCCGAGGTAGGCAGAGCTGCTACAACACCCAATTTCCACCAAAGATAATTTGGTGGAAACCACCAAAAACAACTGACTTTATGTCTACATAAAAAGGAGTAGTAAAACAATTTTGACATGCTTTGGGAGTCCTATAGCGTACGCGTTGATTCTGGGTGCCGCACAGACATTTATTTACCAGCCAAACACATATATTGATCAGGCATGTGCTGGTAACGCACGTATGACCTACCACCGTGAGGCAAGCCAATCGGATACATGAACTCAAATTTAGCCACAACTGTCTCCCACTAAAGGGCGCCTTGATATATATAGCACCAATTTCCTTTCGTTCTTCTGCCAAATAAAATTAATGAACCACAAATGACTAATAGTCATCGTATCGTAAAAATAGACTTCGTTTGTACGTTATATGTGGGCGTGGGACGTAACGCTAGACATTATTAGTTTTTAAACCACCAAACAATATAAATTCATACACCAGGTGGTAAGTCTCTTATTGCAAGAGGTTTCCTAGATCTCCACCTTACAGAAGAACGCAGTCAAATATCACTACTTTGATGTAGTGTTGTGTTTCTGCAAGGTTGCCAGGAGCACTGGCAACCTTACTTACTGCAGAAACACACATACGCTGCTCTAGTTGTAGATAATACTGCTAGCACAGTGAGTCCTCAACAACAACAGGGTTGGCAACTCGTTAGTGATATCTCTGGTATTGCTAGCGGCTATAGGCTAATATCATATTCATAAGAAACTTTGGGACGTATTTAATTCTGTTAGCATATCGTCATAAAAATAATCAAAAATAGTTCAGTAGTTAGTAGCCTAGTTCGTCAGCCTATTTCCAACGACTAGCTGGCTGGAAGTGCCTTGCATGGTAATTCAAGTTGTCAGAATTATGAGTATATCAAACAGAGACCTACTGTCATGGAACCTTTTAAAGTTTCTAGAGTTTTATTATACTGGTTTGTCTTTTTATACATGGAATATGATATTACAGACATATTGCAGACCCATGAGTGTTCGATTGAGCTGAAATTTAGCGTACCTGCACGCTTGGTACCCGTTACAATGTACGATCACATAATGCCGCCATTTTGCACAATATGGCGGCCGTCGCAAGATGTCGATTTATAATTTCCACATTAACCCCTAAGATAGATTTATCAAATTCGGCTTGATGTCCGATTAAAAGCTTGTATAAAAAACACTTTTCTTTAACCATTTGTTTATTGTAATGCAGCAATGAATTAATTGGTTCACGGTTACATGTAATTGAAAACGTGAACGACATTAATTCATACAGATCGTTTTAATTCCCATCCATTTCATTCATTGTTAAACAAATGCATATGACCTACTTGGTGTGATGATATGACTAACACGTATCGATTTCGAGGCTGAGCCCTGGAGCAAAGTATATGTATACTAGCTATAACCCGCGACTTCGTCTGCATTTCAATAAAGATAAAAGTAGCCTATGACCTTCCCTAGGATATAGGCTTGCCCAACTATCGATAGTTTCGCTATCGATAGTTGACCTTGAAAAAGAGTAACAATATCGATAGTGCTATCGATACTATCGATAGCACATTCGTGCTAATTTGTGCTATCGATAGTATCGAGTAGCTAATAATAATAATAATATAATAATGCTTGGACATTATCACACAGCGCTATCTGGCCCCAAACTAAGCAAAGCTTGCTGATACAATACTTATATACTTCTTTTTTTTTGTAAATACATACTTATAATACATAGTATTGGTTGGAAGCAATAGTATCGATACTATTACATGACAATACTATCGATATTTTTTAAGTAATACTATATATAGTATCGATACTATCGATAGGCTATCGATACTATTGATATGACGTCAACTATCGGTAGACCATCGATAGTTTAGCGATAGTCGACTATCGATAGGCAAGCCTACAGGATATAATCTATCTCCTTGTAAAATTTTATTACGATCCGTTCAGCCGTATAGTGCTGACAAGGTAGCTAACAAACAAACAGAGTTACTTTCGCATTTTAATATTGGGATGGATAGTATGGATTAGGTATTACCTGAATCTTCGATTTCTTTACAAAGCCATGACGATACAACACAATTACCATTTGCAATACCTCATAATCGTATTAGCAGACATTTTATTATGGTGATGAGCTTAATGATACTAAATTGCCTAATCCCACAAATCGCGGCATAAGGCTAATACACATAGTCATAAACTCCGTTATTTTGATAAGCTTAACAACCATTATTTATCTAATGCATTATCACTATGTATCATAAAACCCAGAGCTCATTACATTAAAGCTCCAAATTAGTTGATACACTTCATACAACACACGCGGCCAGAAATAAGTGACATTTACGTCACAGAGTACGGTAATCGGTTATGTAAATATACACAGATGATTAACGCTGGTGTATATATATAAAGATGGTACTTGTGTTATGTAATTGATACATACATAATGTATTTTATACTTGTAAATTAGATTTACTGTAAAGAGGATAGATTACAGTACCAAATAAAACATGGAATAGGTTTACGAGTAGATTGCCATAACAGTATTATTTTTATAATGAATATTTCCTTAGCGTATGTAGTCTAGGCAGGTGAGATCGTGGTCAATCGCTGTCCAGGACTTAATAAAAAAGGCAGAGATTTTTGAGCACCAGACAAAATGTGGTTCTGTTTCTTGACGTTTTTGCCAAGCTATTTGAAAATTTGTTAAATCGATCAAAATAAAAATATGCTTTGGCAGCCCTATTGGCATGATCATGGCAATAGTAATACATAATTAATGGTATAATGGTAATGTAGATTTTAGACCTTCATAAGTGCCCTATTAGGGCCTAAACTGATGAAACGATTTTTTATTTTGATTATTCTTTGACTAGAGCAATATTTGCAAACCAATTCACCAATCACTTCTCAGCACAGTATATTTGTTTACTAGACTTCAGTTGTAGAGTAAAGAGAGAGATACATTACGAATATCAAACGTAAGACAAAACCATTACCTACTTAAAGAACTGGCGATTGGTTAATTAATTCGTTACTTGGCTTCACTAGCACATGCACAAGAGGGAGATAGATATATGAATTATTGTCTTTCTACTTCGTTTCATGTTATTACATATTTCTGGGTAACCAGTCAACATCAATTAAGTGTTTTTAAGAGTGGTTTTCTCAGAGGAGTACAGCATGGGGTTCCTCAAGAAGGGTGTGAAGAGATTTTTGAAGGGTCGGCAACGCGCGAGTTATACCTCTGGTGTTGCAAGCGTCAATAGGCGCCGTATGCTTGGTTGTCACCAATCTTTGGTTGTCACCCTAGGGGTATAAAAAAAAGTATAAATTCTAATAGTCTGTATCTAAAAAAAATACCTTTAATAATATTCAATCAAATACACTTTGTTGTTGTACCAGCACTTCCTCGAAGAGTTATGGAATAAAATAATGGTGCCACAATGCAATGACGAAGTAAAAAATCAGATGCATCACACGTCCTAAATATGTTCCCATCTTAACACTGCGGCTGTATTTTCGTATTCTATTTGCGTCAATTGTCACCAATAATATATCGGCAGTTACGCGCTCATTGGAAAGTGTCGCTACATTTTGGCGCCGCTCATAACGGTAACTTCTGCCAGAAATACAGACGAAAAAACATAGCATCTAACTAAACTAAAATGACGCAGTTTCCATCATATTCAACTACTTCGCCACTTTATTATGTAATATTATTTTTGTCTGACGTATAAATTCATACGAAAAACGAGCGAAGTGGTTTTGAAGATGGGTGAACAAATTTTCTTATACCTTCCTAATTAAAAATATCTTATACAATGCATTACGCAAATTTCCTTGTCCATAATGACCACCAATCCATAAAATAAACACGTTTTTCTTCTTTTTCTTTTTAATTAAAAAAATGCATAAAACATATTATTATCTATCACGCAACACTGTTATTTTATAATGCGATGATAGTATGTGACGCAACAAACAGAATGCACCAAAAACGGGGCTACCTCATCTAATTATTCTACGCGTTTCCGGCGGCACGGCGGTTTCCGCTGTCACTTATTTAGCAACTGGCAACTCTAAGGAATAGTAATGATTGTTTTGGCCCTTGTTACGAATTTGATTGAGCTTCCAAGTAAATATCACCCAAGTTACATAAACACCCAATGTAAACAAGGCGATCGCAGAATGCAGAGCTGCCAACTATGAAGGGCCGCGCTGAATACTTAGCGAGTCTCCGAGTATATAGATGCGTGCGATGGAACTTAATTACATCAAAAGGAATTTATTTGGCTTGAAATTATAAGAGAGGTGGTGGGTTTTCCCATTAAAGATTTGATTGGAGCCGCTCGACTGGGGACTGTACCTCCACCTTACAGAAGACCGCAGTCACATAACACTACTTTGATGTATGTGTTTCTGCGGTAAGTAAGGTTGCCAGTGCTCCGGGAGGATGCCCTGAGTTAGTAGTAATGCTGCTAGCACAGTGAGTCCTCAATTCCTCAACAACAGGGTTGATAACTTCATCACACCAGGGGTATCCACTAACGAGTTGCCTCGTTAGTGATACCCCTGGTATTACTAGAGGCTATAGGCTACGGTGACTGCTTACCATCAGGGTATATTTTTTTATACCACTAAGGTGGCAAAAGCAAGCAACAAGCATACGGCCCACCTGATCGTAAGCGGTCACCGCAGCCTATGGACGCTTGCAACACCAGGGGTATCACGCGCGCGTTGCCGACCCTAGTATATGCTTGGACCGTATGCTTGTGTGCCAACTTAGTGGTATAAAAAAATACTATTGATTTGTATATATCATCGAATGAAACGATTGATGAGTTTAAAATGCGATAGCAATTTCTATACTCTGCCTACCCCGTGAAGGACTTGGTGGTGGGTGTTGACGTTATGTATGTATGTCATACTTATAAACATTGGAAACATAAGCACGATCCAAAATTAATTGGTCACTTACTAGAATAAGTACTTAGAATAAAGCGGCAGATCACTTAGTAGATATACTTAGGAAAAAGCGCCACTTTAGCTGACTACATCATCTTAGTAAATTACTAGAAGTGGCCCGATTCTCCCGCCCGTACAACGAATAACGCACTATGCTCCGTTAGGTGAATCTTTGATTATATAATCAAAGGGTTGATTCTAATAATCCTTTATAGCGAACGTTTACACGCTATATAGTAAATACCTTCCAAATTTGCAATTTGTGTAGTGATTCGTTTTTATTTAATTCCTGCACTTGACCTCAATTCTCTACTTCTTTTATAAATAATACTGAGAAGCAAGTCCTCTCACCACGATATATAAGCTAACCGCTAACCGTTAGTTTTTCTTTTTTTTTACACAGCGCCATCTGGCCCCAAACTAAGCAAAGCTTGTACTATGGGTACCAGTAGCTGATATAATACTTATATACTTTTTTTTTGTAAATACATACTTATAATACATACCAAACACCCAAACGCAAGGCAAACATATTTGTTACATGCCCTGGCGGGAATCGAACCCGCGACCTCTAGCGTAGCAGTCAGGTATACTAACCACTAGACCAGCGGTCCCGTCAATTATTGCGCTACTTGACATCTTTTGTATAAATATTTATGAAATGCAAATATTTTTTGTTATTTTGATAGTTCGGTCCTAGACGCAGTGTAGCATCATGTAGTTGATGTCAGATGTTATGTCACGTCTGGTCAGTCATTCAAAGCTTCCTCATTCGTGTTCTGGTTGTAAACTGTCGGGGACATTTGGAAACCTAATTCCTTTGAACACTAGACGCATGCGAAACATTTGTTCACGTAAATCTTATAATGCTGTAATGCTGAGCTTTGACATAATGCGCCACATTCGTACATTTCTTCTTCTTCTTTTTCTTCCTAAGTATGGCAATCAATCCCTTCAGGGACTATTTTTGCCAGTGTCGAGTGTTAGAGAATTTTCATGTTGCAAAATTTCTCGTGTTTGCCGCATTAAAATGCCTAGTGTCATGCATTCTAACGCCCAATGGAGTTTCTGGAGACAACCCACGGCAGTAGCAGATCGTAACACGCCTTTAGATTAGAGGTAACCTATTGACCAAAATGATAAATCACTTAACCCAAAAGTCGTATTATGGCATTATTTCCAATGCTCCTATAAATCAGTCACTAAATGAAACTTTACTGCACATATCGACACCAAAAATACACATTAAAGATCACTATAACACAATTTACGACACACTGGAAAAAAATCTCAACCACTCCGCCTGATTCCCGCCAAAAAAAAAACAGTCGCATTCTTGTGGCATTAGCAAGGTATTCATGTGATTACACAGTTTAACGGTATTAAATACTTTTTGCATATATCGGAGAGAGCTTTTTTTTTATACTTAAAGTATTGCCATCCTTATTTAACCCTGCACATTAGAAAGGGATAGCACAACTTTTGGACCTGTCAAATTAGTTTAGTTTATTGATTTCGTAAAACGGAATTGGCACCAAATATCATTGTCTACTCGCATCAAAATATCTGCTTTCTTAACGTGTTTTCTTACTCACTGCTTTAGACGCAGCTTGTAGCACTTGTGGATTGATTTACACAGATTAATTTAATTTTAAAACCACTTTGCCGATCCGACGACAAGCGTACAAGAATACAAATATGAACTAGATGACAGCTGAGAGTTACACATATAATATCACTAGCGGCCCGCCCCGGCTTCGCACGGGTAGACTTTTATATCAAATATTTTGTCTACCCGTGCAAAGCCGGGGCGGGAAGCTAGTATAATATATAGCCTATGTTACTCAGTGATGATGTAGCTTTCTAACGGTGAAAGAATTTTTGAAATCTGTCTAAAAAATAAAAAATAAAAATTAGGGGTGGACTACCCCTAACATTTAGGGGGATGAAAAATAGATGTTGGCCGATTCTCATAGATACCGGATAAGCACAAAAAATTTCATCAAAATCGGTCAAGCCGTTTCGGAGGAGTATGGCAACGAAAACTGTGACACGAGTATTTTATATATTAGAAGATTGGCTGAGAGTGTGGTGTGTATCTGCACTTTCTGAAAAGCTTGTATGAAGTATATTTTGTGCTAATTCGGCTGTACAAAATCATTAAACTAAGCAAATTTGACACTTATGTACATGACAGTACTAAAATCTATATCCCTTTCATCATGTGCGGGTTAAATATGGACGTCAAATGTCAATATTTTTCCCGTCCCGTCAAGTTGGTTTAGTTAAGAGTGTTTTACAACGAAATCGTCACCAAAATTCACGTTTGAATAAAATAATTCTTGAATTCGGTGTAACGACATTAGCCCAAACATAAATGGTCCATAATCATTATTTCCGGACCATTTGGCCGCAGCCTTCGTGCAGATTGCGCCAATTTTACAAATAAATGTGCGGAACCAACCGTCTATTATGTAGTAGCTAACCTATGAATAGCAAGTACAGTGTTCACACGCAACGACAAACGACTCGGAATATTCACTGTATAAAACACCAATAATGGATATAAGGTCTAACCCAAACCAGAATCACAAGGGAGCGTGCCAAGAATGCCAGTAGCATTGCCACGCGGGATAGCAATGCTGATTCGCTGACAAAAAAAGTTCAATATCAATATCTGACTAAATGCAGACGGTAAGCAGATGTGTTTGCTGAAAGGATATTAATATAAATATCTCTATAGATATTTATATTAATATCCTTTCAGCATACGGGTCTATACCCGTAGTTGCTAAGTCTTATCAATAAAATTATAATTAGTTTAGCGACCTTCATTGTGTCTTATGGCATTATTTTCTCAGGAACTTAATATTCCAAAACCGAATAATCACTGTCATTTAAAATGATTTTTATGCAGGTTCCACCCAAGATATAAAATGTTTAGTAAATGCGAATATCTAAGAGAAGATAATATACAGCCCATACACTTCAGCTATTTTATAGTGTTATATGTTGTATTATCACATCAAAGTTTTTCTTGTAATCGTTTGTCATCTAACTTATCCGTCAGATGACGTTGCGTAAGATCAACGCAATTCGGTCTTAATATTCGTTCCGTCTGTTCCGTCCGTCACGGCTTTACGGATTTATGAGAAAATATAAAAGCACAATTTTAAATTAGCCATTGTTGAAGATTCTGTTTGATTAGGTTTCTCTGTTTATTTGTAAAGAATACACCGAAACGTGCCGCCAAGCCAGCCAAGGATATTAAAGTTAAGGGCAATGGTCTGCATTCATACATTTGTCCATTGAGAATTTTAGCACTTTTGCCGACTTTTGAAAGGATTCTTAATTTGTCAGTCACAAGACAAACGGAGATTGTACACAAAATGTCACACAACAAGTAACACTATGTTGACGATCGTAGTGTTTACGATGAAGTACATTTTGAAAAGAATTCAACTCAGCATGATCTGTTTTGAGTTTGGAGTACAACAAGCGTCAAACTCCTCGTACAAAGGTATGTACTTCAAATGAAGTATTTACTCCAATACAGGTTAATGACAGCAGCTAAGAATCAAGAAATCCGTAACCGGCTGTGTCTTCATCTCGGAGATACGAGATAATTACATTACGTTCAACATTACGTAATGTTATGTAAGGTTAATTAATTAAATTGTAATTTGCTAATCAGTGTGTCGAAGATGTTTTATTTATTTGCGTTCATTTTAATGAGATGGACGATGCAACACCGTTTTTACAAGTTTTTATTTAGCTTAGTAATCAAATCTTGCAAGATTAATTTGACCCACTTCCCAGTGTCTGATTCAACTGGAATTAGGCATAGACGTTTGATTCCCGTGACAATGCAGGTTTATTTAAATGCCGCCATTTTTTATCCAATATGGTGGACGTCACAAAATGGAGATGTATAATTTCCTCAGTAATCCCTATAATATGGGTGTGGATAAAAGCCTAACTTTTTTGTACTTTTTTTTACTAATTTTTAGTTCCCCTTTTCGCCAACGCGACGCTCGCGCTGCCATTTTACATACAAAAAAACCGAACGCAATACGAAAACGCTGTCGAAAGTCTTCCTGCTAAGTGTCAAGGTCAAACGCTAGTTGTGTGTCTGTAACACACAACTAGCGTTTGACCTTGACACTGACGTCAGTAATGGCTTAGGTGCAGATGACATCATTACATAAACAATTACCATTGCAAATGGCGAGGCTATAGTGAATAATGTTCGTAGTAAACAATAAATAATCCTAGAATTAATTAAAGATCTTGACATAAGAATGGCACCACCAACCAACCAAACTAAAGTACAGTAACAGATTTACCAGACTGAGTAGGCTTGACCTTAGGGCAAAAGAGAGGCAGAGCCATTTGGGATTTCCCGTAGGTTATCCCATTTAAATTGGAGCCGCCCGACTGGGGACTGTACCTCCGCCTTACAGAAGACCGCACTGAAATAACACTACTTGATGTAATGTTGTGTTTCTGCGGTAAGTAAGGTTGCCAGTGCTCCACGAGGAAACGCTGGCCTAGTAGTACTGCTGGTAGCACAGTGAGTCCTCATCAACAACATAGTTGGCAACCCGTTAGTGATACCCCTAGTATTGCTAGCGGCTATAGGCTACGGTGACTGCTTACCATCAAGTGGGCCGTATGCTTGTCTGCCACCTTAATGGTATAAAAAAATAAAAAAAAAGATTTAAATTTGTGGATCGTTTCCTCATCGCACAATCATAATTGAGCTTTGATTAGCACATAATATACCCAACTGCTTCCTGTGCACTTTCAACCGAATCACTGGATTGTAAAAAAAACTAGGAACAGGCATTTTTTATGTTAAGGGCAGAAAGATTTGAAAGCCAAAATTTGGGTAATGTGTTAATGCGCCACTGAAACTAAGTATAACTCTGTAATCAAGCTGCCGGGTAAAATTTTCGATTAGAGCTTACGTGGCTTGGGTATCTTGGATCTCAGTACTGTGATGAACGGTTACGATATCACTAGTTTGGAGCAAGAAGAGGAGACTCAAATGACCACAGTATACCCGCTTCCCATGACAGATAACAAATTGAATCAAAATCCCATCGTATCGATTGCAATTCAGCAGTCTGAAACAGTCTATGGAATTGACAACACGCCTTTAGCAAGGATGTCGACTAATTTTAACGTGTTTTACAGTCTAAGAGGTTTTTTATTATTATTTCATTATACAGCACAAAACAGATTACAATCAGGAAAAAATACAGATTAAAGTAACTTTCTGGATTGCAGTCCAGGTATGTGTGCATACATCATATATTAATATACATAGCGAGCAAAATATTAGCGGTTTGATACAGTTACCCCTAAAACTTTCAAATAATGCCAAGTTATGCACAGATAACCGCAAGTGGAACTGCGGGACACAGCTAGGGCAAGATAGAAACATTTGAAATATTTGCATTAGCTAATCAAAACGTTTGAATATAACAATATATTGTATTCCAATATGACAAAAATGTTTTCAATGCGTACATAGTTAGTAACAGAACATTGTTGAAATTGGAATGCCCGCGAGACAAAGAAATAACAATGCAAATTGTCCATTACGAATGACGACAAGATCATTTAAAACAAATCCATAATGGGTTGAGGAATGCCTGCTATTAATCGTGTACACATGTCTATCACATGCAACGTTAAGAAAAGATATATGGTAAAATAGCTGTTACCCGCGACTACGCCCGCATGGTTTTAGAGAAAAAAACCTAATTATGTAAGAAGAGCACTCTCATAATGTATAGTATACCGTCTTTATCAACTCAGTCAGAGTGCTCTTTTCTTTTACCTTCAACCCCTGTTTTATCCCCTTAAGGATTTTTTTTGACAAAAGATATCCTATGTCCTTCCCCGGTTTATATCTATCTCATTGACAAATTTCATTACGATCCGTTCAGCCGTTTAAACGTGAAAAGGTAACAAACAAACAAACAAACATGGTTTCTTTCGCATTTATAATATTAGTATCGATGATACGTGCATTTTTCGATACTGTATACAATAATAAAATGTGTGGTAAGTTGTGTGTAAACAGCAGTAATAAAAAGCTACCACTATATTTTTACACGTATTTTAATTTTGAACTAAAGACTTTGTGTTGTACGGGAATAAATTTAACGCGGGTTATATCCCAGGTAAACATTTGTTTAAGATAAGATAAGATACGATTTTTTTATTTGCATAAAACACGTGTAAATTTTCCAATATGCCCAATATGCTTTCCCTTGTCGCACGGCATTTGTATCCAATGTTCAATTATGCGTCAGACGCATCACATGGGACCAATATGTTCTCAAGCTAATGGATTCATCAACAGTTGTAATAAACACTGGAGACTTCCACGTGACATCGGCATGTCGCTACACTCAAGCTAATTTTATCATCTACGCATCACTTGGAAGATATTCGTGCGCAGAATTACAATTAACTTTGGAATTAAACATCCTTTACGTTGAATGAATGCCGGCTTTTGGTACACGAAAAAAATATAGAATCTCTTGGATAAATATGGATTCTACATACTTGATGTCAATTTTATTGAAACGATGTTGCTTAAATAATGCGGCTTGTTGGGCTTGACTGGTAGAAATAGTCGCATAACTAAAAAGCGGCCGGTTTAAAACATTAATACTGAGCGCGTTGAAATTTAATTAAAACTTATTTGAAAGGATCTTTTTTCCTCCCGACCGCACAGGCTTGTTTCTTAGAAGTAGGGTACACATAGGACTACTCGTTCAAACTTTGTATGGACAGTACCTTATAAAAGATCGTAGTCAAATAACACTACTCTGATATAATGTTGTTTTTTTACAGTAAGGAGCCTCGTAGAATCGGTACTGCCAATAAAGCGACCTGCTTGCAGACCAGCACAGAGCACACCGATTCCCCTCAAAATAAGGACGGCAACGAGTTGGTCATACCTCTGATATTTCAGCCCCTCAGCAAAAGGCTGGCAAAGCTTTAGTGATAAGTGTGAGAGACCTGACAGATTGCAGGCGTCGATAAACAACGATAACCACAACAGACAACCAACGTGACTTGTGTAAGTCAATGTGTGTACCTTTCAAGATGCAGCGTATTATAATTCTGCAAAGGTGCAGATGACTCGCGCAGTTATGCAGTGCGACTTGCGTGCTTAATATGTTTGTTCACGGCGGACATATTTGCATGACAAGTTTTGCAAATTGACACGTGTCAAGAGTACCTTTTGTACTCCCTCTACGGTACGCGTGATGAGGAAATCTTCAAACAGGCTCATTATTTGTGTCGAGTGCGGGTGGTTTAAACACTTTAAACCTACATTAATAAACACAGATATTTGTTTGTTAAGATTAAACTTATCAGTGTCATTTTCTTTCTTTTCTTCCTTTCCACTTCAACATCAAAATCAAACTATGATTTACGCAGTTTAGGCTCTTATAAGGCACTTATGAAGGTCTACTTTACTACCGATTCGAAAAAAAGCGACCTGAGAAGAACCCGCAAGAAACTCAGTCTTTTCATGTAACAATCATGATATACCTACATCAAAAGCGACTTGCCGTGATGTTTATGTTTATGTGTGTGTTTCCTTAGGACAACGTCAATCTTTGAAGCCAAGACTCTTCATACAAAGTTATCTCAATATGTCGTAACTATTGTTTTTCGGTCGTAGCTCGGCTTATCGTCACTACAATCAGAGCAGCACATCCACCCGAATTGCACGTAATCTTTCAATTTACTTGCGCAAACCATTTACCGAATTACACTTTTACGCAAACATCAAAAAAGTCGTCGTCTTTTATGACTTGACAATAAGGCGTGGTTTCAAATATCATGTTTTCAACCAAAAGTAAAGATAAGTTGGTGTTCATACATAAGTAGGTAAGTACGTTTCGTGACATTTCAAACGCTATTGTTCTTCGCGTAAAATCATAAGATTTATGATACCAATTATTACGTAATTAGAATGAAGTTCTAGAATAAACAATTACTTATTTTTGGTAGCGAAATACTAGAAAATATTTAATTTCCTTTTTTTTATACCACCAGCATACGGCCCACCTGATGGTAAGCAGTCACCGTAGCCAATAGCCGCTAGCAATACCAGGGGTATCACTAACGAGTTGCCAACCCTGTTGTTGATGAGGACTCACTGTGCTAGCAGCTTTACTACAAGCCCAGGGTATCCTCCCATATGACATTGATGCCTGAAAATTCAGTATGCCGGCCATTTTTATGCCTATATGATAAGTCAGATTACTTTACGCTTTAATTAGCATCGCCTATACTGCTAGCAAGAACATCCAACGACTACGTATTTTAAAAACGTACTCTCAAAATGTAAAAATCATATGAATTTTTAGTTTCTCCTTTCGCCGGCGCTACTAATTTATCCAAACAAAAATAGTCGAAAGCGATACGAATACGTAGTCGAATGATGTTGTTGTTAAAGCTACTGTATCTATATCTATCAATATAGTGCACACTTACAACGTCGTTTTTGCCAGAATATTTTAATAACAATAATTATTATTATCGTTGGCTCCCTAGTTTTGGTGGATTTTTTTATTATATGTGTTTTTTTTTGTAAGAATATTGTAAAAAAAAACCAAAACTAAGATGTAAAATAAATAAAGGGAATAATAATAATAATAATATTTATTTATTTCCACAGTATAAATGTACACAGTTCAACACAAGTAATGTAGGTAGATGTTACAACGGGCAGAGATGTTGCAAATTTTAATATATGTGTTATTATATTTTGATCTTAATACGTCGGTCGATTTGTCCCAATGTCCTCACCGAGAATTATCAAGATAGGAAAAATCAATTTTGTAGCGCATTTATTAGTTTTTTATTTGATTGTAATATATTTACTTATCATATTCCAACAATGACGCTGAGCTTCAACAAGAGCAACTGACATGTAGTGAATGAACAAACGTAGAGCAAGGTCAGCCTCACGCGGTGAGCCGTATTGTTCAAACTTACTGACATGCCGCATATGGCTAGGGGAGCCACCGGTTGAAAATATAAAGGATTAAATGTAGAAGATATTTTGTTGACACAAATGAATATGAGTTTTATGTACTACTTTTTTTTCCGCGACTTCGTCTGCCGCCCCTTAAAGGTATTATTAGACAAGTATTAGATGTAGAAGATATTTTGTTGACAGCCGCCCCAAGTATCTGGTAATCAAATGTGACAGTTTAATGTACTACTTTTTTCCAGCGACTTCAACCGCCGTAGTTAAAAAAATCTAATCTCGACAGCAGTTCCACCTATCGGGTTCAACAGTCAACTTTATCTAAGCACAAAAAAACAAGCAAAATCGATCGAACCGTTTAAGAGAAGAATTAGGTATACACACACATAAGTCAAAATTATATGTTTTAAGATTTACCTACATACATACATACTCTATGTATGTATGTTAAAACCTGCTATCTGCTAAAACCATAACCCTTCCTCTTGACTTCGTCGTCGTCGGGTAAAAATTTAACTGAGCCTTTGTCATGCGGTTCATTTACGATGCACAGAAACTAAAACTAAAGACTACAGTTTTTATAAGTAGGAAGTAAGTAGTTTATGGTAAAAGCTGTTATTTTAAATTAGATAAAGTTGAAATTCCCAAACCATGGCATGTTTGTAATTTTGATAAGGACATTATTATAATTGTAAAACCGATTCTTGAAACCCTTTCACTATCTATACTTCTATACTAATATTATAAAGAGGAAAGATTAGTATTTTTGTATTTTTGTATGTATTGAATAGGCTCCGAAACTACTGGACCGATTTCAAACATTCTTTCACCGTTAGAAAACTACATCATCACTGAGTAACATGGCTATATATTATACTAGCTTCCCGCCCCGGCTTCGCTCGGGTAGACAAAATATTTGATAAATGTCTATAGGCTCCGAAACTACTGGACCGATTTCAAAAATTCTTTCACCGTTAGAAAGCTACACTATCACTGATTAACATAGGCTAGCTGCCCGCCCCGGCTTTGCACGGGTAGAAAAAATATTTGTTATAAATGTCTACCCGTGCGAAGCCGGGGCGGGCCGCTAGTATAACATAAACATACACTTATCCACGAGCAAAATTCTTTGTAAAATCAAAACACGTTATGGTATAGAGCAGTGTTTTTCAACGTGTGGGTAGTTAACCCACTTTAGGGGGGTCCTAAAGCTTCTATAGAGGAGTTGCAAAATGGGAAAGCCACTGCAGTAAAAAAACAATGAAGAATCAAATGATTTATAAAGAAAATTTTTAACTAAATGACTGAAATAAAAAAAACTGTATAACAAAGTGTTTTACATACTTAATTATGTATTTATTCGAACCTTAATTATGAAAATGAATAAACATGCTGGATTGAATATTTGTCACAAAATAAAATACATGAAAGAAGGCAACGGGTAGGTGTCGCGAAATATTTCTTCATACTAAAGCGACTGTGTCATAAAAAGGTTGAAAAACACTGGCATAGAGGAAGCAGATAGTCTACAGGGAACTGAATATGTGGTATCATTAACATCCTTGAGCAACCGTGAGATATGCAAAGATGTCCATTATACTTAGGTACTGCTAAGAACACGAGTACATTATGTACAAAGCTGTAGGTACATTATTTATGTTATGAATAACAATATATAATAACGGGTAGAATATTTATTAAGCGCTAGAACTTAGTAGTGATAATGCTCGCATTTAGATTGCTTCATTATTAAAATGAATTTAAAACTAATGCTCTATTCCAGAGTTTCCCAAATGGTGGGTCGGGCCCCAATACCGGGCCGCGAAAATAAATTCCGGGTCCCAGCATTCTCTTATTAATTACAAAATATCATACCCGTTCAATATGTGACGTTATTAAGATTGGTATAATACACTCACTTATATTATGTGGACTTTGAAATGTGTTTTATATTTTTCCTATATGCACTGGGAAAGCTGAATAACTTGTGTCGCGATGGGGATAAATTAAGATAGCCGGGCCGGGGCATAATCACATTTGGGAAACACTGCTCTATTCGATTAAATATACGATTATAGTGAAGTGGTAATTATGACAAAGCCCACCCGGATTTCTGGCATATTAAGTGTTGACCTCAAATTTGAAAGAATTATTGGCATATAAATATGAATATTTTCCATGTGTAACATAACATCGTACCTCTCTCTTTCCTGCATCTGTGCAAGTGATTTTGTAAACTAAAACCCGGCTACGAAATAATTACGCTCTAAAAAGTATAAAACAAGACAATATTATCGTCTGATACATTTTAATGTGTATAAATATATGCATAGTGATGTTCAGAATGATGAATAGCCATCATATGCCACTTTGCCCTAAAGTTTATGATCGAATACTACTGTTAGAATTATTTTGGTTAGGGTAGGTAGCATACGTACACGGCTATCCTCTGAAGATCACTATGAATATGTATAAAATACATTAAAATGTATCAGATGATAATATTTTCGTATTTAATACTTGTAGCGACCTCACGGCTACATAAACCAACGTTAGAAATCTACTAACTAGCAGGCAAGGAGAATATAAGTTTTATAGTCTTTGCTAGCAGGACAACATTCAACGAATGACAACTACATACGTCACAATCCTGCCACGCGCTAGCGAAGTTTTCTACGCAATTCAACATATATACAAGTTTCCGACTAGAACAGTCGGAGCCGCGGTTCCCCAGGCAAAACACCCGCCTGGCTGGAAGATCTTCCCTTTGCGGTGGCTGAGCATGATCACCTCGCTCGCCCCACATACTTTGTAGAGCGTGATTATTCCGTAGTCGGGCTTTAGCGCTATAGTTATTGAACTTACTTTGTGTAGAAGTGTGAAAAGCAGCCCTTACTCTCTCGTATTGTTATTTTTGTGTTAGAGGGGTATACAGTGCCTAGCAAAGACTACAATACGACTTACAGGTGCCTAGTATCGTTTATCGAATAGGTATGTAAGGTAAGAGATTTCTTTTGAACGCAAATTTTAAGTGTTACCTACCGTACGGTACTCCACGCTTAAAAAATATATTATGAGCATTTAAATAAAAATATAATTGTTTTAAACTATCTTCACCGTAGGGCTGCAATTATATATTTATATAACAGTGTTTGTGATGTCTTGTTTACTTATATCAGTGTTTTTTATACCACTTAGGCGGCATACACACAAGCATACAGCCCACCTGATGGTAAGCAGTCACCGTAGCCTTTAGCCGCTAGCAATACCAGGGGTGTCACTAACGGGTTGTCAACCCTTTTGTTCATGAGGACTCATTGTGCTAGCAGCATTACTACTAGCCCAGCGTATCCTCTTCGAGCACTGAGGATATATAATACGCGGATAATAGGGGATGATTCTAGTCAGAAATTTCACCATATCCTGCTTCTCGTCACCGCGATCAAATACTTGACAGCCCTGAGCATCGCACAGTTTTATCAAGTAATTTATCTTACCACAACTTATCGTCACCTGAACAGGAAGGCAGTCACAGTAACTAACGAAATAAAATAAACTGTTAACCAGTTACGAGGAAACGCAGCCATAGACACATAGAGTCATGGCATAGTATAAAGAGAGGGGAAGTAGGTTATCTTCATACAAACGCACCGCTCGCGGCTTGTATGTGTGCGCTATTGTATCTATGTGTCGACGCACGCACACTTTAACAAAATCTCGACCCGTTTCTCAGTGCGCCAGTCGGGGCTAACACTGCACAAGGTTCGCGCTCGCGTCACGGCTTTTCGGCACCGCTAAATGATTTATTCATCAATATCATCATCAAAATGTCTGATAATCGCAGAAGAACGTATTGCTGTGTGTTTGGGTGTCTTAATAATTCATCGATTCCAGACCTGTCTCTGTTCAGATTACCTATTGAACAGGAAAGGTAAGTTAGTCACTTATTCTAGCATAATATAATTTTACTTGATGATGAGATACCTACGTACTTACATATTTTTTGTTTGTATTAGTTTTCTATCACACAGGAAGTAGGTAGGTAGGCCTAATTTCCTACTAGAATGTATTAGGTACTTTTGATCTGGCAATTGGTTTGCCGCTATTTCTTTGTTAACGTTTAGTTATGCCGATTTCTCAGTATTGTAGGTATAGTAACTAAGTACCTACCTACTTACAGAAAATCGTAATTCAAAATAAGTATGTTGCCGCCTGTACCATCTAGCGGCGACATGGCGAGTCGGGACCGCGACTTGACGTTGCCGCTGTTCATGCGGTTGCTAGCGAAGCGCGAACAGCCGCGCCTAATATTTAGCTAAAAGTGACAACCCTAAGACAGTAGGCAATTATATCGCGAATTGGGCCGGAGATAGCCTACTCCCTCTCTTTATACTATGGTCATGGGCACACACTAGCTTAATGGTTCATCTACGTTTCATACTAAATTATACTGGCGTAAAACCCAGTTCATATAATAAAAATACTTTAAAAAAACGTTGGTTTCTCGTTGGTTATTGTAATTCTAGGACCATCTAATCAAAGACTATTATTTTCCACCGTATTTTTTTCTAGAACATTGCTCGTGTCAGTGGTCTGATAGGAGCTACCGCTACCACAAACAGATACACGCGTTAAAATTACTTTTTGCGTCGGGGGTACAAAATATATACATACATCATCACGCCACGTCCCTCGCGGGGTGGGCAGAGAGTATAGAGCGGCATTTCACTCTTGACTTAGACACCTCTTCTGCTTCTTTTACATTCATCAATCACTTCAATACATGCCCGCTGTGTAAGTACTGTAACGCCTTGGTTGCCACCAATGTTACTGGCTAGTTATAATATGTAATGCGACAGCACAGACGAATTATATGTAGAATGTCTTAGAGAATTGAGAATGACGTTAGGCCCGTCATTGAAACGATATTGTAAAAGTGAAAATTAATTATTATTTAAAGGAATATAATTGTATCAGAAACGATCCGGCGTATCATTATAAGCCTCGACACCGCTACGCCCTACAGTACCTACCTGCCCAAAATTCCCACTGACTAGGGACTACTGGAACCTTAAATAAATTTCAGAATGTAGTAAAAGTACGTTCAGAAAGTATTCCCACTCATATATTTTTATTATCTATTAATTATCTCAGATTTAGTCGGTTTATTTTTCAACCATCGTTTCTGAAATGTTACCAATGTGAAACGACCCTTACAATCTGCGCAAACACATAAAACTTTCAAACATAACTGACGTAATTTTGAGTCATTGTCGACACGCCTAAGAGTTTCACAAAATCCTTACTGGCCAACTTTCCACTTGGGTTCAATTACAATTTCGTGGACAATTCACTTACGAACATGGATGTATGAATCAAAAGCATCGCAATTCACAGTACTATCTCTTCATTCCATAGGTGTATTGATATTGATAGCCAAGCCATTTCCGAAAAAAAATATTTTCTCGAAAAAGTGGGGTTTGAAATACGAAAACTAATTACGTCAATAGTCCAGTTACAACATGAGACTACTAGCCCCCCGAATAGCAAGCAGGACCGTGAAGAAAGCTACCTTATAACTCATTTGTCCATTTGACAGGGTAAAACAGTTACCGTATAACAGACTTTTGCTTCTGACAGACCACTACAATTGTCAAAGATATTCACTTGGTCACTAAGATCGAACTCGGTACGGTCTGCGCGATCTCACTTCAACAGAATATTATCTGTTGCCGCCACCCATTCAACTTCCATCCATAGTTAGGGTTGCTTACCTTCACTAGTTAACACTGTTCCCTGTTTACTTAATGAGAAACATACACCATTATTGCTCACCTTCAATGAATCTATTTCACACTGCAGCATTTTCAAACTTAAAAATATCTGTTTATTAACTGCGCACTGTAAAAACACAAAACGAACTGAGAAAACACCAAAGATAAGACCTTTAAGATAAAACAAGATAGATCTGATGAAAATAACAAAGTTGTTCACTGGTTATTTCTTAAGTGCAGGCTTTGTTCAAGATTTCTTGTTATCATATTTGGTTACAGATGTTCGATGAAGGTTGACATTTATGTATAAAAATGAATCCCTATTTCCCTTGGTTACGGCATCACGCGTGAACGGCTAGACCGACTTCGCTAACGCTTTTCATTGTATTTTTGTTATTGTCAGGAGAAGGATTTTATGCAAGAAGGGTTTAATTGCATTGTCGTTAAAATAAATAAAAATTATATACATTTTATGACTCAATCGTGTTTATATTTTTATTTAACTACGCAAAACCTTCCTACACTAAACTGTACCAACAATAACTTAAAACTTCTCACAGTTTCCATTAAAATTATTTTATTTGTCACATTACACAACTCTTACATGCCATGGGAATTAGTTTTATAAAATAATCATCATAAACAATATAATTACGCATAAATAGAGCATATTATCTTAGATCATTTGAATAAAGCAGCAGACACACCTGAGCGAATAGAGTAGGAGGTATCTGTAGCCTTTGCGACAGAAACTATCAACTTTATTTTGACGTATTCGTATCGCTTTCGACTATTTTTGTATGGGAAAATGAACAGCGCTGCGCCGGCGAAAAGTGGAACCAAAATTTCACATTAAATGAAAATTTTGAGTTACGCTTTCGAATACATAGTCAAACTTGCAAAAATCTCTTCACACCCTCCTTGAAGAAGCCCATCCTATACTTTGATTCATACCATAATTAGATTGTCTATGGGTTTTTCCGAACCGGTGGTAATTTAGACCTTCATTAAGTGCCTTATTAGGCCTAAACTGAATAAATGATTTTTTATTTTGACTTTGGTGGGAGAAACCTCCGTTCGTTCTCGCTTCAGGCTTTAGACGCTAAGGTGTGTTTTAGGATACATAGTAAATTATACAAGGCGAGAACTGTGATCGTATCTTGAAGGCGGAATTCAGATGGCAACCAGTAATATTATCACAATTTAAAATACGCGGAAATGCACTAATTTATTCGTGATATGCTAATTCGATAATACCATGTACCTTAGTTGAATTATTAACTAACAGATAATAAAATAAAACATTAGTAAATCATGTACCAAATGTGATTGAAATTGTTCCGGACTGGTCGGAATAAGAAACAAAAATTGCCATACCAATTTTTAGTTCCACTTTTAACCGCCGCAGCGCTGTACATTGTTCAATACAAAATAGTTGCCACAAATTATTCGTGCTAGCGCTGCAGTACCGATATAGGTACCTACTGTAAATAATTCTACATGACCACGAAGCCACGAAGCTTGTAGTGCCTATTGTCAGCGCTCGACCATATATGTCGCAAAATAAGCGGCTCGGTTAATTATGTCGTTTGACTGCTTATTCACTAGTTCTAGAAACACAGAACTTATTCACCACATCTGCAGCTAGACGATTAAAACACTTAAGTACAGTCGATGAGATTATACATGGTAATTTAGACCTTCTTATGTGCTTTAATAGGGCCTAAACTGAATAAATGATTTTTTTATTTTGATTTTATACATTTATATACATATTTAGTGATAAGACATCCCAGGTCATGAACACGCAGAAAAGTACCTGAGACTTAGGGTAAAACAGATTCCAGCCTTCTTATACTGCTCTCCTAAGTAACCGCTTTCCACCAAGCGGGATGTTCGACGTGAAACTATATGGCAACGTAAATTTCTAGTTTGGAATAACTCGAGGCGCGGCGGCGGCGACTGTACCCAATTATTCCGATTGCCAACTCTCTAGCTGCTCGGTGGATTGTAAAAGGAGTCCCAATAATGGCATGCGCCGTCCTGGCCCAGTTGCAGCCGGTTGTGATGCTAATCCCGACAGCCTGTGCATTTTAATTAATGCACTGCACTCGGCCCAGCAAAGGCCTAACGGAGTTTGCAGTTACGCGCTTTTAGATGTACGTAAATATAAGTACATACTGACTTCGTCCGCGTTGAGGTTGAAATTCCAGAAGAACCAGAATTTTTGAGAGGTAGGTAGGTAGGTAGGATTTGGTTTTCCCGTGGGTTATCCCATTTAAATTGGAGCCGCCCGACTGGGGACTGTACCTCCGCCTTACAGAAGACTGCAGTGAAATAACACTACTTGATGTAGGGTTGTGTTAAGTAAGGTTGCCAGTGCTCCACGAGGATACGCTGGGCTAGTAGTATTGCTGCTAGCACAGTGAGTCCTCATCAGCAACATGGTTGGCACCTCTTAGTGATACCCCTGGTATTGCTAGCGGCTATAGGCTACGGTGATTGCTTACCACCAGGTGGGCCGTATGCTTGTGTGCCACCTTAGTGGAATAAAAGAACCTAACATTTAAATTCCAGAAGAACCTTACATTTTCCCGGGATAAAACGTATCCTATGTGATAATAGTAGTACTAAGTAGTAGGATATGTAAGTGGCCGTATAGATTTCTGAAACATATTCATATTATTATACGAGTGGATGCGAATTGAAAAAGTAGAGTCATAACAGCCTAGTCGTTTAAAATCGTCTGCTGGTTATATTTGCAGTATTTATTAAACCTTTAATTTTTCTCGCAATGCCATACAACTACGACATGTTTCAAAGCTACCTATATTGTTTTTAATATAAAGAGTAAGAATATAATATATGATAGATATGTAATTCTTTTGGTTTTTAAAAGAGTAATTGCTGAGTTTCTTGACGGATTCTTCTCAGCAAAACCGTCCTTCTTCTTCTTCTTCTTCATCTGGTTGTAGATTCTGACGATTTGAAAGTGCTTGCCTGTAAAGTCTAGTCAAATAAAGATCTTTTTGAATTTTGATAGTCCTGCGCCAATAATCCTGCTTGTAGCACCAAGTGTGCTGGAAGTTGGGCTACATGACTTTTCCTCACAGCACCGTTTGTAGTGCGGCCGCCCCATCCGACTCAGTATTTACTTTGCCAAACTCCCACCTTCTGATAAGGGCATATAGTAGTTTCTTGCTCGTACCCGGTCACGATGTAAACTGCCTACACATGAGTCAACAGCTTAAAAAACCCCGAAATGCAATGATTTATATAATCGTAGGTATATCGTAATCATAATCTCCAGCTTTAAGAGTAAAACAACAACAGCCTTAAAACTGCAAGTTGCTTTATTTTGAACGCGGCTCTTAAGTTTCACTTGTAATAAATAAATATTCGTTATGGTGATCGAAATATGCAAATGACGGACCGATTAGTAAAGTTAACTGTAGGCGTGACCTTGCGTAGTGCGTGAGCCAGGAGTGATGACGCGATCGGAATGGATGTGACAACTAGTGGTTATGTACTCTGTGGATGTGACAATTAATTGTACAATAGAAATAGTATTTTAAATGTAAGGATACCTAATATTAGGTCCTTACATATGAAATTGGCGTTTTTCGTACTGGCCACTTTAATCACGAATTTCTCCTCTTTGGTAAGGAATTCCAAATTCAAATTTGTACAGCTATAGACTCATGTATTTGTGCTTCGATGATCGTCATTAATTTGTTTTTTTTCTTCTGTTTTTTTTTGTTTGCGTCACTCATTTTACAAAATGGAAAACCTTAAATATCGCATTATTTACGAGTACGAGTTCCGCCGTGGCACTAGTGCTGCGGAAACAACTCGAAGGGTGAATGATGTGTATGGCGGTCGTGTTGCAAAAGAAAACTCAGTTCGTTTTTGGTTCCAACGTTTTCGTTCTGGAAATTTCGACCTGCAGAACAAGCCCCGTGGACGGCCTGAGACTCAAGTTGATAATGAAGAGTTGAAGGCTATTGTGGAAGCGGATCCATCGCAAACCACGTCCGAGTTAGCTGCAGGCTGCAATGTTAGTGATAAAACTGTTTTAATTCACTTGAAGCAAATTGGGAAGATTAAAAAGCTTGAAAGGTGGGTACCTCACGAATTGACTGAAACAAACCGGCAAACGCGCGTCGACTGCTGCGTTACATTACTAAACCGGCACAATAATGAAGGTATTTTAAACCGAATCATTACCTGTGATGAAAAATGGGTTCTTTACGATAATCGGAAGCGCTCAGCGCAATGGTTAGATCCTGGCCAGCCAGCCAAATCCTGCCCCAAGCGAAAATTAACCCCAAAAAAGTTACTTGTAAGCGTTTGGTGGACTAGTGCCGGTATTGTTCATTACAGTTTTTTCAAATCTGGCCAGACTATTACGGCTGATGTCTATTGTCAGGAATTGCAAACCATGATGGAAAAGCTAGCGGCTAAACAACCTAGGCTGGTCAATCGCTCCACGCCACTGCTGCTTCACGACAACGCTAGACCACACACTGCGCTACAGACGGCTACTAAATTAGAAGAGCTTCAATTGGAAAGTCTAAGACATCCTCCGTACTCCCCGGACCTTGCTCCAACAGATTACCATTTTTTTCGAAATTTGGATAACTTCTTGCAAGGGAAAAAAATCAACTCCGATGGGGCAGTCCAAATCGCCTTCAAAGATTTTATTGATTCCCGTCCGACTGGTTTTTTTAGTAAAGGGATCAATGAACTACCTATGAGATGGCAAAAGTGCATAGAAAATAATGGTTCATACTTTGATTAATTAAATATATTATATTAAAAAATATTCGACTTTTTGTTCCTCCCATACAAAACGCCAATTTCATATGTAAGGACCTAATATTATAAATCTTTAAGGATGTTGTATAAGTAATGCAACATAGACGACGTCGTTAAAATATCATAATTAATAGCTCTTGGAACTTACAACCCCATATCTCGCAGGAATCTCATGATCTGCCGACATAAATTAATGATCACAGAATCAACTTAGAAACTGTTCCTAAGTTAATTCATAAACTTGAAGAATAAAACCCGCATCCAAGCCGGTTTTATGGTTTTATGTTATACTCAATCAGAATAACTGGTCATAATCTAGAAGGGCAAGATCTAATAGAAATTATTTTTTACTTGCACAACAGACAGCGACGGACTTTCCACTAGGTGGTAAAACTAGGTGAGGTTTTTTTCTTTTAGTCGCCGCGCCCAATTTAAGCCCACTCATTCATTGTCTTTTGAACTTTAAGGGGCGTACGGCAATCTTCCATAGGCCTAGGACAGCCAAGGTATCAAATCCGCCCCTGCATTTTTAAACTTAACTTTAATAAAATTACCAAAAATACCACATCTGTTAATATTTTGAACGCGCGGTAAGGCGCACGAGTGCGCGGCACTTCCGCCTGCGCGCGCGCCACTTCCCATACGAGGAGTCACGGAAGTCTACGTTTGCACTCTTTCCCTCTTTATGTTCCAGTACTTCGTTTTATGTACACCGTGTAGTTGATAGAGAACAGGCCAAACTTTTAGTCCAATCTAAGAGCGCGACGCAATAACTGATATTAAATATCAAGAGATGAAGGGATGTGCGGGTATGGTAGACAGATGTGGCAAAGCAAAAGTAAAGGTAAAGGCAAGCTTAGATACGTAATTTGACATTTGACAGGTCCCCTAAACCTAGAAGGCATTATGCTACCTTAAATACGTTTAACATTTGCGTGCCATTTTTATGACAAAGTTTGTACGAACAATAACTTAAGGACCAAGCAATGTAACCGAACTTTCCACAGATAAATATTATTTCTTTCTTGCCGCTTAGAAACGACTGTATGGAATTCAATCCTAAACAGTAAAAGGGGGTTAAAAGTTAGACACATACCACTTAGGTGGCACACAAGCATACGGCCCATCTGATGGTAAGCAGTCACCGTAGCCTATAGCCGCTAGCAATACCAGGGGTATCACTAACGAGGTGCCAACCATGTTGTTAATGAGGACTCACTGTGCTAGCAGCAATACTACTAGCTCAGCGTATCCTCGCGGACCTCTGGCAACCTTACTTACCGCAGAAACACAACACTACATCAAGTAGTGTTATTTCACTGCGGTCTTCTGTAAGGCGGAGGTACAGTCCCCAGTCGGGCGGCTCCAATTTAAATGGGATAACCCACGGGATATCCCAAATCCCAAAAGTTTTTTGTTCTACCTTTGTTTTTAGTTCAGACAATCCAATCCAGTGACCACTTTCGTAACTTCCATTTTAAATTCTTATTCTCGAATTCCTCTCCTAATTTAAACCAAGTCCTAGTTGCTCATCCAGCCGGTCCACCTTTATCTTGTAAGTGTAAGACAAAAGCTGTGATATAATGAAGAGAAATCTTCTTTCATACATAACACGTCGTGTCCACATTATGTATGAATGAATAGATAACATGACTGTGGGATTCATCATCAGCTCACGAACGAGCGACTAGACATAAAAGAGGTATGTTCACATAACTAGTAGCTAATTTAAAATGCGTTGTATAAACCTATGTAACTTTGTTGATGAAAGCAGAACTATTATATATATTACTAGCGGCCCGCCCGGGTAGACATTGATTTCAAATATTTTGTCTACCCATGCAAAGCCGGGGCGGGCAGCTAGCCTATGTAAGTCAGTGATAGTGTAGCTTTCAAACGGTGAAAGTTTTTTTGAAATCCGTTCAGTAGTTTCGGAGCCTATAGACATTTATCAAATATTTTGTCTACCCGAGCGAAGCCGGGGCGGACAGCTAGTATAATATATAGCCTATGTTACTCAGTGATGATGTAGCTTTCTAATGAAAAAATAATTATTAAAATCGGTCCAGTACTATTTGAGTTTATTCGTTACATACAAAAATACAAATCTTTCCTCTTTATAATATGAGTGTAGATAATAGCTGTCCCGACAGGCGATGTCCTGTCCCTTCTCCTGACAGTAACAAAACAAAAAAAAAAGCAGCATAACAAAATAAAAAAGAATTTGCGAAATCGGTCCAGCCGTTCACGCGTGATGCCGTGACAAAGGGAAATAAGGATTCATTTATAGAAATATATATAATATATATATATATATATATATATATATATATAGATTATATATTATACTAGCGACCGGCCCCGGCTTCGCACGGCCAGCGTTAACCATATAAGTTAAATACCTACCATCAAAACATAAATGAATTATACATAAAAACCTTTCTATTAAAAAAACCGCATCAATATCCGTTACGTAGTTTTAAAGATCTACCTAAACATACATAGGGCCTAACAGCGGGAAACGACTCTGTTTTATAATAAGTAGTGATATAGTAAGATCTATGTAAATAGAAAATCCCAGACTGGCAAAATATAATAAAAACTGTATCACGATGTGTGTACGTGTATATAATAAGCTACCGACCAACCTGAAACAGTTGGATTATACATTGTTTAGAATTAAATTATATGAATGGCTGTCTAAGCATAATTTCTACAATATTGAAGAATTTAATTCATCATATTTTTTAATTAAAATTTGCATGCTATGTACTGCATGGCTAACATCTTTTATACTTACCATGTTTTAAGCAAATAAAAATTATTATTATTATTAAAATATATCGTCAAAATGTAGTGTGTTTAATTATTACTAGGTACCTACCTGTAGACCCTGTAGTTATAAATTATGGCGACGCCGTGAACTGATTCCAGCCGGCTTACGCAGCAAAAGGGGGTGATGAATGCGCTCCGTATCAGGTACCACATGATTGGGATCGGGACTAACACTCAACCGTCAAAAAAATTTGAACATAAAAAAACTATAAAAAAATATTTGCAAATTACTAAACAAATCGAAAGGTAACGTAACGATTTAAATTAGGTGGGTACCGCTGAAATTAAACTACATAGGTAGAGACTTAAAAAGACAACGTCCAAAATTTTGTTTTCTCTATGATTTTTTTTTAACAATTGACCTCCACATCTTCTTTAGGCGGGAATCTGGGATAAAGATTTTGCATTTTCCAGAGTGTCGTAAATTGTTATAGTGATTTTTAGCGTGTATTTTCGGTGTTATTATGTGCAGTGTAGTTTCATTAAGGGACTTATTTATACGAACATTGGAAATAATACTGTAATAAGCCTTTAGGGTGAAGTGATTTATATTTTTGATCAATGGTTACCTCTGACTTTAGGTCAGGTCTGTCATGATCTGCTACTGCCTCTATTGTCTCCAGAAATACTAATTTGAAACATTAGAATCCATGGCAATAGCTAGGCATTTTAAGGCAACAAACACAAAATAAAATTGAAACATGATAATCGAAACTTAATTGTATTACACTCGACACAGGCAAAATCCTTGAAGAGGATTTATTGCCATAGTTAGGAAGAAGAAGAACAGTTGCCTGCTATTCTAGCGACACAATCCCGAAATCCACCACCGTTTACCCTGTACCAATGAGTTGGAGTGAGTACCAGTGAGAAGGAAAAAATCGTGAGGTAACCTGTATACTTCCAAGAAAAACACTTAGGTGTTTCCATAATGATGGTTTCGAGTTAAATTTCGCTGTTATATGGACATTATTTGCAGTCCGGTCTCATCATGCAGACGCAAGCTGCTGATCGATAAAAGTTATTGTCTGCGCAGGCGCAGATTACCACCATATCAGTGATTGTACTTTATGCACTCTTCTGGTCGGTCTTTGATTATATACTTGTCAGACAAGTATATAATCAAAGTGGTCGGTATAGGGCTGACAATGGAAATGTATTGGAAAGAAGAATAACTAATCAAACACATAATAACAGAGACACATAATATAATTAACAAGCACATGTTTGTTCCGTCATTATAATGTTATTGTGACACATATTATACAAGACTAGATTTATGAGATAAATCCGTCGACTGAGAAAGTAATAGACGGTACCGCGTGACATAGAAAGTGATGGAGATAGTTTCACAATGAGTGCGTAAAGTGCCGCATGAGTGATTTCTGATACTAATTTGCTGAACCAAAAGATAGGTTTGCATAAAGTATTTTATGAAACTTGAAAAATTCTGGCACGCGGTAAGAGATTTTTTTTTATAGCTGTGTCCTTGTCTTGCACATTAGTACCGTATATAGCCTTCTCTTTGTGTGCGAGGAGAGCAGAATATGTTATTGCTTCTATTATTTACTCCTTCTACGGATGATTCCCATAATGCTTATCTGTTCTAATCGCGAAGACAGACTTCGGAGTCGTGTCGTCGTTGTTCTATCGCGAGAAGACTCAACAAAAACAAAATGGCCGACTCTCTATGTTGTTCTACGAGCTATTGCTGGCGGGAGAGACAATAATTAAATAAATATGTATGCTGTTGATGCATAATTTTCAAAACATTTTGATGTTAGATTTTATTGACTAACACTTTTATTTTTATAGTACTACGGTAGCAATCGAGTATGTGGATCGCGTTACGGTAAGCGGTTACCGTAGTCTATATACGCTTGCAACACCAGGGGTATCACGGGCGCGTTGCCAATTCTAAATACCTCATTAAGAAGCCTATCCTATGCCAGTCTTCAGAAAGATCTGTGCTCTTAAAAAGGGCAACGACCTTAAATAGGACAGTGACCTTGGAAAAGGCAGTGACCTTGGAAAGGGCAGTGACCTTGTAAAGGGCAGTGACCTTGGGAAAGGAAGTGACCTTGGGAAGGGCAGTGACCTTGGAAAAGGCAGTGACCTTGGGAAAGGCATATGTGTTATGGGGTGTTGCGTGAGTTAGCTCCGGTTGTGCCTGTTCCCCCAGCCGCGGCGGTGGTCGTCTTTATACTCGTCCATGTTGCGCTGTCTGGCCAGCTCCTCGGGGTCTTCTGTCTCCACCAGCTGTTCCTGCACACACCAATATTCATTGTTAGATTGATCAGTATGTGTAGTATGTATGTGTGGTATGTAGCGTTACTATGCGGAATTTCAAAATTGGGTATTTTTTTATATTATTTTGTCAATCGTATTAAAACAAATTTTGAGCGTAATAAAGCCCAATAAATAATATTTTGTGTTTTATATTTATTTATGGTTACAGTTGCCGTAGTGGGACAATCGACAGACTCCGAAAAATTCGTAAGCATATCAATAACTTAAAATATTGCAATAATATTGATGACTTGCAATTCTATCAATACACCAATCGGTACGCTATCAATACTATCGATACTAATACTATTGTTGTACTATCGATAACCGCTTGTCGATCGGCAACACTATTTGCAGATTGTGCCAGAATATATTAAAGTTTAAGAAACAAAACAGTGATGTTACCTTTCTTATTTGATCCGCCTCATCCTTGTCTTCCTCCGTGCTCTGAATGGTCGCGTGCGGGATGGCCGTGCCGGACCCCGGGAATCTGTACAAAGGTCACATCACAGGTTTTCTATTCTTCAACATTCTAAGTTGATAATGTTTGATTTCCACCATTCTAAGTTAATCAATTTCATTTTGATATTTGTAAATACCTACATATGTCTAGAAGAATCTAGTAAAATTTTGTTATATCTTGAAAAAATTACAGAGAACAGAGTTTCTTGCCGGTTCTTCTCAGGTTGCTTTTTTTCCGAACCCGTGGTAATTTAGACCTTCATAAGTGTTCTTATTAGGGCCTGAACTGTTTTTTTTATTTAAATGACTAGACCTACTTTCCCTATCAATTATCACCCACAAGCTCCAAATTTAATCCGCCCTTGAATTATAATAAAACCGAATAAAGAGTTAGCATTTCAATTCTAAAGTAATAGTGCTTTAAGATGTAAACTCACATTCCCTCCTTGACCCTTCTGTCGTAGAACTCCTCGACGGTCATGGTAGGCAGCGAGGGGTAGCCAGCGCCGAACACCGCCTTCTGCATGGCGTCCTTCGTGATGATCACCGGCCGCAGCGGCGGCGCGCGCGGCCTGTCGCTTCTCTTCGGCTTCGGCTCTACAACAATACACTCTCAATACATACATACAGGGCCGTCTTCAACCTATTGGAGGCCCTGGGCACATTAGGATATTGTAATGGGGGCCCTGTGATCTTGACAGATTACTATTTTGAAGTAAACATGTTTTGTGGTAATGAATATCAGTTATCATTTGGTAATCTGGCAGGAACTAGGGGGCCCTAAGCACGTGCCCAGAGTGCCCAGTGCGAAACAGGGGTCTACATACAAGGCGATAATCGGACTTCCCGTAGTTGTTCCCATTAAAACTGTAGCCGCCCAACTGGGAACTGTACCACCTAACAGAAGACTGCAGTCAAATAACACTACATTTATGTAGTGTTGCGTTTCTGCGGTGAGAAAGGCTGCCGGTGCTCCACGAGGATATGCTGCACCAGTAGTAATGCTGCTAGCACAGTGAGTCCTATCAACAACATGAATAGCAGCGCGTTAGTGATATCCCTGGTATTGCTAGCGGTTAAAGGCTACGGTGACTGCTTACGATCAGGTGGGCCGATTGCTTGTGTGCCACCGTAGTGGTATAAAATAAAATATATCTCACATTTTACACATTTTTTGTAGTAAAAATATAAGTATACAATAACTAACCTCCGGCATGTTTCTCCATGTACTCGAGCAAGGGTTTCTCTTGTTCGATGCTGTTCAGTTCATCTAAGGCCTGGTTCACATAGCTGTGCAGTAGCGTTGTGAAGTACTCCCGCTTGGTCTCCTCATCCACTCGCGGTGTGGACATGGCATTAGTCAGTATGCTCAGCTTCTCTTTGAGAAGTTTCAAATCCTTGTAGCGTTTGATTTTTGCTTCCCTTGTTTGTACCTGGGAATGTCAAAGAATTAGAAGAATTATTAGAATAAGACGGTGGTAATTTAGACCTTCATAAGTGCCTTATTAGGGCCTAAACTGAATAAATGATTTTTAGATTTTGATTTTTTAATTTGTAACCTAGATGTTATCATGCCTCATATGTAATCATGCCACATCCCTTTCCGGGTAGGCAAAGTAAAGAGAGCCACATCACTCTTGACTTGCACAGCTCTTAAATATTTATTTTTTCCTTTATTGGGGAACTTACAGCATAAATACCTACAGAGGAAATAAGTAAGTATTATTATAAAAAATGCTAACATTAAAACAAAGGTTAAAAAAAATATTGAATTAAATATTTTGGAAGCTTTGTGCCTTTGTCAAACTCAGACTCAAACTCAAAGTCATCTTTATTCGGCTAGACTTTAAACCTTCCAAAAGTATAAAAGTATACGTAGGCAGTAAAAAACTTCTTAAAAATCTGTATGATTTCTACATTTGCTACTACAGAAGGGACGAGATTATTATCAATCAAGAAGCAAGTAATATTATATCTGTCATGCTACTGCACAAAAGATCCCAAGGGTAGAAATGCATCTGGATAAATCTGGATCTGCTAAGCCTATATTAAGATTAAGATATCAGTCATGCTAACCATATTGGCAATCTTAGCCTGTTCGCTCTGGGGCCTGTTGGAGATCTGACTGCCAGTCTGTGGTATCTCTATGTCTGCTACACCATAGTCTTTACACCTTTTCAGGAAGTCCCTGGAAACAACAAAATATTAAACTTGTAAGTTGAAAATTAAAATAAGCAGATAGTAAAGTTGTGTTCACACCAAGTCAGCACTGATTCCGTCTTAATACCCTCGCAAACTGGGCGACTTGTCACCGCGTCTAGTCTTATTTTACAATTGTTTTAGAACTAAATAAGTATTTTTTGTTTATTGGGGTCACATAATTGAACACATGATGTAAAACAACAACTTTCGAAATATATATAAGACTGAGATTAAAATGTTATAACTTACTTAAAGTATATCTCAGCTACTTGTATAATATTAGTCCTGGGTTGTGTACAGAGCTTCAAGGTGAGTGTACCGAGCAAAGCGGGCAGCAGCATGTACTGTAGAGTCTCTGTCGGCAACTCATCCATGCTCTCATTACTGCTGAACATTCCGGAGAGGGACACCAGGTTTGTGGCCTTCTCAAACTTGGATATTGCTGCTTTAATGCTCACCTGTTTATAGATTAAACGGAAAATCTAATAAGAATCAACAGCCACTTGTTGAGTTTCTTGCAAGTGCAAGTACAATTCAGTAGCCCGAACAAGAATATATTGCGACTATATATTCATATCACCTTCAACTATTTTTGTATAGGAAAATTAACAGTGCTGTGGCGGTGAAAAGTTGAACTAAAATGTATATGAACATTTTGAGTTACATTTTCGAATATGTAGTTGAGAGATGTTCTTGCTACCACTACTGAAAAGACATTCAAAGTTAAGCCCCTTCCACAGTTTGTTATGTAATATCATTCTGTTACACATATATGTATATGGAATTGAGCAATTTGGTAAGGCCTATGTTACTGTTTGAAGTTCCAACAAAATCAAATTTGGCATGTAAAAATCATCGTGGCTGCGGAACATTCGGGAATTGACTAGCATAACCTCTCTTGAAATACTATTTCCGTTGGTTACTGATACAGAGGAGTTCAAGAAGCTGACAGCCAAACTTCAGGACTGAAGAGGCACATGAAGAAGAAGATGTAAAATCAGAGGCAACTCAATTAATGTAACATCGGATTTGATCGGGTTGTCAGTATTCACCCATAGGTCTCTTTTCCCTCCCTTTTATTTCCTTCTGTACATGCCAGTTCGATTAGACTGGATTTTTTACAGTCTTTAGTCTTTCTTTAGTTTAATTATTTATTATTCTATTTGTAATTTGATTAAACTTGATAATTTATAAATCATAATCAAAATTGGAATGCATAATTTGGGTAATTTACAAGTATTCTGTTTATTATTTTATATTTCTAACATTGTTTTTTTTCTGAGCATGCCATTCTGATTAGTAGGAACATAATTACGGCGATAAGTCTGGATTATAACATAATGGAAGACAATACAAATACAGAATTACATTTTGAGATTGTATGTTCCTTTGTTTGTTTGTGGTGTCCATGGCATTAATGAACCTGACATGACTTTCAAACATCAATATTGACGATAATAATATGAACATACACGCTATTTCCTACATGACTGTAGCATAGCGGTTGTATTCTCTTGGTGTAAGACAGCAAAACAGCTCCATTTAAAATGGAGTATAACGAAGTATAACCACAGACCTAGGATTTTTAGTTTAACCTTAACTTAAGTGTTTTTGGTATTTTGACCAAAACCACGAGAATTAAGCTATATTGTCAATAGATAGGTTGTAAAAACATAAACACTTCTCACCTGAACTGGATCGCTGTTCGTTGCTTCGTTACCATTTTCTATGCTATCAAAGATTTTCATACCACTATCGAACACCTCCCTTAGTGACTCTTCGTCAGAAGAGTGTCCGGGATCAACTTGAGCCATTTCAGAGAAGATTTTTCTCGAACCAGCAAAAATAAACTTCCTTCCTACGCCGCGCCGCAAAACTGTTTAATGTTTTTCTTTATTTCTTGTTCAAGTGTCAATGTCATATTTGCTTGGACTAGTTTGACAGGTGAGAAAGTTTGCAAAACTTTTCTGTGATGATACAAGTCCTTCAGTAAACATATATTTTCATTATTTATTTTATTGTTCTTTGAATCACCCATTTGGCATATGCTTAGATTTAAATCTATGTGGCAAAACATAGTATATAATATTGGAATTATAGGAATAATCAAAAGTATTAGGACCTAACTAATCTAACCTGCTGGCTACTGGCGTTGGTGTAATAATTTAATTAGTAATCTCTCAACGACTACCGCAATACGATTTGAGTACAGGTCAAAACGAATCTGAATAAAATAGTAGAAAACAACAAACCTCCAAAATGTATGTTGCATACACATAGTTACGTTAAGATGTGATCGAAAGTGTAAAGCAGTAAATATTCAATTTACAGAAGTTAGCCACAACATCATAGGTCACAACAAATAATGTTGTTAAAGAAAATACACATTTACGAAGTACCTAGCTTAGTTCTCCTACTACTCTACTTCGAGAACACCTAATCGAACGAAATAAACCCCCAGATGCGACAACAAGCTCCTGATGCAATTATTATAGCAATGTGTACTGGTTATCATTTATTACCTTCTTAAGCCGAGGCGTTTAAATTATAAGATTTGCCATGACTTAATCCCAATAAAATACATATGATAGTGATACGTATATTATATTATATCGAACATTATGATAATCTATGCTAGATAGATTGCTACCTGTACTTCCACGATAGCAAACAGACCCTTATCGCTGTAACAAAACAATGTGAGTTACAAAGGGGCATCGACATCGATTCAGCTATATCACATGTAGAACGAATGGACAACACTTCGCGTCTCGAACGGAACATGCAGTACGAACATGAACAAACGCATATTCACTCAGTAGACAGTCGCTGGTTGGGACGCAAGCACGCAACATCTCAGATATATGTAAGTCTGTATTGATTAAATAACTTGACGTAAAATATAGTATGTGATTAACATTACCTAATTACCGATATGCTTTATTAACTTAACTGTCGTTACACATAAACATTAAAAAAAAACGTACTCGATGGTTCCAACACTACCAACGTCAACTCAGTCTAGTGTTTGTTATGAAAACAAGTTTTTCAGTGCTAAGTGAATATATAGTTTATTTATACGTTGCGACTACTTGCGACCTTAGCATTGCTGTGTAATGCCACCCTTGCGTATTGCGAAGTGCAGCAACTTACCTATATGTAGTTATGTGGTTAGTTTGGTGTTCTTTTACAATCTCCGCGTGTGTCAGCTAATAGAAAGTGGTAAATAAAATCATGCCGGTTGGTTCGCAGTTGGCCAGTTAATTCGTAATTAGTTATACCTGTGTATAACTTCGTCATTACTTGTTATTATTTACGTGCTTCAAGACAATGCTTTAAAGGTCCTGTTAGTACTCCGTTAGGGGTCAAGTCTGCAATAACTTGACCCCTAACGAAAGTACTAACATGACCTTTGAGATTACCGTAGACTAGCCTTCACCATCACCATAGGAATAGTTTATTTGTAATTTTATTATTATGGTAAAATAAGGGTACGGTACAGTAGATACATAAAAAAAGTGTTTTATCTTGATAATAGTAATTATGTTTACCTACAGAAATTTTGTAATTCATTTTCATTTTGTTCAATCATGATTTTACGCGAAAAAAGACAGCACTGAGTTCCTTGTCGGTTCTTCACAGGTGCCTTTTTCCGAACGGATGGTAAAGTAGATGTTCATAACTTAATAGGGGCTAAACTGAATAAATTACTTTGATTTAGTGTAAGCTGACACTAGATAAGTGGGACGAATAATAACGATCCAGAAAAGCGGACGATCAATTTTAATTTAGCAGAAGATAATTTGAAATTTTCATTAAAACACGGAAAAAGATTTTAGGGTCTGCAACGCGCGAGTGATACCCCTGGTGTTGCAAGCCTCCACAGGCTACGTAAACGCTTACCATCAGGCGGGCCGTACGCTTGTTTGCCACCTTAGTGATATAAAAAAAGGTGAGAAGCAAGTCTTTTTCTAGGACGCGGTTCATTGCACGCCAGAGTTAGTTACTTGCTAGACATAACCGGTATTACCTGAGCAAGTGTTTATAATAGCATCTGGCCCTTTTGATTCCAAGACTGAAACATAATTTAAATAACCTCTTTAATCAAACCGGAATTAATGGGTACCGACCCTAATGTTTTAGAACTGTCTAACTGCACTCTCTCTTGTCACACACTAGCCTAAATTCTCAGAGTAATAACTAGAGCTCGAAAATAGCTTTAAGAGCTTTATTCTGAGCCTAAATTAACTTTGCTTAGTTCTGTCAAATCAAATTAAGCCCTGTCAAATCAATGAATATATTTAATTTATTTTGATTAACATTTAGTTAGAATGAACAATAGAGCAGTCCAATAAATTTCACTCTAAGACTAAACTAAAATGTCTAAGTTTAGTCTTAGAGTGAAATTGCAAGGCAAGTAATGGGACAATCCCATTACTTGCCAGTAGATACAAATTAATATATGCTATAATGTTATGTAAGTAGGTAAGTGTTATCTTAGAAATTTCGTTTCAGAACCAATATGTATAATTGTATATCATTGTTGATTTATTTGCTAGCGCTCATAGAATTCTTTCCGGCATAATTTTAATTTCAAGCGTAAATGTTTTTACAAAATGACCAAATAATTTGGTATCTCGAGTAAGGTAACTATATACAAAAAAATTGCATCATCTTTACATAGTATTAATAAAAAGAGGTCGCTTCCGCTGTCTGTTCGCTTAGATCTTTTCCAATCAACGGATTTGAATGCAGTTTTCAGTAATATATAGAGTGATTCAAGAGGAAGGTTTTCATGTATTTAGATTTTGTGTAACCCTTGCGAAGCCGGGATGGATCGCTGGTTATGAATATACCAACAGTTTTTGTACTGATTAAACAAATGTATGACTCAATATTCCTTGCAATATGACATTCTCGCCCAACGAGTTTAACACTGGAAGTAACTTCTTATTGTGACGTCATTTTTATCGTAAATGTACATAGTAAAAAAACTGGATACGCGCGAGCATACTTGGGTTCCGTATACTTTTCCATATCTGTTTTATAGATCACTGCCTTGTGTAAATAAATTAAAACTTAATAGAAATAAAATCCATAAAGAAATATTTTTTCGAGTTCGGCTCACGAGTTTGCACCCCGTGCATTTCTTCAGTCGCAAAACACGCCAACGCTCCGCGAAATATTTATTTAATACATAATATATGTATTAACTAAGTAAAATTAAGGCACGGCCAGCGATAGCCATATAATATGTTAAATTAAGGCACGGCCAGCGTTAGCCATATAATATGTTAAATCCTACAAAACACAAACAAGACTTATACATATAAACCTTCCTGTTGCAAAATAAACCGCATCAAAATCCGTTGCGTAGTTTTAAAGATCTAAGCATATATAGGGACAGACAGTGAGAAGCGACTTTGTTTTATCCTATGTAGTGATAAGCAGATGCAACAGATAGATCTGCGACACCTATTACTATAAGGAGCTTTAAAAAAGGTAGGTACTTTTTGTGCGGAACCCTAATTACACTGCACATTACAAAGTATATTTATCACCGCTCATTGTCAACTTCCTGCGCACTTGTCATGTTTTTGTCAGAAGAGAAGGCTATTCTCCAAATAGATAGTAAACTCTGGGGCCTTCTTGTGCCTTAACAGGAGTCCTGTGCCCCAAGCCATAAGAATAAATAATAACAGCTTATTATTTAATCTGTTTATGCCCAAGCCCCAATAATTTACGACAACGTTTTCGTATCGCCTTTGTCTGTTTTGCATTGAAAAATGAACAGCGCTACGGCGCTTAAAAGAGGAACTAAAATTGTGTATGACAATTTTGACATTTCGTCAGCTATGCAATTTTTAATGCTTATTGGAGTTGGATATCCCCGGTAGTAGCAGATCATAATAGGTGCCTAAATGATAAATCACTTCACCCAAATACCGTATTACAGCATAATTTCCAAATAGGTATCCCCATACCTGTCACAACACGACACCGAAAATATACATTAAGGATCACTGAAACACAATTAACAAGACACTGAAAAATTCCCTGCTTCGGCTATTTCCAGCGAAAAACCCAATTCTTCCCAATTCTTCAAACAGAACACTGTGTTCGTCCGATAATTCCGTGTTCTGTGGTGGGAACATACCCGAAAGAGATAGAGATTGATTGATCAGACGGAGAAGTAGATACTTTCGAAACTGGAATTATCAACAATGGTTTTTATTAAAATGGTAGTGGTTCGTAGAGGGAGTAATTAATAGTGGGTATAGAAAAACGTTTTTATGACTTATTAAATACGTGTAAGTGTAAGTATATAATCAAAGACATAACCAAAATTCGTGTTTATTCGTTTTTTTTTCTTTTTGTTTCTACCACAGAATGTTAACTAAAGCTCGCTCACGTTTCTACTTCTTTGTAGGTTATTGTGACAGATGTCACGGATCGGTCTCGGTCAACGATCATCTAATTGCAATACACTTTGTAAGCTCACCGCACGTTTAAGATTACAATCCAAGAGAATACAACCGAGCTACGCTATTACAATTGTGTGCTGCCGAGTTGCTGAAAGCCGTCGCGTTTGCAAATACTTAATTGGATTACGTACAGACAGCGTACAGATATTAACAACAAAGTAGGCGTGGAGCAGTATTTATTGATTCTATACCTTACTACATGTTGCTATTCGGTTGGAGTTTGATTGGCAAATATTTTTCATAACTAACTCTTATGTCTGGTACATGTATATCACATACCTACTATAATAAAGTTGACTTTGAAAGCTGTTACTCTGGGTCGACCAGACATTTTATAATTTTTTAATACAAATCTACCAAAGAATCGGATATAACACAGTATTTATCACATAAATATTTGCAATGTACGATTGCGAGAATCGAACCTGCGATATCTGGCGTAGTTACTAACCAAACCAATAGTGCGGTCCAATTCAAAAGTTAACATTTCTAAAGAAATTCTGGGTACAGTGAAGATTTCATGACTGTTTTTAATTAAATTTAAAGTCTATCATTATACGTTCTCACTGCGAAAAACAACGTGCGTGGAAATTGTACTTTAATTACCTGTGTAACACAGATAATTTTACAATGGCCGATCGGTTTGGTGTCCAGTTTGTTGAGCAATCAATACATCATTTGGTCACCGATCATGAATGGGGTGACCTAATGGCATTCATTATGTTGATTCTAGAAAATTCTGGCGGGAGACGGAGCGAGCCGGCCGCCACAGGAAGAGGCCTATTACACTGATTGTCACGAAGGACTTCATTGGACTCGCTTTATTCTTCAGAACGCACTAGAAACTAACAGAATAGGGGTCTCCTCACATGACGAACTAGCGACCCGCCCCGGCTTCGAAAGGGTTACACAAAACCTAAATGATACATAAAACTTTCCTCTTGAATCACTCAATCTAATGCTGAAAACTGAAACTGCATTAAAATCAATTGAGTAGTTTAAATGATCTAAGCGAACAGATAACGGAAGCGACTTCATTTCACAAAGTAAAGATAAAGAAAAGATAATAGGTAGTCAGTAAATCGCACATTAATTTGAATCCAAGCGCACTGCGCTCACGCACGTATAGCACGCCCTAGAGCGAGATGTTTTGCGTACCCACAATATATTTGCATTACGTTTTTTTTTTACATAACTGATTTTATTATCAGTGACGGGTTAAGATACCGGTTGTGAGTAGAATGCATTGCATGGGGTACCTATACTTGCGTACGCTATTTTTAAATTAATCTGTCCTATATATAAAGGTATGCACTTAAATGAAGTGCCAATAAGTCAGTGTTTTTGACGAAGTAGAGACCCACAATCGAAAAATCGAAATTTTTAAAACTTTTATTGCACATTTCCTTGCAGATTCCTGTCTGACAAAAGCGTAGGTGAATATAACGATGCATTAAGATTATTTTGTAGCTTTGATTGAAAATAAAAAAATAGAGCATAGAACGCATATATTCCCAACGTTTTGTCTTGAGGCTTCGCACAATCGCGATAGCGCTATGACGATGACGTTATGAGAATGGGTTATAGGCCCTCTTGTGTTGTAACCGAGCGAGACGACGTTGGTTATGGTTTCTCATCCATGACGAGAACTACCGTGACAAATATGCCAGATACAATACTTCGTGTTATCGATTTATAGCATCGTAGAATTCTAACACTCGCGCTTGTCGACCCTGAAACACACCAGTGAGTGACCCCTGGGCCCAAATTTGTGAAAAATAAAAATAACTTATATTATCACTGCGGTAATTTCAGATTAGCAACAGTTTTTTTGCTTCTGTTCATATCTGTAATTTTTCGACAGTATTATTGCAATATTAATAGAAATAAAAATAAGTCTGGTGTTGCAAGTAACCGTACCTAGTAGAGACCTTAGTGGTATTCAAAAATATACACAAAAGTTACAAACCTTACACAAGCTATACCTATATATGTATAGATAACATGCGCATAATATTGCTACTACTATTTGCATGCAAATTATAACACAGAGTTTTGCATCAACACATATTGATGCAAAACTCTTTTGCTGGGTATAAGTTACACGCACCCAAAGCAATTACATTATATGTGTCCTTTTACACATATAGTATCATAACACGCACGATGGCGATGTGGACAGGGCCGTGCAGCACAGAATTAACACAGGATGGATGAAATGGCGGCAGGTCACGGGAACTACATGTGACTCCCGATTCCCTTTAAAACTTAAAGGGAAAATTTATAAAACCATGATAAGGCCTGCTGTCATGTATGGATCAGAGTGTTGGGCCACTAAGGCGATGGATGAAAGAAGACTGCATGCAACTGAGATGCGAATGTTGAGATGGATGTGTGGCGTAACGAGAATGGACAAGATAAGAAATGAGTACATTAGAGGAAGTTTGAAAGTAGCTCCAGTGATAGATAAGTTGAGGAGCAAGCGTTTGTCCATGGTATGGGCATGTAATGCGGAGGAATGAAGATAACGTGGTAAGAAAGGTTTTATGTATGAATGTGGATGGGTACAGGGGTCGAGGTAGACCTAAGAAAAGATGGATGGACTGTGTGAAAGATGACATGGCCAGAAAGGAAGTGAATACAGAGATGACGGCTGATAGAGAAGTATGGAAGCGAAATACATATTGCGCCGACCCCAAATAATACGGGATAAGGGCAGGAGAATGATGATGAATATCATAACACGCACCATACAAAGCAATCAATCCGTATTCTAAGAACACAATGATAACATCACAATTTTAGATGAGGCACAGGTGTTACATTTGATACAATGTCTACAAATTCACATGTGCTCGCGAATTGCGATAGTTAGCTATTCCAATTATCGATTTAAATGGATCGATTGGTGGATCCTGGATCGGTCGTGTTGTTTATGAATATAATAGTCGTGTGTCCTCACAGAGGCTAAGGTGCAGTTTTCGAAAGATGATTTTAAAGTCAACATATAGCCTCTAGATGTAGCAAAATTATCCTTTTTTAAGAGAGGTAGGACGATTTGGGATTTTTCGGTTATCCCATTTAAATTGGAGCCGCCCGACTGGGGACTGTACCTCCGCCTTACAGAAGACCGCAGTGAAATAACACTACTTGATGTAGTGTCGTGTTTTTGCGGTAAGTAAGGTTGCCAGTGCTCCACAAGAATACGCTGGGCTAGTAGTATTGCTGCTAGCACAGTGAGTCCTCATCAACAACATGATTGGCACCCCGTTAGTGATACCCGTGGTATTGCTAGCGGCTATAGGCTACGGTGACTGCTTACCATCAGGTGGACCGTATGCTTGTGTGCCACCTTAGTGGTATTCAAATTCAATTCAAATTCAAATTCAAAAATCATTTATTCAGTTTAGGCCCTAATAAGGCTCTTATGAAGGTCTAAATTACCACCAAATTAAAACCGTCCAAATTAAAAAACGATCCTGTTTTGCTGGCACATTTGATCATGATTTTACATAATATAAACGTCACTATTATCTCAGGGTAGATAGTATACTATGTCTATTATTATCTACTCTTGAGACGTCCCAAACATGACTGCTGCAATCACCTTTATACACATTTAATTGTATTGGCTACAATAATAATAATGCTTGGACATTATCACACAACGCCATTTGGACTCAAACTAAGTAAAGTATGTAGTATGGGTACCAGAAAACTGAATGGTAACACAAAAAAACATTAAACAATATCGCGCCAAGTGATAAATGAAATCCATTTTTGAAAACAACACCTCTATTACTCTATCAGACAAACACAATCATGTTCTCAACATAAATATTAGGTCCTTACATATGAAATTGGCGTTTTTCGTACTGGCCACTTTAATCACGAATTTCTCCTCTTTGGTAAGGAATTCCAAATTCAAATTTGTACAGCTATAGACTCATGTATTTGTGCTTCGATGATCGTCATTCATTTGTTTTTTTTCTTCTGTTTTTTTTCTGTTTGCGTCACTCATTTTACAAAATGGAAAACCTTAAATATCGCATTATTTACGAGTACGAGTTCCGCCGTGGCACTAGTGCTGCGGAAACAACTCGAAGGGTGAATGATGTGTATGGCGGTCGTGTTGCAAAAGAAAACACAGTTCGTTTTTGGTTCCAACGTTTTCGTTCTGGAAATTTCGACCTGCAGAACAAGCCCCGTGGACGGCCTGAGACTCAAGTTGATAATGAAGAGTTGAAGGCTATTGTGGAAGCGGATCCATCGCAAACCACGTCCGAGTTAGCTGCAGGCTGCAATGTTAGTGATAAAACTGTTTTAATTCACTTGAAGCAAATTGGGAAGATTAAAAAGCTTGAAAGGTGGGTACCTCACGAATTGACTGAAACAAACCGGCAAACGCGCGTCGACTGCTGCGTTACATTACTAAACCGGCACAATAATGAAGGTATTTTAAACCGAATCATTACCTGTGATGAAAAATGGGTTCTTTACGATAATCGGAAGCGCTCAGCGCAATGGTTAGATCCTGGCCAGCCAGCCAAATCCTGCCCCAAGCGAAAATTAACCCCAAAAAAGTTACTTGTAAGCGTTTGGTGGACTAGTGCCGGTATTGTTCATTACAGTTTTTTCAAATCTGGCCAGACTATTACGGCTGATGTCTATTGTCAGGAATTGCAAACCATGATGGAAAAGCTAGCGGCTAAACAACCTAGGCTGGTCAATCGCTCCACGCCACTGCTGCTTCACGACAACGCTAGACCACACACTGCGCTACAGACGGCTACTAAATTAGAAGAGCTTCAATTGGAAAGTCTAAGACATCCTCCGTACTCCCCGGACCTTGCTCCAACAGATTACCATTTTTTTCGAAATTTGGATAACTTCTTGCAAGGGAAAAAATTCAACTCCGATGGGGCAGTCCAAATCGCCTTCAAAGATTTTATTGATTCCCGTCCGACTGGTTTTTTTAGTAAAGGGATCAATGAACTACCTATGAGATGGCAAAAGTGCATAGAAAATAATGGTTCATACTTTGATTAATTAAATATATTATATTAAAAAATATTCGACTTTTTGTTCCTCCCATACAAAACGCCAATTTCATATGTAAGGACCTAATATTTGCCCTAATAAGGAGATTATGCCCGTGACATCAAGCGTGACACTCTTGAGGTTCTAACGACCAATAAACATTTATACAATACTATGATCACCGACCACCAATCGTAATTAGGATCATATTAAAGCAATAATAGTCGGGGAGCCCACGATGCTAAATGGGGATTCACTCGAGCGTCATGGGGACCTATTTTTGAAGGTTAGATAGTAGGTAGAAAATAAAGTTATATGATGTATTCCCCCCTAAGCCGGTGGGGAGACCGCGTCTGCAAGTTTTAAAAAAAAAATTAGAACAAACAGCCACATGGACATACTCGAGCGCGTCAGATTTTCAGAGGGGGTGTTAAGCGAACCCGACAAAAGCTACTATTCGAAAGACTGACGATTCGGACGTGACGCAAGCTCGTGTTGAATTTTTTAAAATTCAATATGCAAAAAAAAAAAAAGCGATTTTGAAAACTCGAGCGCGTCAGATTTTTTTACAGATGGTTCAGCTTGATGTCCCAGTCATGCTGACACTATAATCTGACGGTAATAGAGAGGATATTTCTCAAACTGATGGTTTGAAAACTAAAATAAGGTGCCCTAGACGCGCGGACCTATATGGAGAGCTCATATATGGCGGAGGTACTCATCATGGTGCAGGGTACCCCCCTTATGTTAATCTGACGCGCTCGTGTAAATCCCAAAATCCCCGCTTCGGCTCCCCTACTATAAACACATGTATCAATTATATGTTTCTGTTTGTGGAACCGTGATGGCCTTGTGAAGCGTTGCCTCCTATTCTATCGGGCACCTATTCTATAGTTGCGACCCCTCTGTCTACCTCTTCGGGGACCCTTGTGGGAAGGCGTGAAGATATATTATTATTTATTTTGTATGTTGCAGTTATAATATGGGCGCGAGCTCTACTTTTTGAACACAAGCATGATGAACATGGCTCGCAGCACGGCAATAGCTTTCTACCTCATCGCGACGGGACTCAGCTACGGTTTCAATGGCGACAGCTTCGAGCTCGAGTGTCCAGATGAGTGCGACTGCCACTACTTCAGGATCAACTGGGTGACCGACTGCTCAGAGAGCAACCTCACTGAAATCCCCTATGACGAGCTCAGCCTCAGCGTCTACATCCTAGATTTAAACGGGAACAACATTACTGATCTGAAAACCTTCCCCGGCGACATAAAAATGAGAAGACTCCAAATTGCTGACAATAAGATTACAAGGCTTGAGAGACAAGCCTTCAAAGGCTTAGAGTATCTGATCGACGTTGATTTATCAGGCAACAACATTAGCTACGTCGACCCCGAAGCGTTCTTGTAAGTATTCTCCAATACTATTTCATGAAATAGAACAGCATTGAAATCACTAATCCAATTTCATGCTTTTAATTGCATTAGGTACCTGTTTCAAGTAACTGGCTAATCGGTCACTGGCTTTGTTTAAAAATTAACCATTAACATGTCGATCATGAACTTAGCTGAGTGACGAGCGACTATTGTGTGTGATGAAAATGATTAGGGTCGTGCTGAATTATAAATATTATCCGCAACTACGTAAATTATGCGTCATGTAATGCTTCACTTTAGAATTTATACCTAACTGTTCTCACGGACAGCCATTGTTTGCGCGGCTGACATTCATCCCTGGGCACACAATGCTGATGATAAAATTGTACCAATTTGAGTTTGAACTTGTTATGGCGACGGCAGACCGCGACAATTGCTGTCCCGATATTAGATAATAGTCACACAACGAATGCAAATTGAATTTGTTCGCCAGATCACCATTTACACGTCTTCACGTTCCTCTTGATCAAAAATGTTTGCGTGAAATTAGCCGGAAGATAATTATATGCAATAAATTCTACCTCATCATGCGATTGTGGGCATTTTACTACCTTGTTCACTTCCGCAGCACAATTCTTCATTATATCTATATCACGTTATAAATTAAATTTATGGTCAGTTAAATCCACAATTTTATAACAAACTAGCGGCCCGCCCCGGCTTCGCACGGGTAGACATATATTTTGTCTACCCGTGCGAAGCCGGGGCGGGCAGCTAGTATAATATATAGCCTATGTTACTCAGTGATCATGTAGCTTTCTAACGGTGAAAGAATTTTTGAAATCGGTCCAGTAGTTTCGGAGCCTATTCAATACAAACCCACAAAAATACAAATATTTCCTCTTTATAATATTAGTGTAGATGTAGATATGATTTAAATAAATTCTATAGAGCCCCTTTGTTTGTTGTTTGAATAAAGAAATTAATTAGACCCGTTGTTATTCCAGAGATTCGCGTGGATTGTTGAACGTGGAGTTACAAGATAATCCGATCGGCAACATCGAGGGCCCCTTCCTTATCTCCAGCACTTTGCAATACTTAGACATCAGCTCTTGCAACATTTCCAATATCAGCTCGCAATTCTTTGACAACATCACTTCATTGACTACCGTGGACTTGTCGCACAATTCACTCAAGACCTTGGAGGCGGGTATCTTCGATGTGCTCACTAGCTTGGAAACTCTGAAACTCAACGACTGCAAACTGACGACGATCTCGGATAGCGCGTTTTTGACCGCAGTCAACCTTAAAAACTTAGAACTTGCTGGTAACTTTCTAAAGGACACTGACTGGCCTGAGGTGCTTGGGAAACTCGTCAGACTGGAGTACTTGAATTTGCGAAAAGCAGGGCTTACTTCTTTATCTGAGGATTCCTTTTCCAACTGTACCAATTTGGTCACACTTATTTTGGCCGACAACGAGTTACGAGACTTGGATGTCGCAGCTACGTTGGGTAACAGTGTCAACCGTTTGGAATTATTAGATTTATCAAACTGTAAAATTCAGGGCCCTATCACGGGTGAAGCGTTTGCCAACGCAACCAGATTGAAGAGTTTGTACCTTTCTGGCAATCCTTTGTTCGCGCCTGACCTGAAGGAAGCGCTGGCGCCATTGCCCAAAATAGAAAGGTTATTCTTGAGCAACTGTGGTCTTCGTAATCTTCCCAATAATTTCAACGTATTCGATAACCTACTGGAACTAGATATATCTCACAACCCCTTGGTTAATGTATTTACTAAGTTGTTAGCGCCACTTGAGAAGTTGGAGTACCTGAACATGGGCTACAGTAACTTATCGTACGTTGGACCAGACTCATTCGCGAAAATGACTTCCATGAAAAGGCTCGTTCTTTCTGGCAACGATTTACTATCTCTAGAAGCTGGACTATTTGGAAACTTGACCCAACTAACAACAATAGAATTGGAATTCTGTGGACTAAAGAGACCTTTAAACGCCAACGCTTTTTTCAAAAACCTAACATACATGGATTTACGAGAAGTAAGACTGAGTGGTAATCCTCTGGTGATCCCGCCTGCTGGCCCCCTGTTCCCGAAACAATTATCTCAAGTCTCCATACTTGACCTGAGCAACTGTAACATTACATCACTAAACGCGGATGCTTTCAAAAACACTGAAAACATAACTGATTTAAATCTAGCTGGGAATCGTCTCAGATCGGCTGATGAGAGTTTAGTGTTCCTGGAGAAACTTCGGCAACTAGAAAAGATAAACCTGAGCAACAACAACTTATCTACGATAGATCCTCAGGTGTTCACTAATAATCCTAGATTATATTCATTGAATTTGCTCGGAAACCCCTTCATGTGCGACTGCAAGATCGCGGAGATGTGGGACTGGGCGAACATGATTAAGGGCGACTTGGATGTGCTCATCGGAGCCAAGAGCGCTGAGAAAGATATTGTCGTCAAAGGAAACAAGAAGAAAAAGTATCTCTACTGTCACTACAACGAAACTCAGTTAAGGAATATTTCAACAACAGCCAACAAAACCGTTCCCGGCAGAAGACCGTTCATAAAGCCCAGAGAACTGACATACGCGTACAGAACTTGGGCGAAGTACGTGAGGGAATCTGGCTGTGAACCTGTTGTGAAGATTTTAAGGCCCGTAGCGTTGATTGCCGAAATTTTTGATATGGATAACCCAAGCCACTTATCAATAGGAGTATCCGTATTGGGAATCATAGCTGTGGGCTTAGGGGTTGTTACAGTTTTGATGACGCTGAGGCTTTTCCGCAAAAACGAGACCCAAGGTGATACAGAGATAAATAGAAAAGATAGATAGCAATTAAAGATGAAAACAAATTGAATTCCTTCGCTACATGGGGCAGTTACACGACTTTCCATCATTTTTTTTACCTTTGAAGTATGTTATTTTACAATTAACTACGTACGTGTCATCATAAATTAATTGGTCTCTCTAGAATTGTAACATACGATTAGAAATTCTCGAATTTATAAACCTCTTTATTTATTTTATGTTACTAGTCACATAGTTTCAAAATATTAAAATAAGCATAGACTTTGAGAAGCTAAATCTTAGTAGTAATTTAATCTTAAGTTACCTTTCAGTATTGAAACAAATCATCCATGTAACACACATTCATGTTTAATGTAACGAACTAAGCGTAACGGTTAATACATTATTAGTTCCAATAAATGAATTGTTTGAAAGTCGAATTAGTTTTAATTCATGGCTGCCTACCTACCTGCAGTAACTACAGCGGCAGTGGTTTTTGTTTATTTCTTACGGAATTAATTTGCAATTGACTGTAAAACTACAAATAAAAAAAATGCCGAAGTTACTCCTGACCTTTTTATCTCAGTAGTTTTTCTGCGATCGCGAATTTCGAAACTTTTATAAAATCAAACTTTATTAACAGTCCACAAAACTATTCATAAAAAACTCTCAAAAAGCCTCAAGGCCTCGTTTAGCATAAAATTTGTAATTAGTTATCAAATTGACTATTGCTGCATTTAATGTTGCGAAAATTATGGAAAACAATTTAATTCCTTAGAGTTGCACAGTGGCTCTTTAGATCCGGTCAGTTACATTACATGTAAAATCGTTGTTAGAAGCGGGGTCTTTTTACTATTGCTACAGTCGCTGACTCTGTTAACAACGCCTTTTTTTATAGATGAACAAAAAATGGGATCAAGAAATAGTTGTCACGTAATATATTTGATAGCGAAAGTTTTATTGCGCAACCGGGACGCCTTACTGAAGCAATTATTGAAGCTACTCGTTTGAAACGAAATTGTGGAATTGGATATGGGAATTATCATGGCAAAATTTGGCCAAATGTTATTATAAATGAAAAAAATTAAATATTTTACAATTTATTTTAACTTACTATCGGCGACTATAAATTTAATAACTATTACAGGTAACAATAATAAATATTTATAAGTCTTATCAGCTAGCTGGTTCCCCTCCGGACGTGCTAGTTTTCTTAATGTACCAGTTCTCTTTGTATATTTTTTTCCTCATTCCAGGCTTTTCACTTTCGGGACGATGGTTGCTCGCCATTGCGGACAGTTCACTGTCCAGTAGGCGTGGAACGGAAATCGGATCGAATCCGTACTGGAATTGAGGCTCTACAAAGTGTGTACGACTTTTGTACCAATGATGCGGGCCAGACGCGAACGCAGAATTGTCACGTGGTGCTTTGGGGTACTCGTACTCTAAGAATTTCTGGGGAACTGCTTTATACTGAGCGAATTGTTTTTTATTTTGTTCTGGCTCACGGTTGTAGCTATACGTAGGAAGAACAGTATATTTAGCGCTCTGTCTTTCCTTCTTTTTATCATCATGGTCTACGTCAGAGTAATACCTTTCTGGTTTCTGTTGCTTATACAGTTTAAAGTAGTCTTCCTTTTTGTGATACCGATCATTTAAGCTTTGTGGTCTAGCTACAGCGTAATCAGAGTAATATCCCTCTTTATTTTTGTCGCTTATATCTTTATAGTTAGCCCTAGATTTTTTTGGAAAATCATCATCTTCTTCCTGATATTCCTGAAATGGGGCATGTTCGAGCACGTATTCAGCGTGATCACGGGGTACACCATATCCCCTTGGGTCATATATATGTTTTTCAATATCGATAGCTTGTCGTTCAAAAGCCGGAAATCCTACGGCGGCATTATTGTAAGCTTTTTCGAAGTCTTCTTCGTTATTTTCTTCTTGGTTGATAACTTCCGCCATCATCTGTTCCCTCAATGAGTGCATTTCATCAGGAGTTTCTTCCTGCATTATGATAAGTTTAGATTGTTCATGAATATGAGGCGTCGGTCCGTTAGACTTCAGATGCTCGTGCGGCGGTGAGTGGTCATGATCCCGTTCATATTGATGGTGTTGTGGCTCTCGGGGAGACGATTCGCGTTCTGAATTTGACGGTGGTCTATTCTTGACATGCTGATTAGGATCTACTTTAATTGAAGCATGCGGCGATTCTGAAGCGTATGCAGGGTGAGCAGCATGCGGTGCATGTGTAGGCAGCAAACGGATATCTTCCTCGTATTCCGGTGTTATTGCCTCAAATTCCTTGGAATTTTGAAGAGGTACTTCTATAGGTTCCGAATACTGTTTTGGAGGGTCGTGGTGAATTATTATTTCATGACGTACTTCTTGTCTCGGTGGATGATTTACTCTTTGTTCTTCATTGTGTGCCTTCGATGGAATTTCTTCATACTGTTGCTTTGGTTCCAAGTTATAGTTGATCGCCTTTTTCGGGGTATCATCAAAATGTTTCCTGTGTTCTTGATTATAATTGTGCGGTTTCTTAGGAGTATCTTGATAATGTTGCCTATGTTCTGGATGATAATTGTGCGACTTTTTCGGGGCATCATCGTACTGTTCCCTATGTTCCTGGTCATAGTGGTGTGGCTTTTTTGAGGCATCTTCATATTGTTCCTGATTATAATTGTGCGGCCGCTTAGGAGTTTCTTGATAGTGTTCCCTTTGTTCTGAATTATAGTTGTGCTTCTTAGGGGCATTTTCGTACTGGTCCCTACTTTCCTGGTTATAGTTGTGCGACTTCTTCGGGGGATCTTCAAACTGTTCTCTATGTTCCAGATCATAGTTGTGCGGCTTCTTAGGAGTTTCTTGATAGTGCTCCCTGTGTTCTGGATGATAGCTCTGCGATTTCTTCGGTGCATCCTCGTACTGTTCTTTATGTTCCTGGTTATAGTTGTGCGACTTCTTTGGGGCATCTTCAAAGTGTTCCCTACGTTCCTGGTTATAGTTGTGCGGCTTCTTAGGAGTTTCTTGATAGTGCGCCCTGTGTTCTGGATGATAGCTGTGCGATTTCTTCGGTGCATCCTCGTACTGTTCTTTATCTTCCTGGTTATAGCTGTGCAACTTCTTAGGGGCATTTTCGTACTGTTCCCTATGTTCCTGATTATAGTTGTGCGGCTTCTTAGGAGTTTCTTGATAGTGTTCCCTTTGTTCTGGATTAATGTTGTGTGTCTTTTTCGGGGCATCTTCATACTGGTCCCTATGTGCCTGGTTATAGTTTTGAGGCTTTGGAGGTCCTTGATTTCTTGGATTGTGGTTATGAGTTTTCTTGGGCAATTCTTCGTAATGTTCTCTATGGTCCGGATTATGATTGGCTCTTTTAGGTGTATCTTCATAATGTTCTTTTCGTTTATGATAAATTGGAGCCTCTTCGTCTATTTCTTCGTTAGATTCTCCTGAATCTTCGGAATGTTCTCGCTGCGGAGAATGACGAGGTTTATCATCGTCAATGCTATCCTGTTCGTCCGGCTTGATATTATATACTAAGTGCACCGGCTCCTTTCCATTGATTTCATAGTGAACTTGTTTAATCTGCGCTGGCTCCTTAGAATGGTGCGTGTAGCTGTAAGTCACTGGTTCACTTTCAGTATTCTTTCCATAAGCGTAATGAACTGGCTCCGAGTTAGTTACCTTATTATATTTCACTGCTTTCTCTTTATATGTTTCTTTGTAATTCGGGGAATTTATCTCGTATGAAAATTCTGGACTTTCGTTCGGTGTACTCGTAATGATTACTGCTGGTTTTAGTGGTGCAACCTCGTGGTGCCCCTCGGTATCCTGAGCGGGTTTCTTCTGCTTCTTGGGAGAATTATTATAAGGCTTATCTCCATGTCCACTATCATAACTCTTCGTTTTCTCAATTACAAATTCTTTTTGATAGTTTTTAGCGCCCTTTATATTTGGCTGGGGTAGTTTGTGATAGACAGCGTTTGCTATTTTTGGCAAAAAGTGTTGTACTTGTGGAACTAAGGGATTCGCAAACGTCAATGGCTCCAGTAGACTAAGATCAAGAAGAGGTATAGGTGGATTAGTTTCAACATTTATCACTGTTTTCTTTCCATTCACAACGGTGGTTATAGCTGTCTGGGCTGAGGATGCTTCCGGATTACCTACCTCTTTATGGTTGGGCCCATCGCGGATGTTTCCATTGTGAACTGTAACTTCTTGTAAACGCTGCAATTGCGGTTGGCTATTAAGATGTTGGGCTGCGGGTGCTGCCTGGAGTTGCAGTTGCTGTTGAGCTGGACCTACGTTTCTTATATTCCCGTACACCAATGGTTGCGACGATCCACCGAATTGATTTATTGGAGTGGGCGTTGGGCCCTGCAGTGACGGGAAGGTGAAATGTGCGCCGGGAAAACGCGAACTAGATGGTTGGAATTGGAACGGTGACGCTGAAGCAGACAGCGGCTGCACCAAGTGGTCTGGAAGCTCTTGAATCTGCACATACTGCTGCGGGAAGGCGCTCTTGTAGGCCATGGTGTGAGGCGGGCCCGTGAACCGGTTGCCGTAGGAATCTCTCAGGTATCCATTGATGTTGTGTAGCACTGGCACGACGTGAGACGCCGCAGGCTTAGGTGAGTTGACGAAGCGAGGGAACTGAATGGAGTACGCGCCGTAGGGCGCCGCGCTCGCGTAAACCCCTGGCGGTACGTTGCGGTACAGTCGCGGTGCACTAGCTTCACTTATGTGGTCTACAACTTTTGAACTGTTCACATTGTTTGCTAGTCCTATATCACTTATAGCCAGCCAGCAGACAACTGCCAGTAGTGCCTGAAAATTAAAAAAAATTAAAGTAAGTATATTATTAGAAAATGTTGTCGTTAGTAGCTGGTTGTGCGGTAGAACTGACCGGTGGTGTCCCCATGTTGGAGTGTCGTGTCGGAGACAGCGGGAGCGGCACTGCGAGGCGCGGCTCCCTCCATACACTTATATGCCGCCGCAGCGACCGCAACCACCGACCGACCGACCGACTACAACTCACTCGCAAGTATCCCCATTATGTCAGAGAATCACAAATAATAATTCATTATACAAATCAATACTTATTCAATTTTGTTACAAATGTTGTTGTAAATTACTTCCTATGTCCGTTCGGTTATACCATTGTGCGGCGAGTACCCGCTGCCGCTGCGACGACGGCCGACAATAGGTGTTGGAGCAGGTTATGCAAGTAGCGAGTGGGTTATAGACTTCTGGTAATACCTAAAATAAGAAGCCACAGTGCTACCAGAGGTGCTACCTTCACCGATGTCAGAATAAGTAGGTACCTACCGATGATGTTATGCCTCTAGCGTAGCGGTTGTATTCTCTTGGATTATGCCGATGATAGGGTGTAGTAACACGACGATTGTCACGCTCGAAACAGGTGTCAGTTTGAGAAACAAGGCTGCAGTGAGCTGTGAAATAGTTAAATCAAGGATTTTGGGTGTTTGACGGAAAAATCAATTTAAGCTTAGAACGATAAATTGACGAGATTGTGATTGCACAGCGTCAATCTGCCTAAAATTGATTTACTTAATTTATTTAATTCAAGTTATTTGCTTCATTGCTTTCAGTGAGAAACATATATATAGTTGCCGTATTTAGGAGAAATAATCCACACCGTACCACTTCTTCGGGATAAAAAGTAGCTTATATTCTCTTACATTATATGCTAGCGACCCGCCCCGGCTTCACACGGTCAGCGTTAGCCATGTATGTTAAATACCTACTAAACACCAATGATTTATACATAAAAACCTTGCTCTTGAATCTCTCTGTCTATTATAAAAAAGCATTCAAATCTGTTGCAATTCACGAGATATTTATTTACAGCACAATCTAAAACTAAAAGAAAAAAAAACTAACCCATCTGTTGCGTCGTTTTAAAGATCTAAACAGGGATAGACCGACAGCGGGAAGCGACTTCGTTTTATACTATGCATGTATTTAATCAATTTGATCGTAGTGAAAGTCATTGTTACACACGGCGCTAAAACCCATTGTAACTCGGATACTATTTACTCCCTCGCTATAGATCGGGAGCAAAACTACCTCGCTATACAATCTCATGGGTCACTTTAGCACCTTGTATAACAATCTACTATTTGGCGTGATTTATAATGCTTCTTTTTTTTTATAATGCTTGGACACTATCACACAGCGCCATCTGGCCTCAAACTAAGCAAAGCTTGTACTATGGGAACCAGTAGCTGATATAATACTTACCTATATACTGTTTTTTTTTGTAAATACATACCTACTTATAATACATACCAAACACCCAAACGCAAGGCAAACATATTTGTCACATAAATGTTTGCCCTGGCGGGAATCGAACCTGCGACCTCTAGCGTAGCAGTCAGATATACTAACCACTAGACCAGCGGTCTCGTCAAAGATTGAGAAAGAAACGAACATCTAATATTTCGTATTAATAACTACAATAACATGCCTAACATGCTCAACTCCCTACTCACTCAGCGCACAGATTTAGATATCTTCCATGATCCTCCAGGCGTAATATATTATAATTTGTTTGCTTTATATAAGGTTTTAATTAATATAATATAATTAGTTGGTTAATTTAGAATGTAAGTGTTTTGGCATAATGCTGTAAATTTTATTTCAATTAAATAAACATTCACACGGTATAAACGCAAGCCCAAGGGAGGGGGGGGAGGTCATTGGGTCATGGGGATCATGACATGAGTGTTAAATACAAACCCACTGAAAACAGATTTAACATAACATAAAAAACATTTTCGAGTTTCTTAGAAATGATTTATTTTAATTAAAACAATTGTGACACACGCCAGGCGCATGTGTCGATTAGTTACAATATCATTTATTTTACAAGAGACTAGCTCTTTTCCCGCAACTGTGCCCGTGTAGCGGTATATAAGCTGTTTACTATATAGGCTATGTTACCGAGTGATATAGCATTAATAGTGAAAGTTTTTTTTAGAATAGCTCCAATAGTTTTTGAGTTTATTCATTTCAAACAAAAACACAAATATTTCCTCTTTATAATATAAGTATAAAAATAAAGTGAAGGGATATGTAACAGCATCCTGTATTGAAATAAACACAGTAATAAAAAAATAATTTTCTTGTGGAACAAACCTGCGGTAAAATAAAAGCAAAAAAACAATTTACTTTTAAAATAATGTTATGAAAACATAGCACTTTTACAAATACATACTAGTTCACATTACATCACTAAACGCGGATGCTTTCAAAAACACTGAAAACATAACTGATTTAAATCTAGCTGGGAATCGTCTCAGATCGGCTGATGAGAGTTTAGTGTTCCTGGAGAAACTTCGGCAACTAGAAAAGATAAACCTGAGCAACAACAACTTATCTACGATAGATCCTCAGGTGTTCACTAATAATCCTAGATTATATTCATTGAATTTGCTCGGAAACCCCTTCATGTGCGACTGCAAGATCGCGGAGATGTGGGACTGGGCGAACATGATTAAGGGCGACTTGGATGTGCTCATCGGAGCCAAGAGCGCTGAGAAAGATATTGTCGTCAAAGGAAACAAGAAGAAAAAGTATCTCTACTGTCACTACAACGAAACTCAGTTAAGGAATATTTCAACAACAGCCAACAAAACCGTTCCCGGCAGAAGACCGTTCATAAAGCCCAGAGAACTGACATACGCGTACAGAACTTGGGCGAAGTACGTGAGGGAATCTGGCTGTGAACCTGTTGTGAAGATTTTAAGGCCCGTAGCGTTGATTGCCGAAATTTTTGATATGGATAACCCAAGCCACTTATCAATAGGAGTATCCGTATTGGGAATCATAGCTGTGGGCTTAGGGGTTGTTACAGTTTTGATGACGCTGAGGCTTTTCCGCAAAAACGAGACCCAAGGTGATACAGAGATAAATAGAAAAGATAGATAGCAATTAAAGATGAAAACAAATTGAATTCCTTCGCTACATGGGGCAGTTACACGACTTTCCATCATTTTTTTTACCTTTGAAGTATGTTATTTTACAATTAACTACGTACGTGTCATCATAAATTAATTGGTCTCTCTAGAATTGTAACATACGATTAGAAATTCTCGAATTTATAAACCTCTTTATTTATTTTATGTTACTAGTCACATAGTTTCAAAATATTAAAATAAGCATAGACTTTGAGAAGCTAAATCTTAGTAGTAATTTAATCTTAAGTTACCTTTCAGTATTGAAACAAATCATCCATGTAACACACATTCATGTTTAATGTAACGAACTAAGCGTAACGGTTAATACATTATTAGTTCCAATAAATGAATTGTTTGAAAGTCGAATTAGTTTTAATTCATGGCTGCCTACCTACCTGCAGTAACTACAGCGGCAGTGGTTTTTGTTTATTTCTTACGGAATTAATTTGCAATTGACTGTAAAACTACAAATAAAAAAAATGCCGAAGTTACTCCTGACCTTTTTATCTCAGTAGTTTTTCTGCGATCGCGAATTTCGAAACTTTTATAAAATCAAACTTTATTAACAGTCCACAAAACTATTCATAAAAAACTCTCAAAAAGCCTCAAGGCCTCGTTTAGCATAAAATTTGTAATTAGTTATCAAATTGACTATTGCTGCATTTAATGTTGCGAAAATTATGGAAAACAATTTAATTCCTTAGAGTTGCACAGTGGCTCTTTAGATCCGGTCAGTTACATTACATGTAAAATCGTTGTTAGAAGCGGGGTCTTTTTACTATTGCTACAGTCGCTGACTCTGTTAACAACGCCTTTTTTTATAGATGAACAAAAAATGGGATCAAGAAATAGTTGTCACGTAATATATTTGATAGCGAAAGTTTTATTGCGCAACCGGGACGCCTTACTGAAGCAATTATTGAAGCTACTCGTTTGAAACGAAATTGTGGAATTGGATATGGGAATTATCATGGCAAAATTTGGCCAAATGTTATTATAAATGAAAAAAATTAAATATTTTACAATTTATTTTAACTTACTATCGGCGACTATAAATTTAATAACTATTACAGGTAACAATAATAAATATTTATAAGTCTTATCAGCTAGCTGGTTCCCCTCCGGACGTGCTAGTTTTCTTAATGTACCAGTTCTCTTTGTATATTTTTTTCCTCATTCCAGGCTTTTCACTTTCGGGACGATGGTTGCTCGCCATTGCGGACAGTTCACTGTCCAGTAGGCGTGGAACGGAAATCGGATCGAATCCGTACTGGAATTGAGGCTCTACAAAGTGTGTACGACTTTTGTACCAATGATGCGGGCCAGACGCGAACGCAGAATTGTCACGTGGTGCTTTGGGGTACTCGTACTCTAAGAATTTCTGGGGAACTGCTTTATACTGAGCGAATTGTTTTTTATTTTGTTCTGGCTCACGGTTGTAGCTATACGTAGGAAGAACAGTATATTTAGCGCTCTGTCTTTCCTTCTTTTTATCATCATGGTCTACGTCAGAGTAATACCTTTCTGGTTTCTGTTGCTTATACAGTTTAAAGTAGTCTTCCTTTTTGTGATACCGATCATTTAAGCTTTGTGGTCTAGCTACAGCGTAATCAGAGTAATATCCCTCTTTATTTTTGTCGCTTATATCTTTATAGTTAGCCCTAGATTTTTTTGGAAAATCATCATCTTCTTCCTGATATTCCTGAAATGGGGCATGTTCGAGCACGTATTCAGCGTGATCACGGGGTACACCATATCCCCTTGGGTCATATATATGTTTTTCAATATCGATAGCTTGTCGTTCAAAAGCCGGAAATCCTACGGCGGCATTATTGTAAGCTTTTTCGAAGTCTTCTTCGTTATTTTCTTCTTGGTTGATAACTTCCGCCATCATCTGTTCCCTCAATGAGTGCATTTCATCAGGAGTTTCTTCCTGCATTATGATAAGTTTAGATTGTTCATGAATATGAGGCGTCGGTCCGTTAGACTTCAGATGCTCGTGCGGCGGTGAGTGGTCATGATCCCGTTCATATTGATGGTGTTGTGGCTCTCGGGGAGACGATTCGCGTTCTGAATTTGACGGTGGTCTATTCTTGACATGCTGATTAGGATCTACTTTAATTGAAGCATGCGGCGATTCTGAAGCGTATGCAGGGTGAGCAGCATGCGGTGCATGTGTAGGCAGCAAACGGATATCTTCCTCGTATTCCGGTGTTATTGCCTCAAATTCCTTGGAATTTTGAAGAGGTACTTCTATAGGTTCCGAATACTGTTTTGGAGGGTCGTGGTGAATTATTATTTCATGACGTACTTCTTGTCTCGGTGGATGATTTACTCTTTGTTCTTCATTGTGTGCCTTCGATGGAATTTCTTCATACTGTTGCTTTGGTTCCAAGTTATAGTTGATCGCCTTTTTCGGGGTATCATCAAAATGTTTCCTGTGTTCTTGATTATAATTGTGCGGTTTCTTAGGAGTATCTTGATAATGTTGCCTATGTTCTGGATGATAATTGTGCGACTTTTTCGGGGCATCATCGTACTGTTCCCTATGTTCCTGGTCATAGTGGTGTGGCTTTTTTGAGGCATCTTCATATTGTTCCTGATTATAATTGTGCGGCCGCTTAGGAGTTTCTTGATAGTGTTCCCTTTGTTCTGAATTATAGTTGTGCTTCTTAGGGGCATTTTCGTACTGGTCCCTACTTTCCTGGTTATAGTTGTGCGACTTCTTCGGGGGATCTTCAAACTGTTCTCTATGTTCCAGATCATAGTTGTGCGGCTTCTTAGGAGTTTCTTGATAGTGCTCCCTGTGTTCTGGATGATAGCTCTGCGATTTCTTCGGTGCATCCTCGTACTGTTCTTTATGTTCCTGGTTATAGTTGTGCGACTTCTTTGGGGCATCTTCAAAGTGTTCCCTACGTTCCTGGTTATAGTTGTGCGGCTTCTTAGGAGTTTCTTGATAGTGCGCCCTGTGTTCTGGATGATAGCTGTGCGATTTCTTCGGTGCATCCTCGTACTGTTCTTTATCTTCCTGGTTATAGCTGTGCAACTTCTTAGGGGCATTTTCGTACTGTTCCCTATGTTCCTGATTATAGTTGTGCGGCTTCTTAGGAGTTTCTTGATAGTGTTCCCTTTGTTCTGGATTAATGTTGTGTGTCTTTTTCGGGGCATCTTCATACTGGTCCCTATGTGCCTGGTTATAGTTTTGAGGCTTTGGAGGTCCTTGATTTCTTGGATTGTGGTTATGAGTTTTCTTGGGCAATTCTTCGTAATGTTCTCTATGGTCCGGATTATGATTGGCTCTTTTAGGTGTATCTTCATAATGTTCTTTTCGTTTATGATAAATTGGAGCCTCTTCGTCTATTTCTTCGTTAGATTCTCCTGAATCTTCGGAATGTTCTCGCTGCGGAGAATGACGAGGTTTATCATCGTCAATGCTATCCTGTTCGTCCGGCTTGATATTATATACTAAGTGCACCGGCTCCTTTCCATTGATTTCATAGTGAACTTGTTTAATCTGCGCTGGCTCCTTAGAATGGTGCGTGTAGCTGTAAGTCACTGGTTCACTTTCAGTATTCTTTCCATAAGCGTAATGAACTGGCTCCGAGTTAGTTACCTTATTATATTTCACTGCTTTCTCTTTATATGTTTCTTTGTAATTCGGGGAATTTATCTCGTATGAAAATTCTGGACTTTCGTTCGGTGTACTCGTAATGATTACTGCTGGTTTTAGTGGTGCAACCTCGTGGTGCCCCTCGGTATCCTGAGCGGGTTTCTTCTGCTTCTTGGGAGAATTATTATAAGGCTTATCTCCATGTCCACTATCATAACTCTTCGTTTTCTCAATTACAAATTCTTTTTGATAGTTTTTAGCGCCCTTTATATTTGGCTGGGGTAGTTTGTGATAGACAGCGTTTGCTATTTTTGGCAAAAAGTGTTGTACTTGTGGAACTAAGGGATTCGCAAACGTCAATGGCTCCAGTAGACTAAGATCAAGAAGAGGTATAGGTGGATTAGTTTCAACATTTATCACTGTTTTCTTTCCATTCACAACGGTGGTTATAGCTGTCTGGGCTGAGGATGCTTCCGGATTACCTACCTCTTTATGGTTGGGCCCATCGCGGATGTTTCCATTGTGAACTGTAACTTCTTGTAAACGCTGCAATTGCGGTTGGCTATTAAGATGTTGGGCTGCGGGTGCTGCCTGGAGTTGCAGTTGCTGTTGAGCTGGACCTACGTTTCTTATATTCCCGTACACCAATGGTTGCGACGATCCACCGAATTGATTTATTGGAGTGGGCGTTGGGCCCTGCAGTGACGGGAAGGTGAAATGTGCGCCGGGAAAACGCGAACTAGATGGTTGGAATTGGAACGGTGACGCTGAAGCAGACAGCGGCTGCACCAAGTGGTCTGGAAGCTCTTGAATCTGCACATACTGCTGCGGGAAGGCGCTCTTGTAGGCCATGGTGTGAGGCGGGCCCGTGAACCGGTTGCCGTAGGAATCTCTCAGGTATCCATTGATGTTGTGTAGCACTGGCACGACGTGAGACGCCGCAGGCTTAGGTGAGTTGACGAAGCGAGGGAACTGAATGGAGTACGCGCCGTAGGGCGCCGCGCTCGCGTAAACCCCTGGCGGTACGTTGCGGTACAGTCGCGGTGCACTAGCTTCACTTATGTGGTCTACAACTTTTGAACTGTTCACATTGTTTGCTAGTCCTATATCACTTATAGCCAGCCAGCAGACAACTGCCAGTAGTGCCTGAAAATTAAAAAAAATTAAAGTAAGTATATTATTAGAAAATGTTGTCGTTAGTAGCTGGTTGTGCGGTAGAACTGACCGGTGGTGTCCCCATGTTGGAGTGTCGTGTCGGAGACAGCGGGAGCGGCACTGCGAGGCGCGGCTCCCTCCATACACTTATATGCCGCCGCAGCGACCGCAACCACCGACCGACCGACCGACTACAACTCACTCGCAAGTATCCCCATTATGTCAGAGAATCACAAATAATAATTCATTATACAAATCAATACTTATTCAATTTTGTTACAAATGTTGTTGTAAATTACTTCCTATGTCCGTTCGGTTATACCATTGTGCGGCGAGTACCCGCTGCCGCTGCGACGACGGCCGACAATAGGTGTTGGAGCAGGTTATGCAAGTAGCGAGTGGGTTATAGACTTCTGGTAATACCTAAAATAAGAAGCCACAGTGCTACCAGAGGTGCTACCTTCACCGATGTCAGAATAAGTAGGTACCTACCGATGATGTTATGCCTCTAGCGTAGCGGTTGTATTCTCTTGGATTATGCCGATGATAGGGTGTAGTAACACGACGATTGTCACGCTCGAAACAGGTGTCAGTTTGAGAAACAAGGCTGCAGTGAGCTGTGAAATAGTTAAATCAAGGATTTTGGGTGTTTGACGGAAAAATCAATTTAAGCTTAGAACGATAAATTGACGAGATTGTGATTGCACAGCGTCAATCTGCCTAAAATTGATTTACTTAATTTATTTAATTCAAGTTATTTGCTTCATTGCTTTCAGTGAGAAACATATATATAGTTGCCGTATTTAGGAGAAATAATCCACACCGTACCACTTCTTCGGGATAAAAAGTAGCTTATATTCTCTTACATTATATGCTAGCGACCCGCCCCGGCTTCACACGGTCAGCGTTAGCCATGTATGTTAAATACCTACTAAACACCAATGATTTATACATAAAAACCTTGCTCTTGAATCTCTCTGTCTATTATAAAAAAGCATTCAAATCTGTTGCAATTCACGAGATATTTATTTACAGCACAATCTAAAACTAAAAGAAAAAAAAACTAACCCATCTGTTGCGTCGTTTTAAAGATCTAAACAGGGATAGACCGACAGCGGGAAGCGACTTCGTTTTATACTATGCATGTATTTAATCAATTTGATCGTAGTGAAAGTCATTGTTACACACGGCGCTAAAACCCATTGTAACTCGGATACTATTTACTCCCTCGCTATAGATCGGGAGCAAAACTACCTCGCTATACAATCTCATGGGTCACTTTAGCACCTTGTATAACAATCTACTATTTGGCGTGATTTATAATGCTTCTTTTTTTTTATAATGCTTGGACACTATCACACAGCGCCATCTGGCCTCAAACTAAGCAAAGCTTGTACTATGGGAACCAGTAGCTGATATAATACTTACCTATATACTGTTTTTTTTTGTAAATACATACCTACTTATAATACATACCAAACACCCAAACGCAAGGCAAACATATTTGTCACATAAATGTTTGCCCTGGCGGGAATCGAACCTGCGACCTCTAGCGTAGCAGTCAGATATACTAACCACTAGACCAGCGGTCTCGTCAAAGATTGAGAAAGAAACGAACATCTAATATTTCGTATTAATAACTACAATAACATGCCTAACATGCTCAACTCCCTACTCACTCAGCGCACAGATTTAGATATCTTCCATGATCCTCCAGGCGTAATATATTATAATTTGTTTGCTTTATATAAGGTTTTAATTAATATAATATAATTAGTTGGTTAATTTAGAATGTAAGTGTTTTGGCATAATGCTGTAAATTTTATTTCAATTAAATAAACATTCACACGGTATAAACGCAAGCCCAAGGGAGGGGGGGGAGGTCATTGGGTCATGGGGATCATGACATGAGTGTTAAATACAAACCCACTGAAAACAGATTTAACATAACATAAAAAACATTTTCGAGTTTCTTAGAAATGATTTATTTTAATTAAAACAATTGTGACACACGCCAGGCGCATGTGTCGATTAGTTACAATATCATTTATTTTACAAGAGACTAGCTCTTTTCCCGCAACTGTGCCCGTGTAGCGGTATATAAGCTGTTTACTATATAGGCTATGTTACCGAGTGATATAGCATTAATAGTGAAAGTTTTTTTTAGAATAGCTCCAATAGTTTTTGAGTTTATTCATTTCAAACAAAAACACAAATATTTCCTCTTTATAATATAAGTATAAAAATAAAGTGAAGGGATATGTAACAGCATCCTGTATTGAAATAAACACAGTAATAAAAAAATAATTTTCTTGTGGAACAAACCTGCGGTAAAATAAAAGCAAAAAAACAATTTACTTTTAAAATAATGTTATGAAAACATAGCACTTTTACAAATACATATTAGCAATGTTTCTGACTATATATGGTATTTATAAGTTATTAGCTTTATCCCGCGACTTCACCCGCAATATACAATAATATAATATGATACATAGCCCATATCACTCGGGAATAATGTAGCTTTCTTCTGGTGAAAGAGTTTTCAAATTAATTATACGTAAATAAAGTAGCGGGATTAAACATAGATATATTATTATATACGTATCACATCTTATTCAAATAAAGCATTAAATAGCAGATCTTTACATTAAATTAAAGTATGATATTGTTTTAATAAAAATACCACGTAAATACTGGCCTAGGCGGTATTATGTAACAGTCAAAATCGAAATCTGAAAATAATACTATGTCAGTGCAACCACAAATGGTTTGCGCATGCGCAATCTATTGCTGAAATATTATGCTTTAATTTTAACAGTTAGAATATTGCATTCTAAGTTACACCATATTATATTATATGTATACATGCACTCGAAAAACAACGTGTGAACCAGTCGAGTACTTACAAAAATTATCTTGATTAAAATACATAATCATGTGAACTTATTCCCCACTACGTTCAATATGGTGTCAGCTAAAGAATAATTAAATTCCTAATCTTATGTTACTGAATTTCCAATAGAGAAATAATCACACCACGTCAAGACGGACAAATAATGACGGAGACCCAATACAACAACTAGGCCTATATTACAACATAAAAAAAATATAACCATTTAATAAAGAGTTCCTCTCGAAAAAGTTTGTCTCATCGTAACATTCCTCTCAATATGTGTTCACGAACCGACACTCACTTTTTTCACAGTTATAATAAAATTCCCAGCAAGTAGCCTTCCACTCGATCATTCACCCAATCTATTGAAGACATTCCTTGTAATTGTCAAATTGTTAGCATTCCTTGCGACTGTCAAATTGTTACCATTCTTGACGATCGTATTTTTTGGATTAATGACGCTTGTCAAACTGTCGGAACGCTTGGCGATTTTCAAATTGGTAGCGTTCTTGGCGCCAAGCCTGGCTTTGACTCCATTATTCTCAGGCATAGACAATCTCCTCTCTGGTTTGTTGAAAACTGTCGTCTTATTAGCTGCCTTTTGAACCGTCTCTATTTCCTTATATTGAACTTGGCTGGAGAACTTCACAGACTTGGATTTGGGAAGCAGCTTGTCTTTAACACTGATCGGCGTCTCATCAGCCCTCATGGTGCATCCCAGAGCTATTTGTCTCATGTTATTCTTCAGAGTGGTCACCGTGAAAACTTTTTTCACTTGAGCAGCTTCGGCTTTTAAAATTCCCTCGTATTTGAGGGCGTCCTTTTCGATGGGCACGACTTGGTCCTCCGCTTTGGACCCGAGCCGCGCGTATATCGGCTTGACTGAAGCTTTCGCGGCCACAGTTTTGATTGAGACCGCCTCTGAATTACCGAGCCTGGAGAATACTGTTTTGTTTGACGTACCTGGAACAAGGACGTAATTTTATTGCCACAATGCTTCAACAATGGTGCCAATTCTCTTGTAACACATCAGTCCCGATCACATTCAATTTAAGCTTATAACTGTCAAATTAAGATTAAGTCCTGTCAAAACTATGCATTCTTTAGTCTCAATGTAAAACAGGTAATGGGGTTAATATTTTAGTTTAGACATATGAACAAGAGAATTGGGACTATTGTGTGACTAGCTAAAAATATTTTTTATACTTCAAATATGTCAATTTTGGACAGTGTCCGCCTGATTACAAACGAATCAGCATAATTGTACAAGTGTCACAAGCAGGAATATAATCATAATGGAGATCTTTAAAGAGTTACAATCCATTTATAAACAAGTTGAATTTGAGAGTTAAATTGCAATTTATAATGCCGGTTTATTTGCTTACGACACATAATAAATCCCTATATGTATATAAAAATGATTGGTCGCGGCATCACGCGTGAACGGCTGGACCGATTTCGGTAATTCTTTTTTATTTGTATTTGTTGATGTCAGAAGGTTCTTATGAAAATAAAAGTTTGAAAAAAATACGGAATCTTTTTAATTTCTCGATAAACTAACGGTCTTTTTGGTATGGTGTATTTGACACATGAATTCATAGCTAAGACAGGACATCGCCTGTCGGGTATGCGTACTAACGACCGATATTATTGAACGTAATTTATTTGCACAGCTTATTTAAAGAAAGTAAATAAATTATTATGAAATTTTATATTTACATAAAGGCTAGGTGTATTAGATACTCTCGATAGACACCCAAAACGCGTAAGGTGCTTCTGTAGTTAAGAGAGGTAGAGCTAAATGTAGTCGGTTTGTCCATTTTAAATAAGAGCCTGACTGGATTTGTAGTACCACCTGACAGAAGACCGCAGTCAAATAATACTAAATACTTTGATGTAGTGTTGTGTTTCTGTGGTAAGTAAGATTGCCAGTGCTCTATGAGGATACGCTGCGCTAGTAGTAAAGCTGCTAGCACAGTGAATCCTCATCATCAACAGGGTTTGCAACGTTATTAATATACCTGGTATTGCTAGCGGCTATAGGCTACGGTGACTGCTTACCATCAGGTGGGCCGTATGCTTGTGTGCCACCGAATGTTATAAAAACAGGTTAGTGAGTCTTTGTATATGTTAAAAAAAAATCTCATTCTCAATTTTTTAAAAAAGCATGTTTGTAGGTACCTTCTTTCACTACTGCTGTGTGAGTAGGCGACGAAAACCGAATAAGGCGGGCTTTCTTAATGATATTTGTATCAGTGTCCACTCTGTCCATTGATCTGCAATTAGAAAAATATTCTAAGGACACTGGGGCCAATTCTCTTGTCACATATTAAACATAATCACATATTAGTCTAAATTACACAAAATGAAGTCCTGTCAAAACTCTATTAAATAAATTAATGCTGTCAAATCAAACAAAATGTAGGCTAAGAACTGTCACATAAGTTTTAGTGCTGTCAAATCAAATTAAGTCCTGTCAAAATGATGAATACTGTAGTTTCTTCTTCTTCTTCTTCCTAAGTATGGCAATCAATCCCTTCAGGGACTATTTTTGCCAGTGTCGAGTGTTAGAGAATTTTCATGTTGCAAAATTTCTCGTGTTTGCCGCATTAAAATGCCGAGTGTCATGCATTCTAACGCCCAATGGAGTTTCTGGAGACAACCCACGGCAGTAGCAGATCGTAACACGCCTTTAGATTAGAGGTAACCTATTGACCTAAATGATAAATCACTTAACCCAAAAGTCGTATTATGGCATTATTTCCAATGCTCCTATAAATCAGTCACTAAATGAAACTTTACTGCACATATCGACACCAAAAATACACATTAAAGATCACTATAACACAATTTACGACACACTGGAAAAAATCTCAACCGCTCCGCCTGATTCCCGCCAAAAACTCCTACTGTAGTTTCATTTGACAACAGGATAAGGTTTTTTTATGATATGTATTAGTTTAGACATATGAACTCCAGATCCAATAACTATTAACAATATTTTCTATGCTACATCTTATTATGTGTTGAAATACTTACCCAGTGTCCGCTGGCTTCCTCTTCAGGGGGGGCGAGTCTGCCGTCTCCTGCACTTGAGTCTTGCGAGTGTAGTGCTCCAGAATACGACTAGCCGCTGCATGGAAAATCATATTTTTACTACGTACAGTAAATTTTATCCGTTCTTCTTCCTAACATTAGCAATCAATCCTCTTCAAGAACTTTTTTTTGGCAGTGTTGAGTGTAAGAGAAATATCGAGTTTCTTAGTATTGTCGTGTAGCATTATAATTGCGTAGTGTCATGCACTGAGCACTCTAATGATTATTGGACATTCTAAACTCATTTGACAAATCCAATAATATTGCCATCCTTATTTAACCCCACACATGAGAAAGGGATAGCAAGACTTTTTAATCCCGTCAAATTAATTTAGTTTACTGATTTCCTACAACGAAATTGGCACCAATGAATGACATACCTAGACATAACACAATTTACGAGACAGGAATCAACGCAGTTAAAAGATGATCTTGCTACCACTACTGAGTGTAACTTTTTAAGGTTCATTTTTGGATTATTTTATTCATCACTTACGCGAAGATGGTGAGGAGGTGCGCCCGGTGACCGCAGCCACTGGCACCTTGGTGGCGCTGACAGCAGAGCTTAGCACCCTGTCTCTAGCAGTGCTCTCGTGAACTTGCTTGGCATGGCTGCAATAATGTGGCTTCAATTACATATTTAATTAAGCATACACAACTTTACTAACAACCCATACTTCAATATGTACTAATATTATCTAAGGTCGGCAACGCGCGAGTGATACCCCTGGTGTTGCAAGCGTCCATAGGCTACGGTGACCGCTTACCATCAGATGGACTGTATAAAATAGTTGAAAGCGATACAAATACATATTCTTAAGTTGTTCTTGCTAAGGCTACTGTTGTTATTTGTAATCATAAATATTTGTAGGTCTTGGTAAGAGTTTATGCCAACAAAGAGGAAGATAAGAAGAACATGTGATGCAGCACAACTATTTTCTTATTAAAATAACAATCTCTTATAGGTCGCGGCACGAAACTCTAGCGCTGACCGTTATTGCGCAGAAGTAAAAAATAAGGTGTCTTGGCGGGGTACAGGGGTGAAGGGCGAGCGTGCGTTGCGCCGATTGGCTCTCCAGTCGTACTCCGTCCCCCGTGCCGATACGACGCTCCGCGCACTTCCAGTGTACAGTCGCGTTCTGAATTGTTTTGTTGTCATCGTTAATTTTTGTTGTTGTTTTTTGTTAAGTTTGTTTTGTTGATTTGTTTGTTGTGTTTGTTAGTTTATTCACTGTTTGATTAAGTTTGAACAGTTTTTAAACAGTGAAAATGCCGAGGCCGAGAAGGAATACTGTTTTGAAAAGACAGGCACGGAAAATGGTGTTTGACGTGCATTGTTTTCTGAAAAGGGAATCGAATGATTTCATTAATTCCCTGAAACAAATTCAAAGTGAAATTGGCGAAGCTGCGAGTATTTTACTCGATTCTGACCGCAGCACTGTAGATATAAGTGAAATAAAACAAACTGCAGAAGTTATTCAGGCGGGAAATATAAAATTAAATAGTATAATTAGTGACTTACAGAAAATTCAGAAAAGGACAGCTGAATCTACAAAGACGTCCATAGCAACGGTAAGGAAAATCTCCACTGAAGCCAATAATTCCGACTTATTATCAGTATTTAGAACACCAGGCAAAAAACGCTCCAGATCAAAACCGGTCACAGATATTGATAACTTTGATCAAGGATTAATAAAGAGGTGCATACATAACTTTCATAGGACAAATAATGAACTTCCCACCGTCGGAAAGTTGAGAAAGAAGCTAGAGGAAGATATAAATTTCAAAGGCTCAGAACGAAGTCTTCGACGAATAATTAAGAGTTTAGGGTTTCGGTGGAAAAATACTGAAAACAATCGAAAAGTACTGATTGAAAGTTCAAATATACGTTTACTACGTATCGAATACTTACGCAAAATAAAACAATATCGCCAAGAGGGAAGGCCCATCGTATATACAGATGAATCTTACGTAGATTCATCGCACTCTGCTCCAAAAGCCTGGACCGATGGTACTACAAAAGGTCTCAAAAAACCTATCTCCAAAGGACAGCGGGTGGTCATTGTCCACGCAGGATCAGAGGCTGGGTTCATACCGAACGCACTGTTAACTTTTAAAGCTGGTGCGAAATCAGGCGACTACCACGACAATATGAACTACGACAACTACGAAAAATGGCTGAGGACACAGTTATTGCCGAACTTACCGCCTAATTCTGTCGTGGTAGTCGACAACGCATCATACCATAATAAACAATGGGACCTTGCACCCACTTCTAATTCCAAAAAAGCTGACATGCAGGGTTGGCTTACTGAAAAGGGCATACAATATGAGGAAACTCTACTAAAACCTCAACTATACAATTTAATACGGGCTAACAAAGATAGATTTAAAACATTTTCAATTGACAGGATACTAGCAGAGCAAGGACATCAAGTGCTAAGACTGCCACCATACCACCCAGATCTAAATCCAATCGAAATGGCATGGTCTGACATAAAGCAATATGTAGGCAGTAAAAATGTGAAGTGGAGTGTTGCTAAATGTATAGAACTAATTCAAGAAAAAGTTTTGCTGATGGGTGCTTGGGATTGGGGAAAGTTATGCCAAAAGGTAAAGGACATAGAAGAGCAATATGTCAAGAGTGACCATGTCGTGGATTTGGTTACAGAAGAATTCATCATTCGCGTTGATGGTGACAGTTCAGAGGATAGCCTTGGTGAGTCTGATGACGATGACGCTGTTAGTGCCGACGACCGAAGCAGCCCTGAGCCGGGGCCCTCAGTAAGCAAAAGGCCCTGTTGGGATACTATTGAAGGTGTAAGACCATTGTCTGATTCGGACTAGATATCGGAAAGGAGAATGCGGTGTCTGATGTCCACACCCTGCCGAACTCGCAGGTTTCTTCTATCCTGAGAAGAAACTTCAGTAGGTTCTTATGTAATTCGGACTTAATATAATTTTTTTTATTATTTGGTATTTAATATAAAAATTTACAAATCCGATAGTGTATTTATTTTTCTACTCCCCATAAACTTGTTAAAAATTATATTGTAGGTAACATGAAGTAATATTTGCGTGCGTGACAGTACCCATACGCAGTTAAGTTCCACATTTTGTTCACCGCTAGACTTACTATTTGACTTTACATTAAAACATTATTTTGCTGTTTTTAACTAAGCAATTAAATTACTAATTTGTATTGCGTGCGCGATGGTACCCATGCGCAGCTATCCCCTCCACGTTTCGCTCAGCGCTAGAGTTTCGTGCCGCGACCTGTAATACATCTATTAAACTTTTTCACAAGACCACTGGTGTACTGGTTATACCTGACAATACTAGGAGTTACAGGTTCAATTCCCACCAGGATAAACATTTATCTGATATATAATTGTTATATAATGATTGTTACATGAAAAAAAAGACAGAGCACTGAGTTTCTTGCCGGTTCTTCTCAGGTGGCATTTTTCCGAACTGGTGGTAATTTAGACCTTCATAAGAGCCTTATTAGGGCCTAAACTGAATAAATGATTTTTGATTTTGATTTTGATAAATATTAATGTTTGCCTTTCATCTGGAAGT